>CM032878.1:7457500-8120000 GCA_019176425.1 Megalops atlanticus
TCTAAGGCCGACATTAAACAAGACGGGCTTCATGAAAGGGACAGAGGCTTCAGAGCACTGAGCTCATTTCGCCGTCTCCCTCCACCTGGGTCAACGCCCTCCGCCGTGAGCTCGGATGATCTGCGCTTACTCTACATTTTCCTGAAGCGGAGCCCTCTCTCCGACGTTCGCTAAAGCAAAGAGCCCGCGTCGCCCCGGTAGCGGGACGCTGCGAAGCAAGGTGCAGCGGCAAGGGCTTTAGCAAATTGCTCCTAATGGCATTTCAGACGTGTCAGTGTCAGCGTCAATTTGCCGTCCTGCGTGAGGATGGGAATCTGCATTTGCTTTTGCCCCTGGCCCCATAAACCGAGATTGACCTGGGTCAGAGCGCCTTTCGGACAAGGCGCTTTCCACAATGGAAACTGCAACCCCGAGTGTCGTCCGGGACAACCTTTCATAAAACCTCCATGCGCACGTGGTTATTACCTCCGCCCTAATCTCGCACAGAGCGAGTTATTAAAAACTTCAGTAGCCCACAGCTCCCAAGTCCGCTTCACTATAAATAAACAGGCAGAGCATAACGTCGTCTACTTCCAACAGCCTTAAAGCCTCACGTCAGCAAACTGGCTTTACCGTAATCCTACACAACAAAACCTTCAAAGCAGGAAGACGCTGATAGGCCAACAGCAATAACTACGCACAGCAAGCCTTTAAGAGACTTGGGTGTGTGCACAGCTCGAGAATGTGTGTCCGGTTGCAAACTGAAACGCTGGTGCGACCGTCACCGCTGTCTGAGCAAAAAATTTAATTCGCCTAGTCCCCCTTGCCTCCCCTCCCTTTCTTGTATCCCCTTTTATTCCTCCTTCTCTCCAGCCCAGCAACCCTTCATCCTCTCTCTGTCCCCCTGCCCTCCTCTCTCCTTTCTTCTCCTTTGTTACCACATCAGTGACTCTCCCCTCCCCTTCCCTTCCCCAATTCAAAGCCCCCCTGTCGCTCCGTGGCCCGTTCTGAGTTTTCAGGAAAAAAAAAAAAAAGTACTTCGCAAAAACGCCGCTCCAGAGAGGCCCTTCGATTGCCGATTGCTCTAAAACGGGACCGAAAACGATCTGCGTTAGGATGGAGAAACGGGCCAATCGGGGGGGGGCTGGCATCCAAGGAGGCCAAGTGAACGGGACAGCTCGGGCTCATTTGCGTCTGAGCTATTTTGACCGTTAGTTGATCAGTGTTATTGTTACAGAACTCCCCCCCCAATCACCTCCCCACAATACCCCTTGCCCGCTGAATTACTTAGGGACAATGGACAAGCCGGGTCACCAAGGCAACAGGCTGGGAGGGAGGCAGGGGGCTAGAGATGGGGGGTGGGGAGATGGTGGTGGTTGGGGGTGCAGGAGCAGCTGTTACATCAGATTAGTTCAGATTCTCGTAATCCCTCCCCCCTTGCCCACCACCTTCTTTGACTCCCTCTCCCAAACTTTTTCCTGTTTCTCTCTCTCTCACGCTTGCTCGTTCTGATGGTTTGGACTTTTCCCTCTTCTCTCCCTCTCTCTCTCTCTCTCAACTTCTCTCCTCCACTCAAAGTGTCACTCGTTGAAAGGAAAGGCCTTATCCCCCATTTATCATCACGCTGCCTCTCCCTCTCTCCATTATCTCCAGCCCCTCAATCCTTCTTTTCTCTACAACTTTATCTAGCTACACTCACTGTTCCATTATTCATCAATTCTGGTTGGCCCATCAAAAACCGGTGGTGGTGCCAGAGAATTGAAAAATCCTACATCTCTGAAATGGGCCTCCCTGCTTTTTCCTCCTCTCTTTCTACCCCAAACTGTTCGCTCTTCTCTGACATCACCCCTCTCTTCTTCACCACCATGTGACACCCCCAGCACAAAAAGGCCTTCTGCTGACTGCCCTCATTACGCCCTGCTCCCTGCTAGGTACTGGGACAGGTCATCAGTCAGGGGGGGGGAGGAGGACCTAAAGCCCTGTTTTAGGGAGACACATCTATGCCATGAATCCAGGACACCCCAATAACGTGCGGCATTTACCTTTCCGAACTGGTCGAAATACTGCTTCACATCTTCTATGGTTGTGTTCACTGACAAGCCCCCAACAAAGATCTTCTTAGTGCGAGTCACCAGCTGGAAGGGGAGGAAAAGATAGATTTTTAAAAAAATTCACACTTTAAAAAAAGTGATCAAAATAACAAACAACTTGGGTTTTATGTAATATTTTGCAACTGTTGTAGTTGGGGTGGCCCATCACTTATGAGCATGGTTTATCTTATGTTTGCCTTTGTTTGATTATTATTTATGGACAGAAAAAAAACTATTTGCCAATCATCCCAACTCATTCCCCTAGCCGATCAAAAATATGATAAAATAAAAAAACAAAAACAGGAGCATAGTTATGGTGGTCATGGGGGGTCTACCTTGGTTACCTTTCTTAACTACTATGCTTGGTTATGTTTTGTGACTTCTTTATTGTGTAATTGCACGGGAAGCGTTTTACTACTTGACTAGTCATTACTGCACTTTGGATATTAATGTTGTCTGTATCTATTCTTATCTACAAATGCATAAAAAGCTTACGCTGCAAGCTCCTCTGAATGAGACATCTGGTAAATGACCTCCTAATAACGTTAATAACCCAGGAAACATGCATCTCTGCTCCGCTATGTCTCCAAGCTTAAGCTAAGCTTTGATTGTTCAGGCCCCTCTCCCCCCATTCATAAAAGGGACTGTCAACAAATGCTCCCACATCACGAAAAGCATGCACTGTGTGGTGCCCCCTGACCTTTCCCTGATTGATTTCAGAAGTGGTCTGTAAGAGCCCATCACCGGCAAACCCTTGTCAGAGAGCCAGGGTGCCCACTTGGACTTCGAGCTTAATGCCATTGAGGGAAACAGGGCTTATGAAATTTTCCCGGAATTGTCATTCACACAAAAGCTACATTGTCACACAGCGCTAATTGCGACAGAATAAAATGAAATCATTTGGTGTTTGAAAGTCCGCAGGCAAACACATGATGTAACTGTCAGTGCGCTGGGATGAGAGGTGTATGTTGAAGGAATCTTGAGGGTTGAAATTTGATGAGTCATAGCTGACTCCATCATTCAATCACACGGCAGGAAATAATCTCCCTCTCCCCGGGGGGCGCCGTGATGATGTCATAATGACAGCTCTGTCACTGCCCCATTGCTGGGAATTAACCCAGATTCTGCACATCAATATGCTTATATGAGGTCAAACTGATAGGAAAACATACTGACACAAACACCAATTTACTTCTGCCCACTCAATGCCTGCCGACATACACACTGGTTCCTGAAGCACAGAGATGCACAGAGTTCAAAAAAGGGAAAGATTTGACAAGGAGAATGTAACATAACAGCTACCCCCACTTACCTTCGGCTGAGCTCTGCGAGGGAATGCCACTTTTGGGTCAATCTGAGGGGGAAAAATGGAGAGGGGAGGAGGGAAAATTAACTTTTTAAATACATGTAACAAAAATGCTCAGAGAGTAACTGGGGAGGCCTGTCACAGGTCAACCTATCAATCCATGAGAACATAGAATCTGCAGTTCTGTGCCCTTGGTCCTACCATTCCCCCAGTCTTCTGTGTCTCCTTCTCCCTCGAGTTTATAATTCAACAAGCCGGGATTTCTTTTGATTCACACAGGGCTCGTGTGCCACTCTGCTCTCTGGAGTGCTAGACCCTGCTCACGCACGCATTTCACTTCCTGCCAAGCAGAACGTGCGCGTCTGTGTCGGGCTGAACTTCAAAGTCTCGACGCAAAAGAGCGAGCTTTGTGGGTAAATGAGAGTAGCGGAAAGGTGAAACTGCTGCACGGGAGGTGAGGCCAGAAATGAATTTGCCTCACTGTTATCCCACTGTGAATACCACAGACCCTTTCAGATAGATCTGCTCTGGGTCTCCCTTAATACTCCAACAATACCCTAAGCAATAGGGAGGAGGGGGTAAGGACAGAGGACAGGGGAAGGGGATACCAACAGAGGAGGGGAAAGAGGACAGCATGTGGGGGGAAAAAAATAAGGTTAAAAATAAGGCTAAAGAGAAAGAATGTTTAGAAGGCCTTCAGGAAGTGTTTGGGGGGAGATGAGTGAGTGAGAAGGAGAGAGAGAGAGAGAGAGAGAGAGAGAGAGATCGACCAGAATTAGGAGCTGTCAGTTTCACCTGTGACACAAAGGAGAGGGAGGGAGAAGAGAAACGCAGAGATGTGGGGGGGTTGTGTGAAGGGCCATTGTTCTACCCATACAGGGCGATATAAACCGCACCACCTCTTCTCATCTCTACCTGCAGCGGCACAGGAGGAGACCCGACTCCCATGAGTGCCTGACCCCGATTCCCCCCTGCTCAGCTCCTTTCCCTTCTACAGGTGTGTGTGAAGAGGTGGGAGCCCGACCAGGTGTTTCCAGCCCTGAACCTGTAGCCCGCTCGCCCACCCAGCTCCGAAACTCAATCTCGATCTGCGCCTCAGTTGTGGCGTGCATGACAAGCAACAGACACCATAGATCAAAAATCCCTCCTTTAAAGTTATTAGCAATTAACATGTGATCCCAGTCCTTGGGGGCAGCTGATTTAGGGCAAAACCAAAAGACGAGATGAGTGTGTATTTAGCCGGAGCAGGGTGGATCTTGGTCGCGCGAATTGAAGTGTGTAAACTAAGCACGTCCACCAGTTTGAGGCTGGCTAACGCAAGAGTAGCCCAGACTGATCAGTACTGGGAGTAGCCTCTCCGCCGAGGCCTCCTCCCCCCCTCACATCCTCTATGCCACCCTTGTGTGACATGTGATCTTCTGGAATCTCACACAGCCACTAAAATCACAAACACATCTCATCTCCCACCGAACAGAAGGAGAGACACAGGGAGACGGAGAGAGGGAAAAGGAAAGACAGGGAGGGAGAGAGAGGGAGACAGAGAGAGGGAGAGAGAAAGAGCGAACAGGGGAGACTGAGTAACACGCACACACTCGGACAGCAGGCTCGTTTTTTTTGTTTGTTTGTGTTTGTTTGTTTTTGCTTCGCTCTTCCTACAGGTGTAAAAAAAAAAAAAAAAAGAGAGGATCGCTCTTTGGCAAAACTACCATTTAACCGGTTTGGTTCCTGCCCTGGGCTGGCACTGAATCAGCACTGCAAAAAGCCTACAATTTAACGGTCTGAACCACTCAGCAATTTTCACACCACTGGCCACACAGAAGGCCACCGGTCAGTTAAGACGCAGCAGGACTGGTTTTAACAAAAACTTAGTCAGTAGCAGATTGAGAACAGAACTACAGCTACAACCAACAGCGCTAGTAGTGATTGAGTTAACATTGGATAATCACTCTACTCGTCAAACGGACCTACGGCACAGTGCATAGATTCAACACGCCACACAATTAAAGACACCAGCAGGGTCCTTAAATTTAATCTGTGCGTGCTGGTTTAGCAGCGTTTGACCATGTCATGGCGAAAAAAGATGGCGTCGAAAGGCTATGTCTATGATACAGGGCTATAGAGTACAATGCTAAGATCTCTATATTAGTCTATACTGATCTAAAAGAGCTAAAGTACAATGCTAGACTACACCATGCTGTACTGTTGTTATACCAGGCAATGAAACAGAGAGACAGTACAGCGCTAAGAGTTCTATATTAGTCTGTAACCATGACAGGGTAGAATAGAGCTACAGTAGAGAGCATGGCCTCTATGGCCGTTTGCACTCTGCTTTACCAGAGTGCGGTATAGCACAGTGTTTAGTCTATATTGTGACCTCACCGAAGATTCTAAAGTACGTTGCTAAAAAAAAAAAGAAAAGAAAAAAGGAAAAAAAAATGAACTAAGCTAGACTGTACAGAATCAGATGCGATGTCTACTGTTTAGTGCTATGGTCTCTAGACTACTCTGATAGTCACCTCACGTCACCAACCCTTCTGTTGTCCAACACTCCTGTACACATTCAAAAACAAACAAACAGACACACAAACAAACAAACAAAATCAACAGACAGCAACTGACACACATAACTGGGGAGGGAAAAATTAATGGACATATTACAAAGACAAGAGTCAAGTCATTATTTCGGTATCAACATGTAGAACTTGAAACTTAAATTACCTGTGGGGTGGGATGGATACCTATCTTTGAGGAACGTACAAAATTTGTGCCTTCTTTTTGGTAACAGGAGCCCTTTTATAAAAAGGATGGGTTTTGAGCCAGCTGTAGGAGAGGCAGGTGGAGGTGGAGCATGCTTGTGCAAGGGAAAAAGGGGCTAAATTTAAAAGCAGACCCACCGGAGGATACATGCTCTCTGCACGTTCAAACGGTGCCATGACTCAGCCGGCCGCCGCGGCCATTTCATTAATTAAGGAGGCGGAGAGGACGCGCGCGCAGACGAGCCCGACTGGAAAAAAAAAAAAACGGGGGCTCTGGCGGCAGGCTGAGGGCAAAGCACACAGGCCCAACCGCACATCAAACTCGACGCAGCCCGGAATACACATGATTCACTCTTCCTCCCACTTTGTTGCTTGTTGTAAATTGATTACTAGAAAATAATAACATTGATATTTGGTGAGGTAACCATGACATATCAGTCGATTAATTGCTTTTTTTTTTGCTCACAGCCTGGTAAACGCTCACCGTCTCCCCTGGAAAATCGGAAAGTGTAGATAGATAAAGGAAACGCACTCTGAACGCCATTGTAAAGGACACTGTAAACGTCATTGTAAACTCCCTCTGGACACCATAATGCCGGGCTGAAACTCCCACTGGACCCCATGAGCGATCAGGTGTTCTTTAAATGTTTGTGGAGGCGTTCATACGTCAGGAATCAACCGAAACACAGCAACATTTAAGGTTGTGAAGGTAGTCTCGGTAACCTGACGATTTTACGCCTATTTGCATTGCACTTTGCATAACACCTTGACAAGTATTCAGATTTGGTTTTCATGGACTGACTATCATATGGATTTACTATCTGCTGACTTGTTCAACAGAAGGCCTCAACCGGGACAATTTACACAGATTAACCTTCACTTTCAATCCATTTATGCAGCTACGTATTTTATAGATGCAATTCAAGTGAATTAACATGATCAAAGGGTCAAGGGGTGCCTCCCAGAACTCAACCCCACAGCCCCGGGCTTCTGAATACGTTCTCCTCCTCTGTAAGACTTTAGACAGCACGTGGAGCACATGCTTATCAAACAGAACTTTACGATGCAGCTCAATATCACTGGTCAAGCTGGTTTGGTTAGTTTACTGGGAAACAAACGACCAGATCCGTTACCCTGCAGCGAGACGCATCATGGGAGGTGTGTGGGTATCACCGGCACCTCTGTGACACTTAAACAACACTAACAGCCAGTGTAAACCACTGCCTCCAGCCATCAGGTCATTCGACACTGATCAATGACGGAGAAGCCATCAGATATTTGTCAAGTCTATCCCTTGCCGACATGTAGAATGTTCGCAAGACTGGACGGGACTGATTGGTGAGCCAAGACTCATTGCAAACACTTTGAAGCACAAGCTTAGTTCGATCTATACAGTACCTCGGAAGTACAACCCAGTTTGTTTCCTTCAATCCGATTAGCAGCATTTGAGATCCATACTAATCACCAAGGGGGTTATCCCCTTCACCCTCCCCCCACACCCTCTCCTGCTCCAGTCAGCACAGTCAGGGCTAATCTCTCCGGTCCAGCCCCAACTGAAAGGAGACACAGGTTGGCTGCAACAAAACACCTTAAATAAAACCAGACCAGACACCATTACACCTATAAACAAACCAACTGATGCCTCTGTGCCGGATGTTACGGGGGCTCCACACTGATCTTTGATTGGTTATTAACGTTATTGACGTAAGCAACACCTATCCCACGTAAGCCTACCAAAACCAATTCTCTAGCCATAACAGCGGTCATTCTCTCACCTCAACTGTCCTTTCCCTTTGCTGTGACAGCCTAAACACCTGGAATTTATGAGTTACTGAGGAACCTTTTCTCTGGCCTCAACCTCACCGACCCCCCTCCCCTCTTCCCCATCCTCTGGGAACATGGAAACCTCCCCCCACAGCTGTCAGTGGGGATCCTTGGGGGCCACTGATTCTCACTCACTCCACTGGAGCACACGCACACACAATCCCTCTCCCTCTCCCTATCTCTCCCTCTTTCTCTCTCTCTCTCTCGCTCTCTCTCTCTCTACTAAACACACGTTTTCTGGATCAGAAAATACCAATCTGAACTCACAGTATCTTAGCCAACTTGGAGACACTCTTTCAAATCAGTTTACAGACAGGTCTCTGATTTTCAAGCGGGAGATCTGGCGGTTCTTAATGATGGCAAGAATAAACAGGACGACAATAATTACCTGTGTCAGAAACCAATTTTTCTTTTTTTTTTTTTGAGAACACAGTTATTATGCGCAAACTGTTTTCACAATGCAGAGATTCTTCACAGGGCTGACTTTGGGCAAACATTTGCTCAGATTCCCTCCCAACACTGATATGATTAGACATCCACTCTCTGCCTCTCTCTCTCTTTCTCAGACACAACACAGCCTCTCTGTCCCTCCTTTCTCCTTCCTTTCTTCCCTCGACCTCTCGCTGGCGGAGGGTCGGGAAACGGTTCAGTCGGACCCAGCGTGTCGCATTCTTTCAGTTGTCAGAGGAGAATCTCCTCCTCCTCCTCCTCCCTCTCCCACCCGCCCGCCCGCCTTCCCCGGGCGGCTCAACAATGTCCGTTCCAAACCAGGGAGGGAGAGGGCAGGAAGTTCGGCCCCCCAAGAGCCCCTGCTCCATGCCGTGTTGCTCCGGCGGCCGCTGAATGAGCATGCTGGCTCAAAGCAAGAACGCAGGCTGCGGCAGGCACAGGGTGTGAATGATGCCAACAGCCCCCCCAGCCCCCCTTGCTGGACCCACCTCGTCCCCCACCAGAGTGTGCCCGGCTTCAGCTGGTGAGGTCATAAAAAATGGACAGGTGTAAGACCCTATCTGACATACACTCAAAGGTCATGTGTGGATTCAAGCCGAGTTCAAACTAATAAACGCCACACTTGATGAGACTTTTATATATTGGTTGTCTTTAAAATCTACTCGTTTCACGGGCATTCAGTAGCCAATACTAACCTATTAAAAGATCCAGCTCACGAGTGATAAAGGAAAAAGCAATTTAGACCAGTTCACTGTGAATGTTGCCATTATTCTTGATCAAAAGTGGCACATATGTATCTGAAGTGGCTAAAGCATAGTCTTGTTCAACGGCACATGTCCATCTTTTGACAGATGGGTTCAACAACGCTGCTGACATTTGCAGATCAGGAACGGTCTATCTCCAAAGAAACAACTCCCTGGCACTTCTCCACTTAATGCGCAGTTACCAACTTCCTGTTGACAAATCAAAATGTCAGCACCCCAATAAACATCCCTACAGGTCTCTTTTTTTCCTCACTTTCCATCAGTTTCCAATATGATTAAGAGAGGCTTGGCGTGGCTGTATTGTGTTTGTATCCTGCTCATTTTGGAGAGACGGGGGTCACTATGGAGACAATTTTCCCATGACGAAAAAACCATAACGCCACCCCTGGTTACGAACATCACCATGCCGATCCTACTGCAAGTGAGTATGAGGAGCTCATCCTTTAGCTGCCAATCCACATTAAGCCATACTATTACTGATCTGCAGCGTTTTAAACCCGCTGTGTGCTTATTGTTTCCATTTTCAACACTTTTGCCTAAAGCTTTCTCTGTTTTTGGCTAACTTTATACACCTCCTTTACTTCCCTGGTACCTCTCTCTCTGTTTATTCTCTCTTACACGCTGCTTGCCTTGTGTTTTTCCCCTCCCCTTGATAATTTCCGGCCCTCTGGTGTTGCGGTGCTGAGAAGGTATACAGTTCGCAACACAAAAGAGACACAGAGCTCCAGAAAATCTCAATGCGCTGACCTCCCCACAGCCATCACCACTCCCTCCCTCTGACCCCCTGGGGGGGGGGGTGGGGTGGGGGGGGGGGTACTCACCGATCCCCATGGCGACGAACGGGCCGCCATTGTCCCTAGACCCACCCACATTCATTAGAAACAAAGACACACGCTCACACACACACACACACACACACACACACACACACACACAAACACACAAAGTTTCACACAGACTTTTCAAGAACACCAAAGTTTTCCTGTGCCAAGACACAGTGCTATGTCATGTAATTAATACCACACACTGTCACAAAATGGTGCATTGTGGGACGTATTTTGTAGCAAGGATATAGTGACATCACCCCACTAGCCCTAAATATGTCCATTGGCCTTAAAGCACGACAGCCCTTTTTGGGAGCACTAAAAACGTTTACATGGAGGTGGGGTGAGGGTCAACAATTTGAGAAATTGTCATGCTAAAACATGTTCATTGATTATATCTGTACATCAGTACTACCACCTCACAAATGCAGTGAAGAAACTAAGGCATACCATACTGCTATACCCCTATCTGACTTTTTTTTCCTGTGTGTGTGTGTAAGTCAATTAGCCCAAACCCACTTACTTCCATTTGCAATGTAACCACTTAGGATGTCACCGTTGTCACACACTAATCCGATGTACGAGCACTTACACCCTTTACTAGCTCAGTACCTTATTCCATTAAACTGCTGTCCCGTCCTCCCACCTGCAATGGGTCAAAGAAACCAAGCCACTGGAGAATCTTAAGATGGACTACAAATAAATGCCTCCCAGAATTTTATCCTTCATCATCATTTAAATTCCTTTCCCTTAACTACATACAATGTGCACCTATAATGAACCCTCTCAGTATTCTGTCTCATTTTTATAGGCCTACCACATTTCTCCTGTTGTGCGAAAAAAAAATCCAAAACAAAGAGTAATGAATGAAATGAGAATCCCGTTTCAGTATTTCTGTTATAAGTTCTCCAGTCACACTTGCAACCAAGCCCCCTCCATAGCTGGAGCGTTAAGAGCCACCCTGTCTGGGTCCCCCGGTTACCATGGCGATGGACACCGAATAAGAACGCGCTCCTGACAACCTCGCGGTGGGAGGGAGAGGCAGAGAAAGCTCATTCTGCTGTATTCCTTTTATTTCTTCAATATTTTCCTCATCAGCAGCTGGGAAATGGGACTATAGAAAGGGATGAAAAAGTGGAACCGGCGTCCTCCCTTGCGAGGCGGAGGCATTCTCTCCAGTCATATCTAATTGCGCATTTTCCCTAAGTACATTTGCATGGCTTCGCGATTTACATTTGAATCGAAAGTGGTAAACTACGAAAAGTGTCCCTGGAACAACCTTTAACGAGTATGACAATTTTAAGTGTATTCAAGGTATCCTTTATAAAGGCTAATATTTTTTTCAGGTACCCTAGTGGCTTCGCTGGGCCAAGACTGTTGGCAAAACGCAAGGCCTACAGTAGGACAGAGATTGAATTTTTAAGCACTTCGGGCGGCCAGTAAACAAGTTTCTCATTTTACTGTGTTGACACTAAATCACTCCAAAGGGCATGGAGAACAACTTATTACGTCGATTTTAACTTTAGCTTGTGACAGCATTTTAATACTGTACATAGGGCTATTTTAAATAATTGCCTGTATTTGTTGTCATAGTTCTGCTCGCTTTTAAATCGGATAAATACTTAAACGTGTGTTTTTAGCCCCTAAAATAATTTCAAGCAGAAACTTTCGGTCTAAGTTTTCAGGCGTGTCTGAGAAAAAAAGATCATGAATCACTTAGGGGTAAATTAGCAAGCAGGGTTATATTACATAATTTACAATAGGGCAAAAGTAGGAAAAAAGACTAACTGTATGGACCGAAAAAACATGTCCATCTTGCAACCTAAACAACTACCTGGAAATGCTGCCTGCGGTGTGCTTATTCCGTATTTATTTCAGGGAACAAAAGAAGCAGAGACAGAGAGTGACAGGACAGAACTGATTGTAACTCACAGTTTTAGAATCCAATTCGTGTCTTGGTTGAGCCAAAACTTTATCCACGCCAGCCTGGTCTACGTAAGTAACAAATCCGAACCCCCTGCAAGTAAATATCAGAGCAGATTAGACAGGTATTACGAGGACATGAAAAAGCAATTATAAAACGAAATTACAGAAATATATATATACACATGCAAGCGTGTATCAGTGGCTTGTTGTGCATCATGTCTGAATGTCTGTGATAGGGCGCCGCGGAGTGCACGCCTCCCTTACCTCGACCGCTTTGTAACCGGATCCCGCATCACCATACACTCCTTCACTTCGCCGAATTTACCGAAGTATTCCTTTAGACCCTCTAAGGGAGAAGATGGGAAGAATGAGTCATTTTTCTTAAGATAGAGATTTACATAATATGACAGACAAGGTGGTAACCGCTGAATGATAGGGTATGCCCGTCCGTTAGGTACTCGAGTAACGTCAAGCGTTTTGCTGGCTGCTTTCAGAATGTTCAGCCATTGAAATGTTTTAGACTGACAACTACTGTATGCTAGCATAATGTTTACTACTGTCTCCAGCTAGTGTATACATTCACAGAAAATGTACGTTCTTGTTTCTGCACAGAACATAGGCTAATTGTTGCTTGTAGTTTACCTGTGTTGCAAAGTTGTGAGGTGGTCAGTTTGTGCTTAGTTTTAGCAGTTTGTATTTTTCAGTGACTTGTGTTGACTTTATGAGCAATCCATAGTCAAGCAGTCCATATGGGTATTCATTGGATATATATATACATGAAATCAATAAATGTTAGCTTATCTTCAAAACCATATTTTAGTAAGAGACGCCAGGGCTTAAAAACAATAAGATTCTCGTTTAGGCATGGCCTGTCTCTCCCTCAATGACCGTCACTCAGCGGATTACTGTCCAGGCTGACTATATTATTATGCGTGATTCAGCACAGCTCATGCATAGCCCAACGACAAAAACAAATTCAGTGATGTCGATTCCCGCAAAGCGAACCCTCCACAAGTCCGTCTTCCGAGGAGAGAAAAGGAGGTGGCACGGGTTAACATTAAGACAGAAATACCCAAAAAACAAAGTCAGAAACGGCGTCCTAGAACCTGCCAGTTTTTCCCCTTTGGAGATGTGCTCACCCCGTGCTCAAAATCTTTATATACAGTTCATACTGATTTCCTAGACTTATTTCGAATTAATCTCGCCCTCTATGGGTTTGTTTGTTTCCATTGAGCCTGCTTTAAAATCCCTGCCGACTGATCCCCATTGAATGAACGCTTTGATTTCGGCCAGTACAGCCTGATCATTTTTCTTTCTTTTACATCACTACAGGACCTTTTCTAAAGACCCCAAACACGTAAACAACTTAACCGATTTGCCTCCATACCAGTCCGGCAAGAAATGTAACAAGAAATATAAAGTGGTCAAAAACCCGAATCAACGATGGACCTCTGCAGACTTTCAGAAAGTTGACTTCTAAGAAAAAGTAGCTAGATAGCACGCTCACCTTGTGTCGTCTGCCAGCTCAAACCGCCGATGAACATTTTGCTAAATAAAAGAGAGACAGTGTGAAACAGCATGCACCTGATTGATTTAAACAATAACTACCCTGTATTAGACTTTATATAATGAAGTTTAAATAAAACGGCCATGTTGGCAGAACAGGTCTACTTTTGAGGTCAGCCAGGCCGTTATTTCAGCATTAAATCTAGCCACGAACACACACACTTCACTCAACGAGCAACAGAAAAGTTTCGGTAAATTATAACCATCCTTGCTCGCAGTGCACATAAAATAAGACAAGCGCGCGGTCCCGCGGAGTGGATGGGCAGTGATAGTCCTGCACAGCGCAGTGAACAAGCACGCTGCCTGTCTTTGTTTCGGAACTCCAGCGGTCCCCCCTCAACTCCTGGCTCTCTCTCAGAGCAGTGTCCGGGCTGAGCAGTAGGTAAGGCAGTGGGGAGGTTTACCAGGGGTCGTGGGGGGAGTCCGCGGAGGACAAACTGCTCTGGCTCCCTTCCGTGTCCATTCCGTGTCTCTGTTCCCGAGTGTGCGGTGTGAGAAAGCAGCGAGAGCGGTGTGAGGGGCGGGGGTTTGGCCGACGGGGAAGGGGGGGACGGGCTGTCTCAGGGAGGAGGGACCAGAGCGCGCTAGGCGCACAAAACGCCCGCAGACTCCACCTCTCCATTGCTTTTTCTTCCCTCTCCCGACTCTCCTTCCTCCCCCCTATCCATCTCCGCCTCTTTCATGTTACCTCTCCCGTGCTAACATTTTATTTCGATGTTATTTTTGTTTTTGTTCTCCCTTCCTCCTCCTTCCAAATCTTTATCATGGAAACGTCATAATGTGTTTTTGGATTTTGCCACGGATATACAAACCGCAAACCAACGTGAATAAAGATTCACAATCTTTGTGGTACAATAAACTTTACTTTAAAAAGTCTTGAGAGGTTTCTCTTGATGTCCCTTTGATGAAAAAAATCAATGATTGCAATGGTAATTTTAACCTGAACGTTTATCGCTTCCAGTTTGAAAGGAAAAGGGGGATTTGATGAGCTGAATTTGTCAAATCCAGTCATCTGGTCAATAAATTCATCCCCTTGAGATTGAGGCGTGCATGTGCATCCTGACCTCACGACAGCGCAGGTTCGAACACAATAAGCAATACCTGAATTACCGTGGTGAAAGCGCTCACTTATACCAAATTCTTAACCTGTTGAAAAAAAAATAGACAGGAAGTTATAACTGATCACGTCTTTCAAGTGAAGTTATTTTCATATCCACATAAAATCCTAACTGTAAAAAATGTTAACTGAATTTTCCGCCGGCCTATGGTGAGATCAGGATGTTAACTTTTTTTTCCTATGTGATGGTCATTTGATGAAAGGGTTTTTATATATATATATATATATATATATATATATATATATATATATATATATATATCAGCTTTTTAGCGGCCAATGACAAGTTGTTCATTTTTGGACTTTACGTGGACATTTAAAATTTTTGAAAATTTTATACATGTTGAAAATAACTGGTAAGTTCACAGTTCACGATCATTTTCAGGGACCAGTTCTCAATGCCCTTTAATTACAGGTTAACGCAGGCACGTGTATGTTTAGGATTGGGGAGGAAGGGGGGTCGTTTGGGGGATGGTGCTGGAGCCGCTACCCCTCTGGCCCCTTAAACCATGCAGTTTTTTTGAACGTGAGCCCGTGCCCTCCAGAAAGTCTGTGCTCGGGCCTGGGTTGAAGTAATGGCAAAACTCACACACAGACAACGAGAAAACACAAGAAATTTTATTCAAGCCTCAACTTCAGCCCAGAAGCGCTATCCGTTTTTAATGAATCCTTTGCAGCCATGCGTCGTCATAACTTTCTTAGCATTCTTTTACTGTAATCACGAGATACACGTGAATTTCATGTACGCACTATGTTTACTTAAATCCAGAGGGAAAGTTCGTATATGTTACAGTTTTATTTATTATAGAACAGATTTCACAGAGTCCTCAGAATTAAGTCAAATGTCTGGAGACTCCGAATATTTTCTCTAACAACACAAGTTATCTCACGGGTAACTCACCCTAATGCGTGTAGTGATAATGTAAACCTTATATAGCTAAAATGGAAAAAAAAACAAACAAACAAAAAAAAAAACTAATTTAACACTTTATTAGTTTGCGTGGAAGTTACACCTCCTTGGTTTAACAAAAGATCGACGTACCAATTTGTTCCTTGGTATTCTTTTACTCACATTTCGTAAGAATTAATGTACCTTTATTTTGGCCGTTTCTAAACAACCAGTGACATTAATCATTATGACTGCCATTATGATACCTTTATGAACCAGTAGCGCTCTGTCCTCTGGACCTAATGATCACACTAGTCTTCTAAACAGATCAGTAACACAGTTATTACACAGGACAAATCATTAGTTTATTATTTAGGTTTAAGCGCAGTAAATTAATCCAGTTGCGAGCAACATTGATTTTACTTTATAACTAACTTGTATCTTTAAGTTGTAACAGTAAGTGAATTTAACAAATTTAACACATTACATTCAAGACTGTATAATTCGGCTCTTTTATTCGCACATTTAGCTACTTATTAAATACACACGAATCCTTTGCAACCGTGTTGGAAGGACGGAGCTACAAGGTGCATGGAAAATAAAACACAGCTAGGCTATATTCAATGGCCCTTAGTGCACATGGGGAGTTCAAACGTGTTTCTGATCTCTATGGCCGACCTGACAAAGTTACGGCTCGATCCTATTTTCGTGACAACTTTGGCATTATAAATGTGTTATGCTCTTTTATATTTGCATAGTTTGGCTATGCCTTTCTCGAAACGACTTCACAAGAAAACTAAATCAAAGAGGAATTAAGAAATACAAAATCAACTGAAATTTTCTATCGGGGGTGTTTCAGCTATGCTTGAACCCTTGTCTAATTTTGAGAGCCACGGCACTGACGATATGCGGATTAAAATAGTAATAGGATTGCCGGCGCGATTCCTGGTGTGAGTCCGAATCTACGTGCCTTGTCCACTCAAGTCCATGACCCCACGCCACGCCACATCTGCTCGCGACCGGCTTTAATTTACTCTCTTAACAAGCACTACAGGATGGTTACTAAGGGAGCTAAACATATGGCGAATTACATCAATCCCTCAGGTGGACTGCTGCTTGTTAACGGGTTTAAGACATGGACGTCTCTTACTGCTCTTACGGCTAAATCTTTTCCTTGTACGTCCATGTTGCACATGCGTTTCTGTTTAGTTAAGCACTTCCGATGCGTCTGCTAAAGCAATATTTAACGTCATCAGTCAGACACGTTACCGCCAGGTGAAATTTGCACTGTTTTGTTTACACAAGGCATTAACTGTATACACTGACAGGTTTGTTTCCCCTCCCTTTTTAAAGACATTCTCACTCCGTATCTCACAGAGCCAGAGCGAAGACAGCTAGAGTAAAACTATTACATGAAGTGGAAATCAGAGCCACCCCCCCCCCCCTTCCCTTTCTAGAGGTAATTGTAATATTAGGATCTCAGGAGAGCCTCTAAGATGTTAGCAACAATACATATGCAAAGCATTGGTGTGAGGCTCAATGGGAACATTGTCAGAAGCTGGTGTCAGTGGTATCAGCCTCATTGGCAGAAGCAGTAGCCTACATGTCAACAGTAGGGAGGCAGTAGCAGTAGTATCCATTGCAGTGTCAGGGGCTCTAGCCCCAGGGTCAGTAGTCTCAGTGCCAAAAGTCATAATATCAGTAGTGGCGTCAGTAGTAGCAGTGTTAGTGTCAGTAGTTGTGTCAGTGGCAGTGTAGTCAGGAACAGTCAGTACTCAGTGTTAGTAGCAGCAGTGTCAGTGCCGGTGTCCACTGTCAGTAGCTGGTGTCAGTGTCAGTGCTCAGTGTCTGTACTGACAGCATCAGCATCACTACAGAGTGTCAGTAGCAGCAGACTCAGTGTCAGTGCGCTTCGTTTCAACAGTCACACACTCATTCCGAGGAGATTCAGCAGCAGTAGATTCAGATTCAGTGTCAGTAGTCTTGGTGTTAGCTGTAACCGTAGTCTCAGTGTCAGCTGTTACAGTCTCAGTGTCAGTGGTTGCAGCAGACTGAGTGTCAGTTGCAGTGCAGTCAGCAGCTTCAGTGTCAGTAGCTGTGGGCTTCTACTAATCTCTAGACGAGGCACAGGAGCAGCAGCAGGTTGCAGGAGTATGCTCCTTGCTGGGTCTTAAGTATTTAATTCGTGCCAAGCCAGCCCAAGCCTGCCTCCTCCCCCATTCCTGCCCCACACTGTTTGAGCATGTGACTCGGTAACAGGCTAGGTGGCAGATTACCAGCTTTTCTGTGCTGCTTCTTCCTCCTTGTAGTTAAGTTCAAACTGACTGTGGTTACCCCTGGCAAACTGTGCTATTTTCACTTTGAATAGCATGCAGTATTCTATACTACTGTTCTGAGACAGACTAGCATTTAACTTGTGAGAAATTTACCTGCTAACAGTGTTACATATATATTTTTTATGTTTCCAGGACACTTAACAACACTTAAAAACATATTTGTCAAATAGAAAGTAAATTGACACAAATAAAATGTTTATCTGTAGATCAAGAGCAAAGGCTTCCAAGTATCTGTAAGCAGATAGACATCAATAGTTACTTTCTCTTGTATTGAATGTACATTTCAAACTAAAGTTTAAACCCACTCATACAGGCACACACACATGTACATACACACACAAGCACGCACATCAGACACACAGAGGAATACACACAGACATGCAAAAACAAACATGCAATCTCTCTGTTCCACCGTTCTGCACTCAACTCAACAAGGTAAACTACTCAGTAAAGACATTGACATTATGCATTCATTGAAATACCAGGTAGAGTTAGATTCGATAACCTACAAATGACACATTGTTATAAATAATGTATAAAGTGTTCTCTATTAAATAAAGAGATGTAAAACCATCTGTACCAACCATCTGTACCAACATAATTTTTACCCAGAGCTCTGAACGAACAAATATGTGTGTCCTTGCTGAGTTTTCCTGCATGAACATACATATGCATGCACATACTCTATTCCCATGGTCTCTCTATATGTGTTCTCTCTACACTCCTCTAAACTCTTCTAATTTTCTTTCCCTGCTCGTCATTCTTGAAGTTCCCTCGTTCCCTCGCATCCGGCATGTTTGGGGATTAGTTGCCCTTAACTGTCCGTTGAAGCTGTGTTATTGCATTACGCCTTGCAGATGAAAATAATATTGCTCCTTTTGCCGCTCTTTATGTGGCTGTCTGAGGGGCGGCGATGTGGAGCAGTGGGGTGTTGCTGTCTTGCCCTTCAGCAGGGTGCTTTGTGTGCATTTCTGCAGTGTATACGGTATATAGATGCATACATACATTTTACATATCATGTAAAATAAAGCTGTGTGAGTCATTCTGGTTGAGGACACCTGCTCAGAGAGCAAACAGTAAATGGTGAGACAATCACTAAGGGCTTTTTTTTTTATAGATGTTTAGGTGTAATCCTGCTTTTGTATTCATCAGGTGATAGTGATATTCAACATATTCATTTACACTATTGCCAGAACTGCAGGAAAAATAGGGGAATGTTGGGAAAATGTAGTGAAAAGAATCCTTGTTTCCCACATGGTGCCCCCAGGCCTGAAGGAAATCATCAACTTTACAAGCGGGTTCATTTATATCCACTAGAGGGCAGAGTACCTCCCAAATATGAACTGCCTGAGCAGCTGCCAGTTAAGAACGATTAGTTAAGTGACGATTAGACAGAGAAATGGGGACATTACAAAATCTGGTCTTGTCTGGTCAGCACAAACGCACATAAACCCTCCCACCCACCCACCCACACACACGCACACACACACACACACACACACACGCACACACACACGCATATGTATGTGTGTGTTTGTATGTATAGATAGTGTTTTCACAAGACGTGCAACTGGTTGACAAAATTGAGTGTGTGTCTATCAGAGTATGCTAAAGACTGTGTGTATGCACTTGTGTGCACCTCAATGTTTCATCTAGATTATAGATGTTGTTTGTGTGCGTGTGTGTGCATGTTTGTATGTATAGGTCTTTGTACAAGAACATGGACAAAATTGATTAAGAAGCAAACACTGTGAGAGTGTGTCTATTAGAGTATGCTAAAGACTGAGTGTGTGCGTTTGTATGCATCTTAATGTATGCTCTAGATTGTAGACTTTGTGTGTGTGTGTGTGTGTGTGTGTGTGCACACGTGTGTGCGGCTGAAGTTCAGAGAACTGAAGTTTGGACAGGGTGCGGGTGTAGAAGGCTTTGGGGTGTGAGTGTGTGTGTGTGTGTGTGTGTGTGTGTTTTGGGGTGGGGGGGGTTGCACAGTGAGAGGAAGCTCTGTATCTAGGACAGGGTCTTTTCTGAGTGGAATTATGGGCGTGTTAAATTTCTGCATGCATGATCAATAGGGTTGAATAGGGAGGGGGGGTGGGGGGGAAGGGGGTGCTGGGAGAGGGACGACTAGGAAGAGCAAGAGCAACAACCAGAGGACAGTGAGAACAAAAAGCCAGTTATGATGGGCAGGGACAGCAGGCAGCAAAAAAGGGAAATGACATGGAACAAGAACAACAGGCAGAGGAAAAAGGATTTTATTAAAAAGCAAGAGACAGACACAAAAAGAATAGGTAAAACAAAAAAGTGAAAAGAAAAACACAGGGATTGTTTGTTGTACATAATGTTGTGCTCTGTTATTTTTATTCTCTAAGTTTTGAAGGCCTTCTGCAGGACTTGTGTCGGTATGGCTTTATGCAACAAGAAAAGCAGACTGAGATAATCAATTGAGATAGAGAGGTACACAAAGACAGGGAGTTGGAGAGAGACTGGAGAAAATATCTTAAGTAAAAAGTCAATTGTCCACAACATCAATGTCTTCTCCTGATTAAGAAGCCAATTTGATTCAGCAGCACAGTGTTTTCCCATAGTGAAACCCTGGGAAAAAATAAGAGGGAGTAAAAAAATGTCTTTTTGCATGCAAGAAATCTCTGTAGTTAAAAGCTTTGTAGTTGGAACCAGCTGTTTTTTTGTCCATTTTGCAATTGTTCATCTGAATATTGTCTGGAAATTGATGGAGGTGCACAACCTCTCTCCCTCACTCTCCTCCACACTCACACTGCCACGTCAAAACACTGGCGTCAGTTTGTCCAATCAGAATCTTCTCTCCTTTGTTTCCTTGACCACGGCTGACCTCTTAGTTGAGAAGCTATTGTTCACTCCTGACCTCTGACCTTTGACCCCCAAGGCCCTGGGACCTGCTCTGAAAGACGCAGGACTGGAGTGAGGGGCGAGTTCTGGATCTCTCTGCCTTTTTTGTCTTTGTTTTTCCTGCTCCCATTCTTTGACAGAAAGAAAGTGCAGACACAAATTAATGGCAGGAGAGGAAAGGGAGGGAGACCAGAGGAGGACTGGGAAAAGAGAAGGTGTATGATAATCTGTGGAGAGTGAGGAAGACAACCTGTCAGCCTAGACAAGTGAACATATGTGTGTGTGTGTGTGTGTGTGTGTGTGTGTGTGTGTGTGTGTGTGTGTGTGTGTGTGTGTGTGTGTGTGCCTGTACTTGTACATGTGCTTGTTTGTTTTTATGTAGGTTTCATTTCAAAAGTTTTTTTGGGGGGTGGGAGAGGTTGAGGAGGGTCCATACAGCTGTAAAATGAATGTGTGATGAAGGACCACACTCCTCATCTCATCAGAAAAGGAGCAGACATGTTCCCCTCTACAAGGAGAAGACAGCAATGTCAAAGATGCAGAAACAATCTCAAGAAGAGAGTACGATGAGAGTAAATTTTGTGAATTGGTTGCATGCACACACACACGCACACATACACACACACACACACACACACACACACTGTGTTAACCTCAAAGCAAGGTTTATGCCTCTCTTTCTCTTCCTCAGGGGAAAGGTGTGAAACAATGGAGGATGAGGATGGGGAGGAGGAGGTGGAGAAAGGACAAGGTGGGACAGTGGTGCAGCAGCAAGGAGAGGGCGCTTCTCTTCTGCTCCTCTCCTGTCTGTCTTTATGTTCTGAAAGTGCAGAAGGGCAGAGGGTCATTAGGTGTAACAGGCAAAGAATTATAGCCTTTACTCAAATGAGTAGCATCCATATTGTTGGAAAGAGTACCTATTTTTTGTATGTTCCATGAAACAATAAAAGAACTGAGGTACCATAATGACACAACACACACGTACATGCACACACACATATGCACGCACACACACACATATGGCCACACGCACAGAAACTCTTTCTGTCTCTCCTTCCTTTCTATATTACCGTTTAATCCTTTTTCCACTCCCCTCCTCCTTACTCTACAACTATCAATGCCATTCCTTCCTTCTATTAATAGGGCTTGGTTGCCATCTACTCCTTGACCAGCCAGGAAAGAGAGAGAGAGAGTAAAGCAGATGGAGAAAAAGGAATCCTAATGCTTTGCAGCACTGAATCACTGTTGTCAATTTAACAGTAGAGGAAGGCAGTAAGGATACAGTAACATAGTTAGTGTTTTACTAGAGGCCAAAAGAAGCAGCACAGCTTGGTGTCTGTTACAGTGCAGGATTAGTAGAGAGCAATAAAAAGATGCAGTAGCACAGGCATGTCACCATGGGAAGGATCACAGTGAAAGGTGAACTGGTATTGTTTTGGCACCATGAAAGGTATAGGATAGGGGTAATTTTCCAAGGAATGGTTATCAAACTATGGTGAAGTGAGCAAACGATATGCCCTACATGTATCACTTTGTGAGGTGTGAGGGCAGAAAGGAACAGTCGAATGAAGCCTCAGTGTTTCCCTGATTCGGTGATTAAAGACCAGTTGTGGGGTGTAGAATTTCCTCTCCACCAATTACCTACCAGGTTACTTCAGTATCCACTCCGCCTACATACCTGGTCACCAAGGAGACAGCCGTACCTGCTTGCCAGTCAGCCTGGAGGTAGACCGGTAGTGTGTGAACTTGTGTGTGTGTTATTGGAGTGTGTGTGCATGCGGATGTGTGTATGATAACCCCTGTTGTGAAAAGTAAAATAGTTAGTCAACCAGAAAATGAACAATAAGAAAAGAAAAAAACAATTAGAATTTAATATTGTAATTACGATGTTGGTCATTACATTTTTTATCATAGTTATTAACTATTATTAGTAAAGTGTTACTGTTGAAAACACCATTCTATAACGTTTGCTCCCATGTACAAAGAATTACAGAATAAGCTTTGCGGTGTCACCTGCTGTTGGACTCTTGTCAGTGGTTGCTGACTGGACCCTGACTAAATCTTGGCCAGTCAGATGGTGAAATATTGTAATATGAACAAAATTAAAGTTATTGGTTTTTGTAATGATGCTGAAAACAGACCACCATAAACAGCAAATAATAAAGAAATCAATAAAAGTTTTTTTGCTTGAGTGCTATTGAATGGACGATGGTGAACAAGCTTTCAGAGAGTTTAGCTGATACGTGGCTCTCAAGCTGAGCTGAAATAGCAGGACATATGAAGTGATTAGAGAGGACAGGAGGAAACCAGGCAGGGTGGGGAGTCAGGCCTCTTTTGTTGGGCTCTGTGAAGCCCAGATTGTGCTCTTCTTTGGGAAAGTGGAAACGTGACACGTTGCCTGGAGGTCCTGTTACCAGGAGAGAGAAGGTGGAAGAAAGAAAAAGAGGGGCGGAGAGGTAAAGAGAGAGAGAGAGAGAGAGAGAGAGAGAGAGAGAGAAAGAAAGAGAGAAAGAGAGAGGAGGGGAGAGGAGAGGGGTGGAAAGGAGGAGAAGGAGAAAGGTGGGCATGTGAGAGAGAGAGAGAAAGTCGGAGGGAAGCTGGTAGACAGAGATGGCTACTGTGTGATAGAATGAGAGAGGGAAAGGGAGATAAGGAAAGACATTGATTTACAAAAGCCCTTTATTTAAGCTATTTTTTTTAAACAAGGAGCATGAAAAAGTACTATTTGCATATTTACCCATACAAAAGGAAGGAGGAAAAAAGAACAGAAACACAAAACCAAACCCTCACCAGAACCAAAAAGAGGAGCCACAAGGAAAACCTTTTCACACAAAACTAATTTGGTTAGCGTGTCACTGTGATTTCATCGACCTCATTTACTCCACACAGTACACCATTCAATTGCCCACTTGCTGCAGAGCACAAAAAGATGATCATTCAGCTTGTAATACACAAACTGTAGATTTATACTAGGGGATCAGCAATCACTGCAACATAGTCGTAGGCCCCCTGATGTTCTGCTTTGTGAGTCTTCAGAATAGCCAGTTTTGCTTGAACAAAAATATAATTAATCAATGTACAACTGAAGAGATGAAAGAAAGATGGTACACAGAGAAAGAAGGAGACTAAATCCTAGATGGAGACACACAGTATGTGCAAGATGGAGAGAGGGTTTAAACTGGGTTGCATAGGTGGAGTGACCAAGTTCGATTTGCCACAGTACTGAGAAAAAGAAGGTGTTTGGAGATTGGAACAATGGTGGAGGCCCGTGTGTGCCATCAATCAATCTAGTACTGGAGTGGTATTGTTTCGAAGTGTTATGATGGCTTATGATATGTGTGTACTTAATCTCTCAGTCTGTGCCCATTCTGATATTCCTCTGTCAAAAATACTCACAAATGAAAAGAGCAGAAAAGACAGAGAAAGAAAGAGAGAGAGTGAGAGAGAGAGAGGACAAATGAAAAACACTATTTCCTCTTTTTTTCAAAACACCGCATTCCTTTCAAAGAATTTTGCATAAAGCCTGGAGTGGTAGCCTTCAATTCCATCTGTTCTGGGTTTTTGAAATATTTGACCTTTACATCTGATCCATATAATAAAAGATCTAAAACACTTTGTAATGCAAATTCACAAAGTTGCAGCTTCTGCAAAGCAGCGACAGCATCCAGCTTGATTCCCTTGTCTTGCGGCGACCATGTTAGTGGTAGTTGCAGTATGTCTGTAAAATGCTCAAAGAAGCACAGACATAGTAACTACTCACCTACACTCATAAACACACATGCATTCTGGGGCCTATCCAGGATAATTGATGGAGAGGCAAACAAGTTTCAAACGAGGGTTCACAACAGCAGAGCAAAGGTGCAGGGGGGTGCACATGCATTACCTGAAATCAGAGTTGGTTGCCCCCTAGACCTACCAGGTTAAAAGTGGAACTATGCAGCAAATAGCTCTGTGATTACAGTGGCAATTTGCCTCTGTGGCAAAGCTGCTCTCCATCAGGTTTGAAGACTTGGAACTGTGTATGTCCTTGCATTCAGCGGCCTCCAGTGGACACACACAGAACTGCAAGACCCTTGTTCCTTTCTTTGGTTAGGTTCAAACATCTTAACTTTTAAATTTGTTTACAATGAAAGCAAACATCTTTAATGCATGGTACCAGAGTTGGCTGTGCACTAGCCACTAGGCAAATTAAGACAAAATCACAGAATGCAGGAGAATACAGAAAAAAATCTATATACATATAGATTAGGGTACATTATTAAACAGGATAGACAGTATAGATGTTATTAATGGTTACAGCCCAAATCCATTTTTTTGTGCCACAGTTTCTTACCTCAACAGACAGAATGTTCTAGAGATTTGTGACTCTCACAGAAAAAGCTGCTTGACTACATGTACCATATTCTGCTAAACGTAGCAGAGGCGTCACTCATAATTGCCACTCGGGTCCATTTGTTATTAGCTATAATTTTGTCTGATAAAATGTTTAAGACGGGTGTGGCGGAGGGCATGACGCCTGCATTTCTTAATGTTCTTGATGTTAGAGTGGTGATGGTCTCTGTGATGGTTAACATTCTCTCCCAGATCTGTTTGTAACTATTAGTGATAGGCCTTAATGCCTTTATTCCTAAGTGTTCCCTTCTGTGCGAGAAGATAAAAGAGACACGACCACTGAACACATGTAATCCTTGGCTGCATCAGCGTGCGCATAGTTTCAAAGAATGTAGAACTTAGCAGATTTAGCATCACAATGCTGACCAACCTCTTAATAATATTTCTTAAAAGAAGAGATTGGAGTGTGACAATTACGTCAGGATACTGTACATTGGCTACCACCTACGTTTTTTCCCTTTTCAGATTCTGTGTACTTCAGGTCATCGAACTACACTTATTTCATTTAAAAACATGCTTGCCATTTTACATACATTTACTTGGAGTCATAAATAGTTCAGTTGCTCAGATACATTCTCCATGGCTGCTGTGTATATGCAGCTTGTTGTCTTCTCCTAACATATACGCAGATAACTGTGTCACCCACACTTCTCAGGTAGATATCACAGATAGGATATCCTGATGCGAAATGGGAAACGAGGACAGCCTTGTTTGAAGCTATGTGTTTGCAGCAGAACATTACTTATGGTTCGTCTATATCTTATCTTATCCGGGTTATACAGGGGGCCATTCCCTGAGTGCTACCACACATTTACATCTGCATGTGTGCATCCCAGAATATTTGCTGGCAGTGAGGTTTTGGCCAATCTGCAAATGTTTCTGAGATACAGCTGTGTTTCTCCAAACTAAAAGTACTAAAATCTTTTCCTTTTTGGGCATTCATTCAGAAAGATAGTTACAGTTTGACTGGGATTGAGAATGGAAAATAAAATATGATGTTAGAAAAAAAGAAATATGTGTTTGGGTACTTTGGTGTGTGTGTGTTTGAAGGAAATTCATTTCGATTTTACAGCTCAGTTCAGACACCGCACACTGCACTTTGTCCACAGCACTAAAGGGATGGAGGGACTTGGGGGCAAAGTTCATCCCGAGAGAGGGAGAGCGAAAGAGAGAGAGAGAGAGAGAGAAAAAAGACAGATAGGGGGAAGAGACTACAGAAGAGGAACAGTTACAGGAGGGCTGCAAGTTTAAAAAAAAGCAACCTTTGGCAGCAGGAGAGCAGGTGGAAATATAAAACCAGACAGGCGAAAGCAGAGACGAAAAGCAAACAGGAAAAAAACGAAAGCGAGCAGCCCTCATCCGTGAGCTCTACAGAGGCAAAAAACCAAACAAACACACTCAACCAAATCTCTGGGCGCAGGAAAAAAAGAGAGGGGGAGGGTGGTCTTTGCGAGCGTGTGTAAGATTGTCACGGGACGTAAGGTCTCTGTATATTTAAGTGTGTGTATGTGCATGCATGTGTGTGTGTGAGTGTGTGTGCATGTGTGTGTGCATGTTTGTGTCTATGACCTGTGATTGAGACAGAGAGAGATTCCAAACAGAGAGTGCGTAAGGGGTAAAGGTTGGGGGTGGGGGTGGGGGGGTTGGGGAGGGGTGGGGGGTGATAGAGAGGGAGTTTGATGGAAGGACAGGGGGAAAGAGAGGCAGCCATGGCAGGACGACTGTCCGCTCTCCAGGAGCAGCTGGTCTGGGCCCTGCTGGGTTCGGGACTGTCGCGGGACGTCCTGGTTCAGGCCCTGGGGGAGCTGGAGAGGGAGAGGGCCTCGGCGGGCGGCGAGAGCGGGGACCGGGGGGGTGGGGAGAGCTCGGAGGACGGAGAAGAGGACTTCCCGCCGCCGATATTCAGGGAGCTGGACAGGCTTCCCCCGGAGGAGGCGGCCCGGCAGAGGGCCGAAGTGGACCGGCTGCTGCAGTGAGTGTCCTCCGCATGAGCCTTTACCCTCCTCCCCGTCCGCGTCTCTCTCTGTCTCTCCTTCCTTCTCTCCAGTCTGTCCCTCGATCCTCTCATATTCCGGTCTATTCCATTTGGTTTTCTTCCACAACAGAACAGTCTATTTGCCAGCATATCGCACCGCCTTTTTCTTTCGCTTTTTCACTGTAGGGTTACAATATCAGACATCCTTCGAAAATCCATAAGACTGAAGTTTAGTCGGTAGAAGATGGCGTCTTTTTCTTTGTTCCTCCTCTCCGTCGTTCTTTTGCGATCCACGACAATGTTCCGGAAAGTACTTGAAAGCTGACTGCATTTACCCGTTTACCCTTCTCTTACCTCCATCCTTTGTGTGTCTCCAGTTTGGTTTTCTTCCTGAACCCCCAGCATCCCCCCTTCCCCTCTCCTTCCCCATCCCTCTCCCTTTCTTCTCTGTTTCTATCTGTCTGTGTGGTGCATATAAAGGAGAGGGTTCCTCCTTTTCTAGTTACTAATTACCCATCCCTTCATTATTCTGTGGTCATTTCTACCTCTCTAATAAATGAGCTACATGGATGGCTTAAGATTAACAGACAGATACACACACACAAACACACACACACACACACACACACACACACACAGATAGAGCAGGAGAGAGAGAGGCAGAGAGAGTTTACATAACACCTGGAGGAAAATATCTCGACAATGTTGTGTATTCTGAAAGATTACAGGTTTGGCTAATAGTATACTCATTCTAATGTGCTAAAACGAGAACGTTCAAATCAATGCAGGCACATGAAATATTCATTTAAAATAACCTTGGCAACATATCAATTATATATTTCTAGGAACAGATAGTACAAGAGTAAATGATTTTTAAAAAATTAGGCCATGGTATGTGTGTAACACAGTGTAATACACTAATGTGCAGTTATATATTCCACCTTGATTGTGTGGAACATCTAAATTATGTGTCAAAAATGGAAACTGAAGGTGTCAAGTGTGTGTGTGTGTATGAAAGAGACAGAGGCAGAGTAAATGATTGAAAGTGTGTACTAGGTGTGTGTGTGTGCACCTGCATGTATTAATACAAATGGCTGAAAGTGTGTGAGAGTGTATCAGGTGTTTACATGGGTGTGTGTAACTACAAATGGTTGGAAGACTGTGAGAGTGTATCAGGTGTGTACATTTATTTGCTGTTTATGAGCAAGCTTGTTTTCCAGAGAGCTGGACTTTGCCCTGCTGTCCTTCTCCTTATCACTCATGGTCAACATCTCTCTCTCTCTCTCTCCTGCTCAAATCGAGGCAAACATTTCTGGCAAAACTTACAAAAACTGTACTAGGGAAAATGGTTGTCTTTTGTCCTATTTATAGAGTAACCAACATTTTTTTCTTAATGGCCACAAATACTTTTATACAAACACCTTAAGCATTGATATCTGTGTAATCCAATTAACGTATATGTACTAGAAGCTTAACATACAGAAATGTTAGTCTATACTAGGCAAAAAGTATGCTGAAACCCAATGCTCCCTCTCATGAGAGAATGAAAAGTGATCATGAGGTGGAAAGTTAACTCTGTTTGTGTGTGTGTGCGTGTGTGTGTGTGTGTGTGTGTGTGTGTGTGTGGCAGGGAGGATCCATGGCATGTAGCCAAGCTGGTGAAAAGCTACATGCAGCAGCACAACCTTCCGCAGAGGGAGGTGGTGGAATCCACGGGACTCAACCAGTCTCATCTCTCCCAGCACCTCAACAAGGGTACGCCCATGAAGAACCAGAAGAGGGCAGCGTTGTACAGCTGGTACGTCCGGAAGCAGGGAGAAATCAGCCAGCGTGAGTATTACCGTCTAAGATGGCACACATCCTATCCGTTACTGGATAGGACTCTCCTCCTCCGGCCAACGGTCAGGCCAGCAGTTCCGGCCCACTGGTGTGCACTGAATCATGGGATTGGGGGAGATTAAAAAACCAAAGTTCCAGTCTGTCCGTGTCCAGCGTGGGAGAAAATCCCAGGTGCGGTCTCTTTGTAGCTGGTGAAACGAGATGCCGCGGCCAAAGACAAAGTCCGTCAGGTTTATTACAAAACGTTTTGGGGGAAACAATGTGTAAACCGGGCCCGCACACACCACTTGCCTACTTCCTCCTTCTGCTGAAATCAGAGAGCCCTGAACAGACGGACACAAAGAACACCACACAGCCCCCGCCCGCCCTGCACCCTCACCCCCACACACACACACACACACACACACACACACACACACACACACACACACACACACACACACACACACACACACACACACACACGTCCCGAAACACAGGCTCCCCCATCACTTGAGTGCATGTACAGTCACAGCTCACATGGTTCTTAATATTTAAACCCTTCACATCCTCACACGGAGCATTTTTAGACAAATGTTTCTATGGGCTGGGAATGTATTACTTTCTCGAATGGCTGATCAAGTTACAATCAGGGAGCTGCCTTGTCAGAGTTCCTGATATACGTATGGAAGTTATGGAAGATACACCGATGTACCCCTTAACCTCAGATTAAGTCATTGACCATTGCTTTTTTTTTTTTACCCTGAATGAGTCGCTGTTCTACATGATCAGAAATGCATGTGGGAATTCACAGTTTGAACACTTGCCCTGAGCTCTAGAAGCATAACTCAATATATAACATTTATTAATAAGCTATGAATAACTTGTGAAAACACTTGGCAGTAACGGGTCTGCACATTCCATTAATTCACCCTGCATCATTTTAAGTGAAATAGACTTGGCATACCTACTGGGTGAATTTCCGGGTTCATTTCATTTATTGCCCTTGTGAATTTATTGTAGCAAGTATGCATTTATGGTAGCTCCAGTTGACATAACACTGTTTGAAGAACTGACACATCTCCTTATGTTGTTGACTGTGTTCTGTATGTAATGCTGTTCCTGTGACTTTATTAGATTTGTGCTTTCATTTTGTAAGTTCCCCTGAATTAAAGTGTGTGCTAAATGACTACCATGCAGTGTAGTACAATGTAATCTGAACAGTAAAAATCCTAACACATTTATTGAGGACCTAAGCTGAAACCAATGAAATCTGAGTGAAATCCTGTGAGTGAATCGGAGAGTATACTCTTCTTATGTTTGCTTCTTTCTCCAGAGTTCACCAATGCCAGCCGGGGTATTGCAGTGGGGGAGGAGACAGGAGAGGACTCGAGGAAAGGTCGGAGGAACAGGTTTAAATGGGGTCCTGCTTCCCAGCAGATCCTGTTCCAGGCCTACGAGAGGCAGAAGAACCCCAGCAAGGAGGAGAGAGAGGGGCTGGTGGAGGAGTGCAACAGGTGAGAAGGCAGAGGAGGGACAGTGAACAGAGGGAAGGAGAGAGGGAGGGTAAGGAGGGACACTGTGAGAGGCAATTTGTGCTGTCCAATTAGTCCTGAAATGACACTGCCTGTGTCCCTTAGTGTCAGTGACTGTCAGAATCACTATCTCAGTGTTGGAGACCCTGAGTGTCGGTGTTCCTTAGTCTTAGTGTTTCTGTGTGTCTCTCTCAGTGTCAGTGTTCCTGTCTCAGTGTTTCACAGTATCAGTTTTCCTCAGTGTTAGTGTCTCTTAGAGCCAGTGTTTCTCAGGGCTCCTCAGTTTCAGTGTTTCTGTCTCAGTGTCTCTCTCAGTGGCTCTGTCCCTCAGCATCAGTGTCTATCCCTCAGGGCGGAGTGCCTTCAGAGGGGTGTGTCCCCTTCCCAGCTGGCTGGACTGGGCTCTAACCTGGTGACAGAGGTGCGAGTGTACAACTGGTTTGCCAACCGCCGCAAAGAGGAGGCCTTCCGCCACAAGCTGGCTCTCGACACACCCTTTAACAGCCAATCCACAAGCTCCTCCAGCCACACCCTACCCACAAGCCCCTCTCACGGTAACTAGAACATGGCACCATCTGCCAATACCAAATGACAAATAATATTTTTGACTATAAACTATGATTCAGAAAGTCATTTAGTAGTGTTCTTCAGTTGGGCTTCTAAATACTGTAGTAGTTCCAGTGTCTTTGTGCATATTGACATGCTGCCAAAAACCCACTGATAATAAGAAACGTGGGTTTCAGCAAGCACCTTGAAAGCCAGTTTAAACATATGGCCCATTTGATCAATGTTCAAGTTTCTCCTGGCAGACATCAGATGTGCTAAGAGAGAAAGACAGAGAGAGAGAGTGAGCGAGAAAGAGAGAAGCAACACTCTGTCTAAGTACCTGGATTGGAAACTTATCAAAACTCAGTCAGCCTCACACATCCTCTGCCTTTCTCCATCCCCATATCATTCAGGCATGAAATACAGCCAGCAAATGACCAATGAGAGTCTGGGATCTGCCACAGGTCATCATGGAGACAGAAATGTCAGTGGCCGATTGGTTGTCAGCCCTGTCCAACTGGAGCCAAGCCACACCCTCCTGGAGACGCATCACAAACCAGTGAGACCAGAAACAATACCACACAAAAACCACTCAAAGAATACTTGATAGTAAAAGGAGACAATAACTAAATAATAAAAATAAATATAACTGTAAGAAGGATGATGAGAGAATCAAGACAGATCAAAATAAGCCAGTAATGATGCCAACACTTTCAAAATTATGAGATACTTATTTTCACAGAGATTACACAAAAATGAAAATGAGGAAAAAAATGACAACCGGCAAGGTCAAGATCGTTTTTAGATCAACAGAAAAATATATCAAGTATCACGAGAAACAGCAGTGGAAATATGATTTGAGGACATGATAATTGCTAGGCAGTTGTGAAAACCAAGCTCCAAGCTTGGGAACAAAAATTAATGTTCTGGTAATGTTGTAATGAAAAAAACCCTTCCCCATGCCCTCCCTCCCCAAGGTGTCAGGAGGTGGTCCTCTCCCCCCGGTCAGCACCCTGACCGCCCTGCACGGTCTCTCTGCCTCTCCCGCACCCCCGCAGGGCCTCATCATGGCCTCCCTGCCCAGTGTCATGAGCCTGGGGGAATCCTCGCTTCTTATTGGTAAGCTGCCCGGACCATTTGTCCAATCACAGACGCGCTGGTTGTGACGTGTGCAAGTGTGTGGCTCCATGAACCTTAAGGCGTATGGACCTACTTTGTGTTCTTGGTGACTGAAAGATTTGAATGAATCTTTGTTCATACCACCCTAGTTGACTGAAAAAGACACACTGGAGGACACGCTTCCTAACATACTCACTAACTGCATGGGGAATTTCTATGGTAGCCTTGGCAAGGCTAACCACTTAACTTGCTTCAGTACTTATTCCACTGAGTAAAAAATCTACACTTGACAGCTGGCCTTGAATGAGGCCATCCATGGAAAAAAAGCAAAGTAACATTATCATTGAGACACTGAACACATTGGGTAACTGGTGTTCACATTGACTGTCAGTGTGCCAGTTGATCAAACTGAATTAGGCGTTTGTCTTGTCTGCTACTATATCAGCAGAACTCCATTAACCAGCATGCACCGGCATCAGCGTTCCATCCTGCCTGTCCCTCTTTCCACAGGTCTGGCCTCCACTCAGCCACAGACCGTTCCAGTAATTAACAATGTGGGAGGCGGATTCACCACCCTCCAGCCAATCTCCTTTCAGCAGCAGCTCCACACCTCGCACCAGCAACCAATCACGCAGCAGTTCCCAGGCCACATGGGACACAGCTCCTTCATGGCAACAATGGCACAGCTTCCGTGCCACAGTAAGGGCACTCGGGTGTGGAGTTACTTGTGTACCGGTGTGAATGTGTGAAATGAAATCAGGGACATTGTAGTGTAGTGGTAAGGAGCAGGGCTCATAATTGAAAGGTTGCAGGTTCGATTCCACACTTGGGCACTGCTGCCGTGCCTTTGGGCAAGGTACTTAACCCAGAATTGCCTCAGTAAATATCCAGCTGTATAAATGGGCAACATATAAAGTTATAACCTACGTAAGTCGCTCTGGATAAGAGTGTCTGCTAAATGACAATAATGTAATGTGAATCGGTTGGTTGGAGCTGATTCTGGGAAATCATTATTTGGATCTATGGTGTGTATGTCAGAGGAGCACTGCAGTCATGCTGTCCCCCCCCCCCCATCACAGTGTACAGCAAATCCGAGCTGTCCTCTTACACCCCACCCAGTCTCCTGTCCCAGGCTATGGTCATCACAGACAGCAGCAGCATCGGAACACTTACCAGCCTAACTGCAGTCAGACAGGTAACACTTTCCTGCACCATGGACATGGACTTATTTTTTTCTCTAAAAATAACAGTCATTTCACAGCCTTTCAGGCACATTTATTTATGTGGAATAAGACAGATAACATCCATATGAAAACAACACTTGCCTTATAAAAATTTGCAAATTTGCTTTGGTCCTGTAGATTCTACCTACAGACCAAGAGGATCAGACAGACCCCCCAATCCAGGAGGACTCTCTTCACCTGCACCCCAGCTCACCTGTTCCAGGTAACACTCACCTGAGATTAAACAGACGAAACGTTCCAGAACAAAATCAAGGTTCGCATCTACAGACACCAACGTCTTCATTTATTCTAAGCCTATAATGCAAATATATGGATCGCAACTGTAGCAAAAAAATGTAACCTCTTAAACCCAGTTAAATACAGCACTTTGCTACGATCCAGAAAAAGTTAAAGATGAAGCAAGCAAGTGACATGGAGGACTGATTTGCATTATCACAGCGCATGATCTTTTGCGCACAATGCAGATCTAACTTTAAATCTAACAAAGGAAATAAAAGGGCTATTATATACCTTTATAGTAAACTTCAACAGTGTGGCAGAAACTGATGCATTGAAATTGTGGCACCAGCTCTTTAGCAACTCCATCTGGATATTTATTCAATTAATGGACAACAAAACTTTATTTGTAAAACATGCACTTTGCAATGCAATGTATTCAGATTACATCACAATTGGCAAGGGTTTCATCAGTCTCTTATACTTTAAAGTGGTATTATTGTATGTACCCCTAGGCAACAGACACATCTCATCGGCTTTCTTCTCACCCTGTGTCTAGCAGTGTCCTCTGGGAGTTTGGAACTTTACCCTCAGTCACAGCCAAGTGAGACCCATCCACCTCATCTCCTAGCTTCTCCATCAGCAGACATCGACCCCTACATCCCTACACAGATGGTATCTACCGCACAATAGCCACAGCAGAGTGCGAACCTACCATTCAAGCAAGGAGAGGGGGTCAAAACAGTATGCTGTACATACACAGAAGAAATTTGTGACAGTGTGGCAGTAATGGAGAGATGCTTTGCAGCGAAAGACATGAGAACAATATATTTTACCGCTTGCTACTACCTCTGTGTCAATCAGCCATTACTCACAAAGAGCTGAATGCCCTCCAGGACTATGTCACTGCCAATGGTCTGATCAGCTGAAGTTGCATGACTTCACGAGTGTCTATATCAATACCTCGATCTCATACTTTTCCACAGTCAATGAACACCTGTGAAAAGGAATCATCATAGTTTATGATACGTTGTGTTAACTGATAATTCTCACCAAGTAAAGGTAAACAAACCTATCTCAACAGACATGTGTGATGTGCCTATTCATTGCCAGTCCATCCATGATGGATTGCTGGTGCATTTGCTAACCAGCAGTCTTTATCCATGGAAGACTGGAGAAACAACTCCATCTCTCCAACCCATCAAAGATGATTCATAAATATGGTCCACTTATGACAAATCAAAATCCACTGGATACAAGTGTCAAGTTGCAAATTCCCATCACTACTGAAATTAACTGCAGGTGACTGTCTGATGCAGCAGTTAAAGAACTGGACTGGCGGGAACTGCCACTCTAACCTTACCCGGGGAACGTTACTGAATTGCTTCAGTTCATATCCAGCTGAATATTATATAAGCTATAAATAAAATATACATAAATATCCTGGATTACAGCATCCACCATGCAAATAAACATATCATTCAAAAACTATTTTTATTGATCAAAAGAAAGCACCAACACTATACAATAAAAAATACTTTAATACATTAACTGCTCTGACACCCAGCGAGTGGCCCACAGAAACATGATATCCCAGCGCCGTTACCATGACACTATTACATGTGTAGACACCATAAGTTAACAGGCAAATATTTACAAAACGACACAGTGCAATAAATGTTTCAGTCACTGAAAAGGCCGTGGAAACAAGACAGTACATTACCCCTAATCCTCCCATTCACGTCACTGAGGTTTCAGTTATATTGTAAATTGCTATGAGATAATTCACACTTATTGGTCAGGGGAGATGCTTCAGGGCCAAGCACACATGTAATGCCCATAATGTGTGGCAGCCTACCTTCTCATCAGGTGGGGAAACAGGTGGAGCTGGGCAAAATATTTCTGCAAAACACTTCCATCCAACCCCACATAAACAACACAAGTAGGATTATTACAAGTATAAAAGCAATGGGATGAAAATTGCCAAAAAGGAATAAATTTGTCCTGGGTCACTCCAGCATCTCAGATAGCTCCCCACTTCTATAGTCATAATTACTGTGTATCTATGTCTCTAGAATGGAGGGAAATGGATTTTGTGTTACATACAGGGGGATTGAGGCTGCTTAGAATTCTACCGGGCATGGTAATTCTGAGATTTCTCTCGTACAGGAAGTCTGGCTTTGGGAAATGTCACTTCACTCCTAGGCGCCAGGCACATGGACAGAATTTAACACTCCAAATCCCACATGCCACCACCTGTTCTTAAGTCCTTCCCAGCACTTCGAACCCCTTATAGACAGGAAACAAAGCCTGAAAATACAGGAATAGGCCTGGGTGCAAAATTCAGAACACTAAAAAATACAAAAAAAAAAGACAGAAATCCTGTGCAACAGTCTCTCAGCAGTCTGCTTCTCACTCCTCACCCTCTTTCTCACTTTTTTTCTTCTTTTTCTTTTTCTTCTTCACTGGGATTTCCTCCTGTTGTGGCTGACGCTCAGAGTCTTGCTCCTCTGTGCTTCCCTGCTCCTCCACCTCCTCTTTACTTTGCATGGGATCTGTGCCGTTTGTCTCTGTCTCTCCCTCCTTACTCCCTCCCTCCATCAGTTTCCTCTTCTTCTTCTTCTTCGGAATGGAGTCACAACTGCCATTCTCCCGCTCTCCTTCCTCTCTGCTCTGTCCTCCATCCATTTCCTGTTTCTTTTTCTTCTTCTTTTTCTTTGTAATGGAGTCACCACTCTCAAGTTCTCCTTCCTCTCCACTCTCTCCTCCATCCACTTCCTTTTTCTTTTTCTTCTTCTTTTTCTTTGCATCAGGGAGTGGCGCAGGTGAGGAGAGGGACTGAGGCATGCTGGGAAGGCAAGAAGGGGGCAGGAAGTCTGTGACCGAGACTGCTGCCTCTTTGAGCCTCATCTCCATCTCACTGTCGCTGTCACTGTGAGCAGAGGCAGAGGAGAGGAGAGCTTCATTAAAGCTGTGACATGCATCCATTACTTCACAGAATTAGGCTACTTGGAAACAGGCTGAAACACACACATACACACACACACAGACACACACACCTGTAATCTGACCTTTATCCCTCCTGGACACCTTTGAATACTTAATACCACATTACACCATCCTCTCCGATTTCCTACAATAATTGCACACAGGGCACTGAATGATGCCCCAAAAGGAATCCCTTTAAATGACAAATTTGCTCAAATTCCTAAAATTCAGGGTGCACCAACTGTACCTACAGGGCTGCAGTCAAAGACAGACACCCACGGTACACATACACTCAACTGCCACAAAAGAAGAAAGGAAGCAAATGGCAGTTCCAGGCCCTGGAAAAGGAATCACTGATCAGGTGATTGCTGACCTTGAGCTGGGGATAGGGCGTCGGCGAACAGGTGGGGAGGGTTCTTTAACACAAATTCCCGGGACAGAAGTAGAGAACAGCCGAAAACCTGGTGGTTTAAAAAAAGAAAACAACCTGTGTCTCTTCCAAATACATTGTCTGTGACTGATCAAAACAAAAAACTACAATAGCTGGATTGTGACACTTTCTTAGTTGCTTACCTACAACCAAGTGCGCTGAGATATCACTATTCCTATTATGACCTAATCTGCTCCAACCCTCTTTCCTCCTTGGTTGACATCTTCATGTGTCTGGATTTTATACTGTACTTCCAAACCAATCTGCTCACAGTCTGGGCCACAACCTCAATAACCAATCAGCTCACAGCCTGGGCCACAACCTCAATAATCCTTTTCAACTCTCTTTCACAATGTACATGCAATTTTTTAAAAATATTTTGACACAGCTTGTCCGAGCTTTATCATTGGCTCTTTGTTCATGCTTGGTTTATTTATTACTGGTTGTCTCTTTTCTGTAGCCTTTCACCTTGTGCACTACACTCTGCTGCTGAAAAAATCATTATATTACATTATAGTCATTTAGCTCTTATCCTGAGGAACCTATATGTTACAATTTTTCACATTTTATGTACTGGAGCAATTGTGGGTTAGGTACCTTGCCCAAGGGTACAGCAGCAGTGCCCCAGAGGGGAATCGAACTGGCAACCTTTTGGTTACAAGCCCTGCACCTTACCACTATACTACCGCTATACAAAATCCAAATCAAAATCTGCATTCATTACTGTAAATGTTCCATTTCCTGATTCTCTTATCTATTCTTCCTGGACCCTCCATCTCAACCCCTTGTAATTCTCCACTTTTTCTGTCCAATTCTCCATCTTCTTTGCTCTCACCATCTCTGGATCAATCATTCTAGCTTCTATCAGACAGAAGTTTGTTCATTCTTTGAATGAATTTACCCTACAATTTTAAATAAATTATGAATCCACAGTTATACTTAAAACCAACACATACAGAGCATCTGATCATTCATTGACTGTGGGTGGTCTGGGTATGCTTTATGATATACTTTGTATCACATGTGTATGGTACATTGAGCTGACAAAAACCTTCCACTGTACGACTTAAACAGTAATAATGTCCATTTAAATTCATCCTCTCCTGTTTATTGTCATGTTACTAATCTCCATCATTCCTTTGCTCACCTTCATCCTCATTTCCATCCTCATCCTCGGCTCTCCCGCTTCCCGGTGGTACAGTGGAAGCGCCTGGGCTGCTATCAGAAATGCAGCTGCACGTCAAAGGAAGAGAGAGGGAAATGGCATCGGTTTTATGAATATTGTGCTGGTTATTCCTTGTGAAATGGTACTGCCTTTGAAACCAGAGCTGCCTAAAGGACGACTTGTCAGACATAGCATGTCAAAATGAGTGCTGTTTCAAATAATAATAATATCTCCACAATTATTTACGACATGAATTAGAAATTCTGCCTGTTTGCCCAAATCTCCACATTACACACGTTTCATTCAAAAAGGCCTTCCTCCGCTCAGAATGCTCCAAATGCGGTCGTGGACAGCCACATTTGCTCCATTCAAACATTACCCATATGTCCTATCAAACCCACTCAGTACCCACCTATCCAGGAGTGCTCCCAATTTCTTTGCAACGTGAGCACGGAACTCCGGGGTCGTTTGGAGTTCGTTTCCATCATGGTCGTGCTGGGACACCTTCACTCTGTGGACCACCAATACGGTAAAGGGTTAAATCACAAGGTCAATTTCAACATCTAAGAAGTGTTGTCTAGCTAGCTAGGCAATGGTGACAGCCCAGAGTCGTGTAACTGACATCAGTGACGAAATTAAACTTACCGTCGGCTCGGCTTGTCGTTTCTGTCTCCGCCTAAACACAGAACACGCATCACTAAACATTTTTGTCGTTCATAGGGACAGCTACCTAGCCACTTTACATGGTTTGATACCTTTACCTGATTAGCTAACACAAAAAACTTCACTAGCGAGCCTGACAAACCGATCACACATGCTGCTACACGTAAAGCACAGCTAGCCAGTTTGCACACACCCCGAATAACATGACCAGCAAAACAGAGAACAGTCAGATGTTTTTTTTTTCAGATATCTTTTGAGTTAGCTAGTCTACATTGTTAACTACCTTGCTGTTTGACAACAATAATCTGTGCAGTGTTTATGTCTTAAATGTTATCCTTTATGTATCTACCTGTCGAATAACTCTGGTGGACCGTGCCGTTGGTACCTCCGGGGCCGAAACTCCACGCAGCCTCTTTGAATTTCTCCTGATCCTCATCCTCGCTACTCGAATCCTCTTCATGCACGGTGTCTCTGGACGCCGCCATGTTCAAAATGCACGCGAGCGTGACAGGTAGGGAGGAGCGTGTGTGCAAAGCTTTGTGGGTAGTGACGTTCTTTCAAACGCTCTCGAGTGCAGTGCGCGAGACAACTCGGGTTTTCCGTGGAAATTACTGGAACTACAGGTAGCTAGTTACGAGACATTTTGAGATACGCATTTAAAATGAACATTATAAGTCCTTACATTTTTAAAAAGTCGGCAACGATTCACGGATGTAGGTTACATTATAACACGTACAAAAACCGTAAGTATTGTTGATAATCATTTTAGGTATCCTAAATTCAGATGAGTAAGAAAACTTGAACACAACTTAATCACACATTTCATACGCGCGTTTATTTAATAAAACAATATAGTTGAATATCTGTGAATTTCAATATAATGAATATCTGTTGCCCATCTGTACCAAAGAATATATGCATTCATGTGTGCTTGCCATATGTGCTAGTAATGAATATGAAACCAGACTCATTCACGACCAGAATAGACAAGTAGTGAAAATCAAAAGTTATTTATTATCCTTCTGTTGACAAAATAACATTTTGTACAAACACCTGAAATTCACTCTGAACATAAAAAGGCAAGATGTTACAAATACAGAGGAATTACTTTTCTTACCTCATTTTTATAGAGTAATCCTACAATTCCACAAAAAGACAAGGGCAGACATGATAGTAGTAGCTAGTATCAAGTCTAAAGTCCCTGAAAAATGAGTTTAAAAAGGCAAGAACTCTTCTCAGTGACTGTGGACGATTCCTTCATTCGGTGGATTTCCTTTATTTCTGTTCAAACTGGGCCCTGCTTGGGTTTTTTTAAAGAATGTTTCAACAAACAACATGATAATAGTACAATTAAATGAAAAAAAACACTTTGTATAAACCAAGTGGGTTCCAGTTTACACATTATCAGTAACAAGCCAACAAGCAATTCGATATTAAAAAAAAAAAGACATCAAAGTAACATCAGCAGCCTTTAAACAATAGTTTGTTAATGCCGTCATTAGTGTTCATAAAAAGGTGCCATTCAAAAAAACTGTCTAAGCGAAAGTATACAAAAACCATTCCTTTTAGCTCACCAGTCAGGAGCCATGTTGTATTTTCCATCATCAAAACCGTGTAGTGTAGTCAACCAATGTGGGGTTTTTTTTTTTCCACGACTGATACAAATTTACCGGATACAGGATTAATCAATTACACATTTATGGGCAGGTCAAATTTTAATGGTTTAAAACAGTTTCCTTGACCAACTGAGCAATCACGACTAGCAAACACTTGCAGTGCCAACAGTCCTGAAAGATACTAATACGAATGTAAAACATTGGTCGGCTGTTTTATCAGTCAACCACTAACGTGTGCTGCTATATCAAGTAATGGTGGGCAAGCATGGTCGTGTCTGGTCATCAGGCAATCTTAGGTTTGAACTGCTTGATTTTGGAGTGATAAACTGTTCCATCTCTAGGAAAACCAGCTGCTGAACAGACATGGACACCTTGTCTGAGCCCACAGGGTCAGAGGTCATCCAGATTTCTCAATAAAGAAGCATTATTTACAGGAAACATCCCCTTGACAAGATGCCACTGCAGGGCTGTGACCCTGCCCAAAACCCCCCACCCCACCCCACTAAACACGTGACCACGAATCCTGCTAATGGAGGGGATTTCAAGAAGGCTGAAAGACAGAGCAACCTTTGAGGGCTAAGGCTTCCCACCGCAGTCTACATACAGTACGTATTCACCACCTATGTCAAGAGAATGCACAAAAGGGCACTTCAAATCACGCATTCTTAGCACTGACAGCATTCCTGCGCCAGAAGTTCCCTCAGCTTTCTACAGAGTCAAGCTGAGACGGACGGGAGAAAAAAAACAATTTCCATGGGAATGGTTAAAAAAGGCAGACTTTTAAATATTTACCCTCAAAGCTGGTTCAGGAATTAAGCCTTCTGATAATTACTACTGAGCTCTTGACCCAGAGTATTTGTGGGGCATTTTCCACACTCACAAGTCCTTGATCTGGGACTAAATCACACATTTGGCCAAGGTGCATGCCTCAGTGTCTGATTCAGTCCCAGATCAGGAGTTAATTCAGGATTTTCTCCAGACTGGGCTTGGTGAAGATCCTCAGGCTCTCCAATTTTGTTTCACTGAAGCAGAGCATTGTCTGCATGTGCGTTCTGGAGAGGGAAAAGAGCGCACATGCATTTGACATTGAGTGCGTGCACTGGAGGGAGGAAGCGAGGGATGGATTGAGGCAGTGACCCGAGGCACAGTGACGGACAGCTGGCTTTGACAAGGAGGACACTTGCGTTACAGCCAGAGACGCACCAAGGCCTTCTGTACACGGATTGTACTCTGTGATTAATGCTTAGTGAGTGTCTGTATCAAACTGAGTGCATGTGTCTGTGTGTTTGTATATGACAGAGTGTTTAAGGGTCTGTATCCATGTATAAGACAGTCACAGGAGCAGTGTCCATGTCTTTAACTCTACTGAAAATAGACTTTTTCTTAGCTTGATTTGCCAGTGCCTCCACCAAAGCCTAAGTAGATCAGTTCCTGTTGGCTCTACCACAGCCTAGAGAAACACAGATGAGAAGGATTTGTGGTCTTTGGGCTTTAGAGAGTTCTCCCGGCAGAGCAACTTCAGGATAATTCAAGTCAAGATGCAGTTTTGGAAAGAAATAACTAAATTCAAAGTGTGTAGTTTCTCCCATACCAACTCCCCTTCCTACTGCAACCCATTCACAACAAATTTAGTTTTCTCTTCTGGCCCCTGAAGACAAAACCATTTCCTTTCTTCCCCCCTCAAAGTCCCACTTCCTTTCAACCACCTGTCATGTACTGAATTTATAGGTCCTTTACAACATACAGCAACATTTCAGCAGAGAACCAAATTAATTGCTAACAAGCAGCATTCTCTCCCATAAAATGTTTTCTTTTGGTATGTTTTGCAGACTCTAATTCATGTTGGAAAAAAAAAACATTTAATGCAGAAACAGTTTTGCCAGAAAATGTGGCATCAGTCAATTGTAAAAAAAAAAAAAAAAAAAACCACACAGAGTAGCATGGACTGCTCAGCTAACACAATATTCTTAAAATGTTTTTAGAAATTTCACAGCCAGTATGCTTTAGCTAGGGAGATCAAGGCTTTTTGAGAGGCGTGGCCAGAACTGTGTGCTACCTTACATATGCACAACAGAAGTTTGAATCACTCTTCATGTAACAGAATTAACAAAAATGGAACACTTTTTTGATATCAGCAGGCTCTGCAGCCACAACAACAGTCAAGCAAAGCAGAACTGGGCTATATCAGCCAAGTCTTGCTACAAGTCAAGACCAAAAACTGAATACCTGAACTGGAACTGAACTGACATGAATGCTAGTTTCCAACTTTTGTCCTCCCCACAGACAACACTTCCATGGTCAACAAGCCACTTTCTCCTTCTTGGAATGGAGGAGCAAGAGCAGTGATATGATGGAAAGCCAATGGGCCCAGATAAGAAATGGACACACTGCTGTAGGAAGCACTTGTCTTTGGGATAATGCAGGGAAGGCCTTGACCTTCCGTGATCATTAACTATCACATAGCACAAAGAGTTGGAGAGCAAGTTCCCTGCCTAAATTGCTGACCACCTAAGCATCCCCCAATTTTAACTGGCTACAGTAATTCTTGCTGATGTGGCACAATGGCTGTTGTGCATCACTACGATATCTGCTACATGTGTGGTTCCTGTCGTCTTTGTAAAGCATCTGACAAAAAGCCCTCTACAGAGGCAGGGAATTATCATGATCATTACCTTCATTATTATAATTACTGCCGCTCTACTCCTGTGAGGCCAGACAAGGCAGCGTGGGCTATGGCAACAACCATGTGACCCACGCATCATAGCTTTTTTTGGAGGTGGAAGGCATGTAGAGGGTTTTTAAGTAATGGACTGATTCACAAGTTAAAAAAGGCCTGGAGGAATGGAATACATTACTGAGAAACATAGTGAGATAGACATTGAGAGTTAAGTTTCCTATGTGTCCCCTCAGCGGCAAGCAAACAGCAAAAAAAAACAAAAAAACAAAGAGAGAACTCCAACAAACTATAACCGGGTGGAAAAAACCCCCGAAGTGTCTTTTTTTCTCTTAGAATGTGCTGATCCCCAGACGTTGGTGTGGAGTGGTAAGGCTTACTGGAATGTCTGAAGTCATACGCGTGGGTTCTGGGTTCCGCAGGGTGTGTTCTGAGCGGTGGGTGTGGCCTTCCGTTGCGTTGTGCTGCTCATGCACCTCTCGCCCCCCGTCCCTGGCACTACTGGCCCCCGTTGTAGGCGTAGTCTGCTTTGTTATGCATGATGAGTTTGTTGTCCACGAAATAGAAGCTGTCTGATCGGGTCTCATAAGGGTTCTCCACCATTTGACGAACTGCGCAGAGAGAGTGAGGGAGGGGGGGTCAGAGAGGGGGAAAACACCATTGTCATGCCAATGAAGGCAATATTAATGCAACTTAAAAGGATAAACATGTGAACATGGGAGAATTTGCATGTAGAAGAGGGGAGAGGGAGGAGGAGAGGGGAAGGACTGGCAGACAGAAAGACAGCCTTTGCGTATCTTCTTCTTCATCAGTGAAATTTTCCATTGTCCAGGACTAGTATTGATTTATCGCTGTTGCAGTTTAAACATTGAAGTCATGACTCAATGCTGCCTCTTGTAGTTGAAGAAACTGATACACCAATGTATTGAATTTTCCGGAAGTGACATGCTGTGTTGACGTTATTCGACCAGTAACAGTGTAGCAAAAGCAGACAAAAAACTCTCTCTCAAAGCTCAGAAGTCAAATCCCCTCAACCTTTAAAAAGCACAGGGACAATCATCACTATTAGGTTAATCTCCTCAACATTTTCCCCCGTTATTTTTTAACCATGATTGAATTCAGTACCAGCCCATGTTATCATTTAGCTTGCTAGATTTTTCCAGTCATGTTGCCGAGATCTCAAGGAGATATTTTTGTCAAGACTGCATATTCTTATAGTGTGTGATTTCTGCTGTTCTGTCAGAATACATTGTGGCTTTGTATATACCAAGGCAGACAACTTTTTTCCCCAATTTTCTACACTTTGCATAAGAGGAATTCAAAGTACTCAAGACGAAAGAATGAAGCCAAAGGGACTTTCCTGCTGCCAATTTGTCTGCATTCCATGTTGTCCAACTGTGCCATGGGGAGGGACAGCAGTTAAAATTAAACTGCTATGAATTAAGCACAGACAGGCTATCACAACAGAGAAACTGGGTATGCAGACTCACTGAGGTCCTCGGGAAGCTGGGGAAATTCATATATGTGTTCGCAGGTGTTGCGACTGTTGGGGATGCAGAAGCCGAAGTCAAAGTCGAAGTTCTTCAGGAGGCGTTCTCTGAAGTAGTGCCTCTCGATCATTCGAAAGCTGTTTACTGGCCGGTCGCCCACGGTGAACTCCACACTAACTCAGAGAGAGACAGAGAGAGAGAGAAAGAGGGGGAAGGAGGGAGGCTAAGGATGTCTTCAAATGAAACTGATTTTGGAAATACAGAAAAAACCAGGGAAAAAATGGGGAATCTAATGCAGACTGTTTTATGATATTCCTGTGCTCACGTAGCAACTAATTTTGTCATCCTGAACAATGACAATAAAAGCTCTCTTATGTAGTGGGACTGTCATCCACACCACTTGCAAGTGTGGCACTGAGGTGGAGAACAGTGATACCAAGCGCGTTAGATACTGCATCAGTTACTGTTTTCCAATGCCCCTCTGCTATTGAATATTGATTACAGCGTCCATTGTCTTAATTCTTTAAAAAATCAGCAGGGATTTTCAACTGACAGGAAGGAAGGGGAAGGGTGGAGTCTCAGTAGTGATTTCAAGCTGTGTCCTGGCTGTGCAGCTGTATACAAGCCTGACACGGGTGTTAATCTGATAACATCAGAGCGACTAAAAAGGACACCAGACAAAACAGCACATCAAAAATCCTACCCACAAGCGGCACATATCACAACGTCAAATAGGAGATCAACTACAAATGCTGGTGTCCACTGAAACACCGAAAGAGAGTGTTTCACTTGACAGCAAGGTGGAACACAGCAATGCACTGCAGGACTTCCTGGAAAAGTAAAACTAAGAGTAAACTAACAGGAACAGCACTTTTCTGGAGCTCTGACTGCCTTGGAGGATCCCCTCAAATGTGGGGCATTTTCATGCATTGTAGTGAAAGAAATGCACTGCTGTTGTTCTGAGGCAGGTGCTAACTCAGTCACAGAGGGACTGAATGAGGAACGCTGCTCGACGCGTCTCTAAGAGACTTACGTGGCTCCTACAGTGCGCAGACGAAGGAAGGCGGGTGTGAACTGGTAACGGACAAAGCGCCCGGCGCTGGAGTCTACCTCTCCATTCTCTTCGTCATCCTCCTCTGGCTCTGAGAAAGATCACACGTTTTAAAACCTGTTCACCCAACACCACACGATCTCCAGCCTACATTTTTAAACCTCCCACAACTCTCTTCACACATTGACACACTCACGCACGCACACACACTCTCACATATACATAAACACAAGTGCACACGCACACACATACACATACAAATCCATCCACACATACAGAGACAGACAGAGAGACAGACAGACACAGACACACTGAGGAGTACCGCAGTTGGGAGGTTTGGCAATCTCAAACAGCACTGTCCCCGTCTCCAGGTCTCTGATCTTGAAGCGCGTGAAGTCAATGTTGTAGATGTTGTCCTCGGGTTTACACAAGTAATCTGGAGGGAGACCGAGACGTAGGGTCACCTTACAGATCCGTACGTAAAGACAGGGCTCCATAAAGGGGAGAGAGACTCCTGAGAGCCCTCATTCCACGTCACAGTCACACCTTATTTTTAGTAGGTCCTCAGTGGGTCTAGCAGTGCAATTCCCCAAGACAATGGGATGACCTGATGTGGCTATGACGTGGCTATAAAGTATTCTTCCAAAACAAGCAGACTTTGCCACAGTACCTAGCTGCACCGTGGATCACCATTACATACCTGTTTCAAAAGCACTTTAATGTTCACTATAAAAGGCTACTTAGATATCATCATGAATCCGATTGTTCAAAGCATATGTTTATCTAAACAGATTAGTATGCAATGCATGAAATCAGGGCCTGGACTTTTAATCTGTTACAATCTGGTCAAGCCAGATAGGGAATTTTTGGCTCCTTGCTTTTGATGAATTTCCTGCTGGGTGTGAGACCTACACACCTTTTTCTTCACCAGAATACATCTGTGCAATGCAATACTGCCAGACACTGTATACCTGTGTGTGTGTGTGTTAAATGAATAATAATGTAACATCCCTTGACAGATTAATGAATTAATTATCACTCTGAAAAAGTTGGGGTGTTTGAGGTGCATGTGCTTGTAAAGAAAAAAGAAGTTAAAGTCAACTAAAATTAGCAATAGCTGAACATGGGGTACCTGCCTCGATTAATACAACTGATGGCTGATTAGGCCTAACTGTTCTAGACCCAATAAGTTAGTTTACTGATTAAATAACTGTATTCAATGGACACACTAGAGGCAGAGTTCAGATGAAAATGGCATGAGGAAGAAAATACAGAAATGTCCGTGTTTCCCTGGGAAACACCGACATTATTTGATAACCTATGGGACAAAGGTCTGAGAAGAATGTTACCCGAAGGCGGCTCTGGTTATGCCTGTGCGGTGTGTAAAGGAGACCCATCGAGACGCAGGACCTTACTGGAAGAGCTGGTCAGTCCTCGCAATAAACCACTTTTGTTAATTGCTCTGTGGCTATCAGTTGCAAGACAGCCACGACCGTTGTTCCGAAAACCTGTCATGGTCATCGTTAACTCACCACCAAAATCGTCTTAAAATATCGATGGAAAAACACTCGCAAACGAAACCGCTCAAGTTTGTTTTGCGGTGGCATGCCAACTAGCTAAGCTAACGACCTAACGTTAGGTTAACTAGTCAGATATCTTAATTGCCCATATCAGTTTTCATGCTCACAGACTAGCTGGCTTTCTGATGCGTTACCGTTAGCTGGGTAGCCTCTGCATCGGAGTATTAGCTAATTCTGTATAACTTAGACCACTTCGTGAGCAAATGCCAGTTTCTTTCCAGTCTGACCAGACAAAACTCTGGTCTTGATTGTCAACAGCACCTGCCACAGAGCAAGACAAGGGAGCTAAACAGCCAGCCTACTGGCTATTCTAAATGCGACAGAACAATTGGCTCGCTAGTTAAATGTTAGCTAATGTGGATAGCTAGCTCCGATTGCTCGCCAACGTTAACCGTAATCTAGCAATGACCAAACCAACCCAAGATAAAGCAAAAAATGATAACACCACCCCATCCACCTCTCCTCCTCCCCTCTAGGATCGTACCGCGAGTGACAGCCCGTAGACCCAGAACTTCGTCTGGAGTGATGTCTCTCCCAAGCGCCCGAAGCTCGTCTTCCGTAACAGGCCGCCTATCCGGTTGGTTTCGCCGAGACTTGAGTCTCTTCAGCACCCCTCCGGCAGGCTTTCGGTCTCTGGTAGGACCTGCAGATGCTGGATCGGTGTCCGGGCCGTTAACATTGCCTGGCATTTCGGTTCGGGGCTTAGGGCCGCTCATGTCTCCCGTCTCCTTTTTTGTGCTGGTAACTGGCTACCTACTCCGAATGCGTGGAAAGAGACTCCTCTTAATTCAAGATGGCGTCCTGCGTCTCTATGGAGAGACTATGCCGAGAAGAGTCGCTCCTCATTGGCTGCACATGTTCGGCCGTTGCCATGGCTACTCGCACATATGCGCTGAGTGTTTACTCACCCTGGGTCCCCCACCTTGTTGCATCCACCTTCACGTTTTCCACCGTTTATTTCTGTCATCCCAGCCAGTGTATCATCACCCGCTCGTTGTCATTAGTGCAGTATGCTTGATTGGATTGCTTCTTTCAACAGTTGTACGTTTAGAATTGTGCTGCAGTGGGCGCAGTAACTGCAACGACCACCTTGCACATGCGACTGCAATGAGCTCACTTGACTATACTGTTGGCACTGTCTCTTTGCCCTGTAAATGGGGCGGTATCAGTTCTTTGAGTAACTGGTGTTGGGTAGCTAGTGTCTCAAACAAAACATCTGTCCAATGCTGGAAGTTAGATAAAATAGCACATTTATTAAAAAGAAACAGCTGTAAGTAACATTAGTCAGCAGTTCCCCATTTATATGTATTTAGACAGCAGTATTTAGACTGTGTGTGGTGGCGTGGGGGGTGTGTGTGTGGGGGGTCTCTCACTTCTTTGAGCCTGTCCATTCGTGTCTTAAATGTGTAAATGGGAGAGAGAACAAATAGGGGAAGGTGGATACCATACTGACAGTCATCATTGCGTTCACCTGTCTCTCACACACCTCCATTCAGCTACTTACAGAATGTGGATTCAGTGCAGAGTATGTTGCCTACACCTCTACAAGTGGAACAGTTGTGAGTAGTGTGTCACCATTTCACAATCCTAGTTTTACTTGTTAGTATGTCTTTGGTTTCCAACTGGAGAATTAAAGCAAGGGGTGTGTGTGGGGAGGCAAATACAAATAATGCATAATGACTGATACTCAATGACATTAAACTATGTGAGTAAATTTAAAAACAAAGAACAATGATCAACAGTGAATAAATGAATCGTGCAAACTAGAAACAATTCACACATACACAGAATGAGTCATCGAGCAAAGGATGGTAAAGCATGTCTGCATGTATTCAAAACCAAGGCAACAAGGAATCAAATCAAAACTATACACAAACGAGAAAATGCTCTTTAAAATTATAACACCAGGCAGTGCAAAAAAAAAAAAAAAAAATTCACACCAATAAAATAAAAATATCATCGTAAAAAGTAAAACCAAACATAAACCGAGATCCTGAGGGAAAAAAATTAAAAAGCTACAAATGCTTATTAATCAATTATCAATATTATTAATTCCGTTTTAAATTATACAATACAAAAAAGCAAAGAAACCCACATTGTGAGATCATCCCCCCCTTCTTCCTGACAGTCAGTCAGTGTGTCTGCCAGGCCAGTTTTTTCTCCTTGACCACGCCCTCCCTTCACCTCTTTAACAGAAAGGCCATATTGCCCATATTAAACAAGACAGCCATTTTAAAAATCACTAACGCCTCAACAACAACAATTTTAACGAAAAAAAAAAAAACCTGTTGCCACACTATAATAAGTGTGTCAATTTGTACCTTATATACACACGCACTGTGTAGAGATTTTAAATTTACCAGAACAAACAGAAAAGCTTCCAACTTTGGTGGTAATAGTAATTTACTTTTTTGTTTTCGATCAAAGGAAAAAAAGGTGCTTCTGTTGAATTTTTATGATTGCTTTCATGTCATTTCACTGCCCTGGAAGGATGGCACAAATCTCTCTCGTGCTTTTTTTTGCAGCATCAGACATCTTGCCTGAAAACCTAGAGGGTGAAGGGTGATTTTATATACCTGGCTATCAACACCTCATTGTGGCTAGTTGAGATTTTAGGGACTATGACACCAGTGGTAATGGTTTTGAGGTTTAGGTAACAGTTTTGACAGAGGACTGAAAATAAAATCTTGGCAATGGAAAAGAGATTTGTTCCCTGTTCTCTAGGGCTGTGTTCCTGACACACACTCACAAGTACAGGGAAAGATGCCTTTAGACAGATGGACAGAAAACTACACACACATATCTATTTGTTGAGCGACATACTATCAACAAACACACAGAAAAACACACACACTGACAGATGATTGGTGGTTCGAACAGGGACACACACACAGCAGGGGGTTAGTGGGTAAAACTGAGTGCTGCTGGTCTCTGAACACTTTTTCATCACACTCAACTCACTAATATAAGGCATATCAAGGTGGCGATTAAGATGAGAGGGGAAAGTATATGGGAGGTGCAGTTGTAATGAGGGAAGCAAGAGACTGAGAAAATGGGAGAGATGAGTAAGAATGGGGATGGGGGCAGGGAACTGACACCAAAACTTAAATATAGAAGCAGGAGTTACATCTAACCTCTCCACTCTAGCAAGCTCTAGTGTCTCCCCTGAAAGCAGATAACAGACATTCTTGATCGACCAGAGTGTCTATAATCACTTCATAAATTCACCTAACTGGGCTCCTTTCTAGGCTGTCCTGTAGGGCACTGAGGTATGACTGGTTCCACTTGATCTAAATAGGGAGCTCAAGGGACACTGCAATGTCCACAAATTGGTTTCCCAATTATAACAGCACCTGCATACACGATACATGAGACTAGAGAACCTCCAGGATTGGGAGATCTCTATGACAAACATCACCTACAGTAGCCAATAAAACACTGCTGCTTGGGCTGTTCCCAAAGGCACGCACGGAACCACAAGTCCTTAACCGTTCATGGGGTATTATATTCAACACGACAGCACCAAAGATCTGACCTCTTTAATGTAATTCAAAAATACCTTTCAAATAATATAATATCGACATACCGTATGTGCGCATTTCATACAGCGTGACGTGATGTTTCACCAAATTCTATAACGCAAACCACGACCGCAGGGATTATATAGCACAAAATGAGCATCTAGCTCTATGCTCCATACTCAAGCACACACAAATTATCATGAATGAGTGGATTGTCTTTGGACAAACAAAAGCAGGCCTGCATAGCCCTAGGTGAAAAAGGCAGTGATGGTGTCAAAGGACAAGATCTTCACAAAACAAAAAAACCCCCAAACAAAAACCACAAACCAATACAATGGAAAATGTCTCTTCACCACCAAGACAGAAACACTCCAAATACTGAATCAGCCCTCCCTGCCATGAGTTACCAGGCTTTGTACCGTTATTTTGAGGAAGCTCAAATTTTGATCATATTCTAAACCTGTTTCTCAACTGTCTCTCATAGTAGGGCCTTGGACTAGGCGGCTCCTTATCTACACTGAGCACTAATGAAGTGTAAATCCAGGACTGTACCAATAAGAGGGACAAAGATGCAGACGTTGGGGCATTTCTGAGTGGTAAAAAGGAATCTAAAACCATCACTCCCCAAGTCCACTGCAGTAATCCTCAACAAACTGGAAGCCCATCTGTGTCATTGGCGAATGCGTTCTCCAAACAGACACCTCCTACAGAACCCTCGGCATTTCATCTTTACTGTAAACATTTAAAGAAAACTGTAAAGCAGTAAGCAGTAATGCACACTGGGGAATACCAAACAGAAAGTTTGTTTTCCATTTTAAATGGTGAATTAACAAATATCATCTGGAACAACAACAACCCAATTTGTGGGGAAACAAAGTTTTCGTGCTTGAAAAAAGCACATGTGGTCAGCCATGTTGCTTAGCTGTTTCAATAAGCAGTGCTTGCAGTATGCAAATTTCCCCCTATGTGTGGTCTGATGAAAAGAGCAGTAACAACGATGGTGACTGAAACTGACTGTAAAAAGGCAACGTGTGAAAGACAATATGGCTCTTGCAATCCAAGCAACTTTAAGGTTTATTCTGATGGTGACCCTTATCAGTAGCTGAAATGTCTTAAGTGTTGTAAGTTTCCTCACAAACAAAGCTGTGGCATCAAGTTTTATATCCTAAGCTACAACAATTAGCTTTATCACATGGGCATGTTTGGAAAAACTTGAAAATTTTAAAGCACAAACGATGCAATGAAAACTTAAAAAAAAAAAAAAAAAAAGGCAGGCAAAAATAAAATGTATGAAACTGATGGCATGCCACACCTACAGCATTTGCAATTTTTTCAAGTCTCTCTTTCAAATGCTTGCTTTTGCATTTCTCCAGAACACACACATACACCTTGCTTTCCTCTCCCCTGAAAAGTTCACTGGATTGTTAATATCTGAAGTTATGCAAGTCTCTTCACCCGAAAGGTCTGTCTCACTGCGGCACCCAATCTCTTCATTCCCTCCACATCTAAACCTCACCCCCAACTAAAAGCAGTGCTTACAGGCATTTAAGAGGACAGCCAATTGCCAGCAGCATCCCCTGTATGGCACTTCCATTTCCTGCAAGACCAGACAATCTGGTTTGGAAACAGTCCTGTCTTGTGTGTGTGAGCGTATGATTTGCATTGCGTATTACAGTGGTGTTGCGTTTGGTTGTGTTATGGGTCAGAGAAGAGTTAGAGACACACGCGTTCGCACTTGTTTTTCTCGCTCTCTCTCCCCCACTCTCTCTGGTTAACGGAGGAGGCAAAGGTTCTCCATTTTTTTGCATTCCTTTTTCAGCTACACCCATCCTTGCTGTGACCCTCCCGCTCTCCACTTCTCCATCTCTATCAGTCTAGCTCTCTCCCACAGTGCATCTGTCTCCCTCTCGTCTCCCCCGTTTTGTTCCACTTGCTGTCTTGTGTCAGTGTACCTGCCTTTTCCTTGGTTCCTCCCCTTCCTCTGCTCCCCCTCTCCTCAGTTTCTTGTCCCTTGCTTCCCCAGTCCTCCCCCAGTTTCCCCCCGTTCTCTCGGTCTCACAGCCGGCAGAGGCAGAACAAGGTGGGGATGAAGACCCCGAATGCCACCAGGATGGGGAACATCAGGCTGCTGTTGTCAGCCGCGTGCGGGTTGGGCGTTCGGGGTCCCGACTGGACCCTGTGCTTGGGGGCCGTTGAGGCACTCTTCTTACCCCCCTCCTCTCCACCTTCCCCATCGTCTTCCTCCTCTTCCTCTTCTTCGCGCTTTTCTAGGCCGGGGTGAGGCTGAAGTTTCGGTACGTCTGGCAGTAAGGAACGAGAGAGAGAGAGAGATACAGAAAGAGGGGACCAGGGGAAGACAGCAGAGGTGAGGGAATGGAAGGGGGATGGGGAACAGCAGCAGCAGAATGGTGGAAAATAGGGAGGTAAACCATAAACAAGGGTAGGAGATAAACACAAACGAGGGTGGGAGACCAAGAGGGAAAAACAGGGAGAGGTGGGTTGGCGTAAAGTAGGAAAGAGGACAGGTAAAGAGTTGGGTTAGAGTAGCGCAGGATAAAAGACAGGTAAAGAGTTGTGTTGGAATAGAGTATGAAGGAGGACAGGTTAAGAGTTTGGTTAGAGTAGCGTAGGAAAGAGGACAGGTAAAGATTTGGGTTGAAGAAATCAGGGACAGGAACAATGAGGAGGAATACAGAGAAGAAGAGGGGAAGGGGAGAGCGCATATTGGAAGGCATTAATACTGGATTCTACCCCTGAATGGCTGGATGCTACAGTATGGTAACACTGCTCTATGACTCCGCTAAAGAGGGGAAAGAGGCCTAGCGTTAAGAGGGAGGGGAATCAGGGATTGGGGAAAAAGAGATGGTCATTTCAGCAGACAAGGACAGTTGGAGGAACACTGGAAATGCGATCTCTCTTTCTAGAAATACTGACAACGCCACAACTGCCCAGAAATTAAATGTGATGACAGCTACTATCCCCTCTCCCAGTTCCCCCCAGCGCACTGACGCCTTGCTCACCTTCCAGTGTCCCCTTCATCACATAGAGAGCACACACCTTGGGGTTGTCATAGTAACCCTGCAGAAACGAAGAAGCAAATGTAATCACTTTATTGCAATCAGAAATGTACGTGCACACACACACGAACACACACGCAGGAGAACATGAGACACTTCAAAAGAAATTTACAGTGCCACACAAACATAAAATATTTGAACAGACAGAAGTGTGACAGTGTCAGGAAAGCTGGGCAGAAAATTCTGCGCTTTAGCCAAAAAAATACACACACACACACACACACACACACACACACACACACACACACACACACACATCTCTGCGAGTGTTTAACCTTTCCAATTAAAAGAACAAACACAGGAAGTCAGAGTGACCCAGTTTATGCACGTTTACGCCTCTCACCTTGACAAACTCCACAGTGAGCTTGCCGTTGAAGGTGGACACCTCCCCCTGCACGCTCAGCTTGCCTCGCCTGATGGAGAAGGGCACAATCTCATCGTGGGCCGTGCTGTGGCCTACCCGCTCGAAGATATCGAGGTCCTTCACCACCACGTGGCCGTTCAGGCGCACATCAAACACCTGAAACAGGAGAGAAGCATTTGATCGTGGGAATCGTAGACGGAGCGGACCAGCATCAAAATTCCCCCCCCGTCATCTTGCGCACACACACGCATGATGGTTAACTGCATCAAATAATCCAGGCCCCCAGGGTGCTCACTCACTCCAGAGAATCCAACACAGTAAGAGATCACAACCAGCTTCACAAAATGAACCAGTTTACCCTTGTAAATCCGTAATGTTTCAATACGAAACATAGTTTTTTCTTATCCATTCACTGGTCATTATTGTACAAATTAACTAGGGAAAAGAATTGCTTGAGGACACCATATCCTGTTTAAAGCGTCACACGCTATTGCTGGATGTAGTGTGCAGGATTAAACCGGGAGTGCATCCGTACCTTCTGCTGCGATTGGGCGAAGTAGACCTCTGCGTACTTCATCACCAGGATGTAGTCGCCCTCCTCGCGGATGGGCACCTCGTAGCCGAACGTGTCCTCGTTGTAGCGCTCTGTCTGGTACAGAATCTGGTCCTCCGGGCTGGAGCGCAGAATAGGCAGACGCATTCCATAGTCCGAGGCTGGAGTGAGGTGCAGGAAACAGGAATAAACTTAAGTCCATCTCCGCCCGAGCAAACCTAGCATTAGGAATGAATCCGTTTTCCTTTACATTTTTTTCCAAAACACAGGCCGCACTGTTACATTGGTGTATGTGCACAGCCACCTGAAGAAGAACATTGTCTATACATACTCTTGACTGTTATGCTGCATTTTTTTACCCACACTTTGACAAACACCCATTGCAAACAGACTTTAGTAACTTCACATCAACTGTCATGGTGGATAGCACATCCACTTTAGCCTGCTTTCACTTCTGTATGATGCAAATTGTGCTTCTCTCGTGCAGTACAGTAAGAGTGGTGAGAATACTTCTGTAAACTGTGGAGGTCGCTCCACTGACGTGACAGCAGGAGCGTTCATCATATGACCTCCAATTTGCTTTAGGGAAATGGAGGGTTCAGGGTTGACTGGTGTTAAGATAGCCACAAGGCTAATCAGATGGGACATTTCATAACGTCGGAATCGTGTGGGACAGTGACCGGATCACTGTACAAACGGACCGACGGTATGTGGGGCTCATATCTCCGTGATACTAAAGTCCCATAGAGAAAAAGTTCACTTTCTCAGTTTCTCCACGGTTAAAAATGCACCTGTACTCGTGCGTTGGTTAACGTGTGAATTCAAACGGTAAGTGTTGCACTGAATGTCCGCACTTCAGCACCTTACCGAAAGGATAAAATGTAGCCAGGTGTAACGTGGAGCAGCTGGCTGTAGAGGTGGGACTTCACAAACCAGTGTCGGAACTTCGACAGCAGTGACTCGAGCCAGGTATCCGGCTGATTAACTACGTGTAATTATGGTAGACTGTTCTGCAGTACAAGTTTCGCTTAAAATTAATTTCTGCTGATCTACTCACCTTCTTATCTGAATTAGGACTGCTGCTGATATCAGCGCTAGCTAGCTGACTAGCCATCATGAAATGTGAAACAAGCATGCTCAACACCCGGTGCGCTGGCTCATGCATTCTTTTGGACTACTGTACAGAAATTATTCAGCTAGCTAAATTACTACAACAGACCAGATTTAACCTATGGGCTCGTTAATTTTCATCCTAATTTTCTTTTAATCGCACCTGCTTAACTAGCTGGCTAGTTACTTTCTAACTAAAACCAGGTACAAGACGCTGTGGCTCAGTAACATCGCCCTCACCGCGAGTAAGCGAGCACTCACCTTTCCCGACTTTCCCTTCCAGCGGGTCCTTCTTGAAATGAATACCGTGCACATCCGTGTGAGCCTCTCCGCCGGCGTTCACTGCCCAGATAACGCGCTCGGCCAGGCTCGGGCCCCCGCCATCCGCTCGACAGTGCTCTGCCAATAGCGACAGCACCGCCACGACCAACCCGGCACCCCACGGCACCGTTACCCGCCGCATATCCATGCACAGCTGGGAAACACACCGACACACACCCGTGGGTTTTGAGAGGCACACGAAGCAGGCGGCAAATGTCGAAGATAGCCAATGAAGCCTCCGAGCAGAATATATCTACAGCAAAATAGCAAGCCGTATATTACCGACAGATGAACAGGAAGGTTGGTAACTGTACCATCTAGGAAATGAGCACCTACAGTAGCTAACCTAGCAAGCCGAATACTCCCTCTAAAGATCACCAGCGCTGCTGTTTCAATTTTGGAGCAGCCCCGGTCAGTTTGGCTGCTGTGCTATGCTGTGCTGTCCCACTCAATGTGTGTCTACCTGTCTAACTGACTTCCTCCTCTGTCAAATGTTGCCAGCTGTAGAACTGCAGGTATTTTCTTACATTTAAAATTCCTATGTACAGCGTGCTTCTCTGCCGGTTCCTTGTGCAGAAATATTCCCGATTATTTGGTTATTTTTGTGTCTCTACACAAAACCCACTGCAGTTATTCCTTGTATTATTGCCTCTATTATTATTAACGTTAGTTTGTACTGAGGCCCGCACGGTACATTGGCTTGTGCTACTGGTGCAGGTTGAAGGGGGGGTAGGGCGAATCTAACATGCTGGTTGGGTAACACAGGCTTGGACCGACAGCAGAGACGTCCAATCGCAGAGCAATACAAGGCACTATTTACACATTCATAATATGTTTACATATTCATTAGGAAGCCTACCTGATTCTAGCGAATCACTACGCAGTATCGACGGGACCGGCGACCACAATGTATCAACTTTCACTTCATTATACTAATGAAAAGGTAAAATTGGGCACAAGGGAGGGAATAAAGAACTGGGCCCTGTACGTTTGGTTGAGCTGCAGTGCTGTTCAGTTGGCAGAATGCGGAAGGCAGACACACGAGTACGCAGAGACAGGGGATTTATACAATCCTTATCTGATCACTCCTCAATAAATGAATTTATAAACATGACAGTACAATTATTTTAGAAGAGAAGTTAATTTTATGCGGGAAAGTATAATTTTGTCTTCCAAGTATATTGACTTTTTTCAAATATGTTACGCAGAGTTTCCTATAATCACCCTTGTCAAGAAATGGTTTTACCTATCTCGATGTCATTCAGACAGCCGACAGTATGTGCTCGCTGACCACAGGTAGAGCCTTAACATTCTTCAGTTTCCAGAATAGTGCATTACCCAAGATAAAATATTTTCAACCTTTGCACATATTTGTTACTGCGATTGACATAGAGTTTAGTTTAAACAGGGCAATATTTTACGATCACATTTCGCTTTACCTATTAGAAAATACAATCACTCCCTTAGATTTGATAACGTGGTTTGTCTACATGCCATCCAATCAGATTGGTCCAGCGCAGCGCGCTCGCGGTGCATTCTGGGTTGTCAAAGGAGGAATGAATGAGCAGACGGAACGTTGTTATAGTGACGGTTGATGCGGTCGCGGTGTATCCGGAAATTAGTGGAAGTTCTGTGTTCTTGCATTAGTTTGCTCTCAGATTGAAAAATATAGCTTACAACGTGGATTCATTTTGGGCAGAGGGAATCCTTTGTTCTCTGGTTCAAATGGTAATAGCAAACTAGACGCAACGGAAGTTGAAGTTTTAGTTACGTATATCACAATACGCTATTCGAATTCTGGTATACAGTGTGTATTATTCCAGCTACTGTACTGTCAGAGTCTGCCTTTGACCAGGAGCATACCCAACTTGTTCGCCATTGCGTAAATGTTAAAGGTAGAAAATAGGGCTAGTAAACTCGCTACAACGTGAAAAAAACGGTTGGATGAAGAGAACAGTAATAAATGTATTCAGTCGAAAAGAGTAGCTGTAAAATTCCTCAATAAGGACAGTCCCTATGACCGACAGTATGCACTCACAAATCTCACAGAAGAATGTCAATTGCAGCCTGTATCCGTTGATGGCAGGGTTATAGGCCTAAATGCGCTTGCACATCTGTCTTCCATCCGTAATAACATCTTGCACAGACGGAATCGCAGCCTCTTGTTTGTGGATAGCAGAATTGTTATTATCCTGGTAGGGGGGTTGACAATAACTATGGATTCTATGTAGAATCTTCATTGATAAAGCTACCGGAGTTTTCCGTGGTGGAATATCAAGCTTATCAATTAACCATCGAAAATAGTGTAAAATAATGGCGCGCTTTACTGCTCTGCGACGAATAATTATACGTTTAGCTACTTTACAAACTAAATCACTGTCGAATAAGCGATACCTTATAATTGGACACTTCATTAATTGAGATTTCTGCTGAAATCGATTGTGATTACATGAGAAGTACATTTTCCATGTTCACCACACGGGGGCACCCAAGTTTTGCCTTGGTATGGTCCGAGGAAAAGACGAAATTGTTGCCATGGTAACTTGGCCATTTCCGTACCTGTGGCAGATATTACTGCTGATCAGTGCGTTTGAACCGTAGTCGGGCACGTGAGCAGCGCCTCCCAGTACACCATCTCGTTTTAAAGAGGTGTGCTGTGGGTGAGTACATATAAAAATACACTACAATAGTTCTCACCCCCTCCCTTGAACTCCACCTATTTTTAGATTTTTACTAGGCTACTTGCTACCCCATCAACTCTGTGGATGTGAGCAAATTCTTTTGCAATATGAGTTGCCACTGTGTGACTAGATTTTGCTATAGGCCTACGGTAATTACATGATTATTGTTTTTTAAGATGACAAGGACTTCAGATTCATCTTGCATTACTGCTCCTGACATTTGTGTTGACATTGATACTAGTGTTGCTAACTGGGCAATTTCATTGCCAGATCTAAAGACCTTTTTGGTGTCTCCCAATCAATCAAAAAACTAAACTGCGTTTTATGTGTCTGTTACAATAGAGGGCAAAAAATTAGGAAGCATACTGAACATGAAGTAACTGTCCTTCTGCTTAGCTGCCAGTCTTATCTTTTTATGATTTCTATCTACAAAGAAACAACTATTGGAGGCAGACTGGGGACATTTTGGTCCAAAGAGGTCAATATCAGTTGCTGAAGATACTTCAACAGCAAAAGTTTCATTGCAATAGACATCAGTGCTGCCACCAAAATGAGCAAAATCCTTACACTTTCGTGATCTATGAACATTCAATTAATCTGGGCATAAAAGTGTTTTGCTGCTGTTATGTCCATTACAATACTAACTCATAATATCAAGGTTAATCTACTGTTTGTATGCTGCTGATGTATACATGCAGTTGTCTTTTGTAATTTGTGTTGAAGCTTAGGTGACCAGTGAGAAATGAGTAAACATCAAGTCGTTATTTGGAATAGAATATTTATTCATATCTCCTCTGAAAAGAACAGATGTGTTTTTTGAAGTCTGTATCCTTTTTGGCATGCATAAAAACACAAAAATGACACAAAACAGAATGCAGATGCTGGAACAGGCATACAGTACATAAAAACACAAAGACACAAATGTAGTCATCTCATAAGTGCACCCATGTGTTTTGATGTTGTGTATGTAAGGTCAGGATAAATGAAGTTAGTGCAACAAAGGTGCACTTGATTTTTGGTCACTCCATTCCAGTGCAATAGAAGTGAATGTCTCTCACAGATGTCCATAATAAATGAACTGAAAACATTGAGGTTGGCACACGGGACATGGTGCCCAGGCTCTCTATAATTAGGATGAACTAGTAACATTGTATGGCAAATGGCAGGATGAACTACAATTTTGTACGTTAATGAAAATGCAGACAATACAAGAACATTGTGGTCATCACATGGCTTTGTGATGCTATTTAATACGGTCAATAAACCCCCTCCATCTAAAACAAACATTAGTCATGAATGCAACAAATACCCCGATGATTTACAATGATGTGAGTCAGTACTCTTATATCAGAGAGATGCAACGGTTAAATCCCAAAAACAACATTTGAGTGTTACATAAGACATCGATGAATAAATAATATGCAAAACCAAAAGTACATCCTCTTCCTCAGTATCTTCTGTGTAATGATGCGAGTCTACTGAGGAGACGCGACATGTTGTCTGCGACCCAGTGTAATGAATGGGATGATTACATGACTGTCATTGCTTTTCCATCATTAAATGACTGTATAAGAAGTGGTGTCACACCATCAACTGCGACAAAAGTACTCTCCTATCACTTCCTATCTGTCTGTGGCTACAGTTGAATCACTTGCTTCTTTAATTCAATTCAGACAAAAAGTCAAGTAACACAACTTAAATTAAACACAAAACACACAGACACAGACACATACATGCATAGAGACAGACACACACACATACTCACACACATACAGATGAACAAACATATACAGACATTAAATATAAAGAAATGATATTGCAATTATAAGGAGGGACAGGGGGTACCCCCATTCCCCAAATAAGATATGTACAGACATTTGGGGATTGGGGAGGGTTGAAAGTGCTCAAACTGTCAGTCTGTCAGTCAGGGCGTCTGGTTGGGTAGGGGAAATTTTAAGGAGGGAGCTCTGGTAATCATTTTTTTTTGTAGTGTGTAGTTGAGAGTTCAGAGGTCAGAGGTCAGAGGTTAGTTTCCAGTTCTCTTCAGGAAGGGTGGCTCAGTGCGGGCTCAGTGTTCTCGCTCTCTCCTCTTCCTCTCTCACTCCGCTCTTCCTCACTCATTCACAGGGGCAGGAACGGCAGCTGACATCCAATGCAAATGGCCATGTCCTTGTCTTTCAGCGGGACATCATTCGGACAAACTCTGCAGAGAGTAACAGACAGGGGGAGGGAGGGGACAGACAGAGGAAGAGGAAAAAAAGGAGGAAGTCAGAGAGAGGGGAATGAGAGGGAGAGAGAGTGGCCCATTTAAGCACACACCATTGCATAACATTTACTACTGTAAAATGCCAGACAGCAGACAAGCACCATCATGAATGATGGCAAAATATAGTGACCTGTGTAAATGACATTGATATGTGTCATAATAACAAATACACAGAAACTACTGGAAAACCATGAAAGCACTACTTCAGTGCCATGAAAATGTCCAAGGTAAAAGAGGAGAAAAACAGCAAGGGAGTGAACAACTGGCTAAAACCTTTCATCCGCCTGGTAGTCACTATCGCTCTCTGTCTCTCTGGGTGGTAGTCCATAAGGTGACTTAATCCCTTGGAAAGGAGATAATCTGACAAACGGTTCCTCTATCCTTTATCCCCTCACCCCCATATCAATGCGCTTTTGGAGTACCTTCCTGGGTCTGGTGTTTGCAGTTCAGTGATCAGCTACAAAATAAAAATGTCCTCTGTACAAGGACAGAGTTGCACAAAAACCCTCTCTCTCCTATTTTCCATTAAAACTGAATTAACAAATGAAATCCCTCCTCTAATCATGTACTTCCTTTCATCCTTTCTCTCCCAAACCGTTTCGTCTGTTTCTCTCTTCAGTGGCAGAAGGTCTCTGCTCTTCGTGTTAAAATGGGAAAAACAAGCATCTAAGTATAACCGCTCACTTGTTTTCTATGAGAGAGAAATGGGTCAGTTGATGTGGCTCACCTTCAAAGTCTACATGGCCATCTCCATTCAGGTCAATGTCCCTCAAAATGTCCTCTAAGTCTCTGTGACCAACCTGCCAGAAGAAGGGTAGAACTTGCTGTTAGATATACACCCAGCCACATGGATAGACAAGCAAACAGACAGTCAGCCAGTCAGACAGACAGACAGACAGACATGGATGCTCAGGCATTCTCTCAGATCTCACCTGTTGTCCTAACAATTTCTTCATGGCTTCTCTGAGCTCTGCTGTGCTGATCTGTCCATCACCATTGGTGTCAAACTGGGAGAGAGAAGGAGGAAAAGGAGTTGGGGGAGTTGAAAATTAAAGGGTGATAGAAGGGAAGGAGGAGTGGAGAGGAAAAGACAGTGAAGCAGAATGAAGAGAAGCACAAAGGACGAACTGAGGACTCTGCTAAACAAATTATAAAGCTATCCACCTCCATTCTGCCCACCTCTCTCTTCAGTCAGACTACATTTAAAGGAGTTCTGCTCAGGCATGATCAACAATGGCCGCATTACAAACGCAATAGACAATACAGCTGTGTGTCATTTACGAGAATTTCTGAAAAGAAGCAAGGAGATATCCTGGTGATGAATCTACGGGAGTCAGAAGGAACGAGACACAACTCAAGGCAAACAAAACAGACCAAAGACAACTGATGATGCTTTTGGCATGTCTAAGGATTAAACGGTAGTATCACGCACTCCACAGAGGCCTGTCTCTGTTGCCAAGGCCTCCCCCACCCCCCTCTCACCTCTTTGAAGGCGTCCCTCAGTTCCTTCACACCAATCATGTCTGCAGTTTCAGCCAGAAGTTTGGGTCCCATCAGTTCCACAAAGTCATCGAAATCCACGTGACCCCCCACTTCAGAGGGAGAGGGTGGGAAAGAGAGAGAAGGGTGGGGAGCAGGCGGAGACACAGACACTTTGGTGAGAAATTCCCACAGAAAGGGAGAGCACTGCAGTGCTTTTTAGCGGCCAGCTGCTTTCATGTTCACTCCAAAGCCTGCAGACACATTCTCTATGTGCATTTTTATTTTCTGCTCACTGCCTGTGTGTTTTACGGTGTATTTTATCTTACAACTCCTCTTAAGCGGTCCCCAGTAGTGAGTATTCTGTTAATTACATGACATGCATGGTCTATTGTGGTGTATTTTATTAGAACTGTCTGTGGAATTATTGGAGAGCAACACAGATTACTTACTGACTAATTTACTTCTCAGTAACAGGAAAGTATCTCATCCTCTCTTTCTCTCACTTTCTCTCCCTTTCTCTGTCACAGAGACAGACAGATAGACAGACAGACAGACAGACACACGCACACACTCACAGTTCATGTTGATCTGCTGGCTCAGTTCTATCAGCTCCATTTCTGTTGGCATGTAACCCATGGTTCTCATGCAGTTGCCCAGGTCTTTACAGCCGATGAATCCATCTTTGTCCTTGTCAAATTCCTTAAAAGCCTCACGCAATTCTGCAGAGAGAAATTGTTGTTTTAATTATTATACAGTGTTTTTATATAATCTATTTATGTAATCTGCACTGTATGAGAACATCGATCACATATTGAGAATGATTATTGTAATAACAACACTGGAAATTATAGGGATGGCAACATAACTAGATCTAAATCTAGTTATCAAGTCATCTCTTGATGCCCTTCTCAGAGTAACATGGTATTTATGGAGCTCCTTAATGCAACATTTTGCTCAATCCAACCAATAATGACTGAATGTCTACAGTCCATTATCAGACAAACTTACCATCAATCTCTTCTGGCCTCAGTTCTCTGTCCTGTAAAGGAACAGAATGCAAAGTGATTGTCATAACCATGCTGTCTATCTGTAAAGAAATGTACTCATCATCATCATCGTTTAGAAAACAGTCGTGCGAGTGCAGAATATTCCCCAGGGCATGATTCCACTTTGATGTGTGCTTTTGAAATTCTGTAAAATCTTGTGTCACTAGCGGTGTGACCCCAGGGTGACTGAAGCTGCCCTCTTAATCATGACATTTTGCAGTAAGAGCGATGCCGCAATGGCCTCTACCCCCCCCAGCTAGGGGGTTTTATATTGGACGGTGACATCACTGGAATGTTTGTGAGACCAGTTTCTCGTGCTTTAGTGATGCGCTGATTGGCAGACCTGTCTCAGGCTAAACAGACGCCCGACCAGTCTGGGAGATGTGGCACTATTAAAACGATGAAAGAAAGAGGGAGACTGTTATTTTCTGCTCTTTGACGGAGGTATGACGAAGGATTCCAACAGAGTCGGCCTCGCTGACGTGGGGGTGGTCGGAGAGGGGCGGCAGGGTAAGGGGGGTTTCGCACCCGACCCACCATGGCAACAGCCTTTAAAGGAGATGGCAAGCGGCAGGGGAGAGACACTTCCCAGACCCCTCAGGGGTTAACAAAAGGGAGCAACGAGGAGGATAAACACATCGTGCTTGCTGACGTCAGGTCCCTCGCGCCGCCCGACCGGAACCGCCGACACGCACCACAGGAGCCTGAAGAGGGCCAGAGGGTAAGAACCTGCAACACCAAAGCCCCCCCGCCCCCACCTCAATCCGCCACTTACCGCCCCTCCCTCTTAACAGTGTGTTAGACCATAAATCATTCACCTTTATCCTCAGTGGGCTGCTTCCCACTCCCTGTGAGCACCTTCTGAAAACAGTCAGGTCAGATTTTCTCAGCTCTACCTCATACCTGTACACACAAAAGCAACTGGATGCAGGTGTCAAAAGCCCAGCGTTTGCCTCTTCAGTTCAAATGCAGTTTGCAAGACACAAATTTAGAAATTACTCAGCTGCCCCTGGTAACTTCCTTTTCTTTATTCTCTTGACGCAAACAAGACTCTGTTGCGACAGATTTATTCCCGTGCTAGTGTGGCCACTGCCGATATTTCAGAGCTCCTGGGAGGTTATGTTTCTCTGTGGGTCTCAGAAAGACAGGAGAGTTGGGGCATTTCTATCTCATACTGACAAAGCCAACATATCCACCAAAACCAAAAAACACAGATCAGACACTAAGAATTCCCCACATACGCACATAAGCGTTCCTGAGCATACACATGTACACACACACACACACACACACACACACACTTTTCCTAGCTACTTCTTAAGTGTGCTACAGAGCCAAGATGACATACATTCCAGCTAGTACTCAGTATTCTACAAACTGAGAGGCGGGTTAGACCACAGCAATTAGGATCACTGCACTGGCAGCACTCATCTTCCCACTCCTGTGTAAACTGAGTGTGTGTGCGTGTGTGCACGGGTATGTGTGTGTTGATGTTTGTGTGTATGTGCATGTATGCATGTGCCTGTGAGTGTGTGTGTGTGTGTGTCTGTGCGTGCTTGCATATGTGCGTGTTAAAGACAGAGAGACCATCCGTAAACATGCTCCTGTCAGTATGTGTCCAGACTTACGTACAGCCTGCCTGTTCTCAGCGAAGCCCTTACGGAGGAAGATGCAGGCCGGCCCCAGAATGTTGTGCATGAGAGCGCAGTTCTGGGCAAGGGCCATAAGGGGCTCCTGGTAGGCCCCCGGGACCCCACCCGGGCCCCCTTCCTCATAGGACCGCACCGATCTGTACCTCCTCTTCTCATCCTGGAGTATCTTTCAGGGGGGGCCCAGGACATGTGGGTAGGGGGGCAAAGATGCTATTAGATGTGGAGTTTTTCAAACTGAAAGCTGAAGACACAGTGGAAACAATGCAAGCATAACACAGGCAGGGGTAGACTTTTGGTGGTGGTTGGGGGGGAGGGCGCGAGACGGAGTTCAGGGATGTGTATGGCTGTCTTTGTGAGTCAATCATCCGTTCCGTCCATTAGAAAGTCCTGTACAAGTCAGTTTTAATGTCCGTCTGTCAGTCAAGCAACTCACATTACCAAATGTGGTACTTGATGCCACTAAAGACACTTTAAGCCCAAGTGGATTGGATTATGAGGCTAGGTTCACAACATCAAGAGCACCAGAGCTCAGCTCAGTTCCCACACCCCCTCCTTGCAATGCCATACACATTGTCCAGACCCTCTTATTGAGCTGCGCACTGATAAACACACAACACACATCCTGTCACACTTACTCCATCTTTGTCTCCATCAGGCTCTGATTATTTAATAAGCTTTTCATTCCATCTATGAGTTTGATCTCTCTCTCTCTCTCTCTCTCTCTCTCTCTCTCTCCCTGCAGCATTTGGATCCCCTTGTTTCAAGTCTCATTTGAGTTTGCTGAGAGGAATGAAGATCATTATTCTAAAATTCACACAGAAACATATTAAAAATACAGTAGTTGCCCATTGCGCCATTATTTGTGCAGGCCTAAGAGAGAGTACACAGCATAAGCCGTGTTCTGCCAAAGAATCTTTACACTGTTTCAGATTTAATTACTTGGGGCTTCACAGAAAATGGCATGATTGCAGAAATATGTTGGCATCGGCAGCACTATTCTGTGAATATTAAAAAAAACACAAATATGCATATTTAACAATTTAAGCTTTTGCTTGGTGTTGAAAGGTAAAGGTCTCGTTGCGTACACTGAACTGTTGTTCTTTCTTGCCTTTTTTACATCCCGCCAATATTTATGAGGTATTAATTGGGATTAAGCATCTCTTGCCCTTTATATTTACTTGTATGCTACCACAGAACCCTTTTATGAAGGCTACATATTAATTATAGTCAGATTAATAACTGAATATCTTGTTATTATTTCATTTTTTGCATCTATGACCCTGCCTCAGTCTCTCATTACTGCAGTTTTCACATTCTTAATTCTTTAAGACTTAGCAGCCATTATTTCACCACGGCACTTTTTTGACAGTTTTTTTCCAGTTGGTAATCTTTTGAAGTGATTACTGAAACCCAAATCCCCTCCATTACATTTTACTGACTCCTTCCTCCATTTAGTGAGTATCATAATTGCTTTCACTCTCCCAGTTCCTGTTCTGCCATTAATTTGAGTAAGCATTCACTTTAATCTTTCTCACCATGTTAATACATACAGTAGTGCCTGATGGATTACTGTTAGCCACAGCAGATTTAATTCTGTCAATGGTATGAAGGATGTTTTCCCACTATTGTTTCGGTTGACGCAATTGTTGTGGTGTTCTGTGTTGTCATTGTTATGGCCGCCAAGTTGCACAAAGAGAGAGCAAGACAGAAAGAAAGAAAGAGGGAAGAAAAGAGAGGTGCATCTGTATATCTTCATCAATAAGAAACATGTGCTCAATTTTCCATTCATCCATCATAACAGTTTACTGACTGAGCTGTGTAGACTGGCAATGCAGACCTATACACTGTCAAGAGCACTGTAAACATGCTGAGAGTGTGAGGGGAGACTAAAAGGAAGGAGTGAGGGAGGAGGAGGAGAAAGAGTGGAAACAAAGGAAAAGGAGGGATGGGAAAAGGACAGGGGGAAGGGTAGGGAAACTAAAAGCAGGGAAGGAGGACAAAATTAACTAAGTGTATTTTTTATTGAGCCTATAATTACTTATGTGAAATAACATGGAAATTCAAAGGGGAAGGTACCTGCAAACGCCCTTTTTCGGCTCCTTATGTCTCCTTCACTGTCCTTTCTGTGATGTCCGGATTAACTGTGAATTATTCATTTTGCGAATAAACAAATCAATCAAATGAAATTGAAAACCTTGGCATCGGAGCTCCTGTGGATGCCTAATTTATGTGGGCAGATGACTAACATGAGTGCTAGTTCAATTAAACAGGACACATGTTGAGTCAAGGGCACCATGGTCAATACCTGGGCGCCATGCCCAAAGGTGATGAAAAAGACAGAGAGAAGGGGAACAGAGACAGACAGACAGAGGGGAAAAAAGTGCACACCTCAGCCCTTTCTTCAAGAAATAAATCTGAGCTGGAGTTTGTCTGTGAATACAAGCGAAGGCACTACTTCAGTTGAACTTTATTATCTCTTCTGCACTCTGTCGCCGGAGTATATCCCTGCAGTCCTCTTGTTTGAGGTCTTAAGGCAAAGCCCAACACAGTACAGAGAAAGTGACCTTAGCCCAGAGGTAACCAGAATAGTCTGAAGAGACACATATTTATGTGCTCTTGGGGGGGAGAGAAAAAGAGAACCAGAGATATACTTCCTTTTAAAATACCGCGGATCTATAAATAATGCAATATCAGTCATATTTTCACTTTCTCATTTCATTGAATTTCAATGGTGCGTGTGTGAGAGAGAGTGAAAGACAGAAACACAGAGATAAGAGAGAGAGAGAGTGAGAGAGTGTGTGTGTGCGAAAGATAAGAAAGATAATTTCATCTCTTTGTGAGAATTGCAAGGGCTTAAATTAAATCACTCAGCCATACCACAATAATGACAAATTAATGTAGGTATAGACAAGTGGAAGAACACTTCCCAGTTAAGGGGTGGGCTACAGGTTAATTTACAAAGAGAAACATCTTTTTTTTTGAAATCATGACCTCCAAATGCAATCTTCAATGCAACTGAGGGTAATTTTGCCCGACATTCAAAGAAAATAATTTTATAATAATGTTCAGTTGTGAATACTGCCAAACAATCTCTGATCATAAACTATCTGACGGAACAGCAGAGGGACGTGCACTGATACATGTTGAGAGCATTTGCTGTTTGTCTCGTTCCCTCAATTCCTCTGTCTACCTGTCTTTTATTATTCCATCCCCCTCCCCGCTCCCCTTCTCTATACCCTTCATCATCAACCATTCTGCCTGTTTCCCTACCCATCTTAACCTTCACTTCGTTCTCCCTCTCCATCTTATGAAAACACATCTTGAACGTGACCCCCTCTCACCTCATTCCCGTCCGCTCTCCTTATCCCCCTGAGTTCTGTTACCCTTTGGAGGTGCGCTCACAGATCGACTCCCAGCATACAAACACACTGACTTGTCAACAGACGCACCGTGAAACCGGCTGAATTAATGAGCAACACACTTACTCTGTGCACCAGCTGACGGGCAGACGCACTGACAGACGAATGAGACTATTTTCCAAAGTGACTAACTAATGCACCGCCACTCTGACACATTGAGTTGTGCCTGTGTTGGTTGGTTGCGTATTGTGCGCAGCTCCACTGGCAAAAACCTCATTCAAGATGGCATTAGCGTGCGCTGCAGATTGCCCTCTCTGTGCAAGGAATCAGCAACCGTGGCACTCCATATGTTGTTGTGCCAGTTGTAGTGCCAGCGTTTTTTTCAATTACTGCCTGCCTCTCGGAAGCAGGGTCAATTAAGTAATCTAACCGACTGAGCAAATGAAGCAGGGGTGTGCAGCTTGGAATAAAAAGGAAGCCATAGAAGAAACTCTAAATGGGTTTTTATTACATTAACAGCAACAATGTTCACAACATTTCTTGCTACAGTACTACTGCAACTGCTACTACTACTGCTAATATTACTGCTACTACTGCTATCACTACTGGTACTGCTACTGCTGCTTCTAATGCTACTGCTGCTACTAGTACCGCTACTGCTATTTCTACTACTGCTTCTAATGCTACCGCTTCTACTGCTATCACTACTGCTACTGTTGCTACTGCTTCTAATGTTACTACTAATACCACTACTGTTATTGCTACTACTGCTGCTAATATTACTGCTACCACTGCTAGTGCTGCTAATGCTACTACTACGTCTGCTGCTGATAATGCTACTGTTACTACTACCACTACTGCTACTGCTACTGTGTGGGATCTGCATGGGGTGGATGCCTGAATGTTGGAGTACTTCACTTAAGTGAAGCCAGTCTGAACTTTTGATTTAAGAGAGGTGAGCTACACTCTGTCATCCGTGTAATTTTTAATGAGGTAAACCCACTGTTCAGTTATCTTACTTTCAAAATATTGAGTGACAGGATCTGCAATACAAGCAGCAATGCAGGCATTTGCTAGTCCTTTCCATTGCCTAAAAGTTAATCAAACTGAATATAATATTACATTATATTACACATAAAATAAACACCCTTTTCTCTGCTAATTTTGGTCTGAATGTGAAAAGTAACATTTGCATTTAGTAAAAGTTGACTGCATCTGGGCTTAAGTCTCAGTGCGCTGTAATGATTTGGTAGTCTGTCCACACTTGCTAATAAGTGTCTGCACAGAACTGCATCGTATGCAAAATTCATTATTGCATCACTCATTACTTAATACTCTCTAAGCACTTTTCTCTATAGTTATTTCTTATGCTTTTGGATGTAATTTAGTGACTGTGTAAAATTAATATATACTGCTCATTATTCAAACAGCAAATTACCAGTTGCAGGGTTGTGATAAATGATCAAAAGATAACAAAAATTACTTCACATTTTCTTGTCTTTAGCCAATACGTTTCACATATTTCCATTAATTATGGCTAAGTCAGCATGTTTTTGTGCTACTGAGTAATACTTGTAGTACGACAAAATTCCTGCTTGTCTCCTTTTCAAAATTATATCTGCTATCATAATTCAGCTCTCCTGATCCTGTGGTCTAAACAGGTGTAACGAATTTTCAGATATACCGCAGGACTGCCCATCATTCTGTAGACCTTTTTTTTTTAAGGAACTTATTTTCCCTCGCTTGTTAGGTTAGAGTCCTTACGCTAGTACCTGTCACAGTCATAGTAGGAAATTTGGTAACATTATGATGGCAGGGGTTACTCTGTGAACCTTTGCCCTGGACTGGTGTGGATTTCCATGCGTGACCCAGCTGCTGGAACAACCTGCCGGGCAACCTGCCTCGCTGACACCTTCTGCAGCCCATTCTGACTTGGTGGGTCTTTATGTAATTGGACAGTCAGCTGGACTAAAGATGCGTGCTGCCCACAAAGGAGGCTGATGCCAACACCTCAGCACCGAGTCGCATGGACAGGTCGAGGAAAACGCCACAAAGCTCTGACACGGCACAGTCTGTGCAAGGTCTTGTACTACACAGGCCTGCATAGCTCACAAGATAATATTATAGTTAAACACAGCCCAACAGGTCTGAAACAGTAAAAAGCAGGGACGTGCTGTATTACAGTTCAATCCAGGACAAACTTAAGATTGTACAGACCGACAGTACAGTCCAAGACTGCAAAGCAGGAGAACAGTGCACTGCAGTGCAGCAAAACACAGCCAATAAAGCCATTCAACACTACAAAACAGTCTAATGCAGAACATAACAGTTCAATGAACTACAGTGACAGCCCAGCAAGGAATTAAACCTCACAACTTCTAGCCCAGTTTGTTACAACACAGTGCAGAACAGTCTGATTTTGTAAAGTCTAGTTTGTAGTCCTACTACATTTCAATACAGACACATTGCAGCGTAAACAGTCCACTTGCAGTCCTATACAATACAATAGAGTCCAGCATTAGCTCAGTCTAGTCACTGACAGCTAACCAGGCACAGCACAGTCCACAAGCAGTCAGAAGTTCAGGAGACGCCAAGCATAGCACTGCAAAGACGAGCTTACCTTCTTGGAGAGATTTCTGAGAGGAGATTTTACGCAGTTTCCCATAATTAAGGATCTCTCAGTCTGTCTCCCTGTGTACGCCAGGATGTGTGTGTATATGTGTGTGTTAGAAAGGGTGGTCTAGCGAGGGTCTTTCTTGGGGGGATGCTGAAATTGGGGGCAGAGGGAGGCATACTGGGGTTTCGGGAAAGACATAATGAACCTAGAAAGAGATGCTGAGAGGCTGAGATAGAGGGAGGGAGAGAGAGGGAGAGAGAGAGAGTGACAGAGGGAGAGCAAGAAGGGGAGAGAGAGGGGGAGAGAGAGAGAAAGACAGGTGGGCTCAGATGGTAAGCATGGATGGGTGAACTTGCCGAAATGAGAGGAGCAAAGACGGAGGGAAAACAACAACAGCTCACATGGTTGGGGGGGAGGAGGGGGGGAGGAAGGAGGGGGTGGAAGAGAGAGGAGGGAGAGAGAGTGACGGAGGGAGAGCAAGGGAGAGGAAAAAGAGAAAGAAGCACGCTTGTCTTCCCATTAAAATCTGAGCGCTCAAAGCAGACAAGAAGGGTGGAAGGGGAAGGGAAAAAAAATAGCAAGATCGCTTATTCATTCGCCTGCACTCTCTCTTTCCATTTCACAGTTTATAACCAGCCATACAAACAGAGGGAAGGCGAGAGACTCAGGGAGACTCATACAGAGAAGCATGTTACCTCAAGACATTAATCCAAACACACACACACATACACTCACAGCTCATTACACACAGACATGGGGCATGGAGGCTTCTAAAAATAATACATACTCACACGCACACACACACAGTCCATTACACACATATAGACATGGGGCATGGAAGCTGCTGAGAACACCACACAGACACAGACACACACACCCACACACACACACACACACACACACACACTTCTTGAAATGCATACAAAACTTCACAAGTTTTATTGTGCTACCAACAGCCAAGATCAAAGCAAAATGAATACAGAAATCAACTGGCATCAAAGGACTAGAGTCCCAAAGCTGAAAGCTGGACTGTACAAAGAATCACTGCGTATTCACATTGCTTTACATTCTGATATATTTTCTTCTTTTAATTTTTTCTCCATCCCTTCTTTAGCTTTACCTCTTCCCTCTCCATCAACACCTGTACCTCTCACTGTTTCAGAAAATCTTTCTCTTTTTCTGCACTTTCTGCCCATTCTTATTCTGTCTCTCTCCCCATTACTTTCTATTCCTGTCCTTTTCTCTTTCTTCCTATCCCCTGTCCCACTCTCCCTCTCATTCTCTGTCTGTCTCTCTCTCCCTTCTACCTCTCTCCTCTGCTCCTCTCTTTCTCCTGCTCTCTCTGCTGATGAATCATCTTGACGAGGAACACACTGAGCTGCTGCCCCCAGGGGGCTCATTGTGAACTTCAGAACACGTCACAAATCAGACACACGCGTCGTCCGCTTGCATCACGTCAGCGTGGTGTGCGCACACGCGAACAGAGCCGCACATGCAAACGCGACATACGCTAGTCAGGGTTAACCACATGCACACACACACGCATGCCGTCTGCACACATACGTATGCACGCACGCACACAGTCACACACATTCACACATATGCATGCTTAAATGCACATATGCAGGCACACACACACACACACACACACAAGCGCAGCGACCGCGGGAGAGATATTGGCAGCTAATCCTGAGTGGAATGTTGATCACTGCAGTAACAGTTTAACAAAGCTCTGGGGTTGAGCTCAGACAGCATGGAAGGATAATCCAATTTGATACAGAAAGAGATGGGGAGAAAGGGAGTGGGGACTGAGGAAGGAGGTGAGAAACGTGACAGGAAGAGAGAGGAGAGGCCAGGATGGAGATGGAGAGGCGGAAGGGCAGGCTGGCTCTCTGCCCTTTGGCCCCTTGCTGGGTCCCATGCCACATACTTATGCCCGTGGCATATTGCCCACCTTGTGCGGTGTTTGTTTGTAGCTGTGTGGGTGCTGTATGCAGAAATGCAAGGTTAACAATATTAGCTGAAATCTCACATGGAACAGGTCTTGCTTGCTTATATTCTGTAATCTCCACCCCTCATCTTCCACTTTCTGTTCACTCTCCTCCTGCCTGCCCTTGGCTCCATGCCTCCCTCTTTTTTTCTCATCCCTCATTCCTTCTCTCTGTCTCACCAGCTCTCTCCTCCCATTGTACAGTCTCCATCCGCAGGTTGCCTTGAATATCACATTACTGTGATTACAGGGAGTGTCATGTGCAGAGCCGCACACACACACATACACACATACACACACACACACACACACACACACACACACACACACACACACACACTCACACATACACACACACACACACACACACACTCACACATACACACAGACACACACACACACACACACACTCACACATACATACACACGCAAATACATATACACCAGCACACATACACACAGACACACACACACACACTCACACATACATACACACGCAAATACATGTACACCAGCACAAACACACACACCCTTGCAGGCACACATACACACACACAGACACACACAAATACATGTACATAAGTGCAAACACACACCTCACACACCCTTGCATGTGTGTATACATGCGCACACACATACACACATACACAAATACAGGCACATTGGTGCAAACACACACTGCACACACAGGCTTGCATGTGTGTACACACACGCAAACACATAAATACATTCACAAAGCACTCTTTGAAGTTATGTGTTAGATATCTTTTTCTTTCTTCATTATAGGCAGATCACTTGAAATGATGAGAATTCGGATACCCCCAAAAAAAAAAAAAAAGGGTGTGTATACTTTTAAATGCCATTCTAGGTTTTGAACAAAAGGAGGCAAACTGACCTCACACTGTGAACATACTGAAGCCAGAGAGTGGTGTGATAAATATAACCATGCTTTTCCAAGCTACTGTCGCCCCCTCTCTCTCTCTCTCTGTCTCTCTCGCTCCTTTCTCTGCCTTCCCTTTCTCCCTGTTCCCTCTCTATCCTCACCTCCCTTCTCCTCTCCATCCCCTCTTTCCCATCACTACCCCCCATTTTCCTTCCCTGTGGAGACCGCGGCAAGGTCACCCTGACCTGAGCGTGGAGGCACAAGGCCCAGGAAGGAGGTGAAGGGGGGAGATAATGTCTCAGCCGGGCTTTTACATAATGTTTTCTTACGTCGTTTTGACAAACAAATTATCACATAATATCAGTCAGAGGGAAGGAGAGAGAGGCAGAGAGAGAGAGAGGGAGAGAGAGCCTGTTTTTCTTATATAACTACACCTCGATCTGTCTGTCTGCTTTCCTCTGCCTTTTCTTTGTCTTTTTCTCTCTCTCTTTCTCTCTCCTTCCCTTTAACGGGGCGTCACGGAAGAAATGCTCCCATGCTGATGGCATGCCACACGCTGACAGACACATTGATTCATTAGCGCAGTGGCTAAAAGGCTTTTTACAATGAGTGACAGACGGGGGAATCTTACTGATGCACTTGCAAGGATTCACACCCAGCCTGACTGGCATATGTTTGGGAGACTGACAAGCTGGTGATTGGACAGGCCCGTTCCGTCTGATCCGGGGTGTTAACAGTCATTCGCAGTGTCACTGCAGTAGTCTGTGGTAGAGCATCCCAGTGCAGCGCCACCTAGTGTTCAAGCGTCACTGACCCACAGTCCTGTCTACGTGTGGTCCTTGTCTGCACCCCCACCCCCTGATTTCAAACCAGCTCCATCACCATCCTTGCTATGGTTAAGACATTGTTTAAATTTCCATATGTTTTTCTATGACATGTGGTCTGAGGTATGTAACGCATTTCAGTTAAGCGTAATTCATCCACCTTGTCGTTGTGATGGTATACTTTATTGACGGCATGAAACTGTAAATGCTGTAGCAGTTCAGGCTCACTAGAGGAACAGAAATATGAGCGGGAACAAGAAAATGAGTTTTACACTTCAGGAGACTTTTTGTCTCCCTTTCCAGACAGTGTGGTCCCTTGCGACCTGGACTCTGCCATGGTGGTATAGCACTTTAGCTTGAAGGTAACTTCCTCTACCTTTGAGAATATCTAGACTCTCGCTTGGCTCTCCCCATTACTGTCTACCAAGTGCACGCCCCCATCTCCCTATGTCTGATAACCCTAAATGACTACCATTGGGACCAGCGTCACAAAATGAATGTACACTAAACACAGCCTCTGTAGGGGGGAGGGAGGGGTGGACCCACTGCCTGAACCAGGTGCACGACTTCACACAGTGCCCTTGGAGAGCTGTGGTCTGGTGAGAGGCAGTAGGGTTCTGCTGGCATCAAGAAAGAGTTCCGATGATGTCATAATTTGCAGACCCATTGTGATCCTCACTGTTGGCCCATTCCTTCTCATGTAACCATTTCCTTTTCACTTTGGGAGAGGCGTGGTGACTGCAGGAAAACAAGGGTTACAGAAAATCGTTCAATCTTTTGAACAGTTTTATCTTCCCAACTGGGACACAGTAATGCAACCCAGTAATACACTTGTCCAGACAGATTCTGTCTCACTCCTGTTTACCAGCTCCTCTCTTGAGGTCCCCCTCTAATTAATGTCCTACTGAATCAATGCACTAACAATGTAAATTCCAATAAAATATTAAAAAATGAGCAATACAAAACATCAAATGGAGATGTAACAAAATGCTTATGAATTAAATTACTGATCAATACATCTCTTGCTTCAGTGTCTTTCTGAAAGGACTATATTACACCTGGAATAAAAAAAATATAAATATTTTTTCTTGTAAAATGTGAATGATTTGATATAATGAATTTTGCAGGCTAGACAGCCATTAATGGCTAACCCCTAGTTAATTTACGTTAAATGTGTATCTCAGCTGGCATTTTGATTTTTCATCAATTTGTGAATTCACCTTTGTCACATCAAGTGCCACATGTTGCCACAGAACGAAAGGGAAATACCTCTAACAAGCCAGCCTTTCCTCTCTCTTTTCCTGTCTTCTAATCTGTTTTTGGAGAGAGCTATATTTAGCAACTACTGCCAGAGCGTGATTTCTATAGGGACTGTGTGCAGGGGCAGAAATTGGCGAGAGAGACTGAGTAAGGCTGGATCTGTCTCCTTTGGGATGGTTTCAGATTTAATAATAGTCAAAGCTTTTTGTGTTGGAGGGAATGTATGTGAACAATGCAATGTGTGTGTGTATTTGCTTGTTCGTGTGTGTGTGTGTGTGTGTGTGTGTGTGTGTGCGTGTGCATGACTCAGTGTTGTTGTGTTCATCTCTTTATATATGTATAACTACATAAAGCCCTTGATAGCACCAGGTCTTTCAGGATTTAGCCTATGTGTACCTATTATGGAGAAGAGAGAAGCTCACCACACACACATCGAAGCCTTAAAACCCTCACAAATGTATACAAATGTGCATGCTTTGTGTTTCTTATCCCCTTTATGACAACCCATCATACCCAATTTTCCAGCATCCAGATCACAGGTGTCAGGGAAGGACATGTGCATGCTTAGATACCGAAGCACCGAAACCATCAAAAGAAATCTGTCGGGAAACTTGATGAAAAGCACACACACACACATGTTGAAAAGCCTGATGTGAATATTTCAGAGGATTTTCTTTTAATCAAGCGTGACAAAACTGAAAAGACCATGGCCAGAAAACATCACCTAGATGTGTTATAACTGCATCAGGTTTGTGTGTTCCACCAAACATGAGGTTTTTCCCATGCAAACCTTTTCTACAGAGGTCCAAAATGGCAAAACATCCTTCAGTGACACTGCCCTCACCCTACTGAACTTGATAATTATGTAACCAGTAACACAGAAGGAGACATTTTCTTTTTACTAACTTCATTTCTAGAATCAATACCGAGGATAAACTGTTCTCTATTTGCCTCAACGTCACGAAGTCGACCTCACAGTCAGCAGAGGAAGTATTTGAAAAGGAAGATAAAAGAAGCCTGATGGCACACATCACAACAGATAACAACAAAGGAACATGAAAGATAAGCACATTAGACTCAATTTATAGCATAAATATGTTACTGAGGCGCTGAGGTCTAAACGTACTGATTTGGGACGTCACCCCAGAGGACATGTAACAAGCCCTCCACAGCAGACAAACAGAGGCCAGGCAATAATACCAGGACAGAATCCCCCCAACCAGCACCAACCACCCCACAGGGTCCACCCAGCCTCCACCTCCAATACACCAGGAACATCAACATCTGTGTGGCTGCCCACCGCACCCCTTACCAAATCATCCACTAAATGGTTCTTCTCAAATTACGTTCTGTCCAGACTATTCCAATGTTAAGTGGAGACGTTTTTATCCCGCTTGAATGGGCCATGACATTTGAGGCTGAGAGTTCTCCAACAGCAAAACGGCTGCAGCTCCCCCCCCCCCGACAATTACCCCCTGTTCTTGCCATACAGCAATTTCACAGCCGAGCAAATATTAATTAGGCATGTCTCCTTGTCGTGGATCCCCTAGATTATCATTTCGACGTCTCGCCGCCACCGCAGGTAGTGTTAATGTGTCAGGTCTGGTCACGGGTGCGGAGACAGTCTTAGATCTTTGGATCTTTAACAGACTCCTTCCCTCATTTGCCTCCCAGGAGGATTCGCCTGGTTTGCAGCACCTCAGAGTGACGTTTCTCAGACAGGGGGCAGGAGGGAGAGAACATAGAAGGCATGATCCTGCTTCCCGCAATTTCTCTGCTGTTCAACAGATGACACCGTCACGCTATCATGCCTGATGGAGCTCCTAATGGGGTAATTACCAATTTTGGGGGGAGGGAACTATTGCGCCCTGACTTTTCTCTGACATTCCTAGAGTAGACTTTTCCACCTATATACAGGTAGTCCCTGTATTACAATGATCTGCATATACAGAATTTACAAAAATGCCATACCATTAATTGTTTTTTTAATCCTGATTTTTTTTTGGTGACAGAGATTCTGGGGAGTGAGAGAAAATAAACACCAGAACCACAAGACAAAAACTCTAAAAATGGAACCGTTATTACTATTACTATTTTTGCCTTGCTTTAGTTTGATGTGTTGTCTTTTTTATTTTAGTTTGTTGTTTTCATTCAGTGAACCCGTGAGGGGGAACCGAAAAAGATTTATTTTATTTTATCCTTTACGCATAAACGCGTGCAATAAACACTTGTCCGAGGGCCATGCTTTGAGTCTTCCTGTTCTCCATGTCTTGTCATATCTGTGCCATCATGCACTGCTTTATGTAAGCATGAATAAATATACAAATATTTAGACAACATTAATATTTTATGAGTATTTGACTTCATACAATATTTATCTCTTTTCGCTTGCTATCTAGTTTGCAGGAGCATCACCCCTTCCTTTTACACTACCTCCATGGGAAAATACGATTCAATTACTAACAAGTGGGTAACAGAGTGTATTGTATCATATATATATATATATATATATATATATATATATATATATATATATATATATATATATATATATATATATATATATATATATATATATATATATATATATACACACATATATATATATATGTGGTTTTCCGTGTTTATGCATCACACACTTATCACTCCTGTAGGCCTACCAGGAAAGCTGATTCTTTGACACATTAAAACAAAGTTCTGAATTGGAGGATCATAAAAAGTTCAGTTTGGGGTCTGTTAGCGCCGGAGTTTTGAGTTCTTTGAGATCTGTGTTTCTCCAGCGGAGAACACACAGTCAACTAAATCTGTCTATACGCAGCCAACCTTTCCCAGAAGAACACTGCTGCTTAGAGTGGACTGAGCACAGCAGACATCAACTGCAATGACCAACAAGATACTTTGAACATCAAAGTGATATCCTTCAAAGCCGAAGCTAATGATAAACAGGTTGATATGAATGTTGATGTTTTGATCAATATTTGGACTGTAATATATGCGCCGAACTGCTTTGGTTTTGAAATGGCACGCATTTGCTTTTCAAACGCTCCCACTCCCTCACTCACACAAACACAGAATTAAAAAGGAAACACACAGGTCGCCCCTTCCTTTGATTTTCCAGTAATCATAAATAGATCTGCTAAGTCATTTTAAAATCCCATGTTCTGCAACTGTGCGGTAGGCTCTGACACCAAAATCGTGAAACGCAGGCCTCGGGAAAGGTAATTTAAAAGGTGTGAATAACAACCCAAGTGTGAGAACCAAGGCTGGATGACTGGACACACAAGTTGTTCCAAATGAGATTCATTTAAATGTTCCAGGTAAAAAGCAGGGTCTCTTAGCTGCAGACTCTCTTGCCACCATTACAGTGTTGAGTTCTCTGATTTGTTGTTGGATGCTCAGGATAGCAACTGGCAATTCAAACAGTATGTGTTATAGTATTAACTGGCAGTGAAATCAGTGATAGCCAAGTGTTACAGTACAGGACCAATGAAGATTGCAATCATAAACCATGCTGATCAGAAGTAAGAACTGCTAACCATCAACCAATACAGGCTGAAGGAAACATTGGCACCGTAGAGATGCCTCAAAAACTTTCTAGCACACATCTGATGGTATCAGAGATACCACAGTCTTCCACAGTCACATCTAGTTTTGAAACAATTACTCTGTCTGACAGCAGTCATTGTTCATAAGTACAGGGAGCCAAACCAGCTAGCTGACTGGAGTAGGAGGTTCCTGTCATTCCGCTGCTAGCCAGCAGGACTCTGGTTTACTAATGGTTGGCAAATACAATGATCGAATCAGTGATCAGGTCACTAGTACGCCTGGTGTTTAATCCTCTATAGGGGATGCCCAATGGTTTGACTGCAGTGCGAATGCTGTCATCTTAGGAGTTCATATGAGGTATACAATGAACCTTATAGTAACACCTGGCAGTGGTGTCACTTCCTCTCAGCGACGTGTGATGCTCCACCATGCCTGCTAATTGTTCATATGCAACATTCAAAGAATAAACCTTGTCACATTTTTCCTTAACCAACATATTTTGTGAGCATGTAGTAGGATCCTAACTGTACACTTGAACACTATGAGGTACAGAGCAGGGTAGATTTAGGCTAGACTACTTTTAGGGATGAAGCAATGCAGGACTTTAAGTTAGAGTGCATGATTCCAGTACGTAACAGTGTGGTGTAAACTGAACACAGTGAATTACTGTGTTTTGATAGATAATTCAGAAAGCACGACATGTTTGTCAAAAGCATGTTCCTCTGCTCCTTATCTCTTCTGTCCTCAGCAGTGTGAAATCCAACCTGTGCCAGCTCCACAAGCACTATGAAACATAGAGCACACATTGGACCTGTGTTTTTAAAAACACCACAAATCACTATCTGTGCTTTTAGCAGTTATTAGAGCATCTAGGTAGTCAGTTGGTTAGCTACCTGTATTTCACTTTAATAACAGAATATGGAGATACAAATTAATATAAAACACACATTTTATCCATATCATTTCCCTCCATGCTTTAAATAAATATACACTACAGGTGGTGCAAAGCACATTTAAACCCTGCATTGCTGCTTGAATATTTTTCTGGGAAAAGACACATAAAACTTTAATTGCCATCTTTCAGTGTGCCTTTCTGGCACAGTGTGGTTGAGGTATAGCTGCCTGGGGCCAAGAGGAACACAGTTATGCACTTCATAATGACTGAAATAGGACAGGGAATGTCTCTTCAGCGGGAAACAGTAATGTACTCATGGTCCGGAGTGGTATTCCCCATTGAGGTAGACTGTCATCTTCCCCTATTTTTTCACTGGAGGGAGACTGATTTGGTTGAAACATGCACAAATCAAATGCATGAGTTATTTGTTTCATTTTGTGTTGTTTTGTTTCTTTTTGAACACTTCAGGTGTGACCCTTGTGAGACAGAGAAGCAAAAACCCAACTCCTGATATAAGAAAGCCACACTTTTTCCCAGCAACGGTGTGTACATCCTTTAATATTATCTTGCAGGCAGTTTTTTTTCCTTTTGTTCACTAACAATGTGGGTATTTACATGACAAACGACCTTCTAAGAATCTCCTTACTCTCACAAGTAGGGAAACAGGCATCTGCGGTGATTCAGTGACATTATAAAACCAAGCAAAAATGTTATACAAGCAAACAAGCATTTATCAAACCAAATTAGACATACCAAAATGATCAGAACCAAGAAGCCATTTCTGGACAAAAACCATCACAGGCTAATCAGACAAATCTGACAATAAGACAGCCATGTCCTAGCTGTCACAGAAAGTTGATGTGAGATATACATACAGACATCCAACAGATATCCTCTGTTGTAGCAATATCAGAGTGCCAGATTGTGACATCTTGCATAATCTTTGTAAGATAACTAAATCTCGACATCCGGCTTTGATGTCTCCTGTAATCTCATTTGCCAGAAAGTCTGAATTTGACATTGAGATATATGATAGCCATGTCATGAAGACTACACAGAAGTCGAAACCCCAATGCTGGGTTTGGTTTGTGTCAGTCAAGGCTGCATAGACAAATCTGACATTGCTAAAAGACATATTCCTTCAAAATATTTCTTTTTTTTCTTCTGAAATCTTTGGCATGATAAAAAGCCAGGGGATGGTGCAACCATCAAATCTGTCTGATTTCAATCAGACTGTATGTGACGGCTTTGGAGCAACGACAACAACAACAAAAAAGCCTGCTGGGAAGGTGCCCCAACTTGCTTTAGAGGAAATTCGTCCTAGACGAGTGTGGTGTCGCTTTGTGCTTGAAGCTCTGGCATGAATTTAATCTGCTTAATTGAAGACAGCTGATATTGTCTAGCACACCACTTTCAGTAATTATAGCAAAAAGCACTATATGGTGTTAAACTATCATGAAAAAAATACCTGGATTTAGATTTCAGATAATCTTCTTAAATACATTTTATTTTTATTTTCAACTGTATGTAACCATGTGACTATATGTCATATTGCATTTTTGTGGAATTCTTTCGTTAAACAAATACTATACTTTCTTCCCAGAGTCCACATCTCTAATTTTCCTTGCATGTCCATCAGCAATCAGTAATGCTGAAGGCACTTCATGTGTGAACCTATGCTGTCTCTCACATTGGAACAGAGAAGATGCTTCACACCCTCGAACATCAGGTCCAACTCTAGAACTTCCACACGTAGCCAGTGATTCACTCCATACTATACTTTTAGAATATGAAAATTCCGTATGTTTCTAAATTTCTTTATTATGCAAATCTTTCATGTTATACCACACTGGGTACATTTCAACCACAACATGCACACGTGAGTCATCGGTTTCTCAATCAGTTAACGGACAGCAGACCGTCCTGCAGGCTGTAGTGTTGCAAAATGTTTAGGTAACGGGACTGTGACCAGAAGGTAATGAGGTCTGGATTCCATGTGGTGTATTGTGCCCCTGAACAAGGTACTTGACACAAACCAGTTCAAGTAATATCAAGCTGCGTAAATTGAAAATGAATAAAATAAGCTGCTGCAATTAGGGCAACTATCTGAGCAAATAAACAATGACTTACAGGGTTGTGTGAGTGTGTGTGTGTGTGTGTGTGTGTGTGTGTGTGTGTGTGTGTGTGTGTGTGTGTGTGTGTGTGTGTTTATGGGGAGATACAAGACTTAGTTTCACAGATCCAGGCAATGACTTCAGTAAAGAGGCACTTCTGGCAGAAGAAAATGCCCAAACTCTCAACACTACCCTCTAACCCTTGAGACATGAGCTTTCACAGCTGACTGAGCTCCAGTGAAACACCCGCACCCTGTCATGGTTCATTAACAACAACAAAAAAGCGCTCACTTCAGCACCACTGGCACAAAGACAATGTCATTCATAATTGATGCCCTTGATTCACGGGGTTTATTGACGCGTGGGTCCTCGTGGCAAGGATTCCACAAAGGGCTGAGAACACGATCTGCGAAACAGGCTTGTTTCGATGACTGACACAAAGACAATGTCCTTATTCATATCACCGTGCATGATCAATTGCAGTGAGACGGCAGTCCCTTCAGACTCAGAGCAATAGAGTCAGACGTCAGCGTGATTCAGACTCCAAATATACACAGTTCCGATATTCATTTTTAACTCGCACTGGCCCGGTGGGCGTCCTTGAGCCCACGTTTGGGGTTCTTTGACAATTAGTCTGTCGCCTGCGAGCTCCGAATAAACATGACGCGAAGAACGATTCTCATTTGCGGACGCTATACATCATTTATTTCTGTTTTGTCATAAAATCCAGTTCTGAATTTGAAAAAAATCTCCTCTTATAAGAACCAATGGAAGTTATATATAGCCCTTAAGAATGTTATAACGATACGTCCCTCAGCATTTGCTTCACCTCGGAAATTAATGCAATATATGCCATCTTTTAAAATTGAAATTATTATCAAGTAGTGCTTTTTCCCATGATACGCTAGAATGCGGATTCGCTTTAATTCGTGAACTTAAAATAATAATTCCGTACATAAGACTAAATCAGTGTTGTGAAACACTCGAATGTGGTCAGCTTCTGGTACTATCTATGTAAAACGACTGATCTCTTTGACCTGACAAGGCACATCACTTTCTCGACAGGTTACGACAAAATCAAGGCGGTTAACAGCTGGAGTACGGGTTGCTCTGAGCAGAGTGCATTTTATTATGGTGACGGCAAGATGAACGTATCGATACTTCATTAATTCGAGCTGGACAAAAAACTGTACAGGGCTATATTTTGATGCTTCGTCACCACCTGATGGACCGTAGACCACCTACATGCAATATTTACGGATATTCCCTGCATCGGAAGAGATGTCTCCGTTTCTCTTTCACAGCAGAGCACGCAGCAGGAATATTTTGTACATAATGTATCACCCTCGCCAGGCCTGGAGCCGTCTCGCCCGAAAATAAACTCCGTTCGAACAGTCCCTGTCATTTTAGTCTTCTGCTCGATTCCCCTACACCAAGCATGCCCTTGGCAACACGTAGCAGTTCTGTAACCACCTACTTAGGAGAAGTTAGCTTCCTCTTACGGCACTAGAGAAAGTAATCATGTGCCACTTGTAGAGTTATAAGAGGCAGGACAGCGAATCCACTTTGCCGCTTCAACCAGCGTACCTATTTTTTTTCACGTGCCGCGTTGGTGTGACAGTGACCTGGCTTACCAGGCGCGATAGGTCGTGTGCACTCCTGGTAAATCAGGGCTAGCGTGATCGTAATCTTGCTGCTCGGCCTTACCTGTCCGAAGACTGAGCTGAGGATGGGGTGCAGGCTGGAGTCAGGCTCCGAGGAAGCCGTGCTGGATCTTCCGGAGCGGCCGGAGGACCGACTGGAGGATGCGGGCAGCGGCGAAGACGAAGCAGGGGAAGGCAGGCTAGCGGGAGGGTCGGAGGCAAGGCTGAGCGATGAACTGGCTCTGGTATGATCCCTTGACTCGAAGAAGAACGCAGCATCGTCGGTGCGCTTGGAGAGAGAGTGTGTTGGTGAGGGGACCCGGGCTGCATGGGGGTTTCCGTAGTGATGGTCTGGAAGCATATCGTCTCGAGCGGTTTTCTGGTGGTGGTAGTGATGGTGTGGGTGTCTGGACTGTTTGCTCCGCTCCCTTCCTCCCCGCCCGACCCCCTGTCTCTCCGGCAGTTCTTCCTGGCCGTATCCAGGGGCGAGGGGGGCGTGTGGATGGTGGGACTGGCTCTTAGTCCCTCGTTTCGTTCCGCTGCTCCGGTTGCTGGTGAGTCGGGGGTGACACAAGGGTCTACGGGCGCTAGCGTCGCACTCAGCCGGCCAGCACGTCTCCTCTGCATTGCTGCTGCCTCGCTGAGCGGCGGGGCGATGGTTGCTGCGGCGGCCGCTTCCAGCATGTTCAGAGCGGTGTGCAGACTTACGGCTCGCAGCTGAAGATTTCAGGAGGGAGGTCGTAGATTCGCTCTTTGGGAGAGAGCTCATTATTGCTGTTCCTCTTGTTGCTAGTTTTAATTAGCAGCGTGTTCACTGTTAAAACTGGAAGTCCGTCTTAGAAGGTCATGTCCATGTGCAGTTGAAGCATCCCGCCAATGTGTCAACAGACTAGTGGATCTTTTCTAAGGATGGCAGCGCATCCTTACAGCAGCAGTCTAGCAACACGCATATGCTCGCTGTCTCTCACTCTCTCTCTCCCCCCGCTCTCCCTCTCTGAGAGAAAATGGTAAAGTTGCAACAGCCACCTGCTCGCTCTGTAGCGCTGCGCCGTTATCCCGATACTGAACGTGCACGCGTGTGTGTACCAATGTTGATGCGAGGGGGAGAGACCGTGATTAACACCGGTGCAGCCGCCGTCGTGAATCCGAATGCCTTAGGTGCTCAGGTTCATACAACAGCTGTGTAGCGTGTCGAGCGCTTTCCTTGTACCGCTGTACCTTCACTGCCCGGTCCCATGTGACGGCTGATTTAAATGACCTGTTTTAAAGCCCTATATAATGGATATTAATTAGTTTCGTACCTGTCCTATTTTTAAACCTGATTGGACGCAGTGTTAGAACCTCGTGAGATTCTTTATTTCGTCTCGTGAAAATAGCACCAAAAAGAGCCTATTAAATGAGTTGGAACAAAATTAATTGACATCGGATAGCCTACATGCAGAACCGGTCCGCATCTTTGCGTATGCTGCACATGTCGCGACCGTGGACGATCCATTTGGCTTGCTAAAGCTCTTTCACCCTTATGTTCCCCTGCTTTTTGGCTGTCGGTCGAGATCCCGTTATCGCTGTGTAACTGTTACAGGTCACACACACCGCAAACCTTTATGGGCGGAAATAGAGTGGGGAGCAGAAGAATCACCAGTATGGGGTGCATTTTTCTATGACATTAAAAATGATCAATGGTCAATGAAAAACCTGACCGTTTTCACACAAGGCAACGTGGAAATGTTATCCGAGGAGGCTCTGGGAGTAATACTCTCATCTCACAGAGCATTGGTCTAACTCAGATGGAAATTCTAACCTGTTCTGTGCATTTCCAGCGTAGAGTTAACTACGGGGATAAAAATTCGCTCTTATTTATTCGTTTTATATAAGGAAGGGGTTACTTATTCGGACCTTGACGCTTTGTCTCCTGGATCAGGTCTCCCTGTATCCAGATTTTTTATTGCAGTGTTATTATATAGTTTGTTTGTGTACAGGGTTTGTTGCTTTGTGTCGCCCATCTGGTCTTGTTGCTACTGAATTGTTGCAGTTGCAGCCATTTAATGAGGAGTGACATGCTGAGCTGACAGTTCTGGAAATCTGAGTTCGAAGCTCTGAGTTCTGAATTCTGGAGCTTTGCGTGGTCTCTGTGGAAAGCCAGGACGTGACGTTCAGAGTGTGCCTAGCAAGAGTGAAACATGGCAAAGTCAGACGTCATACAGGGAACAGAGTTACTAATTTGAATTAATTTAATTATGGTCGTGGTGACAAACAAAGCCAACAGTATATGCAAGCAATTAATTTCTCTTCATCGTCTTCCAGTCTTTCCCTCTTTAGACTCCCAACCCCTTCTATTCTCTTTATGGGTTGAAAATATTCTCTACTTCTGTCTCTTTTTAGGCTTGGATAATATGAACTCATACCACTTGTGTTCAGTGAGAGGAGGGGGATTTCTTGGTACCCTTACAACAATGTCCAAGCCTAGCCTGCTTTGAATTTCGTGAGTGTCCAATGCACCTATGTGCGCGTCTTCACGTTTTAGTGGGCGCATTTTATTGACTATGGCACGCTCCTGCTCTAATGCTGGCATCTGCTGGTTTACGGCGGACAAAATGATTATGTACTTAGACCTTACGCAGGGCGATTTAAAGAGCTCACATTTTTTCATGCTGTGACTCTATACAGCTGGAAATTTGCCGACGCAGTTTAGGTTAAATATCTTGCTTTAGACTACAATGGGAAATTAACCCATAACCTACTGTTTATGAGCCCACTTTGTATGCCAACACGCCGTTTATCCTTACACTCTCCAGCATATTCAACAACCTCACATTCCCCATGAATATTTAAGAATAAAGTCAATTCATAAAAAATAAAAAAACATAAAACATTTATGGATATCATCATATTAATCAGGTGAGAATTTTGTCGTGCGGTGTGAATGTAAACATCATAAATCGAAGCCGTGACTTTCAAGATTTAAAAATTCATTTGGTACTCAGCACCTCGCACTAATCCCTGTTTTGCCTTGTGCGATTCCCCGTGAGATAGAATATGGGTTAAAATTAATGGCATTCAGAATTCACCCTGAGGCAGGATAATGACCTTGAAACAGGTTCACCATTACTGAACCAGCACTGCTGCCGATGCTGAGCACAGCAAACTCCTCAATGACACGGTGTTCGTCCTCAGCAGAAGCGCTACGTTTGTGTTGCCGTTGCTCGAGGATGTGGATTTTTGATCGCCGTGTGCAGACCTGTTGAAGGATTTGAGGTTCGGGAAATGACTCAGATCAAATTCTTGCTGTGAAAATTCCATGACAACATAATTGGATTTTCCCCCGAGAGAAAAAAAAACAGTGCGTTATTTTATGCTTCGATATAACTGCACCAAAATATACAGGTATACTGAAAATACATACAAAAACAAACAGCTACCGCCTCAGGCTCAGCTCCAGTGAAAATGAAAATATTAAATCTAACAATTTAATAATGGTACATTTGGCTAGTTAAATCCCTCTTTGATTCCTATTAGATGAAGGTGCTGTTTGATCTGTATTTGTAGAGAAGCTACAAGATTCTGATCCTGACACTTTGTAATCAGTTCTATGTAACATTTCATATTTAAATGTTTAACCACACAGTGACAGTTCACAGATGCGTGTATTTTTCAGTTTTAGTGCGAACTGGAGTATAGCATTTTGCACTGGAATACACAACAACAGTGAAAGTATTTAAACAGTATGTTGGACATTTTATCTATGTACATCCCTATTAATAACTGGCACATTGTTTTATATATAAAAAGTCATAATAGAGCAATTAGAAGCCCTATCTGGGAATTGGTATGGCGAGTTGCTTTTTTCATTCCTAACATTTTTTTCCCATTTCAGGAAGAAGTATTTGTTTATTGAGAAAATTATATTTATCACTGTAGTTAAGAGTGAAATTACTAGGAATAAGCACTATTTTGGCCTTACACAGAACACACACTACATTTGACTAATAAGTTTATTGTATTGTTTGAACATTTTTATCATATTTTACAGTCTCAAAAATTCAATCCCTGAATCCCTCATCAAAAGGTGAAAAGTTCTGGCAATACCCTTTGCAAAAACATGATTATTACTAAGGGCAGATTCACTCTCTTGCTGTATTCAAAGTCTAACATCTATATATAGTGTATCTAAAGTCTTCATGGTGGGCTCTGGTGGATTTCATACATAACTGTTGATAAAAGACAGATAAAAAACAATACCACCAGATATAAGATGAGGAGACATCAAACCAGACAAACAAGTAGTTGAACACACAGGGACGCAAGCAAACCTAATTCTAGTATCCACCCATGTGTGGAAAAACTTATATTTAGGACTCTCAATGTGGATGCTTGGGACAAAGTGAGTGCACAGGGGTCCTGCTTGATCCGTGTGTACTCTGAGCTGCACAGAAGTGTCCAAAGCAGCTAAGTGGAGAGTTTGTTCGCCCTAAGACTCCGGCTCCTCTGTGTTTCCATGCCGACACCTGCCTCTGACTCTCCTGCTTGAGGAAAAGGCCAAATACCATATCTCGCTCTGTCAGCCCCCTCCTCTCCGTCGCGTCTTTTTGGGCCCCTGTATGATCTCTATCATTACTATTTTCCATCTTGGTACCTCCCGCTCCTCTGTCTGCTTCCCACCCGTGGACACCTGCCTCCAGACTGACTTTATTCCCTACTTGACTCACTGCTAAAATGTTCCCCCCCTCTCTTTTCTTCTTCCTTTTAACCCCTCTCCCAGCCACCCTTGGGGACATGCATTTCATTTCCATCTCACCTTCAATTTATTTTCCCTGCCTGTCTCTTTCCCCTGTCTCCCTCCCTTGCTCTCTCTGTCTGTCTTCCCCTATTTCTCTCTCGATCACTGTCCTTCTCACTGTCTCCCCACTCTCCCTTTGTCTGTCTTTCCCCATGTTTTCCATCCTCTCTCTTTGTCTTCTTTCCTCCCACTAGGTTGCAGTTTTAGCTGCCTTCCGTGCCTCCGCCACTCAGACACACTTATTTTCATAATGCATCACAAAATGCATTAAAAAAGGGCCTCCCTTTTACACTGCTTCCCCCCAGTCTTTCACTTGAGTGAGCACTGTGCAATTCAGCTCAGGACATCTGAGCTTTAGGGTACAATCTGGCCCATTTATTCTCTAGAAAAAAAAACACACACGCACACACACAAAAATGACTTCTGCGCATAATAAGCAGCAAAAAGGCATGCAATCATCCCTGTGAGACAAAAATATCTTGCTGCTCCTTCCATATTCCTTTGCTGTCTGTGTGCGCTGGTGGTTTATGTTTAACAGATATCTGTCTTCATATGACTTCTCTCCGACCAGCCTGTCTTATCTGCTTGGAGCCAGTGTACACCTTGAAATACTCATACAGTCTATTATTTACATGTTTCATATGTTTGTATTGATTTGTTGCATTCAACTCAAAAGGGAATGGATCATTGGTGTCCATCATTACTCTTGTTTCCTTCCTAATGGTTGCTGATAAAAAATTTTATTTAACCTGAAGACCAAACATGATTAGTTTCAGTTTCAGATCTGGCCCCTCTAATATATTTGATGGTACAACTGTCTAACTGAAGTGTTCCGTTTTGCCATCTCTTGGGCTTCAGGATTTGGTCCCAGCTCCCACCACTGCTGATTGCATGTGTCTCTGGTACTGTTTGGTACTTATAAAAATTTAATTGGCAGGGTTAATAATTAAAAAAAACAGCTGCTCGAAGCTTACAAGATTAAGCTATTCCAAGAAATTCTTGATGAGATATGACAGGGAGTTGCCTGAGTGCAGACAGAAAAAACACATCAGCTCAATCGGCTTTTTCAGACTAAAAGTATGACATTTAACATCTAACAAGGACAACATTTTTTTTAACATTTATTTGCTAGTGTATATGCAGAATATACTGGCGTACTTATAAGTATATGTAATCTCTCAAGATATGTACTCGCATACATATATACTCATATTGCCAAAGATAGGCAAGCTGTCTGCTATTGTAAAGCTAAGCAAAATTGCATGTGTTAATGTGAATGTCATGCAGAATTGAATGCATTGTTTTGCAACAGAGCCTATAGACATACATAACTAAATGAAGGAATTCACAGAAATCGTTTTAATATGAAACCCTTGTTGGCATTACCAGTAATAGTAGTGTACAGCCCATCTAAAACATGGAGTACCTTCCCAGTATGTTCTTTTCTGTGCCCAGCTATGTTTCATTCTTCCCTTTTATCACTCCACCTTCCTCTACCCTTTCTTCTCCTGACCCACCTTAACTTCACAATTTCCCCTCAGTTGCCCTGTTTCCTCTATCTTTCATTTTCTGTTCTCCTCCACCTATTTATTTTAATCATTCGCACTTTACCTCCACCACCCTCTCTCTGTTTTTTTTGTTCTCTTCCTCCAAATCTCTTTCTCTCTTCTGCAGGAATGAGTCAGTGAGGTGAGCTTTCGTTGGTATTGATCTTCGCTTTCGCATGGTGTGCGCACACACACGTATATGTGTGTGCGCATGGTTGTGTTTTTTGTGTGTGTATGACTGTATATTTTCTTTCAGGAACACAGTGGGTCAAAAAGAATATAAAAAAGCCAACAGACAAGAATGTCAGCAAGAGAGAAAGAGAGAAGGAGGGAGAGAAAGAGAGAGGGAGGGAGAGAGAGAGAGAGAGAGAGAGAGAGAGAGAAAGACAGCAGGATCTGAGTGACTGGTGCATGTTGAGGAAATGAATTTAAAAATACGCAAAAGCTAAATGGAAGGAGAAAGTGATGACGAAGAGCCAGAGACAGAAAGAGAAGGGGGGGGGGGGAGGAATACCGTGACGCAGGAGGGGCAAAATAATCACTACTATTTATAGACACACAAAGACCTTTGTCTCTCTGTCAGTCACTCTTTCCCCCTCTCTGCCTCCCCCCGTAGCTTACCTCTTCTCTCCCTTTCCCCTCCTCCTTCCCTCCTTTCCCACACACTTTTATCACCCCTGAAAAGACTCTGCAATGCAATGCCAGTGTACCACTATTCTCAAAGCCTAAAAACAATACAGGTTCAGAATGCAATGGGAGAGGGGTGCACAATGAAGCATTGTTCAGAAAACAATTTGGGTGCCGCATGATCACTGCAATTCATTTCTGGGGTGAGTCTTTCAGGCATAAGGTACACCTCATATCTCTCCTGTGAAAACGGATGGTTAATTCGTCTTTCGGTTCGCAGGCTCTATTCTTGAGGATCAAGGTTGATCAGAGAAGCAGATTCTACAGGTACCTTTTGAATCCCTTTTTCTGGGCTGGTATTTACTGCTGCATGTAGCACACTGTACCTTGAGGTGCTACAGAGACTAAAGCTGGTATATTATATTTTGTTGCATAGTACAGCTATACTTTGTGCCATCTGTGATAGGACTAATCACCAAGGCAATAATCCCTGTGCTTCCAATAGGGTGTCATTCATATATCATATGAATATGCATATCTATCTGTCCATCTATATATACACACAGACACGCTACCCTGTGTATGTATTAAAATTTCTAATTAAACATGAAAAAAACATGATATAATAGAAGAAATGTATGTATTGGGTCATTTTTTGCTTGAAGAACTTCCTTTAAATGTTACACTTTAATCATAATTGCATTGTACAGGGCAAAGTGTTGTTGCTGTCAAATAGTGATATGAAGGAAAAGGAGATGTTTATTCACTCTCATTTAACAATATGACTTTGCTCTATGCGATACAGTTAACACTGTGTATAACATTCTTCAAATATTTAAAAAGAAAAAAATGATCCAATAAGAATTTTTTCTGTTGTTTCTCTCTTTTTCTCCTGCCACATGAATATAAGGCATCTTACCTGAAAAGACATTTCAGATGTGTAGATTCCACTGAAATATTACACTTGAGCCTAATTATGTCATGGGTGCAGATTGCTTTGATAATTAGGACTAATTAACATTCGTGTTCTGGATAATTGGGGTCTGGAGGTCGGAGGCAAGCAGACAGAACCCAAACGTTATCGCACCTTCCTCCTTTCTTAGAGGAAGGGAGGGAGTGTCTGACAGAGGTAGAATTAGTGAACCAAACAGTAGAAGGCAGGGAGAGAAAAGGCAGGGGAAAAAGGAAATAATCCAGATTTCCCTCTGAAATAACAATAGAGACCTGAGTGTAAGCATTTGCGTGACGCAAGGCCTGCTTAGCAGTTAATGACACGGGTGTCAGTTTGCACGGAGGCAATTAGCTCCTCGTTAAGATCTCTTTGTAATTAAAGCATTACAGCAAATGGCAGTGTGGGCTTAAACACGGCCTCTGTCTCCATTCATACCCCGTATTACACCCTGCAAGTCCTACGACGCAGTCTACACCAGGACTATTCAACCAGCAGCCTGGGAACCAAACACAGCCCCCGATGAACCTGAATGCCCTTCCATCCACTAAGAAACAGAAAGATCGCATTTGGTTATGTTGTCAATATGTATGAAAAACTAACTACTTTAAATTGTAGTGCTGTTAATGTTATTCTGTATGCCTAGGACACTGGAGCTAAATAACACCCTTTTTTCCTCTTGTTAAAATGCACTGTTATTCCTATCAGTTTGGATTCCCATCTGTTGGCCATGGCCCTTGGAAAATCTGCTTCCTCAGCTTTGTTTTAATTGGTCAATAGGCGCTTACCTGCGCTGATCTGAAGTAAATAGGAATAAATTATGATGCTTTATGTGTGATAATGAGTGTGATAAGAACAGCTATACATAGTTATGTCTGTGCTGTTAATACAAAAAATAATTCACTTAAAATTATGTAATTTTTTTCCCCTTACTGCACTGCAATTTTTTTCCCTGTCCTATCATTAACAGGGAAACAGGGACTCAGATGAATGGAATGTTTTTCTCACTTGCGTACTGCAATTATTATTTTTTAAAGTCTGCACATATATTCCAGCTATGTAGAGGTTTTATGGGTCAATGCTGCAACCGATGTGATAAAGCTGATTTTTTTTTAAGACTAGACATAAATTTTGCCTTTCATTCTCTCTGAAGATACTTAAGAATACACCACATTGTTCCGCCACTGAGGGTGCCAAGAAGTTGCGGTATGGCCCTGAGCAAGACTTTAGCACAGACTTCTCGGATAAATCTTTTTACACAGTATGCACACCAATCTTACTGAAAAATGACCTGCCTGCTCCCTCTCGCGTCTCCGTCTTGAAATTGCACTTTGATCAATTCACTCCCGCAGGGTACACTGGGTTATACTTTGCATACTGAAAAAGATTAGCTATTTTATTGCTCTGAGAATACTATCATTTGTAACTGTTCCTTCGAAGAGACTGCCTGCCTGCCTGTATGACTGCAATAAATGAAAAAAACCTAATGTTCTAGTGTTGATGATATTTAGTTAGCTTATTTAGTTTTTCTTCTCTGCTGCCATAATTCTAGACTTAAAACACATTTGTGACAAATTTGCACAGGAAATCGACTGCAGCACAGAGAGCAACTGAACTTGTGCTCCTCAATCACTGTGCTGAGGCAGCATGGGATTGAGGAAGACTGTTTTATTGTTGGAGCTGTGAATTCAGAACAGCCCTTCCAGTTTTGCATGGATTTTTTAACTGTCTCATTGCTATGTCTCCATCTGTTGGAGATACACTAACAGCACACTCTGAGATCCCTACAGACACAACTGAACTGTAGAAGGCACTTCGTTACATTACATTGCTTGCCAAGCAGATGCCTTTGTCCAGACCGACTTAAACAGCTTACATCTCATCCCCATAAACAGCTGGATATTTACTAAAGCAATCCGTGTGTAGGGTGCAAAGCAGTGCCCCACCTGGGAATCACTATTCTTGGATGTTTTTTTAAACCAATTTAATAAGATAAAAGATGGCAACACACTGAGGAAAAAACCAACAACACAGGAAATCTAAAAACATGCACATTACTTGTAATTATCCTGCAATACAATCAAAGCAAGCAAATAACAGCTTTTACTTTTTACTCCACAGTTTAACACACATAAAACAAGGACATATCAAAACTTTATACCAAAGTGTTCTGGAGTAACCAAATTTGAGTCGCTCTCCAGAGAGGCGAGGCAGGCCCTTGGTGATTCACTTTCTCCACACAACAAGAACAGCTAACTGCATTAGAATATGAACTCAGGGGCAGAAACTGCCAAATTCGTCCAGAGTACTGTTTGACTCAATAGTGTTGCACCATACAGGAAACGCAATTTAATTTGCTCTTTTGAACCTTATTACTACTTAAGGGCAAATCCCAGGCCAGTCTCGAAAAGTCCATAGAAAGAGGGGAGGGAATGTAAGCACAGAAAAATACATTAGCACACTGTGAATTGACTGTAAGCATACTTTGTACAGCTGTTTAGAGTTCAGGCCTGTGGTCCTGTCTGAAATCTGAAAATAGGCCCAGAAGGGAGTTCATTTTATTTATTTATTTAAAAGTTTAAAGTAAAGCATATACTTTATTCTAGAGGACTTTGAGTACTAAATCTATTTCAGACAACGTGCCAAGCTGTCTTTTCCGCATAAAAAAGAATAAATCAATATAGCCACCCATGTGATCCAATATTTCCATAGTTTTTCCACAGAAAGACGGTTAAAAATGTTTTGCTTATTCAAAAACATTCTTGCATCAGCCTTTTAAGCTTCTTCTTTTAGCTGATTATAAAATTGCAAAAAAGTATCTCTTTCATTTAGGTTAAAAAAAACTTCACACTGTAGAATACACAAATATTTAAAGCTATTTACAACTGACTGCCAATTCAGTCTTATTAAAGAAATAATTTACCACAGTCACGCTATAGGAAAATAAATATTTTTGAATGAGTTGAAGATGTTTGTGGTCAAAACATAGTTATTGTACATTTACATTTACATTTATTCATTTGGCAGACGCTTTTATCCAAAGCGACGTACAAAAGTGCAAATAGTGAGCAAACAACAGGCACAAGAGCAAGATGTGTACAGGTCATACAATGCAAATAGTGCTGAAGCTGAGCGCAAGGTCAGTGACGCGAGCCAACTAATCTGAACTAGGACTGCATCTCAAATACAATTACAGAAAAAATGGAGTACCGCTATACTACCTAGGTAAGTGAGCAACAAGTACAAGACAGGAGTCAGATTCTCAACGTCAAAGTTACAAGGTCGAAGAGGGAGAGGTATCAGTCCAGGTAGAGTCTGAAGAGGTGTGTCTTCAGCGCACGTCTGAAGGGTTGGATTGAAGGAGTTGTTCTCAGGGGGGTGGGGAGTTCATTCCACCACTGGGGGGCGATGATGGAAAAGCGTCGTTGTGAGGAGCGTGGGCCTTTCGTTCTGTTGGTGGGTGGAGCGAGGCGTCCGGATGTAGCAGAGCGACGTTGACGAGCGGGTGCGTAGGGTATGATGAGGTCCTGGAGATAGGTCGGGGCAGTCTTTCTTGCAGCGGAAAAGGTGAGAGTCAGGGTCTTGAAGCGGATCCTGGCTGCGATTGGGAGCCAGTGGAGGGATCTCCGTAGGGGGGATTGTCTAACCTGTCTGAAGAAAATGAAAGAAAATATTCAATATATATAATTTAATCATAATCATAATTACAATCATAATCATATTCAGCTGCAAGCAGGGATCACAGGGCCAGAACACAATCAATGAACTGCAAACAAGTCTCTGCAAAATTGATTTGTTTCTCTACTTATATGCCAGGTTTAATGACTTTATGCCAAACATGTTCCTTGGTGGGATCTGAAGAGCTAAGGCCAGTCTTATCTACACCACTGCACCACCAAACAGATGGTACTGGTGTCGCACCAAGAGCTAAAGAATGTTGAGGAATTGGTCAGCAAGCTGCAAAGGTGAGGGCAAAGTATACAATTGTCTATTACTTGTTAGTTATATATAGTGTTCATTTTGTCCTGGGAAGTGAATTATTAGCCTGGTTGCAATTATATGCAAACTGCGTGAAATATTTATCGGCTTTAGGAAGTCTAAATTATTTTTGCGTCTGCATTTCACACATCTGAAAGATGGAAGTGCATTTATTATTCATACCATGTTTGTTTGAATCAGCACCAGATTTTTTTTTTCCAAAATGGCTGATATATGCAAAATACTGCCATATAACGGGAAACTTTTCTGCTGATCTGTGTTCAGTGTTTGTTAGATTTAGCTTTTGGTAAGATGCTAAATATTTAACATCCATAAGGGTGGAAACCAGCTTATTTACATTACTGTTGCTTGGCAGATGCTCCTATCCAGAGGGATAGGTTAGAATTTTATCCATTTATACAGCTGGATATTTACTGAGGCATTTGTGGGATAGGTACCTTGCCCAAGGATAAAACAAGAGTGCCCCAGTCCGGAATCAAACCAGCAACCTTTCACTTACTAGTCCTGTTCCTTAACACAATGCCACATCAATGTGCATTAAAAGATAAATGCTAGGGTATGGGGACAATGTGTGCAAAGTTTCAGACAACAACATCATAGTGATTTCTGGTGAGTTCTGATCACCTCTATCCTTTCCTATAGTGCTGCCAGAAGTCTGGTAAGAATCATATTGTTGGACTGGCTATTTGGGATTGGTCCCTACTTGCCTGCCAAATTTGGTGACCTTTAAGCGATCCATGTGGAAGACCAAAGTAGAATAAGAACCAAATAGCAACAGGTTTCTGGCTTCCCCCCAAATAATCATGGCAGTGTTATTAACACTAACACCAATAATAATAGTAATGCTGCAACTACTACTGCTGCAGCTAATAATAATAATGGATTACACGTATATGCCACCTTTCATGGACATCAAAACACTTCACAGTTAAGAGAGGGTGACTCACCTCAATCACAGTCAGTATGGTGCCCACCAGGGGAATGCGCGATGGCCAGATCGTTCATAGCTCAGTGGAAATGGGTGGAAAACTAGGGGATCATTAGGTGGACAGATGGCCAGAGTGGGACTCTTCTTGACCAGAACGTTTACCAGCATGACTGGCATACTTACTTTTCCAGAGTGGAAAGATTCTGTCAGAAAAATGTGTTCGGCCAGGGTCCTAGGGTTCACCCTTATTTTTCCTTTGTGTCATAACTTATTCTGACCTCCAACAATGACGCATCAAGTAATCAGTAATGAAACAGCAGTCATCTTCCTTTGTGTACATCGGACATTGATACGCAATCCAGGCAGACCCGGTGGTTTCTTCACTGTTCTTCACAGTCGAAAAATTTAATTTGACCCGTTGAAAGGAAATTAAATGGACTGGAAATTCAGTGGGTACACTCCATATGAAAAGACAAGAATTTTGAAAATCATAATGACTAGATTTGAGATTTAATCTTTTTTTTTCTTGTGAGATCGTTCCACTTTTATTGCTGTCATTATTCACAAATGCAGAGAAGTTAATCTTTGCCTGAAATAAAAACCTACAAAATATGTAGTGGAAATCTTGTGGCAATTTTGTCCTTCACAGCCAAGATAATTTGTAGTTCAGAATGAACTACATCTAATGATGACTTACTTCATACCTAATTCTGAATCAAATGTCAACATTAATATTAGGTCAAAATTCAAAGGTCAAAAGAGAGTGAAAAACTCTACAGCAGCTGCTGTTATACCTCTTTGTATCCTCTCTCCCTATTCAGGTGAGGTTCCTGAACAGTTGGGGCAAGAGAAACCAGTGAGAAAGTTGCAGGGCATTCTGAGCTCAATAGCACACCCTAGTGGCCCTAGAAAATGATGCACCTCCACCTGGAATGCGTGCAAGAAAAGGAAACGCTGGGTTTCAATTCAATAAATGACAAAAACACAGACATGAATAATAATAAAACACTAGTCATTTTTTGTTGACCAATTTACTGTTGCAAAATTCACAGCACAGGAAGATATGGAAGCGGAATGTCACCATAAAATTGGAATGCAGCCGAAAAAATCACAGAACATGAGTATAAAATCTCACTCAACAGTGAAACCACTTCTCTTAGAATTTGGAAAACTGTACAAAAGTGTGTCCGTACAAGAAGACCAAATATAGGAACAACTGATGCAATAGCCTCAAAGTCACCTGGAGAAGAAAGCACATACACAGAAAAAGAACAAATCTAGCTAGATATGCATGCCCATTGTTCACGGAATGAGCCCATAACAGCTTTCACGTTACAAATTTCAAACAGTAAGAAACTGGTTGCTGTTTATTCCCCAACCTCGTCTGAACAGTAATACAAAGCATTTGATTCTAAATTCAACATCTCCCCTTTAATCCCTAGTTTCTAGTTAATAGGAAAACCATAATAGAAATTTTTTACAGTACAGTACAGGTCGCCTCAGACCAGTAAACAGGATTTCTTATGTGCTCATTCATCTGTATGATACAATGCGTGTGAAATGTCTATTTCTATTTCAGTAAGCGTTTGGGGGAGCATACTGATATTTACTAAAGTGCCTCTGATTGACAGCACAGTTGATTACCACACTGGAAGAGGTGTAAACCAGGTGTAAGGGTAGCTTAAGAGTGGAGATTGTAAACATTAAAATTACACATTAGATAGTCTGATAGTCTGTTCGGTCAATGTAAGTCCCAACAAGAGGAGAGATCTTAGTGTGACCGGTGATAAGAGTGGGAGAAAAGATATGTACACAGGGAGAGAAGAAGTGTCTTTCTTCTCTCCCTCCCTCTTTCTCTCTCTTTCTCTCACTTTTTTTCTGCTTACTCTCCCTTTTTATCTTTCATTGTTTCTCTCACTCTCAGCGACCGGGAGTAAAGATGTAGTCCAAAGCCTGCCTTTCTGCAGCTGCCACATTCGGATGCCAGAGGTCCACCATGAAGACCACCCTGGGGCCGTCCTCTGGACTGCCTGAATAAAAACACATATTGGGGTAGGGGGTGTTAGGTGACTTCACACACTCCCACCTTTCATTTGAAACTCCCCAATAAGAAGACCCCAAGACCCCTACACCCTTCTCTCTTCTGTCAACTGCTCGGCACTTTTGCTGTCACTGACTGCAGTATATTAAACTCCCCAATACCAGCAAGACCTCAATACCCCCACTCCCTCCTCTCCTCTCCTGTCATCTGTTATTCTCCTCTACTCAACCATCCTTTACTTTTTTTCACTGTCATTTCCTCTGCCTGTGCCTCAGTCCCCCTGCAAATATGCTGCACCCACCATTCTTTCTGTTGCCAAATCCTGCAACTCCCCTCACATGTGACCTTCTCAAATTTAAATTCAAAATCAGCCTTTAATGGCATGCTCAACACATGAAACCGTACTGCAAATAATGCAAGCAATCAGCAACAGGAGGGAAGAAAGAAAACAAATAAAATAACAGCAACAGTTATAATGTCAATAGCAGTAGCCACTCTTTCTTTTCACTGTCTCTCTAGTATAATAACTGCCCCCCCCCCCATAGTGTACTGCTGGACTGACCTCATTCTGCTCAAGTGGACGGAGGGGGACTGTTTGATATGTGAAGTTACTTTTAAATTTTTTACATTTTCTCCCCCTCTCTCTCTCCCTCTTAATCCCTCACCTTCGTGGAAGGCCGTGTGCAGGAAGGAATCATCAAACAGCAGGCAGCTCCCCTCTGACCAGCACTGAGGCTCACCCCCCACCACCAGCTCACAGCCAGAGGGCACCCTCAGACCTGGGGAGGAGACGGGAGAGAGGGGGGGGGAGTCAGCTCTCAGCCTGCAACAGAACAGCACCAACACAGACACAACCGAAATACCTTCGGGGGTTTGTTAACAGAACGCGTTGGGAATCCCGAGGACCCCAGGGGACAGGGGGCCCGTTGTGATGGAGAGGGGAGATGAGCACCTCCGTGACTGTCCTCGCACGCGTTCACGCTCCCGGTGCACACGGCGTCCTTTTTGATCTTTTGGTCACTGCATTGCAGTGGCATGTTTTTTTTTTTTTTTTTTTTTTTTTGAATCTCTTTGTCAGGAGCAAAGCAAAATTTGAAACACTGCCAGATTTAAAAGAGCAAGGTCGCCCAGCTGTAACAAAGGTGAGAGTCTAGTTTGGGGACTTCTGTTGCTGCAGCCACGTTTTAGAGAATAATATCAACACCCATGTGAAATAGCCCACAGCAAATTCTTTTTTTTTTTTTTAAAGAAAAACACGATATCCTCGCTCACTCATCAGTTATTAAACCAGAGTAACATTTGATTTGACTGCGTCACATTTTAAACAGATAATGAGGTTTTTTTCCGCTGGTGTCGATCTTTACTCAGGTGTAGACAGACAGATACCCCCCGCCTGCACACGAGTGCCTTTCCAGAAGCCCCCCGGTCTTACCCAGATGGCAGCGCAACCTGACGTTGGTGGGGCCGTAGTGCTCGGTGATCAGCGCCCCGGGGCTCAGCACGGAGAAGCAGGCGTTGCCGAACACGTTGTTGGCGATGAAGGTGCGCAGCTGGCCCAGCACCCGCCACGCCCGCGGGCACCGCCTGGCGTTGAGGGCGAGCGGCGTGCCCTGGTTCACCAGGTAGAAGGTCCACCACTGTCCGTGCGGGGTGCTGTTGGCCTTCCACCCGGGCGGCAGCGAGGAGCCGGCCCGGGCCGGGGGGTGGTGGTACACGCTCTCGAACTCGGCCAGCAGCGCGGGGAAGCTCCGCTCCAGCAGCTCCACGTCGTGCTTCTGCGCCTCCCGGGAGAAGAAGGGGGCGGAGGGCAGGTCGGGCAGGAAGAAGACCTCGGGCTTCTGGATGGAGGGGCGGCTGGAGAGGTAGCGGCCCTGGTCCCGCACGCCCTTGTGCACCCGGCCCATGCCCGCCCAGGTGTAGCGCTTGGCGTAGTCCTGGAGGCTGTGGTAGAGCCGCTGGTTGAGGCCCTCGCCGGCGTGGATGCAGCGGAAGCACTCGGGGGAGTGGCAGTAGGCGAAGCCATTCTGCTCCTCCACCCCGGCCGACTGCCTCCCTTTGCCCCGGCCGCCGACCTCGGGGCTGATCAACGCGCTTCCCGGCCCGCCCCCCCTGCCAGGGTCGGCGCTGTAGCCTCCGCGCAGAGGGGGGGCGCTGTGCTCGCGGCCCACCCGGTAACAGTACCAGACGAAGAGCAGCAGGAGGCAGAAGGCTGTCCCCACGGCGCTGGACTCGCACTCCCGCACCGACTGCATCCCTCCCGCCACCATCTCGCGCACCCTCTCCAGGGACCACTCCATCCCGCCCCTGCCGCCGCTGACCGTCGCCCCGCTGACTGACCCGGCCGATCTTTAAACTCACACAGGCGCTGACCGATTCCCGCTGCCGCGCCGGCGCATCGATTTCCGGTTTTTCCGCCCAAAGCCCCTCTCCCCCCGAACCTCTGCCTACCGAGGGTGCGACCCTGGCTGTTCCAATAGTTCCTCAGCCTCCCACTACTGTGCACTCTGAGACTCCCCGCTGTGGCACTCCGATACTCCAATCTGGCATTCTACAGCATGCAGGGTGAATGTGTTTACATCCTCATGAGGAGGGTATAGCGAAAAAGGCGTGTGACACTGGATGCAGTCTGGCAGTGCGATATTTGCGCCACTTTCTTCCTGTTAACTCTGACGAGACTCGAGCAGACAGCAGACCCTGGGGCATCTGTTCTCTGCACTGGAGAAGAAGGAAAGAGAGGGAGAGAGAGAGGGAGAGAGAGTGAGGGAGAGAGAAGAGAAAAAGATATGAAAAGGGCACTGGAGACAGGGCGCAAACAGAGATGAGAGAGGGACTGTGATTTGGCATGTCAACCTGTATCATGTGAAAGTTAGCCAAGGCACGGAACACCCACAGGCTTCAGTGCAATCATATTTCTGCCCTGGTCTGCCCCCCCCCAACTCCATTTACTGTTGGACTGGCTAACTCCCACTCTCCACACCGCCACCCCCACAACACTCACCCACACATGGCACTGTCCTGTACTCATAGGAATCAGTTGCATTACACACACACACACACACACACACACACACACACACAGCACTTAAAATTCAATTTTCTGCACACCTCCGCACTGCACTGTGCAAAGCCATGACTCATGCGTATTCTGCTGCATTCACGCAAACGCGCGAAGAGAAGAACATACACGTTTGATGAGGGAAAAAAAAACGCGTATTGACACACGCACGCACACACACGCTATCAAAATGTCCTTAGAGGTGTATGCACCTGTCAGCAGGTAGACAATAAACAAGTTTTCTATTTGAAATGGTAGTCAGCTGCCAAAGCGCGTGCTGAAACAGATGAATATATGGTCAGAGAAACGCATAAAAGGATGGACGGATGGATTGTTGGAGTGGCCGCAATGATATCACCGACGAGTACCTACCTACCCAGCGCACCGGGCTATCGAGCTTAATCAACATGGTCAATACCGCAGTGTAGCAAATGAAAAGGTTTTTCTCCAAACGGGGAATCACCAGCACCACCACCACCACCACCACAACAACAACAACAACAACAACAGATTCCAGTACACACACCGACAAACTTCCTCGCTCCTTGAACGGCCATCTCACCAAGCTCAATCCAGCTCAATCCATCAAAGCCAGCAGCCGCTCCTGCATACTCACGAATACGGCAGCCTCGGGGAAGGCGCACCGAACCCCCCGCGCACTGCACCTACTGCGTGGACACTTCTCTCGTTATCTAATCAAATCCTATTTGGGTAATGACAATTATCCCCACCAGACTAGCGTCACTGTTTCTCCCTCGTCCCTATACACGTCCCTCCCTCTCTCCCACTCTCTCTTGCCTCTCCCCGTAATCGCTCTGCCTACGAAAACCTGTCAACCCGTCGGCCATGAAGTCAATGACTCACTGGCATAATAATACGGCAGATGCCCCGATCATGTCACTGGCACTTATAACATGCTATCTAGCTTCTATAATGACATAAACGGCACTAAAATGAAAGAAGGCTAGCCATTAAAAAAATCAACAATAATAATTACAATAATATCAGTAATAACGGTATCTACCTCACAGGCGCCTCTTTGTGCAGGTTTACCCTGAGAAGATGAGCTTGGAGGAATCAGTCTGCGAAATACAGCTAGCTAGCAAGCTAGCTAGTCATCTAGCTAGCGAGCTGCTATGGTTAGCTAGGAAGCTAGTTACACACACTGCATCATTCACTCCTGTCAATCACAACCGCCTACCTGACTGGCTGTCCACATATATGCGCACTGCAGAGCAACGGGAAATGCAGTTTATAACCGTGTAGCTTGTAGCGCTGTCAATATGGATTGCTTACACTAACTTACTCTTTAAAAAGCGAATCTCTGCTGAATCCCGAAACCCTCAGCAAGCTTGCCGCAGAGATAGCTAGAAGCATGCCGTAAAGTGCTTCGATCGCCCTTCTGTACATAAAAAGTCACCTTATTGATATGTTAGTTTATTTTCCTGAGGAACTATAAAGATGCGTGGTCCATCTTCACGCTAAAACTTCAAAGTAACAGGTTATTCGGGACCGCAGTGTCTGTGTAAGTGGCTAGCCAGCTAGCTGGCAAATATCTAAACTTCAGTTCCCTGAATGCACCTCTCATCTTGTGGTTCGGGGGACTTCCGTCCACGTCAGCAAATCAATGACGCATATTATTAACTAGAAAGGCTGCACTTCTACCGTACTGCCGAAGTGAGGCCAGTGTGACTGTTGCTGCTGACTGGCGGCCTGACTGTAATTAACTCTTCCAGTTTAGCTGACGTATTCAGTATCAGTAAGTCTACATGGTTTTACACAAGAAGACTTGTTTTTAATGAAGTTTAATGGAGATCTTGAATTTTTACTGAAATGTAGATCTTCCATCTTCACAGCGTGTTAAATTGTAAGGATTTCACTGATGTTAAGAGCTGCAAAAACCAATTCTGTCTTGTTTTTTTCCCCACAAACTACCTATATGGAATAACAGATGTGTTCTGTACAAAAGGAAATCAGTTGGATTACAACAAATGAATGCAATAACTTTTTCCCCTCTTTTTGCAACCCAATTTTGGAATTTCCAACTGTACTGTACATTTGGCTCATTTACTACAAGAACCTCTGCACTTGCACAGGAGTGATTAGATGAAATTAACCCTCTGATATGTTCAAATCTTGCTAAATATTACTTTCCGTAGTAGAGTGAAGCGTGTGCCCATGGTAGGATAGGCGCCTCTCCGCTAATGACACCCCACTGATGCTATTCCACCAGCAAATTGTGGTGTGCTGAAGAGTGGTAAGACGAGGAAACCCTGGTCCACCAATGCATATCTCTGGCAGACTGAGGCCAATGCTTTCTGCCACTGTGGCCTCCAGGACATTGTCACAGCCAGTTATGACGACTCAGGCTGTTTAAAACGAGTGCCTTGCCAACTCTGCCATTCAAGAGCCTTGCAAGGACTGTTCATTTTACCATCTTAGAGCACAGATACTCTGTAGCTTTTAACAGTTAGAGATCACCACTAAAAACAAATATCAGGTGGAACAAGATTTCTTACCTTTTGATGAAAAGACATAGTCTGATATTATGAAAATGTTGGTCTTGATAGCTCAATGATCATTTTTGGTAAATTTCCTAATTCTGTTGGGTTTACTTTATTTATTTCCCTGCTTATTGTTTTTGTTTCATTTAATTTATGCATTATGCCTAATGATGTTGTTTGTACTGTTAATACAATTGTACTTTGTATTAGTTAGCTTGTGCTAATCTGAAACTGAGAAGGTTTCACAAGTGGGCTCAAGTTAACCTGTGCTGATGTTGAATGGTGTTGCGCATGTACTTGCTTTTCTGGGAGTGTTTTTAACCAGGTCTGGCACTGTTACTCATGTATGTTGGATGGATGCACTTTAGTTTTTTTGTGCTGGAATTCACACTGGATAAAAATGCATATAATGTAAAGTAGTGTAATGCAATATTACTGAAAAACTGTTCATTAAAAAAATCTTAAAGAAAACATACCTGCTGCCATGGAAATATGATGGTCTTCGCAATAGGTTGCCATTGTGGGTCACATGAAAAAAGAAATCGTCATATGTGAGATAAAGTTTAAGGTAAAAATCTGTGTAATGAGTTGAGTTGTGGGGCATCGGAGATGACATACCAGAGGCATGGAGAAATGATATGATTTCATCTTTTTATATTTATGATACATTGACATTATGATCTTTTTACTTTTCATTCTGTAAAATCTTACAAATTGCTTATCTCATTGTTTTCATATTCCTCACTCAGGTTTCACTCTCAGTGTTGAACTGTCACCAGACCGCCACTAGGTGTCAGTATAATCTCATAGTCTCAGGGGTAGCTTTTCCTTGCATAACCAGTCCCTGATACCTCTCTCCTTCGCAGTCCACTTGCTTTTCAGATCTGATAGGCGCTGGATTTGAGATAAATTATTTGAAATATATTTTCTAATCTGTCACTTTACTGTGCATTAAAATGTACCATTTGACTGATATACCAATTTGTCATCCATTTTTGGTTTCAGAGTAAATGTGTGGGATGCTTGAAACGGAAGAATAACTGTTGAAAACATCAGCATAGAATGACTAGCAACAAGGAATAGTATTTATACCGTGTTACTTTCCACAAGACGTTCAGACATGGAAACCTCACCCCACCTCTTCTTAAAAGCTTGGGCAGCTTGATAACTCTGTTATGGCAGAACCAGATATCTATCAGATTCCCTTGAAAAACTGCATTACGACAGAAATAACAAAGCCTCTTTAGGAGCTAACTGTTAGGTTAGGCTCATTCCAAACACTGACACGAGTTGTTATACAGTATTTTATTTCTTTGATTTGGTACACACTGCGTCGTTACCAACGCGTAGCAGGGCAGTCCCTCCCTCACCGGTAAGTTTTAAGGACCACCTGACAGGAAAGGGAGGTGATAGCAGGTGGCAGGAAAAGACGAAGAAGTGGTAGAAGTTGGTTTGGCGGGGGCTGTTTGAGGACTTGTGTTCTTGCAGACGGGTTGTGTTTTTTTGGTGTTGGTCGGCACTTTTTTGAATGGGGTCGCTCCCCGCAGTCTGGCTAAGGATAGCCACAAGATTATATACCATCTTTTTGGGTGCATAAGGAGGCTTTTGAAGGAACACCTGCCCTTCTACCTGTGGATGCATCCCGTCTATTTTCCTCATTGTATGGCACATCATGTGTGGGTGTTTTTTCCCTTTTGCTTCCCTTTTTTTGTGTGTTTTTCCAACTGAAAAAAAAAATTGAACGAAGAAGACGGAGCAACGCCGCCGGCCAAGAGGCCTGGAAGCAGCACTGAACCACCTGTCATTGGTCATCTTCCTCCCAACTGGTAAGAGGGAGGGCTGCCTTGACAGATGTGCCGTGTTTTGTTTTCTTTTCTTGTCCTATTTGGTTCGGGGCAGACCCGCGCCTTACACGCACCCACAACACACACTAGGTTAGGGCCCAAACTTTCAGATGAGCGGTTCAGCTTCATTTTTTTCCCTCCCCAGGTCTAGGTGAGGGGGTAGACCAGGTGTACACCGCACCTGCGGGGTTTTGGGCTCTCGTAACATAACCATGTTCATAATTTCAGATGTGAAAGGGTGCCCGGATGTTATATTTCCCTTCAACAAGGGTCTGACTGGTAGCAGATGCAGTTGTTCGATTTGCCATGTTGAAAGCATATTATGGCAGAGGGAAACTGTGCCTTTGTTATGAAAGTTGTTTTTCATTCTCTGATGCCAGTGTGCTTTCACAATCATGCAAAACTAAAGCCACAATTTCTTGATGTACAGTACTGATAACATAGCCCATTTGAAAAAAAATACAGATTTACTAGAGTGATTAGTGGTATTTATGGGGAACTGCAGTACTTTGGCAGGATGATTACACAAACACACACACACACACACACACACAGAGAAAGAGAGAGAGAGAGAGAACTGACTCTTACTGTACCTGAGGCCTGTTCTGCGGTATTGATAAGCTACAGCTGAACTGAGTGAAAATGATGTCATCTGAAAAATACCAGTACCAGTCAAAAGTTTGGACACAACCTTTATTCTTTATTTTTTACTCTTTTTCCACATTTTAGAATAATAGTAAAGACATTACAACTGTGAAATAACAAAAATAGAATTATGCAGCAACCAAAAAAGTGTTAAACAAATTTTATATTATAGATTCTTCAAAGTAGCTAAAAAATATTTTTTAAAATTACTTTTTTTTTTGGAAAGAAATTCACACATAGGCAACAACTTCACTATTTCTATTTGTCTAAGAAACACATTTCCATTTAAGCATAAGTCTTTAGATCAAAACATCTTTGAATGCATGTTTCCCATTATCTTAATCAGGTGTGTCCAAACTTTTGACTGGTATTGTACGTTACAGTTCGTCAATTAGCAGACACTCTTGTCCAGAGTGACCTACAAGCTGTAAGTACACAAAATTTAAATTTATGACATCCAGCAGACATCCATTTATTCATCTGATGACATCTGAAGAGGTGGGCCTTCAGTCTGCATCAGAAGACGGCCAGTGATTCCACTGTTCTGACCCTCCATAGGGGAGTTGAGTCCACCTCTGGGAGACCATTACAGACAGGCATCCTGGCTGAGACAGGTGACTCTGCCATTCACAGTGGCATCGTTGATACTGGTCTCCTCTGTTTTTCCCAAGTATGTCAATAACCAAATTCATCCCTCACAAAAATAAGACTTACATTTACACTTTTATTTATTCATTTGGCAGACGCTTTTATCCAAAGCGACTTACAAGTGAGGTACAATACAAGCGAAAAACCATACAGAGTCAATAATATTAAAAGCACTGCATGACCAAGTTTCAAAGGTTGGCCAGGCAAGGTACAAACTAGCAGGTAAAGCTAACGAGTGTGTTAAACCATTAGATTATTTTTAAAATTATTTTATTTTATAGTTTAGTAGGAGACAGTTTGAGTCATGAGAAGTTCCTTTAGGGGGTGGTGTCTCAGGTGCTCAGGTGAGAGCAGAAGAGCTGTGTCTTCAGATGTTTCTGGAAGACAGAGAGGGACTCAGCAGAATGGATGAAGTGTGGAAGTTCATTCCACCATGGGGGGACAACAGTGGAGAAAGTTCTGGATAGTGATTTAACGCCGCGTTGCGACGGGACCACCAGGCGCTGTTTGGTGGCAGAGCATAGTGGTTGGGAGGGAACATAGGGTTGCAGCAGTGAGTTCAGGTACTTAGGTGCAGTTTTGTTAGTCACCCTGTACGCGAGTATCAAGGCCTTGAACATGATGTGGGCAGCTACAGGGAGCCAGTGAGACTTCAGCGCATAAATGAGACTTTGGCTTTGGGAGGAGATTAAAGTTGGATGGCGCAAGAGCTGCAGAATAGGAGGTGTTGGGTAGCTTTTCTTCTAGCGTTTAATCACAGCTTGTTTTCAGTTTTCTCCATTTTCAAGGTTAGCCCTCAAATGATCACCTTCTTCAGTGATTAACCTCAAAAATATAAACAAAGATAACAGTCTTTAACGTGTTTCCACATGAGATTTAATATCTTATGTAAATGATATCAATCTACCAGAGTGATTCATTTCTCGACGAGATTTCTGCTTTCAAATCCACACTTAGTGGGTTGTGAATTCACCCTGGCTTCCACTTTGCTATAACAAAACTCTCATTGTGCATGTAAGTAAAGTGCAGTCTTGGCTTCCAGTTCACAATCACCCGTTCAATCAACAGCACACTCCTAAATCTTTACCAGAACAGCTTCCCAAATCTCTACAGCAGCAAACTCCTGAAATCCCCCAAATCATTACAAAAACAATGCCAAGTAAGGCGGGTCAGGTATTTCCAGTCTTGGAGTCTAATTGCCTTCGTTCACTTGTAACAGCCATACTTCTTGTGCCATAAATTTGCAAACAATATCACAGCCTTGATGTTGGCATTGCTGATTGCTGGTCAGGTGTTTTTTGAGGGGCCTTGCAGGAGACAAAAAAAGTGACACAAGTAACAGAAACATTGAACGTGCTAACAGGTACTTAATAAGGAGGCTGCTAAGGGGGCTCTGTCCATGTCAAACAAATTTAGCTCAAATTCAACCATTCTCTGTGCTGCTCCACCAGAGATCAGACACTGTCCAGCACTCCCACAGTTTGGCATGTCAGACAGCATTAAGGGTGATTTTATTTGACCAAGGTGCTGAACTGAAAGCACAGTTTTCTGTGTTTGTTGATGCTTGCACAGCCAAAATATACTATCAAAACACCAGGGTGAGGGAAAATGGGCTATAACCAGAATTTGCTTCTTTATTGTGGATAGCAGGTTAACCCGCAAGATACTATGCTGCCTTATAATAGATAGTGAGTTAACCCTCTAGATCCTGCAGCCTACCCACTAGCTAGCATGCTGAACAACTAGTGACTATCCACAGTTTTACTTACCAATCACAGGCTTGCCAATTCTTTGTCAGTCTGAAGCTGCCAATCTTATTTTTAATTTTCTCCACCTGTAAAAGCACCAAGTTCTTACAGTGTCTCCCCCCAACAGCTGTTACATTCCTGGTTTGATTTCTTTCTCCTTTTTGCCAGGACATCTGCATTTTTTATTGCTGCTGTGCTCAACTTCTCATGTCTAGTGACCCACAACAAAATTCTTTTTTGTTTAGACAAACACAGATGCACTTCCTTCCTTGATGTTGCAGCATTTTTGCTGGTGGTCAAAGGCCAACAAGTGAAACAAGTATGATGGTAATGTTTGGAATCAGCAGCACAATGAGTTTTGAGTTACATTTTTAAGCAATTGATAATAAGTGAATATATTCAGCATATTTGGTGTTTGAGGCAGTTAAGAGGAACATTTCTTTTTTAGGTGTCCACCAACAAGCGGTCAGGGAGGGATTGCAATATGCTGCATCTGCCTTTTCTCAACTGTCCTGGTTCCTACTTACTTCCTGTCCTCAGAAACATCAAGTGCCAGAGTCGCACAGGAACAGGGATTCATTGCAGAGTTTGCGAGAAATTGTCATATTTAACGAAATTACCCAACAGAATGAGAACCATACAGGTTTTCGAGTTTAATTTAATTTTTGGAGAAGGGTTGCTTTATGAAAAGAAATAGTTGTCATCGGATATTATATGAGTTTTATTTCCAACAGCTTAGTTAAAGATCTCCTGTAACTGGACCTTCTGTAGACATGCGACTTAATAGGGGGCAAACGCGCGGTGAATTTGCAGCGCTGTTCCAAATTTCGCAAGCGAGTCAACGAGGCGACAAGCTGTAGCCTATGAGCGCTCTTTGTCGTGTTAAAAAAAACCAAAATGTCATCCTACTGAAGTGTCCCACCTACACATTCGAATACATTAATTAAAAGATGCCACACTATCAGCCTGGATAATTATCAATAGCCTACATTTAAGGAAAGTTTTAATCCAACAAGCGGCTTTCACTTTTTAGCTTGTCGCTGAATGCATTATCCAGAAAGGGGGTGGAGAGTATATTCCGCTCCTGTTTTCACATATGACCGATGAACAGGTCGCATTTGGCCCACGGACAAGCGCTCCCCATGAAAAACATGGCCAGATCAAAGAGAAGAGTGCGCTTCTGCGTGTCTGCCGCTGTGCTGTGCGTAATTGCTATCGTGTTATGTGTCGTAGTTTTTACCAACCGAGTGTACTGCGATGGGGGCTTCAAACACGCAGCGGTGTCGGCCGATTCAGAAACATGCTCGGAAATAGGAAGGTAAGTTGGCCGGTCGGTTCTGTCTGTGAGTGTCATATACATGCAAAACAATACTCCTGACGAATGATGGAAATGGAAAGTAATATGAGATAGAACTTCATTGGAAGTGCATGACTGCTGCCTCAGTTCTGTCAAAAGTTGCTCGTGCAGGAACCGGCTTTATCAGCTTAACCATTTGGAACCAAGCTGCACACATACCGGTAGTTCAACATAAAGTTAATGTTTCATTTTTAGAGGAGCGACCATTCCTTCATTAACTTTAATCTTTTCGTACAATCGGAAAAGGAAACGCTTCTAGCATCATTTAACAATTCGCCTTTTGGATGGTATGGTATGAAATAGGTATCTGATAAACTCAGAAAAAGCCTTGAGGCTGTATGCATATGCGTTTTAAAGCCACCTGTATGAACACGCACGCGAATTTTCGGGATGCCGCTGTTCATTCTCTTTGTGCGCTTCAACATTTATGTGGTGGAACTCATGTAGAGATTTGGACAATGCCATTTTATTTTAAACAATTTGTGAGTGAACGTAATTGTTTGTTTACCGAGTTCAGCTGGGGCCGAACAGTATAAACCAAGCTCGCACCACGAGGCACATCTATCCCGCGACACTGACAGATTTCATAGTGTTGTCACTATCATTGTTCTAATTTGAATGGATAGGTCGACGCAGTCGATATCACGATGTTTTTCTAGCAACGTGTTTTAATAGGCCTTTTTTAATACAGTACATTTCATACAGATACAAGGAAGTATTTCAGACAGTGAAAAACGTATGTATGTAAGACCGGACTTGATGCAAGCAGAATGACGTGCTGAGTTGGGCTTGTTCTTGTCTTAAACTTCTTATGTTTTTTTTCTCATGTTACGTTACGATGCCATTATTTTAAGATGCTATTTTTTCTAATAACCCTATTTAATACGAATGGTTATTTTCTTTGAATGAGAGCCAGTGTAAACGGATTCAGATGCTGTAAGTTTCGAGAGCATTATAAAACGCCATTATCCTACCAGTAGGACAGGTTCCAAACATGGAATATGGCCGCAGGCATGCCCTCAGATACTATATATATTTAAACCCTGCCACGCGCTCGCTAATCTTGTGTCGAAACGCAAACACACATTTGAACAGATCTACTTTCAATGCCCCTGACGAATTAATGCGTAGTCCCTTATAGCCTATTTCAACAGTATCACAAAAAGGAGTGGAAAAGGAAAAGAAGTAATATCACAGATATTGGAAATGACTTCCAAATGAATCTTGCCGTTTATTTACAGAATGTTAAGACTTTGGGGTGCAAAAGTGAATTTGCTGTCGATATCCGTTTATATCCAAAACAACAGGCCCATAAAAGATTGTGTATAAACATGTTTATGCGGGCTGTCTTGTGAATTTGCATTCATTTTTATATCATTCAGCATCTTTTCCCATTTTCCTTTCCATTTTAAAGCTGTGCCACACTGGGGTTAACCGCGAAACAAATGCATTGTTTCCAATGGTGTCATTCAACTATTGTTGCATGGCATGGACCCAGCCGATAGGCATCCATCTAAAAATATACAGCGCATCGAGTACATTATCTTGAAGTGCATCCTGGATCTCTCGCTGGTAAACAGCAGCTAGGGAATCTTCACTTGACCGCTAAAAGGGAGTCCCTCGTCACGCTGGACACTTGCAGCAAATTAGCAGTATGTAGCTAGGCGGGGAAACTGTCCAGGCTGATGGATTGTATCCTTCTCCGTTGATTGTAATCAGTAGTTCTCTTTTTCATGTTTGGCACTACTGCACAATTGCACTATTCACAAGATATTATGCGTAGCTTCTTCCCCATACGTTCTTCTATAAACGTACGTAACTTTGTGAAAATGAAGTGGAACCACGTCCCCAACCTAGGGAAGTACTAGGTAGAAGAAAAATATTAGAATTGACCTCTGAATGAATCGAATAATTTGCCTACAGAGTGTGAAGACTTTGAGGTATTTGGACCTGGAGGTATTTGCGTCAGCTTCACGTCAGCTACAGCTAGACAGTAACTGTACTTCAAATGGTCTGACAAATCTTGCCTAGGTGAAGACCAGTGAAGGGCAAAATCGTTGCTCACATCAGACGCATTTTTAGAATGAATAAGTTTATCTTTTGCAGCGCAACTTTGATTGTGCCAGTTTGGTTGTCTGTAGTATTCATTACAGTCATTGAATGTGACACCTTGTTTTTGGATTTTGGAGTGCCTGTGGGTTTTTCTCATATGCCTTCAAAAGTGACATCATCAAAACACGTGGCCAGGAGAACTGCTCTGTGAGATTACGTTCAGATTATGTTGGCTTTGCCTCAACCAAATTTCCCTCTGGAGTACAGTATGTAGCTGCAATTTGATGAGGTCTTCAAAGCAGAGCACACTACTTCGTATGGCTTTGGCGTTATGCGTCAAGATGTTTCTAAGGAATAACTGTTGCATAAAAGCAGTTCCAAAAAAGGGTTAGTTGAGGTCAAAACAACAAGGACCAATGGAAGACTGAAAACTCCTGCAATTGGCCACAGAGCAGAAATATTTATGCTTCTGCTGTGTTCTGTGTTTTAAAATATTTCAAAATTTTTTCTTTCTACATTAAAGTAAGCAAGGATCCATGGTCAACTGTGCCTTGAAATCAAATACATGTGTAACAACTGGATTTTGTCTTTGAAAACTTCATTTTACGCATGCTTACATGTGCCTAACTCACACTGAATGCAGTTGTATGGGGGAATGGAATACTTATAAAATTACTGCGCATTTAAAAAAATAAAACACATCAGTTATTAACTCAGTTATTAAAATTATTTAAGAGGGAAAAGAATGTGCAGTTTAACAATGATTAACTTCAAACAAAAGCGAACAAAAACATGTAACTTGTCTCGATATTTTCACACTCAAGTGTGTAATGCTGACAGATGAACCCTGAGAAACTTTCATATCCCCTGAGCCACAAAAACTGTAAAGATCCTCATATTATATATCTTCAAAATAAGCCGTTTGTTAATGAAATGCATATGTCTTCTCTACGTTAGTTTCAACATTTATTTCTCTTCAGCATGGCTTATAAAACATTTCCATTAATCAGATTGGCTTCCTCTTCACATTGTCATTGACGTTTTTATGAAAACATTTGTTTCTGTCATTGTATTATGATTACAATATGTGTTCAATGTAACAATGCGTGATTACACTGTGATTACATTATGTCATTGTATTATGACTGCAGTATATTTCACAATATGTTTGCATGACATCTTGCTACCTCGTCCAGTGAGAAGCTGACTTTGAAAGGGTGTCTTTGAAATAGTGAATGTCTGGAGGGAGTAATTCACTCTGGGGTGGGATTCAGCCTCCTTGCTTTGCTGTTGGCTTCAACTTAAACAATAAATACATAAATAAATAATTATGGAAGAATAATTGATTTCATACATACAAAAAAGTGCTTTTGTTTCTTAAATGAATAGAAAGGTGTTTTGTAAACAACAGCTAAAGCAACAGCTCCTTGACATTGTACACCTAAACCTCTGTGTGAATTGATCAAAACCATTTTTCTGCACCCATACAGGGACATCCTGCAACAGGGAGGTTCGGCAGTAGATGGCGCCATTGCAACACTTTTGTGCACCTCTCTCGTCAACCCGCAGAGCATGGGCCTAGGTGGGGGGGCGATATTCACCGTGCTGGAGAAGACTGGTAAGCAGTCGTGAGATGCGTGTTTGGGCCGTCCACGTGACCCCACTGTTGCGTGTGGCACTGCTCTCTCTGTGTGCAAGATATTTTGTGATACTGTAACCCTCCCAAGTTCCACCTTCGAACACCCTGAGTATGTTGTTATTTATATGCCTATGCTCTCTTTCTCTCTCTCTCTGTTCGTATAAATCTGTGTGTGTGTGTGTGTGTGTGTGTGTGTGTGTGTGTGTGTATGTATGTGTTGATGGGGGTGTGTAGAGACTGCTTAGCACATGAACAGCTATGAACAACTATCTAGTGCCTTTCATACGCTTTGTCCATGGCACTTTTAAGTTGTGTGTTACACATTCTTTAAGCAGTTATGCTGGTGAAATATGTATCAGCCGAGTTAAATATAGTTAAATATGATAATACAAATATAGTTAAATATGTTTGTAGTAACACACCTGTAAGCAACTGGCTGGAAATTCTGAGGATGACTTCATGGATAGTGCTCTGTCAGAAAACTTCTGTTGTTTTTATAGTAATATATAACAATATATAAGAGCATGTCATTGCTTATTTTTTTTTTTTTTTCTTTGCAGGTAAGGTAAAGGTCATCAATTCAAGAGAGACCGTGCCCAAGGTGTTCAATCCAGACCTAATAAAATTATGCCCCCAAAACTTCCAGCCAATGACAGGTATGGATACCAGACTATTACTTATGAACAATATTACAGTACCAGTCAAAAGTTTGGACACACCTGATTAAGATAATGGGAAACATGCATTCAAGGACATTTCGATCTAACGACTTATGCTTAAATGCTTGAAATAAGTTTCTTATACAAATAGTGAAAACATTTTTGGCTCCTTTGAAGAATCTAAAATATAAGATACTTTTGATTTGTTTAACACTTTTTTGGTCACGACAATTCCATTTGCGTTATTTCATAGTTTTGATGTCTATACTATTATTCTAAAATGTGGAAAACAGTAAAGAATAATAAGATAAACCCTTCTGTGAGTTGGTGTGTCCAAACTTTTGACTGGTACTGTACTACTGTTGTCATTTTCAGCTGCCACACTTGGCACCACCACAGGCTTTGGCTCACCACAAAAGCTTTGACCACCAGCCACAATTATTCAGCCTCAGGAAACGCTCTGATCCCGCCCATCCTCAGTGACACGGGCCCAATTCCATCTGATAAAGGCCTGCGCAGGATGCTATGTGGCAGGCTTTGGTCAGTCCGTTCCTCCAGGCCACTGCTGCTGCTTCTCAAACTGTGACAGACAGGTGGCTGTGTCCTCTGTGGCTGGAGACCGTTAGAGCGACTCCCAGTTCACTGTGTAAAAGACCTGGGCCTCCATCGGCCCCCAGGCGGAAGGCCTTCATGTGCAATGCACAGGGGAAAGCAGACTCCCATACAGCCAGATGGGAAGCCTAATGGGTTCTCCTGTTTTTGTACTCACTCGTAACACAGGAGTTTATTCAGGGCTCTGTGTGCTGCCTGTTTGCAGCTATTGTACCCATTATGTTCTGCACTGTGGGCATTTCCATGGAAGACATTAGAAAGCAATTCACAAGTCGTTCCTTCTATCAACGCCATAGCCAGTACAGCTGGTGCCATGTGCTTAAGCAGCTATCATAACAACTGTATCATTCCATACACACACACACGCACATGCACACACACACATGCACACGCGCACACACACACACACACACACACACACAGGCACACATATACACATGCATGCACACATACACACATGCAGACATGCAGAACGCACACACACACTCACACACACAGGCACGCACACATGCACACACAACTCACGTGTACAAACATGCATGCATGCACGCACACACACACACACACACACAAAAACACACACACACACATATTCATTAAATATGAAAAATAATCGCCTGAGGGATAAATACTTGATAATGGAACACATCATGACACCTTACATCAGCGTGTCCCAGCCCTGGTCCTGAGGGCACACTGTGAATACTGGTGTTCCTTTCATCTGAATGCTTCATTCATTCCTTTGGGTTGAGCTGTCAATGGAACACTGATCTCAGTTTGACATCACTGAAATATCTGCTAGTAGTACTTTACATTACATTACATTACATTCATTTGTATTTGAATGTAATGTAATGTAGTACTTCATTACAGATACAGGTTGTTGCACATCTGTTTGTCACTACAGAGGGATACAAGTAAAGGTATTCCTATGAGTAATTACTTAAACAAACAGAATACTAAATTAAACAAATTACTATTACAGATCGCCATTTAGCTTCATTGACTGAGAGTGATTAGTTTTTCAAGGGTCGAGAATAATTAATTAAAAACTAATCAAGCTCAACTAAGACAGCTGCCCCAGAATTTCTCAAGGGACGGATATTACCAAATACGTGTTGAATAAACAACTTTATCTTTGTATTAGCGTAAACACACCTCTATCAGCATGTCCCCCCACAAATAAGTTATAGCTGAATAGTTTTGATGAAAAAATGTTGGCATGCATTTCTGTATGTGGTGATTAATTCCTTTTAGTACCTTAATATGGGTTTTCCTATGACTACTACTGCTGCTACGACTGTTACTGCTACTACTACCAACACCTTACCTTAATGAAACAAGTGGTCTAACTGATACAGTATATTGTGTTTCCTGTTTATTTGGGTTACATTACATTCCTCAGAGAGCTGAGAACCTGGACTCTGTTTTTAGTCTTCTTGGAAAGGATTCTGGTATATATTCCCTAGGAACATTAAAACAGCTTAAAGGCGATCTGGTAAAACTCATATTGTTTGGAAATTGAACTGATCGTGATGACAGAGCTTTAATCCTGAGAGGCATTTTAGAGTCAGACTGTATATTTAGTTTTATTCTAATATGATGAAAGAGAACCTCCATGTTTACATAACAACATATCAACGTAATCTACCTGATGATGCTCACCACTTTTATGCTGACCACACTCAAGTTTTCCTTTCGTTTCTGCCATCTGACACACAAGGCTCTGCGCATGTCTCAGCTTGCCTGACGGATATTCCACAGTGGATTGTGGACTACTGTGTAAAGCTTATGCTGAAGAGTCAGATGTTTTACATCCCCTCCAGGTCCTCCTCATTTCAAGACCACTTCCTCAGCCTAAACTCTACAAGCTTTTTCACCAATAGCACTGCTATTGTCAAAAGCCTTGGGGTAATGCTTGATAACCAACTGTCTTTCTCCTCTCAGGCTACAGCAGTGAGTTTGGTGTGTAGATTCTTTTTGCACAACACCTGAAAGATCTGACCCTACCTTACTATGTGTTCTGTGCACCTCCTAGTTCAGGCCCTGGTCCTCTCATGCAGGGACTACTGTAACTCTCTCTTTGCTTGTCTTCCTGCCTGTGCCATCAAACCCCTGCATCCAGAATGCAGCTGCATGACTTGTCTACAATCTTCCTAAATGTAGGCAAGTCACACCTCTTATCACCTCACTTCACTGGCTTCCTGTTATCGCTTGCATCACGTTCAAAACCTTGGTGCTGGCGTACAGGACAGTGAATGGGAGGCCCCCTCATACCTACAATCAGATCAACCACCCAGATCACTGACTGACTTTCCCATCCCGATGGGATCAGTCCTCTCAGACACGATGCCTGTCTGTACTGGTCCCCCAGTGGAGGAATGAACTTCCCATGGGGGTAGGGACAGCACAACCACTTGGCAGGCATCTTGGTTTCACCTCAATCCTCACCCCCAACACCTGCTACTTGTATTACTCGCTGTTTGTTTTACATGTGGTGTTGTGTTACAGATTCTGTGATCTACTGACTTTCATGTATAGTAGTGTGTGTATTTGGCTTCCCTTAGTTTCTAGGCTGTCTAGTCAGGTTGCACAAGTTAACTTGCAGTAGGGCTGGAATAGTGTTATGCTCACACTCACTTGTCTGGGAATGTTGTTAGCCTGGTCTGACACTGCCACTCATTCAACTTGAATGGATACACTTCTGTTCTCTTGTGCTGGAAGTCACTCTGGAGCATCTGCTAAATGGATGTAATGTAATGTAATAAATGTCAGCATGAGACGGATTTCTAAAGGGGAAAGAAAACATCATCATAATCTGTTGTGAATTTCCCAAAGTGTTTAATTAAAATGCATATCCCTTTAGAATTTTTGGAATTGATACTCCTATAAGGTCAATGTCAGCATGCGCGTGCAATCTTACATCCTTAGCACAAAATTTTTCGTGTGGTGTATCACCTGGCCAGCTGGTACATGTCTCTCTGTCTCCCCCTGCAGGCGGTCAGTGGATTGGCGTCCCTGGGGAGATCCGTGGGTATGAAGTTGCTCACAGGCTATATGGGAAGCTGCCCTGGGCGGACCTTTTTAAGCCTGCCATCAGAATGGCCCGAGAGGGCTTCCCCATGCCCCCTATCCTAAGCCGTGTCCTTTCGCTCATGCTGGCTGGCGCTGAAACGTCACCTTTATGGTACGTGATCGGGGCACTAGTGCTGTTTTACAAGAGGGTTTTACTCAGTTAAAGTTCACTCAGTTAAAACTGACTATTTCCCATCACCAACAACCTCTACTATTTTCATGCATGCTAGTTTCTTGTTCCTCAAGAATTCCTGACCCTGGTGTTTATGCTTCTGATGTTTGACTAAGTTTTGAATGGGATGTCAACGGGTCTACAAAATTCCAGTTGTAAGATTGTTCTGGGCTGTAAATTGTAAAAATTTAGAAAAATTGGGTAATGTTAATACATATGAGAGCTTTAGGAGATCTACTTTAGGTGTGTAGGCTGCGATTGTGAGATGAATGTAAAAATGAAGAAATTACTGTGACTTGTCTTGCAGTGAGGTGTTTTGCCATAAGAATGGGACGCTACTGAAAGTTGGAGACACGGTGAAGTATGAAAAGCTGGCAGACACATTGGAGGTCATTGCAAACAAAGGGGCAGGTGCCTTCTATAATGGATCAATAGGAAGAGCCTTAATCCAGGATGTAGAAAATGCAGGTACTGCAACGATGTTGGGAATTTCAGTCATGCAGATTGAATCACTTCTGCCTGCTGCTATCCAAATATGCACAGTAAAAGCACTCAATTTCATTTTGGAATGACAAGACAAAGAAGTGGATTGAGTTTTGTTTGATTTACGGCACAGTGAAGCGCAATGCAGTGAAAGAATTTGCTTTTAGGTGGAACATTATCCTTGGAAGATCTGCAGTCATTCAAAGTCAAAGTGACAGACGCATGGACAGTTCCCCTGGGAGACTACATAATGCATGTCCCCCCACCACCAGCAGGGGGAGCTCTTATCGCCTTCATCCTCAACATCATGAAAGGTCAGTGCTCAGCCGTCTCTCAGAGAACTGCCCGCTGATGTGATAGGACGTGCTGTTCTTCCACACAGTATGATCTTCATCCTCCATCTGCACTCCGTTTAAGGTGCTGATTGCATTGACAGCCAGACACCTGCCGAGTATCTGATCTTAAGGGCTCTGATAAGGCGCTGAAAATACAATCACCAATTTCGAAAAGTGTCTCCTGTGTGAGAGCCTCCAGTCTCTCCTGAGGGTATTCTAACAGATAGTCATCCTATCGGCAATGAGGATGTTTCATTGAAGCTCAGCGGTGTGGAGTAGCAGTCTGGATATTTCCCATGGGTTTAATACCAAGCACCAAGGCACTGCTGCCATGCCTTTGAATGAAGTCCTTCACTCAGATTACTCCACTGCAGATTCATTCATAAACCATGATGTGTACCAAATATGTCAATATCACACGTGTAAATGCCAATGATTCTTCCATTGAGATAAATTTGCAATAACGCTCACGGAATGTATTTGTCTATGTAAATCTGCGCTGTGTTGCATTCACATGCGTAGATCGAGAGTGCTCCCTTCCCTTTTTCGACAGGTTTCAGCCTCAGTCCGGCGTCCATGGAGGGTGACCAAACAACCCTGACTTACCACCGCTATGTTGAGGCGTGCAAATTTGCGAATGGGCAGAAGAAACATGTCCTTGACCCCAGTTTCAACTCTGACAGCGTGAGTCTTCCACTCCAGTTTGATAAAGAGCAAGGAGGAGACTCAATTAATCAATCGATCAATCAATCAACTTATCCATTTTTATTTGTCATGGTACTTTTTTTTACCATTTTGATTGAGATAGAAAAATGATTCCATAACCCTAGGAAAACGTTTGGAGAAGCACTACTACAAAACAGGGAAGAGAAAACAGAGTGGTATAGAAACTCATGAAGGATTGTCAGTGAAAATACTCATCCAATCACTACATGAGTCTAATAACTGTTAAGTGGCTGGAGGAGTGGCCATTGGTGGGATATGATGGGATTGGCAGGGGATTGTCCAATCCAAAAGTGAGCAGGGGGTGGGATGTGGGGGTCTTCCTACTCAGTGATGACCTGGGCTTTTTCTCCACTACTGATGCAGTGGGCTATGGGGAATTAACGGTTTGTTATTAACTCATTACTGTACTCACACCATTACTGTTGTGAGAAGTTTGAATCTGGCGGTATCAGAGATGGTCACGCTGCCTCATATTTAAATGTCACAACACAAGACACCGAGTTACAGATCTACAGCGTTGTGTGTTGGTGCAGGCCGCTTTGTGTGGGTGCTCAGAGTGCAAATTTCACAAGGGGCAGGAAGTAATAAATGGAAAAAGGCACTTCCAGGCTATTACAGCCTGCTCCCTTCATTAAGAGCTGCAGTTTTACCCGTGTAACACCCCATCATTCACTGCTCACAGCGCTAGCTTTGATTGGCTGGTGTTGGCTCCCAGCGGTGATCTGAACGCTCAAACCAGCAGCGAGAGCCTCGAGTTGTCTAAAACATTCAGACAAGCTGAAGCTCCTCTCCTCCCCAAATGACATTAAGTGTTGTTTTGTCTGCTGTGGAAGTGGATGTGCAATGCCTCACTGAGGCCCTGGGGAGGCGCCGTCACTCTTCCTGAGCTTCATTAGTTTCTCATTACGAGCCCCCGTCGCCGTGGGATACCACACTTTAATAAGCCCTTTTATGTTGCATTAACTCATCCGCTGAGAAGCCCCTGAGCGCGCCTGATCTCTTTCTTATTGACGATATTCATCCACTTTTCTCTTCCTACACAAGGAGTTCAAAACCTCCACAGCAGGCAGCTGTGAAAGGACTTTCTTTATGTATCATTAAAGTTGGTGGTAGGGGAAGGTGGGGATTTGCCAAACATTACATTCTCTCCCCCCTTACCTTCTTTTATGGTTGGCCATTGAGTGCATTGAAAATGTACTTTCAAAAGATTCACCCTTCTGTCATTATTTTGCATGCATATTTCAACAGTTATTTGACATAACATCTTTGGAGTCATTTAACAAGTATTTGAAAATGAAATCCAGGGAAACTGGGTTTCATTATTGCACTGGTATAAATGCCTCTTAGATGCAGCCAGGTTTACAAAGTGTTAAGCACACACTTTGTTTTTCTTTACTGTTATCAGCTTGTTTACCAGCCTTGTGTAATCTTTATGTTCGCTACAGAGTCTATAAATGAGGCAGCAGTTTGTTAAAAAAGACATGGCCATTTTGTGATGATGAATCTTTCTCTTTTTAATTGGTAGGCAGCATCTCGGTTGATAAGGGAAGAGTTTGCAGAACGTATCAGGTTGATGATCAGCACCAGTACCCATGATTTCCAGTACTATAATGTCTCTTCCTCGTTGGACAGCCAAGGGACCACCCACGTGTCAGTTCTGGCTGAAGATGGCACTGCGGTTTCAGTCACCAGTACCATTAACCACATGTGAGTGCATGTTACTGTAGCAAAGGTAGAGAGCACTCACCCCACCTGGCCTCGAACCCAGGTCTACGGGGTACCAATCCTGCAACTTGACCGCAACGCCAAAGAGCCTGGCTCATTGGTATGGTAGTCAGAGCACATACTCAACCGTAGTGACGGCACTCTGTCACACTTACAAAGGACTGTATCAAGAAGGATTGGTCAGATCTCTGGAGATGTTTTAAGATTAAGACATTCCACCAGCAATCACAGCAGAGGATCTCTCAATGCAAAGGAAGCTCGCTCATGCCAAAGGTAAAAAATAGTGTGTACAAAACTGTGAGTAAATAGGTAGAGGACCCAAATTTTTTAACCTTTTGTAAATGCTGTCATTTTCCTTACTTACAGCCAATCAAATGGACTGTTTTTGCCGGTTATGATTGGTAGAGTGATGTCATAATTGTGAAGACTTGCTTCCTTTGGGCTGCATGCCAAAGGTTAGGTCATGTGACCAATCCCTCTTGAAAATGTCCTTGCTCGTAGTGTACAGCCTGTGGATCTCCTGAGTGCCACTGAATGCTCTGTCTCCATCTCCTTCCACAGCTTTGGGTCTAGGGTTTACTCTAACAAAACTGGGATCATACTTAACAATGAACTGGCTGACTTCTGTGGGAAAGTGGATCACATCTCTGCCGGTAACGTGACAGGAAATGACATCAGCCACGGCTGGATACCTGTGCTGCTGTTTCTGATCTTTTTGGATTTTTTAAAGATGAAAGTGCTTTCCATATTCCTCTTGCAATGTGCCTTACTCCTAATCCTCTTCTATCTTGTGAGTTGTGTATAACTGAAAGGTGACTGTTTTTTTTAGGGGAGCAGCCCCCTTCCTCCATGTCTCCACTCGTGCTGTACTCTAACTCTAGAGAGAAGACACTGGTGATTGGGGGGTCAGGGGGCAGCATGATAATCACTGGCGTAGCCCTGGTGAGGGCCCATGGCCGCCCAGTCCTCAAATACATTAAAATCACACTTCGACCTACAATAATCAATATCGCCATTGTGCCCAGGTGTCACTGTACTTACCCTCTGTCTCTATTCCCCAGACACTCATGAACCACCTGTGGTTTGGGATGGATCTGGAAGATGCCATTTCCGCTCCTGTGGTGTTTGTGGACTCCAAAAACTCGCTTAAGTTTGAGCCCAAATTTAACAGGGTAAAGTCACGGCGCCTCAGGCTAGGAGAGTAAAATATTGACAATGTAAGAATGTGCAGTGATGCTCCTCCTTATCACAGTGACGGCACAAAATAGTATGGATCTTTTTTTCCGTTCCCTTTGACTTTAGACTGTGGTGGAAGCACTGAAGGCGCTAGGACACACAGTGGCAGAGCAGAAAATCTTCTACAACGTCGTCAACGCTGTGGCAAAAAAGGGCAGCTGCATCAACGCTGTGTCAGATGCCAGGAAACAGGGGAAAGCAGCGGGATACTGACCTGGAGAAGGTGTGGTCACTGAAAGGCGTGTAGTTATGTGCCTTGCATTCCATACTTTTACTGCAATATGCATATTTACTCGGCTACATGACGTGGTAACGAGTGGGCCATTTTTTGTGAGAGAATGTACTGGGATGCTTTGTTAAATGTGATATTTATGTAGTGATGTGATATTTTGTGGTGATTTACACCGTAATTAAAATTGTGGTGTAGGAGAGTGGCATGTAAATAAACTTTACTTACTTATCTAATGTCTGTTTATTCAACTACTGCAAAAGTGGTTTAGAGTAGTGTTTCCCAACCCTCTCCTGGAGGACCCCTTGTCCTGCATGTTTTAGATCTCTCCCTGCTCATTTAAATTAGCTGTGTTGGAGCAGGGAGAGAGATCTAAAACATGCATGACAAGGGGTCCTCCAGGAGAGGGTTGTGGGAAATGCTGGCTTAGAGGACCAAAAATTTTTTGCATAAACTGCCTTGATACATGCTGTAGTTCATGACTGCGTTAACAAGGAACCCTAAACAACCCCAAAGCACATCCTTTCCCATATTTCCACCATGAGCTGCACATATTAATATGACACATAATACTGCTGAGCTTATACAAAAAGCTACATTTTAGTTCAATCTGACTATAAGACATGTTTGCACGTGTCTGCAACTTAAGACACAGGGTTGGACTTCACATGACTGTGTTTATGCTGCAGCTGGTGTTTTTTTAATATACACAACCTTTATCGGGTGTGGCAGATACTTTAGCTGGGCGGTAACAACTTTTGATATGTGGCACATGGTGCATAACTGTGAGCAACAGGCTGGTATGTCACAATATTGTACGACAGGAAATGCCAAGGTCAGCATGAAGGGAAGTTCAACTCAAAACCCTAAAATGGGCATGTTGTCTCTTACCTGAAGAAAAGCTGGTGTTGTTTTCATGCAAAAATTCAATGCTCTAGTGGTTTCATGGCTGTTAATATAAATGCAATTTGTTGGGACTGGTGTGTGGTCTGCCCATGTCCTTATGACTTCCTTTTCACTTTCATTTTGACCTTCCTGCCACAGTTCTGTTTTCACATACTGCTGATCCACAGATCGCAGCTGGCAGCAAAGACACACACTCACTTGAAGGCATGGGCTTGAAGAAGTTCGTAGTCGGTGCAGTGGGCATTGTTGTTGTTGTTGTTCCCAGTATTTTTTTGCTTGTGGTTTTCCTCAAGCAGCCTAATCAATATGTGGCCGCTGATGTAAAAGAATGCAGAGATATAGGAAGGTAAGAGTTTGTGTTATTCGATGATTATCATTGTAATAACTGTTATGCTATTCACTCCTGAAAAATGGCAGGATAGCAATTGTGTGTTGCCACTGCAGCATATAGGAAGGATTGTTTCACTGCAATGCCCACAAATTTAAAAGTTGCTGGTGTAACCAATGATGAATGAAATACATACAAATGCCAAACTGGTGTGTATATATATATATATATATATATATATATATATATATATATATATATGATATTATGAGGGGCCAAACAGGAAATATATAAATATAAAGCTGAATATATAAATGTAACTCTGAATATATATTTGTAATTCTGAATATATAAATATAATTCCTGAATATATAAATGTAACTCTGAATATATAATAGTTAGTTTATACTCAGGCATATCACAAGACAGTCGTTTTTCTTTTTTGAATAATTTCTCTTTTTTTTCATAGGCTACTGAGTGAGCAAAACAAGTGAGCAAAACATTAGCACCAGTAATATTTTACAGTACAATCAAAGATAATCAAACAAAAACGTTGAATAATTTAAATATGAATGAGGCAATAATTTGAACTTCATTAAGGGGTCCTCATTTTCTTGGTATTAGGACCTTTCAAGCAGGGAAGCCAAATTTCACAGGGGCTGTTTATCAATCCGCGGCTGCTTATCAATACCAAGAAGGCTAAGAACGTACTTCTTAACGTGTTATTACATGACATGCATTTAGCAGATGCTATTATCCAGAGAGACTAGAACATAAGTGTATCCATTCAAGCTGAATGTGCAACAGTGTCAGACCAGGCTAACAACGCTCCCAGACCAGTGAGTGTGAGCACTGTACATGAGTGTACATCATTGACATGTTATGATTTGATATACCATATATCAGAATTGATAACAGAAAAAATGCATCATTGTCAAATGTAATATAACTGTCAGACCCGCCTCCAGCCAACTCCCTGTTCAGCCACACCCACGCTCTGAGTCACCTGAATATTAAGCACACCTGCAGCAAATTCACGTAATCACCTCTGGGGGATTTAAGGACTGCAGTTCAGGCACCTCTTTGTGAGGTATTGAGCCTGCTCTACCCTGCGGTATCCTAGTTTGTTTGGTTTCTCTGCTCTTGTGATTTTTGACCTGTTTGCCTGTCTTTTTCACCTTGCCCTTTTGTCTTGTGATTTGGACTGTTAGCTCTGATTCCTGTTTTGCTCTCCTGGCTTTTTGACCCTGGCTTGTGATATTTGACTTTCCAAAGGATATGACTTGGATTTGACCTTCTGAATTAAAGCACCAGAGCTCTGCACTTGGGCCTTCTGTCTCTTTCATTACAATAACACTTGTGTATGTATCTGTGCATGTGAAAAGCACGTTCTGATACATAGTATATTCAGTTTGCCTAATTTTTAACTGTGCAGCCTCCCGTATGTGGCAGCATAACACACTTACTATGGACGCTGCAATGTTGAGTCCTGCTTTTCATATAGATGGATTTTTTAGTGCAGATTTTTCAATAAAATTTATGTTTCTCTTGAAATGATGATACACTGTGTAGCATGCGCTTTCATTCAGTTGTGTCTAATGTGGCACCTTTATCTTTTTTCAATTTACATTTTTTTTATTTGTAAATGTTTTTGTTTACTTACTATCTCTGATATATCAGGCACAGGGAGTCACAAGCAAATGGCATAATGACCCTTAAAAAACTGCAAAAACATATAAGAAAATAACACTGACTATGTACAATGCATATCTGAATCATTGTCACATTAAAAGGCGGGGGGTGTATTGTGCTAGGATGTGTCTCTTAAGCTGTTGTCTATGATGTAGTGTAGTGATCACACAGGGGTAACATTTCTGGAAAGATTTTTGCAGCAGGACATTCTAGCCTGAGCAAGAGGAATGGCATTTTCACAATGCCTGGCAGTCCAGGATTTTATTTCCTGTTTCAGCAACCACACGGGTTACTTTTAAAGTTTTTAGTAAAAACATACCTCACTACACGCATTTCTTCTTCAAGTGACTTAAAGCAGATAAGTAGTGTGAAAAGGCCACTGGGTCCAGGAGTGGTCAGATTTAAATAAAATTAATTTCATACTCCAGTTAGAAATACAGTTGGAGTTTGAAATGAATTCTAAAAAGAATTTTCATATGAAAATTAGGGAAAGCAATAGACTGTAACACACACTGTAATGGGACAGCGAGCAGTCAATAGGAGGTCGACAGTAGAAACTGGGGTGACTAGTGAAGAGACATTTATTGACAACTGACAGACAACACACAAAACAAAACAAAACAAAAACTACTTACAACAGTGAAAGAAAAATGTGCATATAGGGCAATACCACACAACCATTGTATTAAGTTTTTGTGCCTGTGCATTTGCAAATGTCTGCATAACCCGCACTTCCCTCACTTCCTCATAGTGAGGCAGATGTGAACATTGGTGCAGAGATTTAGTTCTTTGTCACACACACTGGGAAAACAACTCTTACAAGGTTGATTTGTGAATGCTTTAGTCATAAAGCAAAGCATATCATCTAAGATGCCTCTGTCAGTCTGACATTCTCTCTGTAGGCCTTTACAGGGATGAATAGATGAATAATGATTTTTTTTGGAGGGGAATCAATCCAATATTAATGATGAAAGCCTCTAATAAGCCAATAATTTGGTGACACAGAATTACCATTATTATCATCATTTCCTTGCATTACAAAAATATGTAGGTCATTGGGTCATCAAAAGCTCTCTGAATTTGTATTACCTCCCAATTTACCAAAACAATACAAATTTACCAAAACATGGCAAATATGGAGAATCTCAAGATAATGTAGGCAGCTCAAATGACACGTTGTTCTAGACAAAAATCTGCAACATGTTACATGAAATACAAATTAAACTAAAAGGTAAGAGGGGTGCCCCTTTAAGATTTGTTTTCCTGTCCGGATGCAGGGATATCCTGAAGCGAGGGGGATCAGCAGTAGATGCTGCCGTCGCAGTGCTTCTGTGCCTCCCTCTCTACAACCCGCATTGGACAGGCATTGGTGGGGGATCAATGTTCACAATACGGGAAAATAGTGGTAAGGACACATCAGTTCATTCCACTGCGTACCTTTCCTCCTAGAGCTGCACACACTATATCAAAGCTTTTTTTTAAGTTATTTTTCCCTTGGACCACCTCTGTGTGCTGTGTGCACATGGCTCAAATGCACTACTGTGTATATGCGCATGTACAGTTTTTGAATGTTGGAGCAGGGCAAAATATGGACCAAATGAGAAACATGGTTACTGAAGGTATCCCAGTACAGTATCCCAGTCCACCACAAGGTGACGGGAGTGGCCACTGTGCCAAGCAGAGACTGGACAAAAACAACCACCAGCATGCTTTGCAGAGAAGCAGCAACTGTTCATTTCCCCTTCTCTGGGATTAAGGAAAACAAAACAAATTTGTTATTCGAGAAAAATTAATTACCAAAAAACAAAACAAAAAAAATCCCAAAAAAATAAATTGGTCAGGGTTTTGGCGGCTGCTGCTTCCTGGGATGACCAACAGGTGGCCTCATAACTTCCAGTCAGGGTTCCCAGATGCTGCTTCCTGGGATGACCACCAGGTGGCCTCATTTCTTGTTTGTTCCCTGTCTCATTTAGTTAATGCCTCACACCTGTGTTTAGTTATAAGAAATTCATTTAGGGGGTAGTCTTCCAGGTTCTCAGGTGAGAGCAGAAGAGCTGTGTCTTCAGATGTTCCAGGTGCTGCAACGGTCCATCATCTCCATAGAGATAGCCTCATTATGGTGCTATAGCCTGTACTTTTTGACGGTGCAGACATACCACTTAGTTGATGGCATTGAAAGATGCAAAGCAGTAGATGAAAATTCTATCCAAAATTTAGCTGTCACAGTGTGTCAAACTCATGATTTCAATGGCGGTACTACTGCCATAATGTGTTATTGTACCTTTGTGTTGCTTTTTTAGCACCCAGCAGAGAGAGTCTTTAAAGCACGTAAAAATGAAATATTCTTCCTGTAGACCAATTTAATATAAACCATATTCTAATTTCTAAGATTTTCTTTTTACAGGAAATGTGACAATCATCTCTTCGAGAGCAACCGTCCCAAAGGTTTTTAATCCTGCTGTGCTGAACTGCTCATTTCAACCAGGTGGGGCTACAGCAAAATCCTGTTTCATTTGAGACAAGTCTTATTCACAGAATTAAGAATCCTTACAGGCTTTCACTGGATGTGGTTGTTTGAACTGTTGTTGTCGCAGTTGTAGCAGAAAGGGCAATTTAAAAAAACTGTGGTTGGAGTGTAAATTGCAGACAGTTTCTTCTAACAGACCATAATATGACCGTTTTCTTTTACTTTTTTTTTTTTCTTTACATTTTTACATTTACATAGCTTTTTACATTTTGGGCTGCAAAGCTTTTGCATCTCATTTCCTCCCTGTAAATCAAGCACATAGTGTGCACTGTTATTTCGTTGTGTCTCTCTAAATTTAATCCAGGGACGTTGCTTCTGAAAATATTGTGGGAAAAAATTGCTTCTGAAAAAAATTATGCAGATTGTTGTGTTAAAGAATTTTTGTAGGATGCTAAATATCGTTTTACCAAAATGCATTCTTGCATACATATACACATACACACACACTGCCCCTGCTGCGTGATGTTGTGAGTGGCTGTGTCAAAGAAAAAACAGAAAAAAAACACACAAAATATGTGTGTGTGACAGTGTGTAGTACTGATCCTAACAATATGTGCCACCCTCTTCTATTTTCTGCATGCAGCACGCAACAAGTCCATTGGCGTCCCAGGTGAGATCCGTGGGTTTGAAGAGGCACACAGGCTCTATGGGAAGCTGCAGTGGGCCGACCTGTTCCAGCCTGCCATCAAACTGGCCAGAGAGGGCGTCAAAGTTTCCCGCATCCTGGAATACCATCTTCAGAAGCACTGTCCATCTATTGATGCACTGCCACTATGGTACTGATGCACTTATGCTTGTTTTCCACCTTTAATACAATGCAATGCTGGATTTGACAGAATCTAGATATCACCAGAGATACGCAGTGTTGTTCACCTACCTCAAAACATTTTGACTATTTCAATGACTATTTAATTTAATCTGATAAAACAAATTTATAAAATCAATTACAGATAGTAAGTATAGCTGATAGTTTCATTTTCTAATATTGCACGCTGTAAGGGTGCACAAAAGGCATACTGTGGAAAAATTAAGTACAGTACACATGGAGTTAGGACACTGATTCATGGTTGCTTCCATTTCACAGTTTCTGACTGAATTATGTTAAGTTGTCTAAGTTGTCTGTTGGCAATTTTTCCAGACGGCCATCAAAATGGCCCAAGAGGGCATGCATGTGTCCTGTCACCTGAACAGTCATGTACAGGAACATTATGAATCTATTTGATCAACTTTGCAATGGTACGAGCCTGACGTACTAATGCAAGAAGTAAGTCAATGCCAGTATGCGATATTGCACATTGTAAGAACGTATGTTGTAGGCAAATTAGGTACAGTACACATGGGTGTAGGAAACGTAATCATTCCTGCTTCTCTTGTATTATTCTTTTCCAAATTTAAAATGTTATTACTGATGAGACCTGGCAGTCAAACTGGATCTGTCTTTAGATACAGACATGACAGTGAGATATATCTTTGTGAGTTGGACAGACTAAGTGAAATAATTACTGTAACCTTCCTTATAGTCAGGTGTTTTACCATAAGAACAGGACACGGCTGAAACATAACGACATGGTGACATACGAAAAGCTGGCAGCCACGTTGGAGGTCATCGCAGAGCAAGGAGCAGATGCCTTCTACAACGGGACAATAGGGAGAGCCTTAATCAATGATATAAAGAGTGCGGGTGCTGCTATAATACTGTGGATTTTTTTCACACAGATAAGATCAGTTTCTTCTATTGTTGTTAAGTAAATTAGTCGAACGGAATCACTGAGAATTCAGTTCAATTTGGAATCAACAGTCAGAACTGCCACATTCTTCAGTTTAAGTAATGTTTTTTTCTAATTGATCTGGCTGATCGTTTGGTTAAAGAAATTCTGTTTATGTTGAATATTAGCACACATTATTGCACATTATGGGTGGGTTTTATGCTGGACAGATGTGTCTCTCCTTTTTGCTCTGTAGGTGGAATTTTATCCATGGAGGATCTGCAGTCATTCAAAGTTAAAAAGCCAGGCGCTTGGAATGTATCCCTAGGAGAATACAAAATGTTCTTCCCCCCGCCCCCATCAGGGGGAGCTCTTATTGGCTTGATCCTCAATGTCATGAAAGGTCAGTGCTCTGCTGCTCTCAAAGAAGTGCCTGCTGATGTGACAGGATCTGTTCTACAGATTACCAGGCTTCTCACCCATCGATGCACACCTCAGCTCTGAGAAAAAGCAGTTAATGCCTCTCTTAGAATGTCTGAGAAAGGTTTACACATCTTTTGATATTTGTTTTATATCAACTGAATGTGTTGAAACTTTGCAGGTGATCACCTCAGGAACAAGACAGGACACCATAGAACGACCGATGTTGGGACAGGTTTCACATAGAATTAAAGAATAAATATTCTTTATTTAATAGTGTACACCCAACATTATTTGAAGAATTAGGTTTGAACATTTGTAAACTTCAGTCTTTCTGCAATACTTAGAACCTGGAGAAATTTCTGACAACTGTAAGTAAGGCGGTAAAATGCAAATATATAGCCTAATAAAGGTGGTTACACTGAACCAGCAAACGTGCTGGATGAAATAATACCAAGGTTTTCAATTAAACAGATATTTTGGTTCCTGAGTGGCTCAGTCAGCTAAACTGCTTGTTAAACTGCTCGGCCTGCACAGACTGAGATGTGTCATCAGCTGATAATAACTAGGAGCCCACAGATCAGTACAAACTGGCTTTAGTATGTTTAGTATGCTTTAGTAGGATTCCTTAGTCTCGTCTTTCCACTTGTTTGCTAGTTTTTTGTTTCATGAAAAATGCAGATTTGTAAGACTTGTAAGGTCTTGTTTGGGGAGACCACTTCTGAGGTTTGGGGCTGTGATTGCAGGGGTTTGAGCCTTCCAGCCTCCCTGCATGTGGGAGATAATTTATTATTCAGATCTGTGGATTTAGTGATGTACTGCCATTGTGTGGAATGTGGATGTGATTATCAGTGTCAGTTCATAAAGCTCCGTGCAGCATGTATAAATACCAGAGAAGTAAATCTAAATAATGCAAGAAATATCTGTAATATCGCTTACAACACTCAATAATAAAGTAATATTTTCTATTGTTCTCTATGTTGTATTATCTTTATAATGATATATCAAGAGTGCTTATTTTCCTTTTTAACAGGTTACAACCTCACCTCAAACTCCATGAAGGGTGACCAACAGAATGAGACTTATCAGCGCTATGTTGAGGCATGCAAATTTGCTTTGGGACAGAGGAAATATATCCGTGACCTTGACTTCAGCCCTCATAAGGCGAGTTTCACAGAATGGACAGTAAATAAGCAACACTATAAAGTGATTGTTTTCGTTTCTTGTGATGTTAGCCCTACCAATGATGGAAACCATTTTCCACTATTTTTTAAAATATATAAACCTATCTACAGACTGTAGTTAGGTAACAAACAAGTTTTGTCCCCAAATAATCTCTAGTTAACCTTTCTATTATTATTTTACATGTGCATATTAATACAAGCTGAAATTGATTTTATACATTTTCTGGAACCAGTCAACAACATTTACATTGCATTTATTCATTTGGCAGACGCTTTTATCCAAAGCGACGTACAAAAGTGCACATAGTGGGCAAACAACAGGCACAAGAGCAAGATGTGTACAGGTCATACAATGCAAATAGTGGTGAAGCTGAGCGCAAGGTCAGTGACGCGAGCCAACTAATCTGAGCTAGGATTACATATCAAACACAATTACAACAAGGAAATAAAGCATAGCAATCACATGATTGTTATTGTTTTTTGGGGGTTTTTTGCCTTGGTTAATTTCAGGAGTCCATTAATTAATTGACTGGTAGTTTTGGCTTCCTCGTGTCAGCTGACTGTTCATCCACTTGTTATCTGAGAAGGGCATTTACTGAGTCTGTGTGTGCAGAAGTGGCAGCCTCATTATATGAAGACACAGTCTATCTGCGGAAGTCCATCAAGGCAGGCCACTGGGGAAGGCCCTGGCACATCACTATCCTATGTTGTGATAGTTAATTAATTAAAAATATGCATCTTCCCCATCCATTATATATGAAACTTTCACTTCAGGGTATATGTACTGGCATGGTACGCTCCTTCTGTCTGGTGTAGAGTGTTGCATTGGGCCAGTGCACACTTGTGGTTTCGGCACTGTGTTTGGTACTGGTGCTAATTTGAGTTCAGTTGGTGGCGTCCTTGTTTGTGTAACATTTCATGTAGTTTTGCTGGATGCACTTTGTGTTTGACCTTGTAATTTTGGGAATTGCTTCGGCTAATGACAAAAACATAAATATAAAGCCTAAAGCTAAGAAAAGAGTGTGGCAAAAGAAGAACTCTGGGAGTTTAACTGTATTGTTGAAAATTTTCACTGGATTGACTCAGCGGTAAGTTTTGCTAAAATTAGCATCATTCCTTTCCATTGAAAAACACATGTACCTCAGTTTTTAAGCCAGACTTGTTTGATCTGACCACAGAATGTTAAATTTGTTTTTTTCTTCTTCTTGCTTTTTTCTTTGGCAGAATGCAGCTCATAGATTGTTAACAGAAGAGTTTGCAAAGGATGTCAGATCAAAGATCAACGACAGTTCTACCCAAGATCCTTCGTATTATGACCTCACTTCCTCCTTGGACCCCCTGGGGACCGCCCATGTGTCAGTCATAGCAGATGACGGCACAGCGGTTTCAGTCACCAGTACCATCAACAGGCCGTGAGTCCGTGCAAGAAGGATTTGTCATTTGACCTAACTTTGGAGGCATAACCCTGATCTGACTCTGCTATTTAAACGTATGACATTGCACCACAAATGATCAGACGTGGCAGATGATTGCTCAATGCAACAGAAACACATTTGCCCCCCCCAAGCCAAAGATTTTTCTAAAGTTGGATAAAGGTATTTGATAATATTCATGCAGAGTTCAGCATGAACTCAAAGTGAGAACCTTACGCGCCGATCTACGTTGAAGGTCCAAGAATATTTTTTGAAAAATTTTAGTTTACAAATGTAAAGGCTTACACATGTTTAGGCTTGGCAGGATTCAATTAATATTGGTAAACACTGGTAATGAAATTTCACAGTAAATTTCACAAAACTCCACCTACTTGACAGAAAAAGCTATCGAACATCATCGCAGAACAGTGTTATGGTTAAACATTTCATGAATCAATTTCACAACTGGTACGAGCCCTGTGGGCACCAGAAACATTTTGTTTTAGAATTTTCAGTTTAAGTTCATATTAATTGATGTTCAGTGTGGTTCAGTAGTGAGATCTCACTCCACTGAATATTTGTGGATTCAATACATCAAAATATGGAACATTAAGCTTTGAATCTGGGGGAAAATGGAATCCTGCCTTTCCTGTTTATGTGCCAGTTGTGATTGGTAAAGTGATGTCACGAGGGTGAAAACTTACTTCCTTTGGTTTGCATGCCAAAAGTTAGGTCATGTGACCAGTCCCTCTTGAAAAGGTCCTGGTTCTTAGTGTACAGCCTGTTGATCACCAGCGCCATTAAATGCTCTGTCTCCATCCCCCTCCACAGCTTTGGGTCGTTGGTGTACTCTCCCAACACTGGGATCATCCTCAATGATCAACTGGCTGATTTCTGTGAAAACGGAGCAGAAGTGGATCGCGTCTCTGCTGGTAACGTGACAAGAGCTGTACATAGGCCCAGACATTAGCAATGGTTAAATTTTTAGGTCAGTTTATGATGATGAGACAGTGCACATTAGCAACCTTGCAATTGTCATAAATGTACATCTACAACAGTGTCTATTTTCACCTTGTGCTGCACAGCAAAATAAAGTGATACAGATGTATATAAAAAGGCAGAATACAGCTATATTAAAAGAAAAAATACTCTTGTTTTTGATCTTCTGTCTTTAATTTTCCAAAAGTGTTTGTGCTTGTTGTAATGGCCTTTACTCATAATCTTCCCCTATTTTCTGGTGGGAAAGGTTTAACTGTAAGGTGACTTTTTTCTGGTTTTTTTTTTAGGGGAGCAGCCCCCTTCCACCACAGCTCCATCGGTGCTGTATTCTGAACGAGAGATGCTGGTGATTGGGGGGGCAGGGGGCACCAGGATCACCACTAGGATAGCGATGGTGAGCGCTGTTTAATGGCCGACACACCCCCAGATTCATTAAACCCCACATTTCTACATACAGTCAATATCCCTAAGATGCTCAAGGAAAAAGGCAACAAACCTGGTTCCTCTGTGCTCTCTGTATTCTCTAGGCAATCATGAATTACCTGTGGTTTGGGAAAGATCTGAAACAAGCCATTGAGGACCGTGTGGTGTTTGTAGAGACACAAAACGTGAAACAAACAGAAACCTTCACACTGCAATTTGAGAAAGGATTTAACCAGGTAAAACCACAGCGCATCACACCAACTCATTGATGCACTGACAAAGTAATAAAACAGTCACCTCCTTGTTGTCAATATGATTGCAGAAATAGGGCAGGTCTGATTCTTATTGTCCTTTTCTTTAGGCTGTGAAGGATGGACTGAAGAACAAAGGACACAGTATAACAGAGGAGTTCATGAAAAATGGCACAGCTGTCAATGGTGTGTTAAAGAAGGGGAGCTCCATCACTGCTTGGTCAGATAGTAGAAGGCAAGACTAAGCATCACAGCAGCCAACATATATTTTGAAATTATATTCTGTACATCGTTTTATTTTTTCCCATCACATCTATTTTAACAGCTTTCCTGAAATGAAGTGTAAGCTATGTGTCAGGGTTTCAGCTGTGGCTGCTTCCCACGATGACCAACAGGTGTCCTTATAACATCCTGTCTGCGTTTCTGGCTGCTGCTTTGCAGGACTACCACCAGATGTCCTCGCTCCCTGTTTGTTCACTGTCTCATTTAGGGAATGTGTCACACATGTGTCTAGTTAGTTTGGTCATGGGCTTTGTTGTTTAAGCCCTGCCTGTTCACTTGCTCATTGCTCAGTTTTGAGCTGCCATTCTTTATGTATGTTCTCATGCATTATGCCCGCTTTTCTCGAGTCTTCAGTAAAGATAACTTTGTTTTTCTACCACCAATCTTTGTCTCTGAGTGATCTCTGCATTTGGATTGGCTGAAAGCCTTGTACCAGGCAGACTGAGACTGTCAGTGCCCCGACATCTTAGCCGGGTTTTCGTGACATATGATTCTGTTTTTTTTTCCCTGTGTTCCAGCCCTGCCCTGCTCTCCGCCCTGTCTCCACCCACCTGGTTACCTGCCTGCCTGCGCACTTGCATTGCATCTCCTCATTAGTCTCGCCCTATATATTCCCCGCTTGTGTCTTGTCTTGTTACTAGTTCCTCTTTGCTTATCGTGTCGTTACGTACCTTTTCCCTTGTTTGCTGGTTTTTCTGTTTTTCTGCCCGTTTTCCTGACTTCCTGACTTTTTGGGTCTGTTTTTGGTTTTGTTCGCTGAGTTGCCTGGATCTCTGACCTTGCCTGTTTTTGACTTTGCTTCTGGATCACGTCTTTTGGACTCAATAGACCTCGTTTGCACCCTGCCTTGCTGTCTGCACCTGAGTCCCTGCCTGAGCCCTGACAGAGACGATGACACCAGAAGAAAGTCAGAATACATGCTGGTGGCAGAGGGGTGAGGAGGGGAGAGGAGACAGCTCTGTAATAAGGGAACTGGGTACAGCTTTATCTGGGGGTCTGTTGTTGGATGGCTTCCACACTGGTCTCCTGGGCCAACCCTCTGCACACTCAAGACCAGGACCCATCCTTGGCCTGACCAACCTGCCTCCTGGAATGGCACATACCATACATATGGCACATAGCTTGTTGTTGGTGTTATCAGTCTAGCTGGTGTACAATATATCCTATGTCTTTTCCAGGCCTTCAAGCAGGGCAGACATATAGGATAGGCCAGCAGCTTGCTGGCCTGTCCCCACAGGCAACCCACTGAAGGCTGGTGTCATCATGACATCATATGAAGAGATGTGGGAGGTTCAGCAATGCGAAGCGGTAATGTTAACAGTTCATATGAGCTATCAAGGATGTTAAAGGACCTATAAATCTCTTTGAAAGGACTTGTGAACAGCATTGTGCTATCAGAAGACATTCCTTGAAGGCTTGTGTCAGCATGGAACATGTAGTGCCCCTGAATGGCCATCACTGTAGTTTCTTGCTGTAGAGAAACTGTATCATTTACATTTACATTTATTCATTTGGCAGACGCTTTTATCCAAAGCGACGTACAAAAGTGCAAATAGTGAGCAAACAACAGGCACAAGAGCAAGATGTGTAAAGGTCATACAATGCAAATAGTGGTGAAGCTGAGTGCAAGGTCAGTGACGCGAGCCAACTAATCTGAACTAGGATTGCATCTCAAATACAATTACAGAAAAAAATGGAGTACTGCTATACTACCTAGGTAAGTGAGCAACAAGTACGAGGCAGGAGTCAGATTCTCAACATCAAAGTTACAAGGTCGAAGAGGGAGGTATCAGTCCAGGTAGAGTCTGAAGAGGTGTGTCTTCAGCGCACGTCTGAAGGGTTGGATTGATGGAGTTGTTCTTAGGGGGGTGGGGAGTTCATTCCACCACTGGGGGGCGATGATGGAGAAGCGTCGTTGTGAGGAGCGTGGGCCTTTCGTTCTATTGGTGGGTGGAGCGAGGCGTCCGGATGTAGCAGAGCGGAGTTGATGAGCGGGTGCGTAGGGTAGGATGAGGTCCTGGAGGTAGGTCGGGGCAGTCTTTCTTGCAGCGGAAAAGGTGAGAGTCAGGGTCTTAAAGCGGATCCTGGCTGCGATTGGGAGCCAGTGGAGGGATCTCAGTAGGGGGGTGACGCGGGAGAACTTGGGGAGATTGTAGATCAGCCTAGCAGCTGCGTTTTGGATGAGCTGCAGCGGCTGAATGGTGCAGGCTGGGAGGTATCATGGTATTAGGTCATACTGGAAAATACTGACACACAATAAATTCTTGGCAAAGGAAAACACACTTCCTTTTCAGTTTGTGCTTTTTTGTTTTCAACTTTATTTTCTTAAAAGGTTTAACATGGAAAAAAAATTAGGCAGTTAAAAGCAATAAGGCATAGTATATTCCAGATAACACACACGTTTGACTTTTGTTTTGCTCCATCCTTGGTGAACAGTCAGGGACTGTTCGGTTCAGGTACTTTCATGGGGTGCTGGGTTCTGAACAGACGAAGAAACAAAAGCTTTGCTTTAATCAGATTTTGATGTACTCTATACAGACATTGGCAGAGCAGAAACATGCAAGAAGGAAAGTATTAATTCATTAAAAGGTATTAATTTATTCAATCACGTGAGGTGGACTTGCTCATACCCTGGCAGATCATGCTAATGATTAATTGCAGGTTATTTATTGCATATCATAGTTCTATATGGCTAAGACAACTAAGGGGCAAAAGCAACGATCACAGTTGAACAAGCTGCATTGATTTATCTCACACTGGTCACTTAAGGATTTAGAGTATTAGAAGTGCTTCTAATCACTTGATTTCAGGAAAGCTGTTAAAATAGACATGCTGGTAGCATACCCACACCTGCAAGAGTAGCAACTCACTGTCAAGGACCCAGTCAGTACCTGCTCCATCCAGCAGACATGGTGCAAAATAAAAGCACAGACTGTAAATATAGAGTGTATGTAGTGTGAATGACCATGTTTCCTCTAGAGTAGGAAAATGCTGCTTCCCCATCCTTTCTTTTGTCTGACCACGCAGTTATGGTGTCATTCTTCTTCAACACAGCATTGACAACATTCTTGACATCTTCCTCAGCTGCGTACTCGTAGTCCGATTTGTGTCCTATTTCCCTCAATCCATCCATCACAGTCTACAGGCAAGGATCATAATAATCAGAGTTACGCCATTTCTGCCATCATGTTAATAACAAGGATGTAACTGCATTTTATTTCTTTGTCAAAATGTCAGTCATTTGGTGTGAGATGCTGTGGTTTTACCTTGTTGAATCCATTCTCGAACCTCAGTGTAGTTGTGAAGTCCACAAACACTACAGGGGCAGAAATGGCTGCTTCGAGGTCTTCACCAAACCACAGGTGGTTCATGAGTGCCTGGGGAATAGAGGGACACATTTTGGTGATGTTGATCGTATGTAGAAATGCAGCTTGGATGGGTCTGAGGGTGCAATGGCTGTGCAGAGGCACACACCAGAGCCATGCCAGCCGTAATCCACAGGCCCCCTGACCCCCCAATCACCAGCGTCTCTCTTTTGGATTTAGAGTAGAGCACAGAAGGAGCTGTGGAGGAAGGGGGCTGCTCCCCTAAAAAAAAAAAAAAAACAGTTGCCGTACAGTTAAACATGAGAAAATCAATTCACAAGAAAATACGAGAAGTTTACTAGCGAAGGCCATTAAAAGGAGCACAAGAGAAAATGAAAGAATGAAGATCAAAACAAGTGTATTTTACATATTATATCTAAATATAAATAAAATATAAATAAATATTTTAAAAAACATATTTATTATTATAGTATTATAAATACAAGGTTGCACAGCATGCATGGGGCTAGTGGGCCCTGTCTCATCAATATTAATAGACCTGGGTCTGGGCCTATGTACAGCTCTGGCTGATATAATTTCTTGTCACATTACCGGGAAAGATGAGATCTGTACGCTGTACGTTTTCACAGAAATCAGCCAGTTGATTGTTAAGGAAGATGCCAGTTTTATCAGAGTACACCATCGACCCAAAGCTGTGGAGAGACATGGAGACAGAGCATTTAATGGCACTCAGGAGATCGAAAGGCTTTACACAGTCAGATAAAGGAGCTTTTCAAGGGAATTGGTCACATGACCTAAGTTTTGGCACTCGGCCCAAAGGAAACAAGTCTTTACACATATTAGTTCACTCTGTCAATCACAACTGGCACATGAACAGGCTAAGCAGAACTCCTTTTCCCCTCAGATTCAAAGGATAGCTGGAGTTTTGTGATGTTACCGCGAACTTCGTTTATCGATGTCTATTAATATGAATTGAATCCGTCCAAGATTACAAATAAAGCAACAACAGTAATTTCAGTTTACCTGATAACACAATGTAAATAACTATTTTTAAAAAAATATTATGAAATATTTTTATTCAATCTTGAAAAAATATTTGGTTTCAGGGGACAGAGTCAACTGTGTTTGCATTTTCTCAAGCAATCCTCTGCTGTGTCTGTTATGATTTGTAGAGTAATGTAATACATTTAAAGAACAGAATCAGTTACAGTCCCTTCTGACATGCACTCACGGGTGGTTGATGGTGCTGGTCACTGAAACTGCCATGCCATTTTTATCCAGGACTGACACGTGGCTGGTCCCTGACACAAGGGGGTCCTTGTTGATCGTGACATCATAATATGACTCATCATGGGTAGAGCTGTCAATGATCTTCTGCCTGATATTCTTTGCAAACTCTTCAGTTACCAATCTCTGAGCCTTACTCTACCATGGGAAAAAATGGAGAATAAAGCAAGTTTGAGATCCTTTGGTAACATCAAAGAAACCTACCTCACATAAACATGACAAGCACTGTTCCAATTCAAATATATCTGATGTTTCCCAAATGTTGCCATGTAACATGATTCTTTTTTTCAAGGTTGAATTATGTATAAATATTGAATGTGTACAAATTAATTCAGCAGCAAATGAACAGGTGTTAGAATCAACATGGACTTTAAAATCATCATTGTATAACAGGAGTACTCCCACCTTTACCAAAAATGTGTAAAAATGTAGGTTATGTAAGTTACTCAAGAGTGAACAACAACAAAAGTGTCTGATAATGTAATGACATTTCTTACAAGCCCATTTGTACCAGGTTTTATTAGCTCTGAATGTGTCCGACTGATTGTAAAATGACTGATTGTAATATGACTGAAGTAATGACGTCACTGTCTCATGGCCCACTGTGGTCTGTTGCCTTCAATCCAATCTGTGTGAAACTCACCATATTCGGGTAAATCTTGAGATCACGAACATATTTCCTCTGCCCATTTGCAAATTTGTATGCTTCAACATAGCGATGATAAGTCAAGGTTGCTTGGTTACCCTTCATGGAGTCTGAGGTGGGGTCATAACCTGCCAAGAAGGAAAAGAAACATTGTTTATCCACCATTTTAGCACAAATTTAAATAGATATATGAAACATAAGAATTATTACCAATTTCCTGACATTATTTGGATTTATTTTTCTGGTATTTTGACATATTGTGTGAGTTTTATGAACTGGCACTGAAGTTAGCTGTGTACATTACATTATTTTCATTTTGCAGAAACTCTTAACCAGAGCGACTCACATAGGTTACAGGTGTTTTTACATGTTATCCATTTATACAGCTGGATATTTACTGAGGCAATTGTGGGGTAAGTACCTTGTCCAAGGGTACAGCAGCAGTTCCCCAGTGCGGAGTAGAACCAGCGGCCTTTTGGCTACAGGCCCTGCTCCTTACCGCTATTCTTCACTACCACCCCTACACTAAAGCACATTACACAGTGGTACAAGGCAGTATCTTACTAAATGATTCCACAGTGTTGAAATGAATTATTTCTCTCATGCACGCGCCCCCTGGCCAACCCCTGCCCCCACAGCTCCCAACTTCAGAAGTGGTCACTCTAGACAAAACCACGTGGCTCTTATGAATCTGCATTTTTCACTTGAGAAATAACTATCAATAAAGTTATCTAATGAGAAACCAATGTCACAGTAAATTATTCAGTGAGTTTACTAGCCATGTTCAGCTAAATATGCTAGCTAGCTACATGAGAACTGCCATGTATCTCTGCTACAATATGCATTAACCACTGAGGCGAGAGAAGTTGAGCTTGAGTTTGAGCTAAAAGTACCACTTATTGGCTATGAAACTTAGCATTTAGGTAACTAGTTACACCTACTTGGTCAATGTGTTATTGCACAGCTGGGATTCAACTCTGGGACATAGGTTCAGTCTGTGCTCAGAGAAAGCTCTTTACCCAACCAAGCCATTAAGGAGCTGAAATATTGATGTTTAACTGGAAACCTTAATATTAGATTAGATTAGATTCAACTTTATTGTCATTGTGCAGAGTACAGGTACAAAGCCAATGACATGCAGTTAGCATCTAACCAGAAGTGCAAAAAAATAGTATTATTTACAGAAAGTGCGGTTAAGAGTAAGTACTCCAGTATAGGAAATATTTTACAGTATGTACAGTGTTAACAGATAATAAATATGTATAATATATTAATGTGTTATAGGGGGGTGAAGTGAACAGGGTTTGAAAGGGGAGTGTATATATAAGGGTTGTATGTACAGTATTGACAGATGTGTACAGATGGTTGTATGTACAGCAGTGCAAATATGCAAGTAAAGCACTGAGACAGTGCAGTCAATTAGTGCAATGATGCTAAGCACTGAGGTGTGGAGTTCAGCAGGGTCACAGCCACGGGGAAGAAGCTCTTCCTGAGCCTGCTGGTGCGGGAGTGGAGGCTCCTGTAACGCCTCGCTGATGGAAGGAGAGTAAAAAGTCCCTGGTTAGGGTGGGATGCATCCTTGATAATGCTCTTCACCCTGCCCAGGCAGCGTTTGTTGTAGATGTTCTCAATGGTGGGCAATTGGGTGCCGGTGATCCGTTGGGCAGTTTTTACCACCCTCTGGAGTGCTTTGCGGTCTGATGCGGAGCAATTGCCATACCACACTGAGATGCAGTTGGTGAGTATGCTCTCAGTGGTGCAGCGGTAAAAGTCAACCAGTATCCTAGGACACAGGTGAGCTTTCTTAAGGCTCCTTTTATTTGTTTTTGTGTTGTCACTCTGTCCACACACTTGTTGATGTGATCCAGGCAGAGGTGGACAAAGTACACAACTCCAGTACTTGAGTCAAAGTATAGATACTCCTGGTCAAATTTTACTCCAATACAAGTGAGAGTTGTTCAGTAAAATTTTTACTTGAGTTAAAGTACTGGAGTACTTGCTTTTAAAAATACTTAAGTATTCAAAAGTACATTTTCTTTTTAATGTCAACACGTTGTATGGTTGCCACAATGCATTTACAGAACCTAATGACTCTGAAACAACCTACTGAATGCACTGATTTGCTTGTAGAACCTGTAGAATAAAAAGCTTGTAGAATATGCTACAAAACCTATAGAAATGCCTATAGGAACACAATTGAATTGACAAAAGGACTTGAGTTATACTTTTCCTCAAATAAGCCATACACATAGCTAGCTAAGGTGTTAATGTCAAGCCAGTCATAAAACCAAACTGGCTAGCTAACGCAGAGGTGTCAACCTAAACGGTTTGCCCGTATAAAATACCAGGATTGTACATATAGCTATGGCGGGGTAAGGGAAATGTAGTGTAATACAGCTTTCCCCAATAGAAAAAAAAACAAAAATAATACAAGTTAACGACCTGTAAATAGAAAGTTAAGCTGTAATATAAATTAACAGGCTGTAAACTAAGGATGGGCGGATCGATACCAAAGTATCGATACTGCCAATCCTGATGGTTCAGTTTTGAGAATCGATCCTCATATTAAAAAAAATCGTTAACAGGTACTGTCTTTAAGTAGTGATTTTATTATATATATATAATGTATAAACTTCATCTATTTATTTTTTTTAATTGTTAAGGATAGGAACTACTTTTCCTGCCACCTTCTCGCTCCACTCCCGTTTATAGAAAGGCAGTAGTAAGACACGCAAAGACACAGATTCTGCTGGTTAGTCAGTCTCAGTCGCACAATTGCGGAAAGTAAACGAAGCACTGTTTGGAGCTATTTCACTCTCATAAACAACAATAAGGCAAAGTGTGACATGTCAAAAGTCGGTAAGGTATTGTGGCAATACCGCAAACCTGATGAAACACGTGGAAAAACTGTTACGCAAAAGAGCATGACGAGTTACAGCAGAAGCGAGGAGCGGCGAAGAAAACACAGGCAAATACCCCCACATCTGACAGTGAGGCAGAGTTCTCTGACAGAAGCTTTTGAGAAAGGCAGGCATTATCCAGGTATCCAGTGATAATACTAGGTTATTTTAACCATTTGAAAAGTAAGCAGGAAATATAGGCCTAAATGAACATTTGTTGGACATTCTTTTATCCGTTTTATAATTGCTGTTATTAAAAAATAGAGAAGTCTGATCTTTTATAGTTTTCCATACTAGTGCCAAAGCTTTCAAATACAACTTTTGATGTCTGCATTTACCAATTTTCACTATAGAAATCACAAAAATTTCCTGTTTTTGTGTACACAAGAAGACTTTTTAAAGTATCGGTATCAGTAGCTGTATCGGGATTGTCAGGGATGCGGGGTGAGGACTCACACGCAGACCCGGAGGTGAATGGCAGAGTGACTTTAATAAAGCCCCAAAACAGGAGCAGACGAGGACAGGGTCAAAGACAGGCAGGGTCAAAACCAGGGAAGTCAGTCCAAGAGCAAACAGAGAGCAAGCACGTGGTCTGGACAGGCGAGGGTCAGCAACGGGCAGGCAGGCAGCGGGGCAACCAGAACAGAGCGGCAGGCAGAGACGAGATCCGAAGGCCAGGCAGGGGTCACAAACTGGGCAGGCAGGTCCGGAGCAGGGCAGACGAGAAGCGGGGAGTGAAGTCTGGGAAGGGGCAGAACCAGGGAGACCGGCAACAGGGAGCTGGGGCAGAACCACGGGCAACCCAGGCAGCCGAAGCAGAACGGCAGGCTGGACCGGGGCTGAGCAGGCGGGAAGCAGGGTCTGGACAGGGGCAGAACCGGGCAGGCCGGCAACAGGGAGCGGAGGCAGAACAGCAGGCGGCCCAGGCTGCCGGAGAGGAAAGGCAGGCGGGTGCCACGGAGACAGGAGCAGACCAACACAGACAGGGAAAGACAAAGACAGGACGAAACAGAAAACAGACTGACAGAACTTACGTGACAATACAGAGACCCAGGGCGGGAGACAGAAGACCGCTGAGAAAACTGGTAAACAAATGGCAAGGACGAGGCAGAATGCTGAGACGAACTGGCAACAAGACAGAGAAAAGCAGGGCAAATATAGGGTAGGGCTGATGAGGTGATGGGAAGCAGGTGTGCAGGCAGGCAGGTGGAGATGATCAGGTAGGCGGAGACAGGGCGGAGAGCGGGGCAGGGCCGGAACACAAGGAAAAACAAAAGCACATGGACAGGGGAAGAACACAAACACACAGCCAGGGGGGCGGAGCACTGACAGTGATAGTGGTATTGCCCATCCCTACTGTAAACCATTTGAAAACGATGACTGGATGATGCAAATAGCATGCTAGCTCACATACACAGAGGTTCTGTGGCACGTCTGATTTCTTTGGTGCATAGCTAGCTAGCTAAGTAGTAAACCTGCCGAATTTTACTAAACATTGTAGGGCGAAATGTTTCATTGTAGCTGGATAGCTCAGCTAGAAAAGTTTGGCAACTAGACAGTCATCAAGCTATTTCTTCCACAGCTAGCTATCATTAATGATGTAGCCCACCAGTAATGATTCTCCTACCAAAAAATTGAGTGGGAGAATACACCATTGAATAATATAATCAGGGCATATTTTCATCAAATTTTACATCGACGAAATTAACACTGGTCTCAGACATGGACTTCAGATATGGCCATGTGTGCTCTGGCGAGGAATCGTCACCTTTGTCTGCCGTAGCCACCATTACCACCGCCAAGTTCAACTGCTCAAAAAATGCAGCAAGCACTTTGAACTTGACTGACAGCGTAGGAGTAGTTTACTGTGATTGGTTTTTCTCCTGTGACGAACACAGCGTATGGCCTATCGCATTTTAGAAAAGAAAACAAAATGCATCCGCTGACTTCAAAGCTATGCTTCGAAGTAACGAGTAACGGGAACCTTCATAGAAATGTAGTGGAGTCAAAAGTACAATATTTGTCTTTCAAATGCAGTGGAGTAAAAGTCATAAGTTTCCAAAAAAGTTAGTACTCAAGTAAAGTACAGATACTCGAAAAATGTACTTAAGTACAGTACTCAAGTAAATGTACTTCGTTACTGTCCACCCCTGGATCCAGGACAGAGTTGGAGTCAATGATAATCTGAGAGTCTGTGGTGGCATGGGCAGCAAACACACTCCAGTCTGTGTGCTGGAATTGGTGCTGAAGAGCAGATATTACTCTAGCCATAAAATTTAGCCATCAAGCATCAAGTCAGCACATTTGATACCTTCCTCAAATAAGTTTAGTACATTTGTTAGGAATACTTCCAAGTTTTTCCGAATGATAGATCCCAAAATTCTACATGAAATGCAAGTTGTCATGAAAAGCAGTTTTCTGATTGAGTGCAATTGCCTTTTTTATATATTGGCATTTTACTGCCTTGTTTCCAGTTATCAGAAATTGATCCAGGTTCAAAATATTACAAAAATATTCTTGTTAATAGCTTATAAATGATCACACCTAATTCTTTACTATTATTATTGTCATTGTCATTTATTTCTTTAAATAATGTTGCGTATGCACCATGAGCATCTGTTGAAGTATTCCTCTTGAGGCTTCAGTATATATTCAGTCTATACTGTGCCTGCCCTAACATTCTATTGTTTTCTGTCTTTTCTCTGGGAGTAAAAGAACTTAAAAAGTTCCTGCAGTGATGGCCTGCAGAGTTTCAACATGTTCAATTGGTACAAAATCATAAGGACAAATATCCAAAGATGTGTTAAACCTTTCTCAGATATTCCAAGATGTTGGTAGATGGCTTGCCAGCATTTGAGGGCCATTAATTGTTTTTTTTTCTCAGAGCTGAGGCGTGAATTGATGGGTGAGAAGCCTGGTAATCTGTACAGCACATTTTTGCACAACAGGCAGCAGTTTTTTGAGAGCAGCAGAGCACTGACCTTTCATGACATTGAGGATCAAGCCAATAAGAGCTCCCCCTGATGGCGGTGGGGGGAAGAACATTTTGTATTCTCCTATGGATACATTCCATGCTGCTGTCACATTCACTTTGAACGACTGCAGATCTTCCATGGTTAATGTTCCACCTGCAGTGCAAAAAGGGAAAAGTTATCTGTCTAGCAGAATATCCACTCATAATGTGCAACAACAGCACAAACTCAGCAGAGATGTACAGAATTCTAATATTCAATGAAAATGGAATTTCTTTAAACTATCATCAAAATGCTCACAATGCTTAGGAAAAAGTATTAATAAAATAAAGAATGTGACAGTTATGCACGCAGAGTTCCTGTCAGTTCTGCTTTATTATTAATATAATATTATATGTAGCACCACATCACAGTATTTGGATCATCTGTCTCCTTGTCTGGTGATTCCAAATTGAACTGAATTCCAGTGATTTTATTGGACAAATTTTATTTAATAACATAAGAATAAACTTCACTCATCTGTGTCATAGGAATTCACAGTATGGTTGCAGTACCTGCGTTTTGTATGTCTTCGATTAGGTCTCTTCCTATTGTCCCGTTGTAGAAAGCATCTGGCCCTTCCTTTGCAATGATTTCCAGTGTGTCAGCCAGCTTTTCATACTTCACTGTGTCATTTAATTTCAGTACTTTCCTATTCTCATCACAGAGCACCTCACTATAAAAAAGATCACAGTAATTACTTCACCCACTTCATCCAACTCACAGTCTCAGCTGATGAGAGCTACAATCTCAGTTTTAGATCCGTAAGTATAGATCCCATTTCTTGACTCACAAATACTCTCACATTTTAAAATGAAGAAGAACAACAGTGGAGGAGAAGAAACAATCAAGTTTCTTCAGTCCATGTGTACTGTACCTAATTTGTTCATATTATGAGCACATTAACAATGTGGTATATCACAGAGGCCTTGAAAACCACTCAGAACACAAGAGAAGGTCAGAATCAAATCTTAAGAATCATAACTCATGTTATTAACTCATATAATTACATCAATTGATATTAAAGGATTCACAGTGGTTAGAGATAGTCAGAGATATTTAGTGTTGTTCATCTATCAAATGCAGCATTGTTGGACTTCGGTTGGTCACGCCTTACAGGAAACAAGCATTAGAATATCAGTACCATAGTGATGGATGTTCTTCAATAAATTTATTGAAGTTCTTAAGATGGCGGTCCAGGATGCGGGAAACTTTGACGCCTTTTCGGGCCAGTTCAATGGTCTTGTTAAAGAGTCGGGGCCATTCAAGCGTTCCATAGAGCTTGTGTGCCTCTTTATACCCAAGGATTTCACCTGGGACGCCAATCCACTCACTGCCTGCAGAGGGAGACAGAAAGACATGTGCCAGCCTGCCACATGCAAAAATTGGCAGAACACCGTAAAGGGACCACATGATAGAAAGGGTTCTTTCTGTACTTTGTGTTTTAGTTTGCTCTTGCTCAGTATTAAAGACAAAACAAACAAATTATCAGACATTACAGACATGTTTAGGGCTTTTCTGTTTGGATTTTTGAACTTTTTTCATTATGTGGAGGTTCACTCAGGTCCACCAAAGATAATATTTTTTATCAATTTGTTAATATATGTTTTTTTAATTTAAATTAATTAAAAGATAATTGTTAAGGCATATTAAAACATCAGGGTTTCAAATGCGAGTTTCTATCAGGTCCACCCACTCCTTTTCCTTTTCTGTCCTTGTATTTGCCTGTAAAGAGGACTTGATGAAGTCAATGCCTCAGTAGAATGCTCCTCTGTGTTCTGCTTCTTTACTCCCTAATATTGAGACACCCCAGCCCAATACATATGTGTATCAAGGTAGCAGGGGAGTCCACTGAGCCTGTCACTAAATGGACAACATTTACTTTTATTCATTTAGCAGATGCTCATATTGAGTGACTATTAAAAAAGTACATGCAGTAGATTTTTTGCATGTAGCCATATAGATTGACAATTACTAGTGCTATACTTGTAACATAGCACCATTGTGGGAAACATTGCCACAATCAGTGCTGTCATAAGGCAAGATAATTGCTTGTTTTGCTGAGAGAGAGTGTCATGCCCCAGGTTCAAAACCGTCATTTGCTGACAATGACTGGGAGCCCGTATAGGCAGAAGAAACTGGCTTCTTTCAGCCAGGGATGGGGTAGTTAGGTCAATCAGGGTCTCCTCTTTGCTCTGCTCTCGGCACCCTGGGCAGAGGCAGGGAGTTGCTCGGAGCTGCTCAGATAGCATCAGGAGGATGCACTTGCAGTATGCAGAAGACTCCTGAAAGGCATGTGTGTGCATCGCTTTTCTTCATGGGTTCAGCAGCTATTCTAGAGCCCAAGGAAACCAACTTACAAATACTTGCCCTTGAGAGGGCTAAAAAACGAAACTCCCATCAGTTTTGAAGTTATTTTTTATGTATTTATTTTTACTTAACCTTTATTTAACCAGGAAAAAACCCGTTGAGATATGAAGTCTCTTTTGCAAGGGTGACCTGGCCAAGAGGACAGCAGGGAACATTAAAACAGTTACATTACATTACCAGTAAGACATTACAACATTAAAACATACAGCAACATAACATCAATTAACCAATCCAGACTACAGGAAACATTTACACTCCTCCTGCACAGCATTGTGAAGCAAATATTTAAACTGACCAAGGGGCACTAATACGTCTAAATGTAGTATACTTTGTAGACTATTCCATGCCTCTGGTGCACAATAAGAAAAAGCAGTCTTGCCTAATTCTGTAACAGCCCTGGGGACTCGAAGTAGTAACCACCTTGCAGACCTCGTTAAATAACTGTTAGTGGTGAAAGAGAGAAGACTACAGAGGTAAAGGGGTAGTTTACCCAACAGGCCTTTATATATGAATACATACCAGTGTAGCTGTCTGCGCAAGGATAGCGATGTCCATCCCACTAATTTGTGTAAAGTGCAATGATGGGTGAGTGACTTGGCATTAACATAACAAAGCACAGGGATGTATGATAGACTGAATCCAGTCTTTGCAGCACAGAGGAGGCTGCATGCATATATATTATGTCTCCATGATCAATTATAGGGAGAAATGTGGATTGAATAAGCTTTTTCCGAGTCTCAAATGTAAAACAAGCCTTATTACGATAATAAAAACCAAGTTTAAGTTTCCTCACGAGAGTGTCAATATGGGTTTTTTAGGACGGTTTCTCATCTAACCATATACCCAGGTATTTATAAACTGGCACCTTTTCAATTGACGTACCCTGCAAACTAACAATGCTAAAAGACTCTGCCTGAGAATAAGCTCTGGTGAAAGTCATAAATTCTGTTTTGTGCACATTCAGGACTAGCCTGAGACCATGTAATGAGGTCAGTAGTGACAAAAATGCAGTCTGGAGCTCTTCAATGGCTTTAGTCACAGAAGGAGCAATTGAGTAGATGACTGTATCATCTGCATACAGGTGCAATTTAGCCGGATGCATCCCATTGCCTAGGTCATTGATAAAAATGGAGAATAAAACAGGAGCTAAAATTGAACCCTGGGGTACACCTCTGGATATATTGAGAAAACTTGACATATAATTCTCAGCAACAACACACTGTGTTCTGTCTGTAAGATAGTTATTAAACCAGTTTACAGCCCCTTCACATAGACCAATACTATGAAGTCTAGCTACCAACAGCCGATGATCAATTGAATCAAATGCCTTTGATAGGTCAACAAATAATGCAGCACAGTGCTGTTTTTTTATCAAGTGCATTTATGATGTTTGTCACTGCCATGGCTGCAGTGATAGTGCTGCGCCCTGATCTAAAGCCAGACTGAACCCCACTCAGAATGCTGTTTTTAAGTAGGTAATTCTTGAGCTGAGCATTCACTAAAGATTCAAGGACTTTTGCCAATACAGGAAGCTTGGAGATAGGGTGGTAATTATTTACATTTGAAGGGTGTCCCCCTTCTAACAGGGGGAGAACATAAGCTGATTTCCAAACCTTCGGTATGGAATTGGACAATAGGCTTAAATTAAAAATATGTGCGACTGGCTTGGCAATAATACACATTAAGATGGCGCCGGTGTGGATGGCTGCTGTCGCTCGGCGTCCTCCTCAACCTTGCGTTTTTCTCGTTTTCTTAATGTTACTTTCTAGTATTTTCGTAACCTGTAGCACGCTAATCAAGTACAACAGACAGACTGTTCTGGATATTAGATTAAACTTGCAATCGGGAACTTTTAGACCAAATTCGAAACCTGGAGCTACACCGACAGACTTTCTCTTGGTCGGATTCCACTCAGCTTGGCTACCTGGGCGGAAGCGCCGCCGGAGAAAAAGGGGAAAAAGAGCCGGGGTCCTGGTCAGGCTGAGGAACGGACAATACCGCTCCCCGCCTCCTAGTGTTCTCCTAGCGAATGTTCAATCTCTGGATAATAAGCTGGATGAACTAAGAAGCAGACTGGCCTTCCATCGGGACATTAAGAACTGTAGTGTCTTTGTTTTCACGGAGACGTGGCTGGACCCCTCGGTCCCTGACTCGGCCATTCTACCTGAGGGCTTCTCCATTCATCACCGGGACAGAACAGTGGAGTCGTGTAAGGGAAAGGGTGGTGGCATTTGTATCATGGTCAACAACTGGTGGTGTGTGGATGTACAAACAATATTGACGGGGTGCTCTCCTGATCTTGAGCACCTCATGATCAAATGCAGACCTTTTTATCTGCCCAGAGAGTTCACAGCGGTGGTTTTCACCGCTGTTTATATCCCCCCACACGCCGACACCACACGGGCACTGGACAAACTGTACAGAGTTATCAACCTGCAAGAAACTCTACACCCGGAGGCTGCTTTCATCGTGGCTGGCGCCTTTAACAAAGCCAACCTGAAGAAAGTTCTGCCGAAATACCACCAACATGTACTTTTTCCAACGCGAGGTGATAACATCCTGGACCATGTTTACACTCCGTACGGACAAGCCTACAAAGCCCTCCCCCGCCCAGCTTTCGGCAAATCCGATCACACCTCGGTCCTGCTGCTGCCAGCCTATAGGCAGAGACTGAAGTGGGAGCAGCCTGTGACGCGCACAGTTCAGTGCTGGACAGACCAATCAGACGCCGCCCTCCGTCACTGTTTGCGCACTACAGACTGGGACGTTTTCCAGATAGCTGCTAACAACAACATCAACGATTACACTGAGTATGTAACCGGATACATAAGCAAATGTATTGACGACGTTGTACCCCGGGTGACTGTACGGACTTATCCCAATCAGAAGCCGTGGGTTAATGGAGAGGTCTGCTCGGCGCTCAGAGCACGGACAGAAGCCTTCCACTCCGGAGACCCAGGTGAGTACAGGAAAGCCTGGTACGAGCTCAGAAAAATGACAATACAGGGAAAAAGTGGAGTCATGTTACAGTGGCTCCAACACCAGGCACATGTGGAGTGGGCTAAAGACCATCACAGACTACAAGAAAAAGCACTGCAGTGTGGGGGAGGTGCCTGCTTCTCTGCCAGAGGAGGTGAACTCCTTCTACGCTCGCTTTGAAAAGCACACCAAGTTGGAGTTTATGCCAGAACAGGACAACTGCCCACTTCAAATATCTCTGGCAGACGTGTGTAAATTCTTCAAAAAGGTAAACATACACAAAGCTCCTGGACCGGACAATATCCCGGGTCGTGCTCTCAAAGCATGTGCCTACAAGCTGGCAGATGTCTTCACAGACATCTTCAACCTTTCCCTGCTCCAATCTGTAGTCCCCACATGCTTCAAGAAGACCACCATCATCCCACTCCTGAAGAAACCAAATGTGAGCTGCCTAAATGACTACCACCCAGTAGCACTCACCTCCATTGTCATGAAGTGCTTTGAGCGGATAGTCAAAACCCACATAACATCCTCCCTGCCCACCACACTAGACCCACTCCAGTTCGCCTATAGGCCAAACAGGTCCACAGACAATGCAATAGCATTTGCACTGCACACTGTCCTCTCCCACCTGGACCAAAGAAACACTTATGTGCGGATGCTGTTCTTCGACTACAGCTCAGCCTTGGAGCCGTCCAGACTCGTCAGGAAGCTCAGAGACCTGCGCATCAGTTCCTCCCTGTGCAGCTGGATCTTGGACTTCCTGACGGGCAGACCACAGGCGGTGCGGATCGGCAACGCCACCTCCTCCACACTGACACTCAGCACTGGTGCCCCCCAGGGATGTGTGCTCAGCCCCCTGCTGTTCTCCCTGTTCACCCACGACTGCACAGCCACACACAGCTCCAACACTGTGATAAAGTTTGCTGACGACACCACCATCATCGGCTGCATCACAGATGGAGACGTGTCTGCCTACAGAGCAGAGGTGAAAGCCCTGACATCGTAGTGTCAGGACAACAACCTCCTGCTCAACGTCAGCAAGACCAAGGAGCTGATTGTGGACTACAGGAGGCTGCAGGGAGGGGGGCACACCCCATCCACATCGAGGGAACGGCAGTGGAGAGGGTTGGCTGCTTCAGATTCCTGGGGATTAACATCAGCGAGGATCTGAGCTGGTCACACCACACAGGTGTGGTCGTGAAGGCAGCGAGGCAGCGCCTCTTCTTCCTCCGACGGCTTAGGAGGTTCGGCATGGACTCCAGGATACTCACCAACTTCTACAGGTGTACCATCAAGAGTATCCTGACTGGCAGCATCATGGCCTGGTACGGCAGCTGCACCACCCTCGACCGCAATGCTCTGCAGAGGGTGGTCAGATCAGCACAGCACATCACCAGGACTGAGCTGCCAGCCATCCAGGACCTCTACAGCCAGCGCTGCAGGAGGAAGGCACAGCGGATCCTCTCTGACCCCAGCCATCCCAGCCACAGACTTTTCACGCTTCTGCCATCTGGCAGGCGGTACAGAAGCATCCGGACCCGAACCAGCAGGTTCAGAGACAGTTTTTAGTGTCTCTGAGAGACAGTTTAGCGGGGTTATTAAGGTTTTCTGTGACTGCTTTCATGTAGAAATCTGATTTAGACTTCCTGATCAACATTGTACACTTGTTTCTTAGAGTTTGGAATTTCTAATGCAGGCGATTGTACAATGGTCACTGACATCATTACCAAAAATTCCAGTAGCTGTATATTTATGAGGGGTATTCGTCAGGTCCAATAATGATTTTATCTTGTGTCTTGGAGTTTGGTCTTGTGGGCTCATTAATTAATTGCACAAGATTCAATGAGTCACATAGATCTTTAAAAGAATCAGAAACAGACGTAAGCCAATCCCAATTTAGATCACCTAAGAGAATGAATTCTCTTAGCACTTTGAAAAAGCAACATCATTAATAATAAAACAAGAACGAGAAGGGTCTTCCTATACCGTGAAAAAGTCATGCAAAAGTTTGAGACTTTGAAGGTATGCAGTGGAGTGCAGGCACATTTGAGTTTGTGAATGATATAGGTACAACTGGAGAAAGAGACTGCGTTCCTGATGGAAATGGCATGAGGGTCTCGTTGGAATATTTACAAACCGTTGGACATGAATGGAAGAGAAGCCACTCGCCCTTTGCTGATTTTGTCCATTTCCAGGATGGCAATGGATGAATAGCAACCCTAATAGCAAGCACATGATGTCTACTCAATAGTTTATTTGGCTGATGAAAGTAACACAGAGCCTTCAGCAGGCCGGTAGCCAGCGCTCCGTGGTGGCCAAATCCGTGTGAATCAACGAGTTTCAGGAATCTCCTCAAAAGACTGACCTCGATGGTACAACTTTGTAGGACCTCCTCGCTCTTACATGGTTCTTTGGCGATCCTCGTCAATGAATTCGCCTGTTGATACCCTGTTGGAAGTATTGTGTTGACTCGCTTTTCCTACAGAAAAATCATAACCAGGTTCTCCAATATGGCAACCGCTTCTCCGCTCGCAGCTGTTGAGTTGTTCGGGGTGCTACAGATGCTCACGCAGGCCTTGCTTGCAGACAGGTGCTCCAGTTTCAGCGCTTCCCCATGAACACTCCGACAGGTGTATGGGTGGTGCACAGAGTGTAAGCCCGAGGCAAAAGGAGGCGTACTTGGTCGGGAGATCTTTGTCCCGCAATACCATTTGTTAAAATAAATGATAAATAATAAATAAATAGTGGCTTAGTTTTAAGAAAAACTGGATATATGCTGCGTCCACATTTACAAAAAAAAAATGTTTGTTCCCATAGGCAGGATCAATTAAAACATAAAACACTTAAAAACTCAGATCTCAGTGATTCAGACATGCAAACTAACAAACTGCCTGGCTGCCATCTTGGATTCTTGGAGTGGAGAATGGAGTTATATTAAAACTATATAAAGCTATATTAAAGCGAGTAAAAATGGAATACAGAAAAATCCAGTCTATCCCTTACATAGCGAGGAAGACTCAAATGCTAGACCCAACACAACCTAAACATAAGTAATTATACTGAATTAGACTGAAAATATAGCAAATTAGACTGATAATGTATCTTTTGCTGTACCTGTGTTTTTTCCCTCTTTAAAAGAGCATTCTTTCAGCAAGGTATGGTTGAAATCCTTAGGGACAGTGGGTCTTGAATTGATGATTCTGACCTTTCCTGGAAAAAGACAAGTGAAATTAGAATATTGTATCAATTAAAGTGACCTATTTCTTCTGATTGTTTGCTTTGAAGACTCTGTGCTGAGTGCATTTTAGTGTCACATGTTAGGTAACACAATCACACATTAAAAACAACTGGAATTTGATAATAGATCATTATCCATGTAAACATTATCATCATTTGTAGCCTGTAGCTGTTTGGGTCAAGTTGAAATAAGAGTAGTGGGGCTTACAGAGGCCATATCTTTACATAACCGAAAGTTTGCACTGATACCAAATAACTGGTGAATTGTTACATGAGACATGTTTTCCTTTTAATAATCACCCTTTCATTACATTTTTAAACTTCATTTAAACAGCTGGGCTGGGTCTGTAACACAGGTGCATACTGTGTTACAGACCCAGTTCCATTCCAGTACCGAGTTCCATACTGTAGAAGTCATGCCCCACAGAGTCTAAATGATTCATATCAATATATTTTCTCCTGATGTAAGACATGGCTGTAAAATGTAGGTGCCTTACACTGCTAAGTTGCTTTAGAATTCAATTAAAATCCAGGAAGGCAATCAAATGTAAAAGGGCTGGATTTAATTAAATAAAAAATATATATGTTTGCACCAATTTGAATGAAATGATTAAATTTCTGAATGTCATTTTATTTATCTTTACGATTCACTCAAACATGCTTTGATCTATTGAGGCAATGAGATTGAGGCATGCCTACCTGAAACATGTAACTTGATCAAGACTATATAAAATGAAACAGCACACTCGCTTAAAAATGTTACTTTTGAGTTACACGTGTGCACCCTGAGAAGGTTCAGAAGTAAAATATAGTATTAAGATTATGTTAAGTCAAGGCACTGTACATAGTGGAATGTGGTGATGCTGGTGACCTCCTGAAACAAACACAATGTTTCCTCACCATTATTCTCCATCACAGTGAACATCAGTCCTCCACCAAGACCCATGCTCTGTGGGTGGATGAGAGGGATGCACAAAAGTGCTGCTATAGCAGCATCCACTGCTGAGCCGTCCTCATCCAGAATTTCCCTGCATTGGGAGAGGAAATACATATGTAACGAAATAGGGGTGGTCAAAAAGCTCTTTGAAAATGAAGTCATACACATGCAAAATGTAATCATACAATTCGCATTTTCAATATTGTGCTAGAAAATTAATATTAGTGGAGGTTAAGTACATCAAAAATAGGGAAGGGATTTTGGTTTATAACATTATAACGTGCAGATACACTTCACCTTTGTTGAGGGCTTCACTAGGGAAGAGGGTACATACAGTATATGTCTACAGTTACATCTGACACCCAGGATCTATGATAACATTGAAATAAGGGGCAGAAGTACTGGAAAATATAAAAACCTGGGAATCCTCGTTTTGGGCATATACTATCAGTCAGCAGGCCCTGATAGTATATGCCCAAAATATGTATGTATAAATCATTATATAATAATGAATTTCTAGCTGGATTTCTAACAAATTTCTGGAGCACTTTCTCTTTACTTGGCTAAAGGTAGTATAATACCAATGTGAAAGACAGAATCACACATTGATTTTGGGACCTACAGACTAGTCTGATTAACATGCATTTCATGTATGATTTTGGATTCTATCATTTGGGTGTGTGTATTCCAGCAAAAAAAGAGAGAGAGATAACATGGTTTTCACAGAAGTATCTTAGAGACAGGTCTCCTGACTGTCTTTAAAGAAACAACAAAATTACCACTCAGATTAGGCTTTTGATACTGTAATGTTTGTGTAGGGTTCAGGAAGAATGATGCTAAGAGTTACTGTAAATTTAGCCAACTGGCCATTTATTAGGAACACACACACAAAGGACTAGGTGAAAAGGGAAGGGACTAACTAAATGCCATAGCACACACAGTCACGGTGGGTAACTTTGTACATGCAAATGAGCGACCCGCGGAGCATGCTGGTCACGCTCCACTTGCTTCCCCCAACACGTTACAATACTATGATTTTGAAAAAATTACGACAAAGTACAACCAGAATCACTGTCAAACTGATTTCAGAGGTAAATTAATGGCGTTTTGTCATAATAGATGAAATACTTATCCTCAGCAAAGCATACAAAGATAAAAGTAGAAACATTTACAAAAAAACAAGAAAAGTAGTTAATTGCAAAAATGGGAAATTATTTTATTTATATTTGTATTGGCAAATTGTGGTATCCAACAATCAGAATCACTGTCAAAATGATATCAGCAGTGAATTAATGGCGTTTTGTCAAAATAGATAAAAAATAGATTGTCCTCAGCACAGCATACAAAGAGGGAGCACATCAAAGTTGGCAAAATCTTAAGTTGTGTGGTGTATGATTTCTTCTGTGTTGAACAGTTTTTGGCAAATACCATTTTTTCTGTGGAGTATTCCAGAGAATATATGAGCAACCTCGTCTAAATTAGGTAAAAACTGATACAAATTGCAGTATCCTGACTACCATAGTGCAGATGAAAATGTTTTAAAATATTTTATTGATGTATTTCTCTGAACATTTGTTTATTTACTTTCTTACCTACTTACTTATATTTCTCATGTATATCCATTTGTGGATATATTGTGTAATTATGACAGACTCAATCCTCCATAATGAACTATCAAACATTTTTCAGGACAAATCTGAAGATCATCTGCAGAGTAGAAATTATTAAGTGAAGCATAAAACTACTACATTTATTGCCTCTCATTGTCAGCACTTTGGCCTGAGCTGCTTGATTTCTCCCTGTCTGTCTGTGTGGGTGTGCCTTTTGTTTTTGTTTACAGGTCTTTGTGTTTCCTTGGCTGCATCCAAATACTCAGTATGCACTAACCTCGATTAAGAACGTACTACCCGACCGTTACTGTAGTGCGTACTATTGAGTATGCGAGCGAGTAGTAAGGACACAATTTGGACGTGGTCCTTGTATCACCTGCCTCCCGGCCCTCCTGTTACTCAGCCACACCCATCACCTGAACCCTGTTGAGCACACCTGTGTCTCATCTCCTCATCATCTGCCTGCTTAAATATACGCTGCTGTTTTCTTTGTTCTTCGCCTCAGTTGTTTTGTTCTTGCCTTTTGTTTGTACGCCTGCTCTGTTCCTGCTTGTTGCTGACTCTGCCTGTCCTGGATTACTCTTTTGCTTGCTGTTTTGGATGATGTCTGTTTTCCACTGGATTTTTGGCTGTATGCAACCGAGGGACTGTAGCCTCAGGTCTCATGCAGTGTTGCTCTATACGGGTTGCAGTCTTTCATAGAGATGCATACATGCCTGTGGCCTGCGCTCGACCTAAAATGGCACTAGTTGTATAGGCGAGGGACTACGGAGTACACCAATAGCATAATGATTCTATAAGCGCATAATTAGCAGTTATCTTACTGTACAGTGATCAGCTGCAGCGAGTAAGAGACGATGAGCATCGAGTTACAATGAATGAATTTATTTGTTACAATGTATGATCATCCAAAATAATGATCTGTAGGTAATGTGATGGCAAAAGAGTACAATGGAGAGGCAAAGAATAATGAATGGGCTATACGCAAATGTGTGCAGGAGGTCATGTTAACAAGTCTCTTCGAACTATACCAGTTTCCCCCCTATATACCTGAACATTGTGCCGTGACCAAACATGATAAGCTCTGAAATGAGTGTAGTCATGATTCAGCAGTTATAAATACTGCAAATCTTGCGGTAACCAGGGGGGTACGAATGAGGTCTTAGCGAGTGAGGAATGCAAAGATAAGTGCATTCCTCACTGTTCATTTTTGTGCCACATGTTACAATCTTTATTATGAACCCATCGTACCTCCCTGCTACATACATTATTGACATGCATGTGAAATTAGCTTTCAAATGACATCAAATATAATTATGTTGCACATGAGAATGACCATATTCAATACTTTTGACAAGAGATGAACAGAGTCCTGAGTGTGGCAGTGCTGTAGGTTGCCTGGCAGCAGACAGAGACTTGCTGGCCAGAGATAAGGGGGTGGACTGCCGCTAGCCCCACCCCCCGGTTGGGTTGCTTAATGGTCACGTTGTGTTGCATGGTAACTGACGTATCCACATAACTATTTGTAACCTGGGTAGCCTGTCCCCTTGGGGGTGTGGTAGCTCACGCATAACCACTTAGCTGTTTAGCGACCTTGCTTCTGTTTCCGGATCTGTGCATGTTCTGTTTCCTGTTTATATAGTGGTGTTGGACCGTACCCTGTCAGATGTCCTGTGCTTGTCTACCGAGGTAATCTTTACCCTATCTGGTGTATAGAGTATTGGTCTGCCAGTGCTGGAGCCATAGAGTTTGCCTCTGTCTGTCTGTGAGCTCTTGGAGTAGTTTCTCCTGCTGTGTTTTTGGTTGAGGTTACACTAGCTGCTGTTTTGCCTCTAGATAGTTCCGCCCTCAGCGGAGTGGGCTAAGTCACACGGCGTGAACCTCTAGTGTTTTATCTGTGTTGCGGTGTGTGCTGAAATGCAATTCAACTCAAACCGACTGGTCGTAGTGTAGCTGTTTTAATTCCTTTTTTAGAATGGTTTTAGTATAGTGGGCAAGGAGCTGTTTGGTGGGGCGGTTAGCATATTGGTATTCCCTTCACTGTGTGTCTTAATGCTAACTGCACTTTATCACGTTGGCACGCGTTTGCTGTTTGAGAGTGATTGAGAGAGCACTTGGGTGAGTATCTTTCACATGCGGGAATCCCTAGTGGTGAGTATACCTCTCCCCAACCAGCTCTTAGCCCAGTTTTAATAGTATAGTATTTTTACCTATTTAAACTACGGTGTAATTGTGCAATTATTTAAATAAATGGACTTTTTCTTTTAACCTCAAATTTATTGTGCCTTGAAGAATCATGTCTCTGTCTTATCCTTATAAAAGAACTGGGGGGAACCCTTACTTGTAATGTAGGTGTACAATTGCGGTTTACGTACACAAAACAATTTCCTTGGGCGAAATTCCCAAGGTGGCGTAGTTTAGCATTGCATTTGCCCTGCACCTCATGGTTACATATTGCACCCTCCTGACCTCCTGCAAGCCCAGAGGAAAAACACTTGCATTCCTTTGGGGGTTTTGCAGGAGATGTGGTCCTGTAAATTAGCCTACATTTTCATTTCAAGATAATCGGTGTTGCATGTGTATAAAATTTTATAAACCACTGTTTGTAGCAGCTACTTTTAAATACGTGCAAACAGCAAGGAAACACTCTCCGCTAAACACTGCAAGGACAACACGCCAATGCAGCAGTAAACAGGACCATCATTTTAACTGAGTTGTTATCATTGAATAACAAGACAAGTCTGTTAACTCTTACCTTCCAATGTCAGAGCATTCTTTGGAATCTGTGGCCACTGCACCACTTGGACTGGACTGTTCCTTCCAGAATCTTGTGGTAGAAAAAAAAACAAATATCAAGATAATGGCAGTAATAATAATGATGATTATCCCATCTAAACACAGCAGTGCAAACACTACAATCTTTATTCTCTTCATAATTTGAAGGATAATGCATGCTTCTACACCCAACTTGCACTGTAATCTACAGATTAGTTCTAAATGGAAAAAATTAAAAAACGGAGTTGTAAATGCACTCTACTCCATGTACATTATGCTCACACTCACTGGGCTGGGAGTGTTGTTAGCCTGGTCTGACACTGTCGCTCATTCAACTTGAATGGATACACTTATGTTCTCTTGTGCTGGAGGTCACTCTGGAATGCATGTCATGTAATACACAGTTTTACACTGATATATATGAGATATCCTGTTTTGCATTTGTATGTATTTCATTTATCACTAGTTACACCAGCAACTTTTATATGTGTGGGAATTGCAGTGGAACACTCCTTCCTATATGCTGCAGTGGCAACACACAATTGCAATCCTGCCATTTTTCAGGAGCGAAGAGCATAATAATTATTACAATGATAATCATCAAATAACACAAACTCTTACCTTCCTAGATCTCTGTGTTCTCTTAAAACAGTGGCCACATATTGATTAGGTTGGTTGAGGAAAACCACAAGGAAAATAATGATCACGAACTTGGCTTTGCTCATGCCTTCAAGCAAGTGTGTGTCTTTGCTGCTGACTGCGATCTGTGAGTCAGCTGTGTGTTAGAACAGAACTGTGACAGGAAGTCCAAAATGAAAATGAAAGGGAAGTCATTAGGATGGGTGCAACGTCCTGTTGTTTCCAAAGTCTGGCACACAGGTTTCTGCATGCATCTCAGCTTGCCTAAAAGACATTACACATTGGATGATGGACCACCACCTGAAGCTGAACCTGGCTTAAACTGAGATGATTTTCATCTCATCCAGTTCTTCCCTGTTTCAAGAGCTATCCCTTAGCCTAGACTCTAAAAGCCATACAACCAATAGCACTGTCAACAGCCTTGGTGTAATGCTTGATAGCCAATTGTCCTTCTCCTCTCAGGTCACAGCAGTGAGTCGGGCTTGCAGATTCTTCCTCTGCAACATCCAAAGGATCCGTCCCTATCTCACTACGTATTCAACACAACTATTAGTTCAGGCCCTGGTCCTCTCACACTTGGACTACTGTAACTCACTCTTTGCTTGCCATCCTGAATGTGCAATCAAACCTCAACAACCAATCCAAAATGCAGTTGCACAACTTGTCTACAATCTCCCTAAATATAGTCAGGTTACTCCCCTCTTCACGTCACTTCACTGGTTTCCTGTTATAGCTCGCATCAAGTTCAAAAACTTGGTGCTGGCATACAGGACATTGAATGGGACTGTCCCAACACGATGGTGTCACTCTTCACAGACACTATCCCTGTCTGTACTGGTCCCTCAGTGTTGAAATGAACTCTACACAGAGGTTAGGACAGCGGAATCACTGGCCATCTTCTGACGCAGACTGAAGACCCACCTCTGCATCTCAGTTCCACTTCTATCCCCACCCCCTAACACCTGCATCTTGCATTTGATGTTAACTTTATGTGCAGTATTATGATGTATTATGAATTTGTGTTTTAGGGACTGTTGTATCGTAGTATGCTTGGCTTTTGTCAGAGTGCACAAGTTAACTTGTGGTAGGGCTTGAATAGTGTTATGCTTACTGGTCTGGGAGTGTTGTTAGCCTGGTCTGACACTGTTGCTCATTTAAATTGAATGGATACACTTATGCTCTATTGTGATAGAAGTCATTCTGGATAACAGTGTCTGCTAAATACATGTAATGAAATGTAATGTATGCAGAGGGCAAAGTGATATATGTAAGTGATATCTTACTTAAACACAATTTGGTGGGACTGGTGTGTGGTTATCTTGAAAGCACTGATTTTTTTTTTACATGAAAACAATAACACCACGACAAGAGACAACATGCCCATTTTTGGGTCCATGTTTGGTTTTGGGTTCAACTTCCCTACAAATGGTGCAGCACACCAGTGCAATTGTGCCATTTTTCAGGAGTGAAGAGCATAATAATGATCATAATGATGATCATTGACACAAACTGTTACATTCCTACATCTCTGCATTCTTTTACATCAGTGGCCACATATTGATTAGGCTGCTTGAGATATTCCACAAGGAAAATAATACAGAAAATAATAGTGGGGGGAAGCTCAAAATGGAAGTATATGGGAAGTTGTAAGGATGTGTCCAGAGGGCAAAGTAACATACGTACGTCTTGTTGGATTTTCTTCTAATTTTAAAAGTAAATGAGCCGGACCAAAAGCGCACTTGGAGAAAAAGCTTTATTTGGTGCAGATGGAATCCGGCAGCATTTCTGCCTGCGAAGCTTTAACTCAGAGAACTGTTACCGTGATCGGCCTTTTATGCCATGAAACAAATGCCGGCAGACAATAGGTTTACACCGTTGCAGCATCAACCTATGCTTCCAATGGAAATCAGAATCTTTTGATGCTAAAGGTTCCTTTGTCTGGTGGTGGTTGCCAATTGTCCACTCCCGGTTGTATTCTGCTGTCGCCTGTCTTAATCAATTGCTCGTGGCTCCAACTGTAACGTGGCGCCAGAGGTGTGGAGCTTCCTTTGTAACAATGGTAATAAGGCCGTCAGGTTCAACAATTCTCTGGTTAGAAGTTACAATAATCTTACAGTCTTATCTTACTTAATCACACACCAGTCCCAGGATTTACCTTTAAAAAGTCATGAAAGCAAGAGAGCATTGAATGTTTTGCATGAAAATAATAATGCCAGCTTTTTTCAGGTAAGAGACAATATGCCCACTTTTTGGTTTTGAGTTGAATTTCTGTTCAAGCTGGCCTTGGCAGGTCCTGACGTACAATATTGCGATATGCCATGGCTGTTTTTATGTTTGTTCACCATGTGCCACTTCTTGTCACTTCAACATTGCCGCTTCTGTTGGCCAAGCAGAAGTTTCTACCACATCCGTTAGAGGCTGTGTAGATTAAAAGAACACCAACTGCAGTAAACGACCAGTCATGCAAGTCCACCCCTGTCATAAAAGCAAGTATCTTGAGTTACAGACAACCGCAAACACGTCTTATAATCAGATTACATTACATTCATTTAGCAGATGCTCTAATCGAGAGTGACTTCCAGTACAAAAGAACAGAAGTGTTCTTTCACTGGTGCAGGAGGAGAGTGTTTGCACATGCAGAAATCCACCACCATCTCCTTGGTTTTTCCTGCATTGATCTGGAAGCGGTTCCACTGGCACCAATCAACAAAGTTCTGGGTCAGTTCTCTGTACTCCCTGTTGTCTCCATCCATTATTAGGCTGACAATTGTGGAGTCATCAGAGAACTTTTGCAGGTGGCAGTGTGCTGAGTTGTGGGTGAAGTCTGCAGTGTAGAGGGTGAAGAGGAAGGGAGGCGGAACTGTTCCCTGCGGGGGAACCATGTCAGACTTGCAGTCCCGTATCTGATCCTTTGTAGAGTAAAGGAAAAAGGAAAAATAATATCACATTTCATAAACAGTATAATGTTGATGAGACATATTAGCCATGGGCATGCCATGCAACCTTTCAATAGTCAGAAATGCATATCTTTGTGGCAGGACCAGAGTCTATTTTTCCCTTGTACTGCATGGCAGTATATATGTATTAATTGCCTTCACTGACTTCTCCTATTTTCTTATGGTTCATATTCAACTCCAAGGTAATTTTTTCTTTAGGGGAGCAGCTCCCATCCTCCACAGCCTCCATTAGCCTCCTTCTGTGCTCTACTCTAAATCCAAGCAGGAGATGCTGGTGATTGGGGGGTCAGGAGGCCTATGGATTATGACTAGTGTGGCCCTGGTGAGTGCCTAAAACACACCCAAGCTACATTTATACATATGATCAACATCACCAGAATGTGTCCCTCTATTCCCCAGGCGGTCATGAACCACCTGTGGTTTGGTGAAGACCTCAAAGAAGCCATTTCTGCCCCTGTAGTGTTTGTGGACTTCACAACTACACTGAAGCTTGAGAATGGATTCCATAAGGTAAAACCACAGCATCTCACACCAAATGACTGACATATTGACAAAGGAATAAAATGCAATGCAGTTACCTCCTTGTCATTAACATGACAATATATATTGTCATATATGTGTCATATATTCTGTGCTTTTATGTCTGCTGGGTACTGATACTGCTAGGTACTGATCTGGGGGAAACAGGGTCCCTGGCAGTGGGCTGCTACTCTCCCCGGTGTGGCTGTTGTATCGTAGTATACTTGGCTTTTGTCAGAGTGCACAAGTTAACTTGTGGTAGGGCTTGAATAGTGTTATGCTTACTGGTCTGGGAGTGTTGTTAGCCTGGTCTGACACTGTTGCTTGCTTAAATTGAATGGATACACTTATGTTCTATTGTGATGGAAGTCGCTCTGGATAAGAGTGTCTGCTAAATGCATGCCATTAAATGTAATGTGGCTATGCTACCAGCATGTCTGTTTCAACCGCTTTCCTGAAATCACGTGATTATATGCACTTTCAATAATATAAATCCCTAATTGACCAGCTTGAGATGAATCAGTGCAGCTTTTCATGGTTTTGTCCTTAATCATCCACAAGGACCTAACACTATAGAATTGTGATATATGATAAATAACCTGCAATTAATCATTAACATCATTGCCATCATTTGTATGATCAAGTCCACTTCACACATTGAATGAATTAATACTTTTGAATGAATTAATACAATATGTTTCTCTATCTGTATACAGTATATCAAAATCTGTTCAAAGCAAATATTTTGTTTCTTTATCTGTTCAGAACCCAGCAACCCAAGAAAGTACTTGAGTAGGGTCTTTAACACCACTTTCTGTATCCCTGGCTGTTCACCTAGGATGAAGCAAACCATGAAATATGCTATGCCTTATTGCTTGTAACTGTCATATTTAAGCCATGTTTAACTTTCTTTAAATAACATTGAACACAAAATGAAACAGCATGACTTAATACTGTACCATGTTACAGTTGCTCTACAGCAAGAAACTATAGTGATGCCCATTCAGAACCACTACATGCTCCATGCTGATACGTGCCTTGAAGGAATGTTTATTGAATCAATTGTGATGTCACAATGCTGTTCACAAGTCCTTCCAAGGAGATTTATAGGTCCATAAACGTCCTTGATAGCCCCTGAAATCCTCAAAGAAGGGTACACCTCCCACATCTCTTCATACGATGTCATGACGTCGCCAGCCTTGGTTGCCTGTGGGGAAGCCTGTCAATGTGTCGCTAGGCTTTAGCAAGCAGCTGGCCCATCTGATATGTTTGAGCTGCTTGAAGGCCTGGAAAAGATAAAGGGAACATTGTACACCAGCCACACTGAGATGATAACACGAGTGGAACCAGGTTGGAACCACAATGGTGGAGTATGTGTCATTTCAGCAGGCAGACTGGTCAGGCCATGAGCAGGTACCATTCCTGAGTGTGCAGAGGATTGGCCCAGAGACCAGTGTGGGAGCTGTCCAGTGGGGAACCCCCAGATAAAGCTGCAACCAGTCCCAGCTGTCTCCTCTCGCACTTTCAGGTAGCTACATAAAACTGCTGTACAGTTACTGAATGTAACTGAGGATATTACTGAAGATTTTTGTAACAAGTGAGCAAGAGGAATCCACTTGCAGAGATCACACAGGACACAAACCATTATAAAGTACCTGTACTTGAGGCTCAAAAAACACCAGGCTTTGTATATAGGATCATTCACAAGTCAAGAGTCAAGAGAGATTTTATTGTCAGCCCATCCATGCAAGTATACAGTAGAGTTGAAATAATGTTTCCCTGGGACCCATGGTGCTACATTCAGATAGACATTCCTCCAATTCCCATGCTCCTCAGCACTCCATAAAACTCCCAGGATACTGCACTGCACTTCTCCTTCTCTCTTCTCCAGTACCTGTCTCTCTGGCATCCTTTGTATCCTCCTTCATATTCACCTCTTCCGTTGTTACCTCAGTTCACCTGTCAGCAGCTGAGGCGCTTACTGGCAGCAAAGAGTTAAGCAGGTCCATGAAAGCCTGCCTGCAGTGCTGGCATGAGGTACACCTGTCCTTCATTTGTAATTAAGACAAAAGGAGCTTTACGAGAATTTAAAAGCTCAGTTAGGCTAGAATAGAAGAGGGGTGTTCCAGTGTTGTTGTCTCTGCATGTTATGTCTTGTGTCTTGGCTGTGGAGGTTGAGGGAACCAGAGGTCACAGGAGGATGAACCTATGAAAGTCAGATCAACTGAGAAGGTAGGGGGAGTTGCCTGGGCAAGTAGAGAATCAGCTGCTCTGTTATCTGTTCATTTTAACATTTAATGAATTAATAAAGTCACCCATTTTGTAGATACTTGCCTGGTCCTTAAGTCTTTAGTGGCATGAGTCGGGGGACTGTAAGAAGAGGGGATGGTTGTGAGGTGGCCCACACCATGTGATACATGCTGACTCCTTTGTTTCCTGTCCCCTTTTCTCACACCTTTCTTCCCATATCTTTCTTTTTTTCTTCTGCTGTTCCCTTAATCTCCTCCATGCTGCCTCCACCTCTTACAACATGAGTTTTTTTGCACTCATTGTGACATCACATCATTCTTGGGAACATTTGGCAGCAATGTGACCATTTACAGTAATAGCTGACAAAGTACTGCTGCGCCACATCTCAGATGTGCACCCCCCTCACCCCCCTACTGTTGGATCTACTGCCTGCCCAGCACATGCTAACCCTTGATTGTGCCTTTTATATTTCTGTTGTCTCTGGGATTTGGGCTACTTCGGGCCCCCTCAAAGCTCAGCAGGATGCATGATAAAATGGTAGCCATATAGGTCTAAAGTGTTTTGTCTGTTTTTTGCAGTTGCTACAAGATGAGGAAAAGAACATGCCTCACCACCCATTGGATGGAGTGTGGAAATGTGAAAGCATTTTCTTAACATGGAATAAAAACAGATAAACAGTTCTTACGACTATAACATTGCATGCTCTACAGGTTTGACTCCTTCATGATTACTAAAAAAACTCAAGTTTCAAAGGACCTGGCATGACAGAATGTGGAGTCTGAAGTCCTGAGGAATGTGTTGTCAGTCATTGGTATTTGAGGCTCACCATTGTTTACCAGACATAAAAGAAACAGATGGCAGACTATAGAGAGATGGCATATGATTATGATTAGAGATTAGAGCAATAAATTTACATACAACACTGTAACAATAATACGGCAGTAAAATGCACTGGGGCCCAAGGGGGAACCAACTAGATGGCCGTGAGGTTAAGTAGCTTCCAGCAACACCTCAACATCCACTGGGTTTTCACAGTGAAGTAAGAAAGTCCCTCCACCACCTCTTGCCTCCTCTTGGATGAAATGCATGAAGACTGAGTTCAAGACTAAACCCAGAAAAACTGGTTAGTCAGTCAGTCATGCACATACAACAACAAACAACTGCCATCTTGAATGGCTGTTTTTTTTAATAATCAAAATTCATTTATTTGCTTTCAGTAACACACACAAATTAGAGTAATTCATCAATAGTGAGCAATACACAGCTTAAGTCATGAAATATTGTTTTACACAAAGAGTACACTCCATAACTGAGAAAGGTAAAGTCTGACTTTAAACTTAGTAAAACTGACTTAAAAAAAGAAACTTTACCTGATGTAAATCGCTCTGGATAAGAGTGTTTACTAAATGCCAATAATGTAATGTAATGTAAAAGGGAATTTTCCTCAATTTAATGCTTACTGAAGAATGTACATGATAGCATTCAACCCCAGTGATTAAGATTCAACCCCAGTGCTTCCAGAGAGATATCATCTACCTGCTCATGGTATCTCCAGCTGGTAGGTTGTGCAGCCAAAGGTACATGATAAATAAGTACAATGATGGCAAGTCACATCATAGTAGCCAGTGCCTCACTATACCAGTGAATGTGCAAAATGCTAAAAAGCAATATTTATAATCCAAAGGTTACTGGCTTGATTCCCAGATGGGTCACTCCTTTTGTACCTTAACCCAAACTACTTGTGAAAATATGCAGATCTGTAAATGGATAATGTGTACAAATTATAAATTATGTAGGTCACTCAAGATAAGAGCATATGCTCAGAAAACGTAATGTTTCATAACTTAATGCCAGTACTTAACCAATACCTGAGAAAGGGTCCCCCCCAAATGTACCCCATAGCACATTTGTTTTATTTTTTTATCTCCCCATATAAAATACAGCTACAGGCCCTACACACAAGCATGAAATTAAAACCAATGTTGCTTTTATTCACCCAAAGGAATTTAAAATGTTTTTAATATTCATCTGAACACAGTCTGAGTATGCATTCAATTCCTGCTTTTGTCCAGCTTTCGCCACCATCTAAACCACCTGGCAGGATTATGAGCATCACATCATTGCATTCTCAACATTGTTACATCACTCACTTACACACATAGGCAATACACATTATAACAACCTGCACATTCATGAAGCAATTTTTCAGTATTTAATTCACAAGCCAAAATGACCTCCTACTCTCCCCTTCACAGTTTGATATGCATCAAGTATAAACATTCAATGATGATGACGCATCCAACGGCAAAGTATTCACTGAACAATGTTACATATCAAAACAAATAGCTGCTTTATAAGGGTGCAGGGTACCTTTCGCTTTCATTACAAACTAATCTACAATGTGGTCACAGCACAGGCAGTCACTCCAACACAGCACGACCAGAACCAAGATTCTGGTCAGCGCACGTGTAAGCATAATTATGATTGTTTCGATTATTGTTATTTTATCTTTTCGTCGAAGGCACCCCGTGGAAAAAGTTACATAAGTCTGAAATAATAATTGTGAAAAATGCTGCAATTGTATTGTGTGTTGCCACTGCAGTATTCAGGAAGAATTGTTTCGCTGTGGCTTCCACATGATTAAAAGTTGTTGGTGCAAGAATTTGTGCACAAAAAAATGGTATGCATTTAAAACATGAAAAGGTTTATTATTCAGAGGAGAAGTTATATTTTTAATGCCAATATTAATGGAAACAGAATCCTTTTAAACATCATTTTCAAATGCAATTCAGGGACATTGTGAGTCATGGTAACCTGGGACCTCTAAGGAATTAATTTAACCAACAGGTTCTGCAGCTGTGTAAAAACATACAGGTGGTTCCTGATTTTATGACTCAATGTGTTCCTAGGAACCTCACTGTAACCTAGATAGTTCTGAACAAAATGTACTGAATCCCCAAATGCTTATCCCATTTCTGATCATTTCGTTCAGTGCTAGGTCTTACAACAAGGGGTGTAAAAACAAATTTTTCCAGAGACCTGCAGTGACTACAGATGCAGAAGTGTGCTCAGACATTGGATGGTAAGTCTGAAATAACAGTCCTGAAAAAATTATGCAATTGCAGTTTTGAAAGTATCATTTCCCTCTGGTTTCAACATAACTGAAGGTTGCTGCTGCAAGACATAATTTATGGACAATATGAGGTTTTGTAATCTGAGGCCTGTGAGGAGTTAGTTTAACCATAGGTTTTGCAGATGTGTAGGAACATAATGGTGGTCCCTGATTTTATGACTCATATGCATTCCAGGAATTCCCATTGTAATCCAGACTGTTGGGAGTTGAGTCTTATATTACCATAGATCAATAATAAACATACTTGTATTTGCACAATGTCAAAAGTAATGTTGTAAGGATTAGAAGATATGGGATTAAGCCAAATACTGAAATATATGTAAAAATATGAAGATTATTTTAATTTTGATATTGTGTACATATTACATATTACTAATTATACTAATCATATATATATATATATATATATATATATATATATATATATATATATATATATATATATATATATATAATTTTGTGTGTGGTTCATGACAGAACCAAAAGATTCAAATCATTGTCTTTGGACATGGGTTAATTTAGGTATGGAGCAAGCAAGAGAGCGCATTAACTAAAAAAAATTAAATATAGAAATCTTCCTCAAGTCCACCTCATAAGGTCACTAACTGAAATTACATTTAAATAATAAATAAGCTACCGCATCCCATGAGAGTTTTTTGTATCGTAGCAAAATCTAATTAAAGACTTCTTGCTGCCACAAAAACACTTTTCTACTAACTATATAACTAAATGTCACATTCTACATGCTTGCATGTCTGTTCACATTTGTCTGGCCTTTGTTTCGCAGATATATCTCCGTATCATCTCAACAGTGTAGGTACACTACAAAAACATGCCTAAAACAAAAACTTTCAACTGATCAAAGGCATTTTACTTACATGCCAAAGGTCAATACACACATTTCCAAAAACTGGTCTGCCACTCAATTTTTGTATTGATAACAAAACAAGGCCAGGGTAACTAAAAGAATTAAGAAACATTGGGTAGCATTAATAGAGATTCTGTCATTATAGCATGTGTGGTGAAGTGTGCACATTTGCGAGTTTTTAGTTGGCCTAATACTGACATTATGAGAGTGGGTAGAGTAGCGGATCCATTTTTGCTCATTTTTATGTACTCATATAAGAATATATTATTTACTTATGAGCACCCTGGTGTGATAAACCTCTGAAGTGCTTTTGTTATAGATCAATTATTCTTAATCTCTTTTTTGGCACATGCTTCCATTCTGCACAATGGCACTACGTTAGTCACATGAAAGGAATAGCACCTACCCTTCTTATGGTAAAACACAATATATCCCGTATTCATTTTAGGTTGTCGGCCAAAAAAGACATTTTGTATTGATAGTAAAGGACTGGGAAGCGACGATAGGAGCAAACCCTGCAGCCAGCAGTGCCCTGATAGTCATTGTTTGTTGTTTCTTTGTTTTTCCTTTCTTATTTTAGTTTATTCATTTCTGTGAGCCTAAAAAGAGTTTTGTTTTGTTTGGTTATCACCTATTAGCTGCCACTCAATAAATGCTGGTCTGCAGACTGGAAAACGTCCAACACTGATCACTGTTGAATCAGCTCTACACCTTCCTTGTGTGACAGATGTATTTTTCTCTCTAAATACAGCGCCATCCTGGATGAGGGGGGCTCAGCAGTGGATGCTGCCATTGCAGCACTTTTGTGCATCCCTCTCATCCACCCACAGAGCATGGGCCTTGGTGGAGGACTGATGTTCACTGTGATGGAGAAGAATGGTGAGGAAACAATATGCGTTTGTTTCGGAAAGACACCAGCATCACCACATTCCACTATGTACAGTACCTTGACATAATCTTAATACTGTATTTTACTTCTGAACCTTCTCAGTATACACACGTGTAACTCAAAAGTAACATTCTTTATGTGAGCACCCTCTATTGCAGTAGGAAGTGTTACAGGCCCAGCCCAACTGCTTAAAAACATCTAAAAAAAAGACAAGAAAGGGTGCTTATTAAAAAGAAAACATGTCTTGTGTAACAATTCACCAGAAATTTGATATCAGTGCAAACTTTCGGTGACGTAAAGTATGGCCTCTGTAAGCCCCACTACTCTTATTTCAACTCCACACACCCAGCTACAGGCTGCAAATGTTCAGAAAATTATTACATTGATAATGGTCTATTATCAAGTTTCTGTTCTGTTTTTGTTGTGTGGTTGTGTTACCTAATATGTGACACTGAAATGCATTCTGCAGAGAGTCTTCAAAGCAAGCAAACAGAAAAAACAGGTCACTTTATACAACATTCTAATTTCACTTTTCTTTTTTTCAGGCAAGGTCACAATCATCAATTCAAGACCAACTGTCCCTAAGGTTTTTAACCCTAACTTGTTGAAGGAATGCTCTGTTAAAAATGGAACAAAGACAGGTGCAGCCAAAGAAATATTTTCCATCTAATCTGCTATATTTTCACACTAATTGGTTATAATTACTTCTGATTAGGTTATGTTGGGTCTGCCAAGTATCTGATCACTTCTTTATTTTGTCTTTATTAATGAGTGAGAGCAAACGAAAACACAAAGCACAGAAAGAACCCTTGTTATCATGTGGTCCCTCAGTATATCCACAGTATTTTGCCAGTTTTTGCATGTGGCAGGCTGGCACATGTCTGTCTGTCTCCCCCTGCAGGCAGTGAGTGGATTGGTGTCCCAGGTGAGATCCTTGGTTATAAAGAGGCATACAATCTCTATGGAAAGCTCCCATGGCCCCAACTCTTTAACGAGACCATTGAACTGGCCCGAAAAGGCGTCAAAGTTTCCCGCATCCTGGACCGATATCTTAAGAAGTTCAATAAATCTATTGAAGCACATCCATCACTATGGTACTGACACATCAATGCTCGTTTCTATGAAGGCGTTACAAACTGAAACCCAGTAATACTGGATTTGAATTAATCAATTAATTTAATTATCTGAGTTAATAACATGAGATATAAGATTCTTATGGTTTGATTCTATCCTTATGTTCTGAATGGGTTTTCAAGGGCTCTGTGAAATACCACATTGTTAATATGCTTAAAAATTCGTAATATGGACAAATTAGGTACAGTACACATGGACTAAAGAAACTTACTTGATTGTTGCTTCTCCTCCATTGTCGTTCTTCTTCATTTTAAAATGTGAGAGTACTTGTGAGTTATCAGTCAAATGGGAGCTATATTTACGGATCTAAAACTGAGATTGTAGCTCTCATCAGCTGTGGCTGTGAGTTGGATGAAGTGGGTGAAGTAACTACTGTGATCTTTTTTATAGTGAGGTGTTCTGTGATCAGAATAAGAAAGTGTTGAAATTGCATGACATAGTGAAGTATGAAAAGCTGGCTGACACACTGGACATCATTGCAAAGGAAGGGCCAGATGCTTTCTACAACGGGTCAATAGGAAGAGACCTAATCCAAGACATAAAAAATGCAGGTACTGCAACCATGCTTTGAATTCCTATTACATGGATGAGATCGGTTACTTCTGCTGTTATAAAATAAAATTTGTCCAATAGAATCACTGGCATTCAGTTCAATTTTGAATCACAAGACAAAGAGACAGATGATCCAAATACTGTGATAAATATAATACTGTGTTACATATAATAATATATTATATTAATAATAAAGCAAAACTGACAGGAACTCTGTGCACATTCTTTAGTTTATTCATGTTTTTTTTCTTGAGCCCTGTCAGCATTTTAATGATCATTTAAAGAAATTTCATTTTCATCGAATATTAGAATTCCATACATCTCTGCTGAGTTTGTGCTGTGATGTTATGAGCTGTGCTGGTATGAGTGGATATTCTGCTAGACAGATATCTTTTCCTCTTTTGCTCTGCAGATGGAGAATTAACTATGGAAGATCTGCAATTGTTCAAGGTGAATGTGACAGAGGCATGGAATGTATCCATAGGAGAATACAAAATGTTCTTCCCCCCCACCCCATCAGGGGGAGCTCTTATTGGCTTCATCCTCAATGTCATGAAAGGTCAGCGCTCTGCTGTTCTCAAAGAACTACCTGTAGGATGTGTTCTACAGATTACCAGGCTTCTCACCCATCGATGCACACCTCAGCTCTGAGAAAAAGCAGTTAGTGGCCCTCACATGCTGGCAAGACATGATGCTTGCCAACATCATGGAATATCTGAGAAAGGTTTAACACATTGTTTGATATTTTTTCTTAAGGCTTTCTACCAATTTAGCATGTTGAAACTTTGCAGGTGATGCATGGTCTGATGCATGCTGTGGCACAGATTTATAGGGAAACCAAAGTCATGGTAAGCCATTTCAGTTAGTTTACTAGCTGTGCAATAGCGCATTGAGTAATTAGGTATGACTTCTTACCTAAATGCTAAATTTCATAGCTGAAAAGAAGTCCTTTTAGCTCAAACTCAAGCCAAAGTTCTGTTGCCTCAGTGGTTGATGCATGTTGAAGCAGAGATACATAATAGTTTTCATGGTGCTAGCTAGCATGTTTGGCTGATGCTTTTAGGTAGGTCATGAGCATTGCTAGGAAACGAAATTAAACAGCTTACCAAGACTTTGGTTTCTCCATAGATAACTTTCTTGCTAGTGCTGTCTCAAGTGAAAAATGCAGATTCACAGGAGCCACATATTCTTGTCCAGAGAGACCTTTTCTGACTTTGGGGGCTGTGGGGGATGGGGCAGGCCAGTCACCCTACACGTGTATTAGTCTGTTAGTACTTTACTCACTCATGGATTCAATGAGAAAGGTATTGCCATTGCTTTACACAGGTAACTTCAGTGTCAGTCCATGAAACTCAATACATACAGTATTTGTCAATAACAGAAGTGTAAATCCAAATCATGAAAGGAAATTGGTAATCATTCTTGTGTTGTATTTATCTGTGTAAATTTCCTCTAAAATGGTTGATCCTTCTTGACAGGTTACAGCCTCACCTCAGACTCCATAAAGGGTAACCAAACAACCCTGACTTATCACCGCTATGTTGAAGCATACAAATTTGCAAACGGGCAGAGGAAACACATGCGGGATCTCAACTTCTACCCTAATAAAGTGAGTTTCACACATATTGGATGGAAGGCAAGAAAGCCACATAATACAGTGCACTGTGAGACTACATAATTTCTTTAGTCATATTATAATCAGTCATTTTATAGTCAATTGGACACATTCAGAGCTAATAAAACCTGGCCCAAATGGACTTGTAAGAAATGTCATTACATTATCAGACACTCTTGTTCAGAATGACTTACATAGTCTGGATTTTACACATTATCCATTTTTAGAGCTGCATATGTACGGCTGGGCTTAAGCACCTTGCACAAGAGTACAACACATGGGAAACAACCCAGAAACATTCGGTGACAATCCCTGTTCCTTACTACTACACCACAATGTTTCCATCATGTTGCAGAACACCAGGAACACCACAGTTATGAATCTACAGAATTATATATCATGCAAATAAGTTCTGTGTTTAGAGTTACCCCCTGTTCCTGCAAATTTCACAGGGGCTGGAAGTAATAACCTTATTGTGTGTTGTGTGAATGTACAAAACAACAACAGCAGATATCCCAATCCATGATAGTCAAGGTGAATTTTGTGACTCTTTGGATCACTTGTGAGCCAGGTGTCATCTGGGCTCCACAGCTAGGTGACTCCAAAAACACAATGTTTTCAGTACCTGAGTAACAAAAAGCATGTCAAAGTGACCTCACTAAGGTATTGTAGGCCCCAAAAAAACGTTGCCTACCAGTGTCCCACCAAAAACAAACATTGATGAAAAACTGTATTACTGAAAATTTCCCCCGAACTCACCAGGGATTTTTCTATTAAAAAACACATTTACAGTTTTTAACCCAGGCTTGTTTGATTTCACCAAAGGATCTCAAACTTGCTTTATTCTCCATTTTTTCCCATGGTAGAGAAAGGCTCAGAGATTGGTAACTGAAGAGTTTGCAAAGAATATCAGGCAGAAGATCAGTGACAACTCGACCCGTAATGAGTCAGATTATGAAGTCACAATCAACATGGACCCCCTTGTGTCAGGGACCAGCCATGTGTCAGTCCTGGATGAAAATGGCATGGCAGTTTCAGTGACCAGCACCATCAACCACCCGTGAGTATGTTATACAAGGGGCTGTATTGAGAAGAATTGTTGTGTGACAGATACTTTACATACTGTGGTCAGGTTAACTGAAGTTACTACTGTTGCTTTATTTGTAAGCTTGGCAGTATTAAGCTCATATTGGGAAACATCACTAAACTTGCTAGGCAGTATTAAGTTCATATTGGGAAACATCAGTAAACAAAGTTCTCAGCAATCCTCCAACTATCCTTTGAATCTGAGGGAAAATGGAGTCCTGATTAGCCTGTTTATGTACCAGTTGTGATTAGTAGAGTAATGTCATAAGTCTGAAGACTTGTTTCCTTTGGATGGTGTGCTAAATGTCAGGTCATGTGACCAATCTCATTCAAAAAGGTTCTTGCTTTTAGAGTACAGCCTGTTGATCTCCTGAGTGCCATTAAATGCTCTGTCTCCATGTCTCTCCACAGCTTTGGGTCGATGGTGTACTCTGGCAAAACTGGCATCATCCTTAACAATCAACTGGCTGATTTCTGTGAAGATGCAGGTCGTAAAGATCCCATCTCTCCTGGTAATGTGACAAGAAGTTACATCAGCCAGAGCTGTACAAAGGCCCAAACACTAACAAGGGTTTAAATGCTGAGGTCTATTAGCTGCGCGCACGCTGTGCAACCTTGCAATGGTCATAAATCCTTTGCTTTGGGGCAGGACCAGATTCCATTTTGTTCCTCACGCTGCATTGCAAAACAAAATATATATGTATACAGTATATATAGAACTTTATATATATATATAAATATATATATATATATATATATATATATATATATATATATATATATATATATATATATATATATATATATATATATATATACACTTTATAAAGTGTGAGAAAGTGGAGAGAGAGAGAGAGAGAGAACCTTTTGTACACACACACATTACCAATACAGCTGACTTTGATAGCAAAATAATCTTCATGTGATCTTCTGTCTTCAGTTTTAGCAAGGTCTTCTCTTGTTCTTCTTGTAATAGCATTCATTGACTTATATTTTCTTTTGGATCATGGTTAACTACAAGGTAGCTGTTTTTTTTAGGGGAGCAGCCCCCATCCTCCACAGCTCCTTCTGTGTTCTACTCTAAATCCAAAGGAGAGACGCTGGTGATTGGTGGGTCAGGAGGCCTGTGGATTACGGCTGGCATGGCCCTGGTGAGTGCCTCTGCACAGCCATTGCACCCTCAGCCCCATCCAAGCTGCATTTCTACATACGATCAACATCACCAAAATGTGTCCCTCTATTCCCCAGGCACTCATGAACCACCTGTGGTTTGGCAAAGACCTCGAAGAAGCCATTTCTGCCCCTGTGGTGTTTGTGAACTCCACAAATGCACTGATATTTGAGGAAAGATTTGACCAGGTAAAACACAACATCTCAAACCAATACACTGAAATATTGACAAAGGAATAAAATGCAGCTACATCCTTGTTGTTAACATGATGGCAGAAATGAGGTGACTCTGATTCTTATGATCCTTGCCTGTAGACTGTGATGGAGGGATTGAGGAAAACGGGACACAAATCAGACTACAACTACACGGATAAGGAAAACGTCAAGAATGTTGTCAATGCTGTGTTGAGGAAGAACGACACCATAACTAAATGGTCAGATGAAAGAAAGTATGTTGTAGCAGCAGGGTACTGGTCTAGAGGAGACATGGTCATTAACAGTCTATATTTATATTCCGCATTTTTATGTCTGCTGGGTACACGACAGGTACTGATTTAGGGGAGACTGGATCCCTGTAAGTGGGATGCTACTCCCCCAGGTGTGGTTACGCTACCAGTACCTCTATTTGAACAGCTTTCCTGAAATCACGTGATTATACGCACTTTCAATAATATAAATCCTTAATTGACCAGTCTGAGATGAATCAATGTAGCTTTCATGGTTTTGTCCTTAATTGTCCACAAGGACCTAACACTATAAAATTGTGATATGTGATAAATAACTTGCAATTAATCATTTACATCATTGCCATCATTTGTATGAGCAAGTCCACTTCACACATTGAATGAATTAATAAGATATGTATCTATATACATTCTATCAAAATCTGTTCAAAGCAAATCTTTTGTTTCTTTATCTGTTCAGAACCCAGCAACCCAAGAAAGTACTTGAGTAGGGTCTTTAACACCACTTTCTGTATCCCTGGCTGTTCACGAAGGATAAAGCAAAACAAAAGTCAAAAGTGTGTGTTATCTGGAATATTCTATGCCTTATTGCTTGTAACTGTCATATTTAAGCTGTTGAACTTTCTTTAAGAAAATAAAATTGAACACAAAAAAACAAAAAACAAACAAAAAATGAACTGGAACCATGTTTCTCTTTGCGAAGAATGTATTGTGTCAGTGTTTTACAGTATGACCTAATACCATGATGCAGTTACTCTACAGCAACAAAGGAGTTGGTGGAAAATTCCTCCAATTCCCATGCTCCTCAGCACTCCACTGCAAGCACCCCTCTCTAGTGTCCTCCCATCACCTAGCAACCATACTGCAGCCAAGGAAGCAGGGAGAGAAATCAGCCACAGGCAGCAAAAAGTCTTCTCGCTGAAACAACAAAATGCAAACAAATATCCTGCCTGGTAAGTATTAAGCGCCTAACATGAATATATTCCTATATTAGAAATAAAGCTTTTGATGCTAAAATCATTACACGTGTATCTCCATTCTTTGTTGAAACCAAATGAGTCAGAGGTACAAGCAACGACTATGCTGGTTAGCAAAATTACACAAATTAGACACGATACAGACGTAGGACAATAATGTATGTTACAGTTATCATAGCATCATAAATTTAAAAAAGGGTGTAACGTATGAAGTAGAACACAATGGTGAATCCCAGCATGGAAATCTCCTTTATGGGTGTACTGGCCTAATGGTTGGGGACACGGGACATCAGTAGTGCGGCAATCTATGGGACCATCAAACACAGTCTTGTACTTTCCTATAAGGCCTCTGTACAGGCTCTAAAGGTATGTTTTGTTAACAACCCTTGTCACAGCTTTCTTCATGTCATTATCATAGGTGACTATGTAAAAAGGTGCAGCATACACATGAACCTGCTTATTAATTAAAGATCAAGTGCTTAACTGTAAGAAACTGTCACTGTTTGCAGAAAACCAAAAACCAAATCCTAAAAAACCCCACAAAACTATTTGTTTTTCTTACTTTTTAAAGTTTTTGTCTTTGTATCTCCTTGTATGTGTTATGCCTCTCTGTTTACCTTTTTGCTTGGATGCTTAGAACGCTTTGGAAGTTTAGAAGCTGGAGGTGGCCGCAGACCTGCCTGCGGCCAGTATCGTCCGGAGGTGATTCAGGGGTTCAGAAAAATGGGTGTCCAGCAGGGTCTCATGAAACAGCTTAGACTAAGGCAACCTGCAATACTGATCAGAGTGTATCTCTGTTGCCACAGGGTTGTCATTTCTTTTGCATCCTCTTTGTACCTCACTCTCCTTAACATCTCTCTTTACTTTTATCTGCTTGTGTTCTTCGTATGCTACCTGAAGATGGCTGAGGTCAAAAAGCATTTTATCTGAGTGCAGGCACAAGCCAAATCTCTATGTTTTGTATGTTCAGATCTTTTTTTGAGTGTGTCTGAAGCAATTGTGAGCTTTGCACTATATTTAAAATCAATTTATGCTCACTGTTTGCATTTCAGATGATTCAGGTTGCTGTTTTCCTACTTCAACATTTGTATTCCACACTCATATTTCTTTTCCTCTTCCATCTCTCTTTTTGTGTTGATCTTTTTCCATCAGAGCAGTGACCAGTAAGGGTTTTTGGTCTATTCCTTTTGCTCTGCTTTCTCCATCTATTCTTTCTGTTCTCATTCTCTACCCCTTTCTTTGTGTCTTTCTCTGTCAGATCAACCTCTTCCTCTCTCTCCTCCTTCATGCTTTCTTTTTCCTATATTACTCTGACCATTTGCTTCCTTTCCAGCTGTCCCCTAAATGTCTTCATCTCTCCCTCCATGTGCTCCCTCCTCATCATTGTTCCTTGATGTTTTTGGAGCTCTTTCACGATAGTATAGTCACCCGTCTTTCCCCCACTGACCCTTCTCTCTCCTTACCTCACTATCCCTCTTCTCTCTTCTCCAGTAATACCAGTCTCTCCAGCCTCCTTTGTATCCTCCTTCACATTTGTCCTCTCATTATTCCATTATTACTCCAGTTCATCTGTCAGTGGGTGAGGCGCTTATTGTCTTATTGGGAGCAAGGAGGTGGGCAGGACCATGAAAGCCTGGCTGGAGAGCTGGCATGAGGTACACCTGTAATTCCTTTGTAATTAGGACAGCAGGAGCTTTAGGAGAGTATAAAAGCTTAGTTAAGTCTAGAAGAGGACTGTGCTAGGGCTGTGGTGTCATGTCGTATGTTATCTTGTATGAATTGGCTTTGGAAGCTGAGGTGACCAGAAGATGGACCCAAGAATGTCAAAGGCAAATTGACTGTGAAATAAAGACCCTAATAAAAAATGTCCATTTACCTGGTCCTTGCATCTTTGATTTTTTTTTCTACCCTCAGACCGACTGCCTTAATTCTTGACCTTTTCTACAGTCTTTGCATTTCAAGCAATCACGCTAACTTCAACCCTTCCCAAAATTCTATGAGTCAGAAATCATCAGGAAGTCATCAGGAAGTGCAGAACATGCCCTATCACCTATGGTAGGACATTCAGTGGAATGCACAAGCAACATAACGACACTTTTTTTGTCATTTTTCCATTTTCTCCCCAATTTGGAATGGCCAATTTCCCGAATTTGGAATGCCCAATTAGTCATCGATGTTCGGTCCCATTGCGCAACCCCCACTGTCAATCCGGGAGAGCGTAGACAAGCACGTGCCCTCCTCCGAGACACATGATGTCAGCCGCTGCTTCTTTTCGCTCTGCGGTCCACAAGCCAAGCTAGCACAGAGATGAGTCGGAGGAAGACATTCAATATGCAGCTTTTGGCACGTGGACCACAGGCGCCCGATCGACCAGCAGGGGTCACTGTTGTTAATGGGACCGAAGCCCTATCCCCGGCGGAACGAAGCCAATGTGCTCCGCCTGTGAGCTCCCGGTCACTGTCGGCTAGTGACACGGCCGGGATCGAACCCGAGCCGTAGCGTTCAGTCTACACTTACCGACTGAGCCACTCGGGAGCCCCATAACGACACTTTTCTCAAGAAAATGAAAGGGAAAAAACATGTTCATTCCCTGTTACACAGAGATATAATCTTTGCAACTGCATATGCATTTCAGGTTTTATTCCATTCCATGACTGATAAAATAGTCTCAGCTCTCAAAGAATCTGGCATGACAGAATGTTCTGCAAGTTCTGCAAAATCAGTGCTCAGCCACCATTAGAGACTTAAGTTTTTTAATGATAAAACAAGGAAGATGAGTGCTTAAGATATACATAAGATGTATATCTCAAGGAAGAAGACAGCATAGAGTATTTCTAATTTAAATCTCGTTCTTCCTCCAACAGCTGTTTTAAAAGAAACTTTAAAGAGAGATGACATCTCCTTTAATTCTCCAGTTTTCATTGTGCATGTGTTTGTCCTTTTTTTAAATGGATTCGTCTCCCAGACCTCTGATTTTTGTTTCTGTCTGGTCAGACATCTGAATTGTTTTCCTCATGTAATTCTCAAATTAGAGTTATAAAAGAGAATGGGATGATTGGTCAAATTCTCAGACAAATGCCTTTCATAAAAAGCCCAAAGAACTGTCAAAGCCAAAGGACTTCTGTCTGTTTAGAAACAATAAATTGTTATTTTTCGTACATCATTCACCTTCAGTCCATACAGTTGCTCTACCATTTTATGCTGATAGGAAAACTGAAGAGGGCCACTCCTGTTGCACATCTGTATTACTAAATATCACATTTTACATACTTATCAGTCACTGATTTCACTCAGCGTGTGTATGTATGTCTGTGCATACTTGGCCTGTGTTTCACAACTTAATCACCATATCATCTGAACAAACAAGGTATACCCGTAAAAAGTTAACAGGGTGCAACTACTTGGGTGTCAAATGTCTGTACTTGTTGTGCGGGCCTTAAATTTTATTTAATAGTCACCTTGTGTGAAATGTGTGTTTTTGTTTTGCATATTTTTCTTTTGTACCTATTTGTGTAATAATTTGCTCTGCTTATTTACATTGTAGTCTTGTTCACCTCTATGGTGTGTTGCTTGCTTTGAGAACTTTGTATTAAACTGTTTATGTCTCCCTCTTGTGGCCATTTGTATTCCACCAACCTATTGCTATTCACCACACCTGTCTGAGACACTGGTTATTCTTATATGGAATTGTGGAAATGTGGAATTACCGTGGACCGCTGGACACTGTTGATTGTTCCTTTTGGCAAGAGGGAACAGAGACTGCAGAAAGGGCAGTGTCAGGAGAGCGCTGGAATGTAGATTTTTAATCTGTTGAGTGTTTGTTGTTGATATACCTGATTGAGCACTTTGCTGGCAAAGGCAGTGTTCTCCAGGAAGTGTTTGTGAAAGAGGACATGACAGTGCTTTTCCTGAAAAGAATGCTGCCCTTGCTGCCTGCTACATCCTGAAAAGGTGAGTGGGGTATGGGGAATAGTATCTCACATTTCTCATTCTGATTTCTTCTGCATCACTCACCTCAGTCCACACTTGAGGGTTTCTTTGTCCAAGGCTGCAGTGCATGTATTAGTTGCATTTTTAGCTGACATTTTTTATTTATCTTTCCTTTGGCAAGGAACACCTGATGAATAGACCCTTCCTTACAGACTTTTTGGTAGTTTGTACCTTCACTATTATTAATGTTTTTAAAAGATTTCTGTGAATTTAACTCTTGACTGTGACTGGAGGACTGGCAATTCACTGGGAGTGTGGTGGGTTGGATGCCCCCAGGTGCTTCTTGTGACAAATTCATGTCTAAGACAAACTTTCAGAATACAAACTTTCAGAGGCCTAGTTAAATACATGTGCATAAACAATTGTAAAAGTCTGCCATCTTCTGTTAGAAAACATCGGGTAGCACATGGAATTGGTGGCATGACCAGGAGTGACTTTCTTTGTAAAATGCTGATGCCCTGACGTGGACCTAGGAGTAACTTCACTCTATGCTTTTCTTTTTTTCAATCACCTGAGCGCTTACATGCTTTAATTTTGGAAAAATGTATATTTGTGACGGCATGTGATGTCAGCATGTTCAGCATTCATTTCAGATGGTATTTCATGGTTTTGTGCATCTCGGTCATCAACCCACAGAGCATGGGCCTTCATGGGGGGGTCATATTCACTGTGATGGAGAAGACTGGTAAGATGTTTTCCAATGTTAACCTGTTCTCTCATGTACCTCCAGAGATGCAGTCTCCTTGCATCACTATAAAAACCATTATCCTTTGGCCCTCCATGCCATATTATACCTCTGAACTCCCTCACAATACATACATACAACTCAAAAGTGATGTAAAGTGAGTATCCTCTATTGCACATGGAGATGCAATATATGCTTACTTTCTTGGTTAAGCCACTGTTCCAATGAGATGTTTCAAACTATTACATATGTGACTATGTACATACATATAACATTTAGAAGCATTAGAAGACCTTGACCCATTTACACTACCTCCCCACAATTACCTTATGAAATTGGTGTCCTGGTAGGCAAACTGTTCCAGCCCATGGGGGGTTTACAATAAAGAAAAAATACAATCATTCATGTGTTTGGCCATTATTTTATGAATATGCAATACCTGAACCTGTTTGAACCAAGTGATTCCTCTTGTAATGGCTCTGTGGTTATAAGGGATAAGGTGTGGGGGTGGACTTAACAAAATAATTACCTAAATATGTGTTAGTATCAAAATGAATTAAACTGATTCATCTCATTGTCATCTTGCTGTTTAATTTACATCTCCTTCATTTGATCTAGTTATATTTTTTCAAGTTACCTGTCAAGTTAGAATGCCTTGATCTCACTGGATTAGTTGATCAAAGCATGTTCCAGTGAATACACTTTGAAAAAATGAAACTTCAATCAATTTGGTACTAATATCCAGGTATTTTTATCAGATCCAACCCTCATATTTGGTTGCCATCTTAAATCTTGTAAAACTGAATTCTACAGTAATGCACTGCTGTGATGCACCTACTCTTCCATACATAAACAACTTTCCTCTCTCTTGTGAGGAGAATTTCTCTGAAAAGGAAGTGCATATTTTATGAACCATTTAGAATCCCTGTGGGGCATGACCTCTGAGTGAACCTTAATTACATGGCAAAATTGCAGCATTATAAGTTAAAAAAAGCATAAAAAAGTGTATAAACTTTCATCTGTGATAGTGTACAAACCACAATATTACATATTTGGAGTTTACCACCCTTTAAGCAATGCTGTTCAGATTCACTGATTGTACATCAGGTTCTAAAATGGAGCACTGAAGCAAGACATACACAATCATCTGATGCTTCCACATGCAGCCAATAGCTTTTTGGCACACCAAGTCCCACAGTGCACCACAGTGAAGTGGATGCCAACTGGAGGATAGATATTCCTCCAGTGATGTCATCTAAGAAACTTGCAGGTGCCTGAGAGCAGTGAGATGGGGAAACCCTGGCCAAATTAGCACTATGCCACTGTGGGCTCCCAATTATTGTCAGCAGATGATTGGTTGTGTTATTTAATGTGTGTGACACTGGACTGCATCCAGCAGAGGGTATTTAAAGCAAGCAAGTAAAAAAAAACATTTCTGCTGTAGATCATGCTAATGTGAACTAAATTTCACTTTCCTTTTTCCAGAAGAGGTCACGATCATCACTTCAAGAGCAACTGTCCCTCAACTTTATGACCATGACTTGATGAATAATTGTTTAAAGAAGAGCGGTATAGTAAAAGCCTTCGCTGTTTAAATTAATATCAGGTATGGAAATAAGAATCTAAAGGTTGAAATAATGCATTATTTTGTCTCCCCTCTGTTACATCCTCTACACAATAGTTTTTGACTCTCCCAGCAAACTTAAGTCAAGAGAGATTGAAAATACTGTGGTCATGCCTCTTTCTGTTTCTCAGTTACAAATATGTGAACTCATGCATACATAAGTAATGGACATTCCATCTCAAATCAATCAATGCCTCTGGCACTTTGGTCTCAGTTTAATTTCAAATTGTTAGCAGATGTTACAGAAACATTGAAATGAGCAAAAATGGCCCTGTTTTAGTCCAGGCTCTGAATTCAAAGCTAAAAATGTGGCTATTGTTTGCTATATTTTCTGTCTTCAATGTAATTAATGTGGTTTAGGTAAGCTCTACCATTTTGATCTATGTTGGCATTTAAGGGACAAAGGAAATTTTAATCACTTTGCCTCACATTAAAGTGAACCTAAAAAAGTGATGGGAGCTTTTCTCCCTGTTGAGACAATACTACCTACATCAGAATTGTATTGGTAGTTTGTTTTTTGTTGGTTAGGCAGGTTGTAAAATAGCTACAAATATACCAGAGTTCAGATAAGGTAATATTAGCTTAATAATTCATCATCTTGCTACCTGGGTAGCTGAGGGGAGTTACCAGCATAATGTAGAATGGAATCAATAATCATAATATGGAAAAGGTTACCCACCATACCTGAAGGAATGTAGAGATTATGATCCAGTGGTTTCTCCATCTGTGATACTGAAATCCATTTATAAGTCTCATTGTTCAAACATCTCAGAGCTCACAAAATGGACAATCCTGATCGCTTTGAATATTGAAATGGACACAGCACAAAGGATCCTGCAGTTATGAAGAAATTGTTTTTAATAAATGTAACAATCCCAGAACTGGGATGTAAATGTTGTCATAGGTCCATTACTGGGATGAATGTATTGCCCTTTTTAATCTGATCATGGAGTGAAATGGGAAGTAAAAAAAAATGTAACGTCTGATCATTTGTTTTGGTATGTACATTTACATTTATTCATTTGGCAGATGCTTTTATCCAAAGCAACTTACATAGGTTACCGTTCTTTACAATGTTATCCATTTATACAGCTGGATATTTACTGAGGCAATTGTGGGTTAAGTACCTTGCCCAAGGGTACAGCAGCAGTGTCCCAGCGGGGATTGAGCCAGCAACCTTTCAGTTACGAGTCCTGGTCCTTAACCACTATGCTACACATGCCCTTACTGAGTAAGAGCAAGCTCTAAGATGCAAAGCACAGAAATGAACCATTGTGTCCTCTCTTCAGTGCATACGCAGGCTGGCATGCCTCTCTGTCTCCCTCTGCTGGCAGTCATTGGATTGGTGTCCCTGGGGAGATCCATGGGTATGAAGAGGCATACAGGCGCTATGGGAAGCTGGACTTTCCTGACCTGTTCCAGCCTGCCATCAAACTGGCCAGACAGGGTGTGAAGATTTCAAGCATCCTGTACCACCATATTCAGCAACATTGTGCATCTGTTGATACAGCACCTCTATGGTACAGATACTTATTGTTTTCCAGCTCTAATGCAGCAATACTGGATTTGGTAGATGAACAACACCAAATATCTCTGTCTAATTTATACTATAAATTTATACCATGAGTTATAACTTCTGATGGCTTGATTCTGACCTTATCTTGTATTTTGAATGGTATTCAAGGTCCCTCTGGTATTCTTCCTTATAAGAGTGCACATAAGAGCATATTGTGGAAAAATTAGGGACATTACACTTTCACTGAAGGAACTGATTCATTGTTGCTTCACTGTTGAATTGACATTTTTTACATTGTTAGGTTACGCAAGTTCAAATCATTACTTTATTATGAGAGCTCAAAGCCAAAGGGGTCTCGTCTTTAGCTAAAGGCCTGAAATGGAGCTTTAGGTCTGTTTTGTGAACTGTGATTGTGAATTGGATGGAAGAGTGAGTTATATAACTATTGTGACTTCTCTTACTGTAAGCTGTTTTACAATAAAGGGACACTGCTGAAAGTTCGAGACACAGTGAGGTATAAGGAGCTCGCAGACACACTGGAAACCATTGCAAAAGATGGGCCTGATGCTTTCTATAATGGGAGAATAGCAAAAGACCTTAATCTGGGATATAAATGATGCAAGTAATGATGCTGAACGATATTTACATTTACATTTATTTATTTCGCAGACACTTTTATCCAAAGTGACTTACAAGTGAGGTAGAGTACAACACAAGCAAAAAACCATAAGGATTCATATCCTGAAGTTCTGTCTTTTGGACCAGCTCAGTTTTTAAATGTAAAATACTACAATAAAACCATTAAAGCGCAATAAATTTTGAATACAAGGACAGATAAAATGCAAATACTAGGTATGTATTTTTATGCAGATAAAAAATGACAGAAACATTGCATGAAAATGTACAACATTCTTTTAGCTAATTCCATCTTTTCCTTAAACCTGCGTGTACATTTTGATGATGACTTTTTTAATGCAATTCCATTTATATGTATTGTGAACACCGCAAATCAGTTGAATTTCAGCCCTCACTAACCATCTTGGGGATTTTGCAACACATGTCAGTGTTTCTTCTTTTACTTTGCAGGTGGAACGCTATCCTTGGAGGATCTGCAATCATTCAAGGTCAGAGTGACAGACGCATGGAATGTATCCATAGGAGAATACAAAATGCACTTCCCCCGACCGCCATCAGGGGGCGATCTTATTCCCTTTGTTCTCAACGTCATGAAAGGTCAGTGCTCTGCTGCTCTCAAAGATCTGCATGCTGATGCAACAGGAAATGTCCTTCACACGACAGGTTATTCACCCTTCACTGCACTCCTCACCCCTGTTAACAAAGTTTGGCTGTTGCAATAAAAAGTTGATCGACCATGCTTATGTCTCGGGAGTCAAATAAAATCTCCAGGATTTCTTCAGGGAAATTATTACATGTGCAAGCTCAAATTTGGTGCATAATATTATACAGTGCCCTTCATAATTATTTATACCACTGACTAAATAGAAACAAAACATGCTATAATAGAAATTATGTACACACTGGATCATTTTTCCTGCTTATGTTTTTAAATGTTACCCATGACTCTTTATAATGCACAAAGCAAATTCAGATTGTTCACAAATAATGATTCCAGAAATTGAATTTAATTTAATCCATAAATTTACTTTAATCCTAAAACATGGGACTCTCATTTAAGTAATCTTGAAAACAACATGCAATAAAACAAATCTAGACCAACCAACCACTTCCTGGATTTCAGAAGGCTTCCTGATTTTCAGAGATATAAAAGGAGGTAACACAGAGAAGAGATTCATTAGAAACATTGATTATGACGCTATGTTAACACCTGCAAGTTTGCCAATGGACAGAGGAAATATACCCGTGACTACAACTTCATGTCTCAGAAGTTCAGGGTAGGTTTTCACATGAGCTGGGTCGAACACATGGCAGACACTCCATACAATGGGTTTTGGCAGAGTTATCCCTTTTCTTTAGTCATATTGTTGTCACAGTCTTTCTGTCTTGCTGTCTTATTTTCGTCACAGTTTTATTCGGATATACTCCAAGGCAGTCACATCGCCTGACAGGAAATACATTGATGATGAACACAAAGTTAACACTACACAGCATGGTATATCACTGCACGCCACCTGTGTGGGTATCCAGGGTTAACATTTTCTAGACCAGAAAAACTAAAGTGAGCAAGCTACAGTCAGCAGTTATATAGATAGTTCATAAGTATATTTTTAGTTAGCAATTCTCCTTCCAATATGCAGTATGCTATTTGGGATAGGGGGTATGTGTCCCACCAAGTTACAGGTTGGTTACTGCTTGCCTATACAGCACATTATCTTTGGAACACCCTATTTCTATGTGTAACGAACATGAAAGAGGTCAGCACCTCCACGAGTGAGATCCAAACCCCTGTTCTCAATGCACAACTAAATTCTAATTGCCAGTGTTGTTACCAGTTGAGCTAAAGGCAATTTGCCTCTAGTTCCATTGGCAACAACACTAGCTACCCAAGTCTTAGAGAGTGACATCACCGCTGAAACTGCTCTGCTATCTGTTACCCTGTTGGCTGTTATGCAGGACTCACAGAAGCTACTAATTCCAGCTCTGCTGTAAAGGTAAGCGGAATGCATGTCCTGCCAGCCTGTAACTTGCAATGTCAATTACTTGCAAACGGACAGAACTACAACTTACAGTTCATCCATTCTGGTGATGGTAGGTATGGTAAGATTTTGCTAAGATTTTTGTTTACCACTCTGTTCACCATAGGATGTCAAACTTTTCTCCTTGCCATGTTTTTCCCTTGGTAGCTTAAATCGCGTAGATTGATGTTGGAAGATTTGGCAAGGAGCTTCTTCAACAACCGCTACACTGATAGCGATTGCTGTAAGGATGAAGATCATAAGCTCAGTACATGTGATGATAGTGTGGGGACCACACATATATCGGTTCTGGATGAGGACGGCACAGCAGTTTCAGTTACCAGTACCATCAACGACCCGTGAGTGTGTGTCTCAAAAGACAGAAAGCTCAAATTACCATTTGGCCTAATTTTGAAAGACTAGCAGCTTCTTCAAGCTTAAACATTCCACCACCAATCACAGCAAACCCAGAGGATTGCTAAATGAAAAATTACATTACATTCATTACAATTTGTGATTTGTTGGACACTTCTATCCAGAGCAACTTACAAAGCAAGAGTACAGAAGTGCATCTAATTAAGTAACAGGAACAATTCTACATGTAGAACACAACAGGCCACCTCTGATGAGATTATGCCACTGTTCCATTGTTCTTTACTGAGATGCCTGCACCTAAAAATTTCTCAACTCTGTCTGATATTTGAATAAAATGTCTATGTCACCAAGAAACTTAAAACTTTTTTATTTAGGAATTTTTGGTTTCCTGTTCAGTTTAACACTCTTTGCTGGTGATTGGAGGTTGAATTAATTTCAAATGCTGACAACATCATGACTGAGGAGGAAACTGAAAAACTAATTTTCAAAGCAGATTTTCACTCCCAAGATCCCATTCAATTTTTCCTACTTTAAACATTATGTTAGTTTCTAATTTGACACATTCCTGTAATCCACAAATACTCAAGGTAGTGGTTAAGTCTTTCAAATAATTGTCAATAAATGGCCAAGGGCTGTGAGACTTTACATAAATGAATGATAATGTAAGAATATGAATAGATTAAAAACATATTTGTCAGCTGTGATTTGTAGTGTGATTTGTTAGTGTGAAGACTTGCTCCCTTTGAGAAGGGTGCTGAAGGGTAGGTCTGACTGACCTGTTTCAGGGGTCCATGCTTTTGTGTACTGCCTGTTGATGACAGTGTCAGTGACTGATCAATTCCCATCTCTCTCCACAGCTTTGGGTCCAAGGTGTACTCTCCCAAAACGGGAATCATCCTCAACAACCTACTGGCTGATTTCTGTGAGCTTGCGGATCACATCTGTCCTGGTAACATGACAGGAAATTACATCAGCCAAAGATATGAAGCCCCAGACACTCATACAGGCAAAACAGCTGCCATGTAGCATTTGTAGCGTGGCAGTGGATTAAATTTTCAAATCAATTAATCTGATGAGATAATGCACAATGGCTGTTTGTATGTTTTGTAGCCTCGTAAAAAAATAAATGAATAAATAAATTTGATTCATTTAAAAATTAGGAAGTAATGATGTATTTGGTTCAAAATAAGGTGTGAAATCCTTTTAACCTTTAATTTTGGTAGGACAGCATTTCCCAAACCTCTCCTGGAGTACCTCTTGTCCTGCATGTTTTAGATCTCTCCCTGCTCCAACACAGCTGATTCAAATGATCAACTCGTTATGAACTCCTGAAGCTGCTTAATAACAAACTGATCATTTAAATCAGCTGTGTTGGAGCAGGGAGAGATCTAAAACATGCAGGACAAGGGGTCCTCCAGGAGAATTTGGGAAACGTTGTGGTAGGGAATAAAAAATGGATTTAGTAGTCTAGAATCGCTCCACAGTGAAGATAGCAATAGCAAACTACCCAGCAAAAAAGACTGTATGAAATCATTGTATATTCATAAGGTTCTTTATAAATCCCTGTGTAATTTTGTACTGCATGAATTCTATGCCTGGAACAGTTGCTTCCTTCAGTTAATCACTGTATTTTTTGAAAATTTTCTAAAAAAAATTCTAAAAAAGTTCTTATGAACTATACAAGACATTATCATTCTCAATCTGCCATGAAGTACAGTCTGACAGTGGCTATGACATGTTTTATGACATCATGAGCATGTTATGACATCATGTGTGTAGCCCTAATAGAACTATGATAGGAGATAAATAACCTGAAATTATTGTACATCATCTGCCAAGGTATGAGAAGGTCCACTTCACATGATTGAATTAATTAATACTTGCCTTCTTACATGTGCTTCTGTTCTACAAGTGCCTGTATACATCATGTTAATTATACATCAAACCTTACTAAATGTAAATCTTTCATTTCTTCATCTGCACATTACCTAGCACTCCAAGTACCTAATACTTTAGTGTCTTTAATACTGCTTTTTGGGTCCCTGGCTAATTATGTAGGAAAAAGCAAATAAAATTCAAATACATCTTAATACTTGTAACTATATCATATGTTTAACCTTGACAATTTTATTCAATTTGAATTGATTTTATTCAAAGTTTAGAACATGTTTTGAAAAGATTTTGTTATTTTTCAAATGTGTTGAATCTTGTGAAAATACAAATATTATGAGTATCTCCTTGTTTGGGTGGTATAGCCTTGCCACGGACTACATGACGTACTGTTGGCTTGAATAGATATTCTTGCTCAGATGAATAGGCCAGTGACTTCTTTGCCCTCTACCTGTGCTGTTGTCTTTCCTCTAGCTCAATAGAATAGGTGCTGAGGGTATTCCATTACATTATTATCATTTTTTGTCACTTATCCAAAGCAACTTACAAAGAATACAATTTTTATGTTATCCATTTATATAGCTGGGTACAGCCACTGTGCTTCAGAGGGAAACCGAACCAGCAACCTTTTGGTTACGAGCGCTGCTCCTTAACCATATGCTACACTGCTACTCATATATTCTAAAGTTATGGCACAATTACACCTGGAGCTTTTATTTTACCTCAACAGAGGAATATCTGCCAACACTGGAGTATGTTATATCAGAATGCAATGCTCAGATTTTAGAAATCCAATGTAGGGACTTTAGTTAGGACACACTCACGAACTGAATCAGTAATCCTGCCGCCCATCTTTTGAAAGCTGAACTCATTCCCACTGAATTCAGCAGCACAATTTCTCAGATGTTTACCAACCTGCACAAAGAGCTCCCTGTTTGCTTTCCAGCAGTCTAAAGCATGAAAATACAGCCATAGCTTTTCTGTGAGGCAGAATAATAGGATTAGAAATTATTCACATCTGTGCCAAAGCTCTTTCCGAACAAAGTTTCTGCACAATGGAACACATGCTTTTTGGGGGGGATTCAATGATTTGTGGTCCACATAAATGCAGGTTTGCTCTTGTTAAAAAAAAGAAAAGAAAAAAAACTTGACAACAGGAAAAATGAAATGGATTATACAATGAAAATGACATATTGTACTCTTATATTTACATTTTGGCCCAGTATGGTACGGGTTTCCTTGTCTTAAAACCATTGCTTACTGCTGCATATCATGTCCAGCATCAAAAAAAGTCAGCTCTTTCTCCTTTGCCAGCAGCTATTCATCAGAGCAGAGTAATTCCAAAGAATGTCAGAATATGTATGCTAACCACAAACCTTGCCTGTAGTCTTGTATTCCACGTAAACAAATCACTCAAGCCCTTATTACATTTGTGGGTTTCTCATAAGCTTCGGGGAAACAGCGTCTTCATTAGTTCTGAGAGGGTGGCACAAGCAGTCAGAGATTTGTAATATCTCATGGGATTTGGCTGTACAAAGGGAAACATTATGAATGCAAGTCCACCCCAGGACATAGCATTTATCAGCAGGGTCCTAGAAATGTTACTTTTCCCTGCAAGAAGAGAGAAACAAACCTAACTGGAATTTTAAAGATATTTTTGATCGAGATTTTAATATCAAAGCAGCATCAGCTGTCTAAAGCAAAGCAAAACTGCACCATAAATACTACCTGACAAAAGAGACATAGAAGAGGGGTCAAAGGCTTCATGAAAAATGACAGTCATCAACTGAGTGCACCAGGAAGAAGCTGGATATTTTAGTCATGAAATGTCAGACATAACAGAAACTTGCAGACATTTGAGTGACATTAGTGACTCTAAGTGATGAGTAGATTATATTCCTCTCATTTAGCAGAAAGTTTAATAGTGCCAGCCAACATGGATTCAGACACAGTTCCACGCAAGGATAGTTTTTTGAAAATATTCACACAGATTTGTGACTGGGACACTTTTGATGATTTTCGACACAAATGGAACAAATTATTACTGAGAACAAAAAGCTCTATAAACATCACAACATGGCCCTGCTAAAGGACATCTATCCATGAGAAAACAAGAGAGCAAGCAGCAGCAACTGTTCTGCACAGGATACATCAGGTAATGGAGTCGTTTCTGTTCTCCCAGGAGAATCTGGCAGCCGGTGGTCAGCTTTAGTTTTCTAAATGGGGTACATGCTTTTCTTTTGGGGAGTCTTTGCGGGGTCTTTCGGGGGTCACCCTCCCCTCAACACACCGCCACCAGCATAACCAGAATATACATGCTATTCAACATTAAAAATGATTTCACAGGACTTCATTTCTGTCTTGTAACAAATATACTCTCCTAAATACTTATTAATAAGGATTAAATACATAAATACTCATATAGAGCAAGATGCGAATTCTAGGGAGATGGTGTTCCTCTGGACTGAGCAGTCCCATGTTGCATAACAGGAGTCACAACTGGACAAAAACTCAAACATTGTGGTGCCCACCCCGGCAAACCCCCCCACTTAATCAGCATGAGGCCATTTCAGTGCCAGGCATTGAGCGTGCACTGTGCCTTCTACTGCATTGCACTAATGCGTCTGGCTTTACCACGAGCCTTGTCATTTCAGACCGAGCGGTTCTCCTCCGTACGCAGGCGTATTTGAGCGATCGATTGTAAATATGAAACGGCTCAGGCAGCACATCAACTGAACGAAGAATTTTGACCCCTGACCCCAATCAAACTCCATGCCTTTTTAGACATTGTATTTTCTAAGCTGCTCGGTTGCACTACAGTCACATAAATTATTGCTGTTTCTGATCGATACATCATGAAATATTCAGTGGCACAGCAACAGCAGACAAAAACTCAGTTATAGTGGTTATTTCCTGAGATTCTGCACTGGTCTTAGCTGTAACTGAAGGCCAAAACAGTTATGCGGCAGTTACGAGTAACTCCTACATGAAAGCATAAAAAACAGGAAAATGCTTTTATTTCTTATTCTAGTCCTGTCACTGTTACAGAGAGCATCACACTGCATTATAAGGGTTGTGAAATTTGCAGAATTCAGCAATAAATGTTGTTTCCCATGAGGCAGTATCAATATAGTGACACAAGCACCTTGACTGAAATTAAATAAAAAGACAATAACCAACACAAAATACACATATTTGTTCCAAAATGTTTAATAACAAGCATGGCGTGAGAACAATGTATGTTTTAAAAAAATATATGCAAATGTCCTTTTTTTAAAATATACTATACATTTACCTCTTCAGTCTTACTTGATATTAAACATTAACAAACTATTTTCCTATGTGTGTCTCAGTCTACACACAGCATCATGAAGGAATAGAAAAAATATCATTGGAAAAAAAGTATTTTCCCCCCCCAGTGGAACACATTGGGAGGAGAGGGAAAGTGTAAATGTCAAACATACCCCTCGAACCCACAGCTCAGCCCAAGTCTGTAGATGTCCGGTGATTTTTTTTCATTGAGAGGAGGTAAAAGGGAATTCCAGTGACAGAACTTGATCACAGTTATGGGGTTTAAAAAAATAATCAGAAACACCATTTCTTCTTCTCGGAGGGAAAAAAAAATAAACCTGTGAATGAAATCCTTAGAAAAGCAGGTAAGTAGACCCTGAGATGGAAGTTATGGAGTCTTGTGTTAACCAGCCATGCTACCGCACGTGGTCAAACGCAGAGACAAGACACTCTTAAGTGGACCCGACAGACTCAACAACAGTTAGTGTGCTCAGTTCTGTTTGTCTGTTGTGGATGAAACAAGACACTGACAGTCAACCTAACAAAGGTATTTAAAGTCAACAGTGGACTGACCCTGAATGTTGCCCCTTAGCTTAAACCTCTATTAATGAGCAGCTCTCTATGCAAAACAAAAACGCAGCATAGCATCAACTGCATATTATAAATGTTGTCTAATGTTACATTGTTTGTTTACCTTGGATTACTAAAAATGGGGCAAATATATAACACAAAATCATTTCCCAGTAATCACTAAGAATGGCAATGCTGTTGTGCTGTATTAGTCTATTGATGTGTTAAGCAACACAGCTACATTTGCCATTTCCACCTTGAGATCTGATGATTGGTGGATATATCCAGTAGGGAAACATAGTTGCCAAGGAACACAATAAAGACGACTCACAATTCCATAGCATGTAGACAGGGATTATTGTTTCTCATAGTGGTTTATGATGATGATGATGATGATGATTTTTCTCATGATGTACAGGATTCAAATCTCACTTTGTTTTCAAAACACAAAATTTTAATAAATAATATTGATTTTTAAAAAAAGTCATGCTTAAAAAATACTGAGAGGAAAAAAAATAGAGGTATTGAAATGGAAGGAGTTCATTTTCCCTGGTGAAGTTAAAAACGGAGCAAGAGAACGGCTGGCTCTCCCCGAGGAGGCTGCAGTTGTGATCTCCCTCAAAGGCACCTGGGACATCGCACATAAGACAGAGGGTGGTTCCGGCTCCGGTTCCGGTTCTGCTTCTGCTTGCTTGTGGCGATGCCTCCGCAGGCCTGATAGCACAAGGTGCGGGGGAGTAGCAACGGATGACGCTGATCTGTCGGGGATCAGTACCCTGCTGGATAGCCGCCCTTCCTGGGGTCCGATTCGGCGCAGATCTGGTCCCCCTGCCGCACCACGGCCTGCACTACTGCCCCCGGGGTTCGCAGCAGCTCCGTCACATGGTTCTTCTGTGCCAGGCCATCCAGCACACTCTGCCACACACACACACACACACACACACACACACACACACACACGCACGCACGCACGCACGCACGCACACACGCGCACACACATGCACACACACACAAAGCACCCACCCACAAAAATGCACATGCACATACATGCAACATACACAGAAATACACAGATGCACATGCATGCACACACACACATACACAAAGCACTCACCCACCCACAAAAACGCACATGCACATGCGCATACATGCAACATAAACAAAAATACACAGACACACATGCGCACACACACATGCAATCAGAAAACACCCACCCACAAACACGCACATGCACATATATGCAACATACGCAAAAATACACAAACACACAAAAAAAATAAAAAGGATTGTGACTGTTTCTTTGCTTGTGAAACACCATTAGCCATTATTATCATTATCATTAATTGTGTCGTCTAGGTTGAACCTGGGCTTCTTTTACCCCTGTGCTCTTCACAGACCCTGCTGCCCGCTATGCTACTCTGTGGAAGTAATACATTGCTTGCCCACCTGCTCAAAGTCCTCCTCCACCACGGTCATGTTGGGGTTGAGTTGGTTGTGGACCCGGGGTTCTGTCACCGCTTTTTTCAAGTCATAGTTGAAGAACAGCGAGTTGAGAATGACCTGCAGGAGGAAAGACAGTCCGTTTCACCAGCAGTGTCACTGCACTTTCCCCAATACGCTGGGCCGAGCACCACAGGGCCTGGAACGGCAGGAAGGAGAAAGCCCTATTGGCTGATAGATTGAATGGATATGGTGCATCAGCATTGCGTAAAAGTGTGAAAGCTCACCAGGGCCGTCGCAGTGGTGATCTTTGTGCCCCCGGAGGCGCCCACCACCATTTTCACCTTGTTATATTTGTCAAAGATGATCGTTGGGCACATGGAGGAGAGCGGCCTTTTACCTGAAAAGGAAAAGATGCCGTCTGTTTTTTTGTTTTTTTTTTAACTCTGAGGTTTTACATTGTGACAGAAGTTCTCAGTTCCATCCCATTGCACACTTCCGACAGACGTGGACACATTTTAGGGGATCAAAATGATCCTTCTTTTTTTAAATGCCTTTGCGGCATTTTGGGGCTCAGGGTCAGGCTGCCCTACCTGGCTGGATGAAGTTGTTTGGTGAAGGAGGTATCCCGAATCCATTGGTGATGTAGGGAGAGCTGAAGTCGTCCATCTCGTCATTGAAGATGATGCCAGTTGACCGAGACATAACTTTGGAACCAAAACTGGGAAGCAATGAAAAAAGAAGAGGGAAAAAAAACACATCATATTGTTTTTTTTTTTTTCTCACTACATTCTTATCCATGAGCACCAACAGGTGGCTGTGTTTCTTCACTGTGACTAATTATTAAACAAGACACAAGGATCAGATATCGGCAAAATGTAGCCCGAGTGACTCAGGCTACATTCAGACGTTGCCATTGGTTGTATAGATTGTAATTCAGTACTATAGGTTGATGGTGCTGGTGGCAGCCACTGCACTGCCGTCCTCCGCTATGACGGACAGGTGAGCTGTTCCGTGGTTGTCCGGGACGAAGTATTCCGGCTCGTAGTAGCTGTCGGGGTGGGTGGTGTCATCTGTGATTTTACTCCGTATCCCGTCAGCAAAGTAGTCTGAGGTCATGTTTTGAATGAGCTGAGGAGGAGGAGGAGGAGGAAGAGCAAAGCAGGAAATGTTACTTTGTTATTTATTTTAACATTAAGTGTCGTTACACTGTTATTATTCAGTCTTGAATCAGACAGTGTTGACAGACAATGATGTGACCTACCAAACCTTCATTGATTTGTTTCAGGGTATGAAATTTTTCAATACTTTTCAAAATAATTTCAAAATCCTAATATTTACAATGGCATGGAATTTGTAAAGTTTTCAGGTTAGTCATACCCGAGGGACATGGGTAAAGGACAATGGTAAATGTTTTATAGGCGTAGGATTTTTTGAATATTACTAATATTACTACGATATTTCTTTGGAGCAGAGATTGACACAAACAAAAGAACCACTAAGGAAATGCGTAAAGCCTGATTTTCTTACAGATAGGGGTGGATAGATGGGAAGTGCCATGATTAAACAAATTATTACAGACACTGAATGAAACATTGTTCCAACGCTTTGTCCTTGACCCTTGTCCCACCCCAATGTGCCTCCAAGAGCAGGGAAACAGGAAGTGAAGGTCAGCCCCACAGGAAGTGAATCCCTCTGAGTGTCTTGGACTGGAAAAGGGGTATTGGCGGCGGGCTCACGTCTGTGATGTTGAGATAGCGAGGGTCCCCCAGTCGGCTCCTCTTCGCGTAAGCAAAGCGAAAGGCCTCCACGATTCGGTGATAGGTGAGGGTCTTCTTCTCCGCAGTGGAGACGCTCGTACCTGTGAAGTTATAGCCTGGAAATAAAAGCATCACACAAATTAGCTGCCATGTACTTCCTGTCACTTTTCAGCCAGGCTTATCACAAGCCTAGGCCCACCATATCACCTCATACACTTACATCAATACAGAGCCAGAGAGTGAAGGCGTTCTTTGGACACAGTGTCTTCCAGAGGAGGATTTTAGGAAGTAAAAGGGATGAATGCAGGTTTTGACTAATGTCTGATGAGATAAGAGTCTCAAATGCAAAAAATCATAACGAGCGTCCCAAATGAGAGGCAAACAGAGCAGGGTTTTGAAAAGCGCCTTCTCCTTTTTACTCATTTATGGTCAATTAGAGGCAAATCAGGCCACTCGGGCTTCAGTTAATGATCTTCACCACAAGCAGCCTGTCTGTAAACGGCAAATTAGCTGGATTAGTGTTTGTGCGGGAGACGAGGAGGCGTAGAGAGGGTGGGTGGTGTTGCAGCATAAGAGGAGGGTGCGCTAATCCTGTTGGTGCTGACTGCTTCATCCACAGAGCACCAGCGAGGCGGCCGCTTGAAAGAACGGTTCACCAGCACCGCTAACGCTGCTAAACCAGTTAACACACAGCGCCTGTCAAAAGTTTGGACACGCCTACTCATAGAAGGGTTTTTCTTTATCATTACTATTTTCCACATTTTAGAATAATAGTAAAGACATCAAAACTGTGAAATAACACAAATGGAATTATGCTGTGATCAAAAAAGTGTTGAACATTATGCTGTGATCAAAAAGTGTTGAACAAACTCTTATATTTTAGATTCTTCAAAGCAGCCATTTCTTTAAATAACGGATTTGGGAAAGAAATTCATACATAGGTCTCAACTATTTGTCTTAGAAACAAATTTCAAGGATTTTCGCAGAAGTCTTTAGATCAAAATGTCTTTGAATGCATGCTTCCCATTATCTTAATCAGGTGTGTCCAAACGTTTGACCAGTACTGCATATGTTACTTTCAGACAAGTACTGTACTGTACTGTTCCCCTGCAGTTTTGTCACAAATTTATCAGAGAAATGCCAGTGCAGATGGACTAAAATGTATCTACAGGAAAATAAGCACATCAGAAGCACCCCTCCTCCCACCCCTCAGGTGTCAGTAGATAATGTAGCAGGCAATCAAAATTGCACTCTAAAACTCTGAGGTCACTTATCATAGCTGTAATTGCAAAAATACCCTTTGTGTCATTGAATGTGTTAATCACAAGGCAACTTTGACCTTGTTGCCACTGTACCAACTGGTCTGTCTGTTCTGACTGAGAACAGATTGTAATCTTCAGACCTCTAATATGGTCCCCTCTCCTTACTGGAAGAATCTGCAAGTAATAACCCCCCCGAACAGTACCACCCCTCCTCCCATCCTTTTTTTAATTGAATAGCCTCTACACACAAGGTAGCTGATTACATTACATTATTGTAATTTAGCAAACGCTCTTATCCAGAGCAACTTACATTTATTTTATCCATTTATACAGCTGTTTTTTTACTGAGGCAATTATGGGTTAAGTTCCCAAGGGTACAGCAGCAGCGCCCCAGCAGGAAATCGAACCAGCAACCTTTCTGGGTACAAGCCCAACATTGTTACATGTCAGTCTGTACATTACAGAAGCACAACAGTGGGAGAGGCTCCTTACCATCAACTATGTTGAGTATGAGCGCGAGGACGGGTCCGCTGGAGGGGGCATCCGGGACGTACACGGTGTACTCTCCCACTTTCAGTTTGAGTGGGTTCTCATTCAGCAGAGGCTCATAGCGCAGCAGGTCCTCCAGCGTTATAATACCACCTGGAACGCAGAGTCACGTGACCACGGACTACAACGGTCCCGATTCAGCTGCTGCATGCCCACACGCCAGCTGGAACCCGTTGCACTTTGGATATGCCCATTATTACCATCATCGTTATTATTACTACAAACTGCATTTGCTGTGCAGTAGCAGAATAATTGGCAAAAATTTGTAGAGCTGTTAGATTTTAAGATTTGGTAGACTGTGCCTTTTCTCCAGTTGCGTTAACTCCTGGAAACCCGTTACTGTTTACTGTGTGACACGTAATCATTTTGGTGACATGAGACAATAATGAAGCAAAAGAGACAATGACCTGCAGCCTGGATGTCCTCCACGATTCTCTGTGCCATAGTCCCATTGTAAAACACGTCTGGACCCTCCTCTGCTATCCTTTCGTAGGTGTCAGCTAGTTTGGGAAATTTAATAATATCATTTTCCTTCAGGATGTTTTTGTGTGTGTCACAAAACACTTCACTGAAATAAGAAAAAAAAACAAGAACAGAGAAAATGTCATAAGAATCGCCGTGCCCCAGTCTCTGTGCGTGCCTGGGGAGTTAATGGAACCAACTCTGACTGCTTCTGCTGGAGACACTTTATTACTGCCTGTCAGAATGTACACTTCATGACAAAGGGGTTGGGAATGGCTCACAAAGAAGTGTCTCCTGCGTTTGTCAGGAGCACGATTTTAGCCTTAGAGTGAAAACGCATGTGCCGAGACCCCTGCATCCCGCAAATGTCATCTCTTGGATTCGACAGCGTTAAGTTCTGAGAAAGGCAAGGTGGCGGTTTTCGCAAAACCGTGACTGAATGCCGTGCCCCACCCCGCCCCGCCCCCAGCCCCACCCTGCAGGGACAGGCAACAGGCCGCAGAGTGCTACTTTTACCATAAAGCCACGTCACTCATGATGGACTCCTTGTTCTTGGCGATGGCGTTGGCCAGCGCCTTGCCTATGGGGAAGCCTTGGCGGGCCAGCACGATGCTGGGCTCGAACAGCTCCGACCAGGGCAGCCTGCCGTGGCGCTTGTGTGCCATCTCGTAGCCACGGATCTCCCCGGGGATGGCGATGGACAACCCACCTGCCGGCACACACAGAGCAAAGGGGTCTTCATCAGTGCTCTCTCCACGCCCGTGGAGTGTTCTGCATCTTTGCACCTTTATATTACCTTATATGAGATTACATACTTGCTTCATTACATTGCATGACATTATTGTCATGTACCAGACACTCTTATCCAGAGCAACTTACATTTTTTTCACATGTTATCCATTTATACAGATGGATTTTTACTGAGGCAATTGTGGGTTAAGTACTTTGCCCAAGGGTGCAACAGCAGTGCTCCAGTGGGGAATGGAACCAGCAACCTTTTAGTCATGAGCCCTGTTCCTTACCACTATGCTACACTATGCTACACTGCTGCCCCAACTCAATAGCTTATATTTGTTACCATCAGTAGATATGAGTTTCCATACGGTCAAACAGGAAGGTTGTAAGTGATGTTGGCATAGTGGTACTTATATTTTGCTTGAAGTCTAACAAAGGGATCACACCTGGCCACAGGCTGAGGTTGTTAACCCTCTATTTGGATGTCGTAAACAGGGAAAAGGAAGGGGGAGATGGGGTGGAGGGGGGGTGCAATGAACAGCTGACATGGAAGGAGGAAGTGGTTAGTGGAATTTTTATAATCATGGATGGGGCTGATTAGTCTCAATTTCGTTAATTTTGTAGGGATTGTCTGAAAATTCTCATCCCATTTTGAACTTCAAATCATTGTATGTACCAGGTACAATCCAGGCACAGCATATTGCTCAAGCCAGGGTACAACAGCAAGACACCACATGGTAATCAAGCCTGCGGCCTTTCCAACCCCGTTCCTTAAAACGCTGTACCACACCGCTACCGAGCAGTTACACAATGAAGCATACCTCTGTCACCGATGTATATTTATGTCTGTTTGAAGCCAAAAGGGTAGAGCATGAGCAACAGCTTGGGTGGTTCAGTGGGGATTGGAACCAGGGAAAATGTTTAGCTGTATATTCAGTGCAAAGCACTTTCAAATTAGCCTTGTCAAGGCGTTGACTCTGTATATGGCCGACTAAACACTTTCCATGGGGTTCTTACTGACTTCCCCCAGAAAACCAGAAAGTTCCAGATTCAAGTTCCATTTGGAGGGATTTGTTATTTAACAACTGAAAGGTAAACTACTGGTTGTGAAGGCAGACTCTGTACCAGCCAATCATATGCAATGTTGACATATGACTGCCCATAACTGTTGGGTCCCTGCTTGTTTGGAATCAGGCCCAGACAAGAATTTCAAAAGTGGGCATATTCTGTCAGGGTTAAGGGGTGGGACAGGTTTTCATTGTTTTTCATTGGCATCTTTTTAGCAAGGCAAATTCAAGTCTTCAACACCAAAGACTATCCTGTGGTCACCCTCCTAACCCCACCCTGGTAACCTTCATGAAAAGAGATAGTACTGCATTATCACAATGCTTAGCAGTGTTTGCAAACGACCATGGTATGTTGCATAATTGAAATAGCGTTACCTTTCCGGGATAGCTGGGTGTTATTGCCAAACATGTCTTCCGTTGCTTTCATGGGCGCAGTCTCCCTCGCGTCGATGGTCTCTACCTTTCCTGAGAGAAAGCAAACAAACAAACACACAAACACAAAAAAATAAACAGAACTCGAAATTGGCGTTTGGTCCTTTTTCACACGATTGAGCTGAAGGGAACTGGGCCGGAGAGACCCCCGTGGTGGTGGTACGCACCTGTGGAGGCGTTGTAGATGGTGAAGAAGAGCCCCCCTCCAATGCCCATGCTGTGAGCGTTCAGGAGCCCCACGCACAGCAGGGCGGCGATAGAGGCATCCACCGCTGAGCCGTTCCTCTTTAGGATGTCCCTGGAATCAGAAATGCACACGCACGCAAGCACACACACACGCAGGTGCTGCACTGGGGGTGAGGCAGAACTTTGAGCTCCACAGAAAAATGAACAAATGCAGGGTTGGTTTGGAGTACATTGCATTACATTATTGGCATTTAGCCTTACATAGGTTACAATTTTTATATTCATTTATACAGCTGGATATTTACTGAGGCAATTGTGGGTTAAGTACCTTGCCCCAGGGTGCAGCAGTGGTGCCCTAAAGGGGGAATTGAACCCACAACCTCTCGGTTACAAGCCCTGCCCCTTACTACTATGCTATACTGCGGAAGTAGACAGGTCATATGCATCGTCTCGCCCTCTAAATACTAGGAATTACTCTGCACCCTCCAGGGTCATCATTACCAACCTCCTAATTACAGGAAGGTCTTTTGACAGCTATGTTCAACTCGCACAACACCCCAGAGCACTTTTAAACAGATTTGTCAATGTTTAACAGCAAATTTTCTTGTCTAAACACACGTATTTAGGTTTTACCATTTGAATTTATGATTTTATTTCTGGCCAGTAAAACATTTATGTAAATTTGTATTGTAGTAGACATGTATTAGTAGTAGTAGACATACATTTAGTTTCATAGGTTTAAATTATTTGAACACATTTCAATTGGAAAAGGTAAGTTACATGGGTAGGATGACCATAATTACAGAAGAATATATTGTAGCATGCAGTGTTTGTAAAGGTGGCAATTACTTGGTTTATCCAAATTATTAAGCATAACAAATTCTATATTTGTGATCCTGTGTATCATGATAACTTTTCTTGAAGTTCTGTAGTCAGTTTTTTTGAAAATGCTGTTACATAAACTCAGATATTTCCCCCCTCAAAGCATTAGAATTTTTAGCGGAGGCTTGAATGCCTTTTGGGAATTGTAGAGAAGTCTGAACTTTTTTCTCTCAAGGAAAATATATTCAGCCTACGGGACTCAAAAATAATTAAAATTCGGTTGATTTCATTTTGAATTTCAATAAGTGTTTAGCCTGTGGCACAATTTTCAGATATAAGCCGAGTTTACCTGAAGGAAGAGAGAGACCGAAGGCCCACAGCTTGCATGATACCATCATCTCTGATGCTATGAAACTCTACCCTTAACAAACCCCTTTTCTTTTCTTCTTTGAAGTTTTAGATCTCTGGCAAATGGCATTTATGCCAGCATTTAAGTGTTCGTGAATGTGTTTGTCTCTGTGTAATGGTGTCAGGATGTGCGTGGGTGAATGTGTGGGTGTGTGTGTGTTCAGGTCCTTGGGCTGAATTCTGGGCTCTTTTACCTCCCAATTTCGGAGCACTTTCCAGCATCTGCCGCCACCGCAGCCTTGGAGTAGAAGTGGTCTGATGAAGGCGAAGGGGTCCTCTTGTTTCCCACCCCGAAAAAGACGCCCACAAAGATACACACCGCAGCCACCAGCAGTACCACCAGACCAGCGACGATCGACTTCTTGACCATTTTCCTGTCGAATGCAGCCAATACACCTCCGAGTTAGTTCTTTCAGCTCTTCAGCCCAAGGTACTGCTCAGGCAGATTCCAGACAACGGATGTAAATACACAGTCAGGCCTAACTACCGCTATGCACACAATGAAACGTCTGAGACTGCATGGTGAAACCTTTCGTTTCTTTAATGCATCAAATACTTTACAAAGTGGAGCACTCTATATAACAGCCAACTTTGTCCTTCTTCTGGCAGTTGTTTGCTGGCTCTTTTCCTGGAAATTCAGAACACAAGCCCCTCGAGTTGGCTGAAATGTAGGTACCTCTCTTCTTCTGTCAAATGTGAGTGTAGAGGTGCTTCTGTGATATTTCAGCAAGCACAAAAAAACCAACATGTAACACAGACCAATCAAGGGCTTCACAAACACCCTGGCTACCAATCATATGGCAAAATGCACTGTTCCATACCGGGCTGTGGGCTCCATGACACCCCCAGAGGCTTAAGGCTGGATGACTGCATACAGCTTACACAATTACAAATGGGACACTGAGGTAACAGTTAAGAAAATTAAGAAGTACTCCCACTAAGGATAAGCCAGACCCATGCTGGATGTTGGTTGGGAGAAAGAACAAAAACACAGGGAATGCTGAGGAAATTACAGACTGTGTGACCTAATGCCTGACTTCACCTTCTTCAATGAATAGGAATTTTGTTCAATTCACAGGACATGAATCCAACGCGTTGGGGAGTTCTCATTGCACACTAAATAGCAATTATTATTAGTGGTGGTTGTTAGGGTGTTCTGGACATTACATAGGGTTGAAGTCATGTTCTGTAATCTGCTTGGGTCTCAGCATACTATTTTTAAGAATAACATCCTTTTTTCAATTTTCCCGTTACTTGAAAGTTTAAAAATGGTCCTCCAGGGATTCGCCTTATCCCTGGTCCAAATAACTGAGTACATCAAAGCTATAAGTTACAAATGCTGAAAATAGTACTGTTTTATCGTATCTGGTTCATATCTTCCCACATCCTCAAAAGGGATTAATCGGGCAGAAGGTGCAGATAATGTCATTTTTAGAATTTTTTTTTCAAATTTATATGCTGTGCAAGATCATTTTATCAGTAAAATAACACTTAATGGAGTGTAGATAGCATAATAGGGTAATTATGTTTTGTCCAACACTTAATCACTCAGTTAAAGTGACTTCAAATGGGTAAAACTCAACCATGCAATTAAATTAGGTAAATGTTCTTAGAAAGGTGAATGTGAAAATCAACTGCCTTGGTTCCCCCTTCCTGGCAATAAACAGGCATGCTTCCACAATATCAGTCTGTGGACAGACCTTGACCACATACTAAGGCTCCTCTCATGTAGTCGAGCTCATTCCTTTCTAATACTTATGCTGACTTGTGTCCACTCAGTCTTAATGAGCTTTAACAGTCATGGGTTCCCTCTACGATGTCACAGTGATATCACGCAGTCATCTGTGGCTGAGGGCTGTGTGTTGTGAATGTTACAGTTGCCTCTCTCGAAAAGATCAGACGTTTGGTTTGTGTTGATTATGTGACTGCTGTTCTCAGCCCATGCACCCCATCCCCCGGAGCACACAGACCCAAACTGGCAACAAAAATGACGAGAGAAAAAAAAAAAAAACAAAAAAAAAAACATTCTCTTTCCTCTCATGTTCCATGGCTCTTTCCCGCAGTGAGAATAAGCATCTGGCCAAAAATACTGTAAAATAACCCGTAAATGCAAATCACCCCCTCCCCAGCTCCCCCCCCACACCACTCTCCCCAACACAAATCACACAAAAGAAATTAACATCTGAGGATCCCAGTGTCATTCTCAGGTATAATGTCTGAACAGAACCCAGCCCGAATCAGAGCCCTACCTGTTCACAATGCTGAGATCCCTTCCAACCTTGATGTTGCCTCACAGACAGTCCCTTGACAAAGAGAACGTGTACTCCTTGCTTGCCACATAAATGGGCAGTGGCTTTTAATGTGTAACTACTACAGCTTAATTAATCTTTACCCCTCATGCAGCACAAAGTACCTGAGCATGACTACTACCCTGCTACTGCAAACATTCTGACGAAAAAAAAAAAAAAAAGACAGGTGACAGTACTCACACAATTGTTCCAGTAATGTAAAAAAAACAGGTGAGGCAAAGCCTAACGTGGAATTAACAAATTCTTCCTGTTTCCAAACGGCACTGTAACGTGTAATTATTCTGCAAAGCACTGCCTTTATTGCACTGGGCTTTTCAGGTGCTCTTTTTGTGAAATTTTAAGACAGGAGGAAGAACCAAGAGGGCTAATGACACTTCAGATGAGCGGCCTAGCTACTTGAAGGCCTTCTAGATGCATTTGCTGCTAAACAGCAACAATGAGAGGGAAAAAAATAACAAGCGGCACAATGATATAATAATGTATAAGAAAGCATAAAAACAACAGCAGGCCATCTGGCCACTTATAGCTCATCATATGCCTGTAATCTAAAGGGACAGTAGATGTTGAGGGTGGTCTTGATCTATCCCACAGGACTGCCATCACTAATTAGTCTAGTCATGTTATTCTATCCATTTCTACCTACAGCAGGGATATTGTCAAGAGGGTTACAGATCCTATGAAATTAAGAGAGGCCTATAGCCTTTAAAAATTTGAAAACTAGAATAAAAGAAGGCACAAAAAAAATCACACAGATATTGCTTGTTTCGTATCAAATGGGCAATAAAAATATGAAAACCCCTCCAGGGCTTTAGTGCAAAGGAAAAAAGCCATGGGGTGCAGAAAAGTGGCTGTTGTTACTGTGAGATGAGGAGTTCCAATGGAAAATGGCAGAGTGATATTTTTATATCTTGCAACATCCCACAAAGATTACAGGTGAAAACAGTAAGAAGCATCTTTCAAATCCTTTGCATAAATGCCTGCTTAATTAACAGGGTGAAGTGTCTCAGAGGTATGCTGTAGTTGTTGGTTGCGTCATAACAGCAGAAAGCTGAAATTAAAATTCACGATTATTATACAGCATTACAATACTGTGAGAGGTAACATTTAAACTGTGAGGATTATAGCCAATTTAAAATTTAAAAAAAGAAACAATACCAAACCGGTTCATAGGGAATTGAATCTCATCTACTCATAAATAATCACCCAAGGTTACATTCTACACAGCGGTTTCAAAGTTTTTCAGAAAAACTGAAAGATAAATACGGGATTAAGTCCAGTATTCATAAGGTAAATTCATATTCATAACATCAGTAGTGTGACTCACAGCTTGACGGTCGGGAACGACAGGACACGAAGCACAGCAAAAGGCAAGTCAAATGCATTGGCTGTTATTGAGGCTCTTTTATGGGAAGTTATCAGATGGACATAATTGGCTGCCAGCATTCAGGCGCCTTGATACTCTTTGTGCCCTCCAATCTGTCACTGATACTAAAGTCATTTACCATACCGAACACATGCAGTGATATTTAACTGGAGCTGGTGACCATTTCCAAAGATGGATCAAAAATAGCCAACACTTTGAACAAATAGTTTAATCTTCACTCTAATGTAGTCATGGATGAAATATTAAGAAATACTGAGTTAGAATGTGGAGTCTCAGCTATTTTAGGCTGTTGCTGCGCCATGAGTTATTAAATCATCCATTGTTCCTCGTTCATTTCACCGCATAAATAAAGTCTGTTTGCTCCAGGTGCTATTTTCACCCGTCACTTTCATGCTGGCCACCGCAGCATTCTTTAAAATTTTAAAGATTTTAAAGTTTCTAAAGTTTCTCCTCCACCAAGTTAGATTTCATTCTTAATAACTGTTATTACTTTCTGACCATATCTTATCTACAGTACTCAGAAACCGCATACAATATCCTTCCTTGGTATTGTCACCTCAGACCTTGCACGGTGCATTCAGGGACAGCACAGCAATGAAAAGGGACCGTTTAACCATTAACCTTTGGTTCTGTAATCTTCAGATTACCAGTTACGCAAGAGATTCAATTTGATTGATATCCAGGACATCTCAATGTATAATATGTAATGGACACATAAATTATGCAAGTCACTCTGGGTAAGAGTGTCTGCTAAGCAAATGTCATGTCATGTTATGTAATGTAAAGGGACTTCTCTGAAAATGTGTCAGTACTTTACCTCACCACTATCATTCAATTTTTTTTTCTTTTTGTTTGAATTGAGTGTTAAATCTATTTAAAGGTAGCTCAGCAGTGATTTCTCCTGCTCATGAAGGTTAGACTACAGGCAACGGCTTTACCCTGTTCTCAGAGATCCTTGACATCTTGCTGGTGTAATCCAAAATGATATGTTAACCTATATAAAAACGAAACACACAGACACTTTATTAATATTTTATATTTGCTGAGTGCTGCTTTACCCAGATATGATATGGATGATCGATTATACCCACAATCCCTGGAAGCTGGCAGTTGGCTTCTTTTCTGTTCATATTGCATATTGCGCAGGTAACACAGGAATAAGGAGACTAACTTCCCTGTGGTTGAATGGGAGCAAAAAATTACTATTCAAGAGTGGCAACACCAAGTGCTTCTTGGTTTTTCAATCTCCGCCACCATCTGCCTCCCAGAACTATAGTACTGTAGTTTTAATTAGACTGTTTCCTTAGCAGACACCCTTATGTGGGGCAACTAGTAGCTGAAACATCAATCATTCGTACAGCTGGAAATTTACTGAGGCAATTCATGTTAAGCACCTTGGTCATTGCTCATGTGTGCAACAGCTGTGCACTACCCAGAACTCCTAGCCGAAAACTTGTCATTAAAAGTTCAGTTCCCAAACATTTGCACCATACTGCTATCCACACCACCATCAAAGGGACATCCTTTGAATTTACTTTGCATTTCTGCTCAAGAAAAAACATATTTCTAAATGTCTGTTTCAGCTCAAGATGTTACTCTGAGTGAGCAAATATTCCTAAAAGGCTCTTTCCAAACATAATGTATTTTATAATGAATTCTTTCAGCTCAGACATGTCAAAGGTGGGCAGAGTGTAACTGGAGAGTGCTGTAATTATACCTTGCCCGCTAATACTGCAGTACTGTCTGATACATGTGGACCAATCAATGCCTTTCTCTTTATGTACTATATAGGTTCATTTTGGATCTTACCTTTACCTGACAAAGACCCAACACAAATAGAAATGCCAACCCTGTCATACACAAATGGTTTTCATTTTAAAAAATGTATTAAAGTGCAGGAAAGAGCGTAGGCATATTTAACTTTTTCCATCGGAGATTTATAAACATAACCGCTGCAAACAGGTAGCTTGGATATTTTCAACACAAATGATAGCAAATTAATGCACATATAAAGTAGTACACAGAACACAACAAAAATCAAAGATTGTAAACAGAAATTTGGGTAAATCACACACTTGTGATCTACAGGTCAAAATATGCACATTTTTGGGGAAGCAGTGCTTGCTCTGCACTGATTTTTCATTGTTGGATGGAAAATAATTGCTTTCTTCACACCATTAAAAAATGGCAAAACATATATATAAAAAACTGAGCTGCGTTAACACATACCTCATCCACTTGTTACAGAAGTAATCTTAAGCCCTGGTCCCAAAGATCTGCCTACTTTTTTCAATACCATTAGACTAGTCACTTGCTAACAGACCTAGAGAGAAATGGCTAATGGTTGTGATCAATATGCTCTAATTAGAGGGGGGTGTAATAAAAAATACGAAATGGTTAGCCTAAATTGTCAATGACAAATTAAACTAAATTGGATTTTTTTCATTCAATACAAGTCCCACCTACCTTACCACACATACTGCCTACTGTTGCAATGAACAGTTTGAGCGTATTTTTACTCAAATGCAAATCACTTTGAAGTCGTTGACACACAGCTTTTCGATATCATTATGACGTCTGCGGAAATCCCTGTCTGTGTTGCAGCAACGCCCTTAAACCTGCTGCAAGCTCCCGGCTGCAGGCGAGTAGCCAGTAACGGCAGCTTGCGTTTCGGGGCGGAGTTGAACACGAGGCGGGGCTGGACATCCATAGACCTTTGATTGCTGTGAATGTCCCAGAAGTATATTGGCGTAGGTTCGATATGCATTTTACTCCTTTGTTGGAGTGAAAAAATAATAATAATTCGACTCTCCGATTGTAAGACATGTACATTACACATGTATGGTAAGAAGAGAAAAAGGACAAAATCAATTCAAAACCTTAAATGGACAATTCTGTGAAAATCTGCTTTTGAAGTCCTGTTAGAAGTCTTCTATAATAGCGAAGCAAGTGAAATTTCACAATAATGGGAAAAGAGAACGTTATTAAGTCATCAGATAGCGACAACAATTATTTCTGTGAATACTGCGATAGCGACCAATATTTTTTCAGGGCAATTAAATCACCTGACTTTATACCGGTGACCTACCAAGCTGTTTAAACATCTCTTAATTACTGTCATCTGATAGGTTTGTTGAGCGTTGATCCTTTTTTTGAATATTCAGATGGTTAAATAATATGCCACTTATTTAATTTTTGTATATTGCAAGCTTTTGATGACAGGACAGTTGCAAAAACAGCGCCCCACTCTTAATTCTACAATATTTAATGTTTTAGATAGATGTTTGACCCTTTAGGTAAAGTCAGACATCGTGACATCACACGGCTTTCTATACCGTTGTCCTCTGTGGAACACTGAAATGCAGACAGAGTACCATCGCAGAGTCGCACGAATAAATATACAAGTGAATTAGTTCTCGCCCATGGACCAGCAAGATAAACAACAACATCAATCTAATTGTCACAGCTACTCAAAAAGTACGCATACGATTTCTGAAGTTTAAACCTAGCGTGGGGCATTCCTTTATAAAAAACACATGTAGGCATAACGGGCTCTGATTGGACAGAGACTGTACTAGACGAGTGTGGTGCGGTGTAGCAGCAGACACAAACAGTGTTGTAAGGGGACAGCTACAGAATAGCAAGCGAGGAAGCAGTACGCGCTTCATAGGTCGTATAACCTTACTGAAGAGACAGGATCATATACATAGCGGGCAGAGGGAATCACGTTCCAAATGCATTAGGAACGACATTGCTTTGCAATACATTTTACGCATCTCTTTGTTTTCGTTACTATGAATTATACTAGCAGGATGAAATAACTCATGCACAACAGAACGATACAATACGAGTGATTTACTCAAGTTTGCATGGTTGGTGGGTTGCAGACCTGCACGTTATTAATATGGTTGCATTTTACATTGGATATACAATACTGAATTAACAAATTGCTGTGCAACTGTAATATTACAACAACAAAAATGGGCTCTAGACTAAGCAGACAGAGCAGTCTGGACAGCGACACGAAATTTTCAAAGAGGAGACGCCAGCCGCGTGACAGTTCCGGAGAAGCAGAGAGGACTGGGAGTCGAGGTAGCGGGGAGTTTTTGTTTACATCCTTGATGCTGAAGTCAGACAAGCTGCCGGGCATGCTGCGGAAAACGAATCACAGCCCGTACGTGAGGAGGGTGGCGTGGATCCGAGAGATACAGAAGCTTCTCCGCGAACACAAGGTGGACCAGGCGGTCGACGTGCTCAAATTACTGAGAAAGGTGAGGACAAACGAAGCGCAGTGTTCTGAAACGGGCGTGCGCTGCACAGTGTTTTCGATTAATGCTCAAACGTTACCGTGTAGCCACTAACATTTTTTTTTTGAAAAGTCAACAAGGTCTAGCCTGTTTCAAAATAAATTAGCTGTAGCATTGTTCTGCAAAATCCAAATAAATCCTGTAAATGTCTTTATGCCTGTTGCAAAGGGACTGATACATGCAATATGTAGTGAAAACTGCGTTCCGCAGCCGAATTGGATGAAGGGATTACTTTGTCCATTTTTTAAGGTCAGACTCTTTCGAGTTGATACTCATTGAATGAGTGGCCCAACGGCCACAGGTTGTTGTTGGTGGTGGTGGTGCAGAGTCATCACCGTTACAAGCAGTTCCTAAATTGTACAGTTCCATTGTGAATTCTAAAGATTTCACCAGACCAGTCGAGAGCGTGCACAGAGGGTGGGAAATTTCTTGAACATTTGTTTTTCGTCGGGGGACAAAGTCACATTCACGCACAAAGCTCGATTCAGTGTTTACCACTGAGTGGAATCATTGTGCGTTCCAAGGTGCATACCTGGAATTAAGTTATTGTTGTTAATATTATGATAATATGTGCCAGCAGTATCATTGTCATCGGCAAAAACAATAACAGTACTGTAGGTCACGGAAATAGTCCCAACAGCGTCCTCCAACTGCCTCTTTCAAACCAGTCCCATATTTTTGTTTCTGCAGCTATTCCCGCATATTATTCCATGCATCCTAACCTCTTCAGTCAAGCATGTCACCCGAAAATTAGTTACCATGTGGCTGCATTACTAAATCTGTTAAAGCAATTTTATGGCTTTATAGCAGAGCTAAGCCAAGTAGTTAATTCACATGTTCATTAGACCATGTTGGTTAACTTTTACATTGCTACGTTTGAGACTGCCTGTTCACCAGAAAGCTTGCTAGTTAGCAAGGCAGATCACAAACTTACAGTTTTTCTGGATGAAAATGTTACTGTTCCTGTTTTGCTATAATGCTTAAAATGACAGATCATTGTCCTCTGGTTTCCATTTTATTAAAATTTGTAAAGTAGAATTGGTTCCTGCTTGTTATTTTGCAGGGAACACAAAACCTCTGTTTGCTGGGACAATTCACAGGTCAGCTACAGGTTAAAAAAGGCTCTGAAACACAAACTGACAAATTGAAGGTTGCCATGCTAGGAAGCCACATGTGAGGTTTACAGCCAAGTCAGAGCAGGGGAAACAAGGTATAAACTCAGCCTCTGCCCTTTTTGACAGTTGAACAAATGATCCACCTTCACAGTGGAAACGAAACGCATCAATCAAAATTTGTCCTAGAAATAAAATACGCTGTGCACCCCAAAGTAGAAGAGGGAGTAGCTGGTGTTGGGCAGCAGTCCCCCCCCCTTTATTTCTTTTCCTCTTTAACACTAATGCAGTTCCCAGTTGGTGCGCTTTTCGCAGCCAGCATGGTCGAGCGTGAGTGGGTGTTTGCCTTCTCTGCTCTGTGCAGTGCTGTAGGATACAGAGAACCCATCTGTTCTACCTTCCTCAAAGGGCTGTATGGAGTTCCTGTTTAGGGATGGGGGGCAAGAGAAATGAACACCCTCCTGCAAGCACCCCCTGCCTGCCAAAAACTCCCCAAGAGATGAAGCTATGTGGGAGGATGGAATAGTGTTTTTTTCCGGTGGGAGAATGTTAGAGCTGGCCATTACCTTTATTAAACCAGGTGGCAAAGAGAGCAACGCGCATTTTGCCAGCGGTACTATTTTCCTTTTCAATACCCCGGTGTGGGCACAAGCATGGTAGCAAATGGGTTACAAACTGAGTCCAGATGCACTTTCCCTGAGGAGATAACAAGCCTAGAGGAAGGAGGCAAAGTGAAACGGCACCAAAGAGAAGGCACTGATGGTGTCTTTGGGCACACAGCCTGTCACTGTCTCAGTGGCACCCCCGGTTTCCAAGTGTTAAAGTGCACATTGCTATTCGTTGTATCCTCTTTCCTGTTCCTGCAGGCAGATTGGCGGTGAAGTAGGGGAAAAAATCGATATCAGTAATGTATTAATCTGGAACCGTCTCTGCATTTTTGCCTTTATGATTGATTACATCAGTTCTGTTACCCGTCTCTTAGACAGTTCCTTGAAACACATTAGAAAATCAGGAAACACAAAAAAATGTTAGAGGACAGAGAGACACTGTGAATCTCCTCATCAAGTCAGTTAGGTAATACTCCTCATCAAGTCAGTTAGGCATGAACTGTTACGTAAAGAGGAATTTTTTTTTTTTTACCCAGGAAAACAGTTTGTGCTGGAGCCAGTTCATGCACGGCACTGAAATGAGGCAGTAGCGGTGTCCGACCCACGGGTTCTGACACGGCTCCCCTATCTGGAGTCCCCCCCCCCCCAGTTTTCCACCCTGCTGCTCCCCGACTCTCCCCGATCAGAGCGGGAGTGAGTTTCCTCACCCAGCACTCTGAAGCCAGACAGCCTGTCACTCCTCGCTTCGACCCTGTCTAATGTAGCCATTAGGGCGCATCCACTCTCCCGGTCCCTAATGTCAGTGGCTGACGCTCTGTAATGGAGCCTTGGTGTAATAGCAGTTTGGGCAGGAGTGGGAGGGGGAGGGAGAGAAGGGGAAGGGGGCAATATTGATGCAGCAGACGTGGTCAGAAGCACAAGCAATTGCCTTCATTCATTCCAATAATCATGGCCGTCGTCACGCACCATCCCATATTTCATGTCGGTGGTGTGTGCAGAAAATATTGTAGGGGTGTGCACACACACACACACACACACACAGACACACACACACACACACACACACACACACACACACACACACACACACACAAAGTACCGCCAACATGCAGTGTGGCTCTGACGCCACTGTGAGCAGTAGATGAATTTTGCCCGGTGCGGCTCTGTGTGAAGTGCCTATTGAACGCTATTGGGCAACAGGTGAAATGGGTATCTGTGACCCGTTAAACGTCTGTGTGACTGACAGGCCTCTCACTCAGGCCACAGGCCAACAGCTCTTACCACGCACTCAAAACCCTTCCCCCATTGTCTTCATCTGAAAAACTCATTTTCTCATTATCGCATTAGATCCCAGATGGTAGGGTTTGATTGTTTTTTTTTTCCCCAAGCCAAGGAAATAATGATTAAAAATAAATCTATGAATATTTCAGAATTGACCCCCCCCTTCCTCCTTCATAAAATTTCACAAAATGTCTTACATTTAATGTACACAATTATTTCGGTTTGTCTTTCATGAGAAGAACAAGGTCCCCCACCTCAGCAAAGAAAAGCAGCAATGTCAGGGCATTAAGATGGGGCCAGCCCATATGCTCCCATTGCTTCCTAAATAGAATATTCTGTACCACATCCCCATCGACTGAAATCATTGTTTGCATGTGTGCGTTATTGTAGCCTCATCTTAAGCACACTTACAAATGTAGGTGTCACATGACTAGCACCAGACCTCCTCTGATTTGTCTGCCTTCAGGCCATGCATAGTTTCCTCCTTAATTATATAGCAGTTTGAATCACTAATCTGAGACAGCGTTCAGTTTCAGGTGTATGTTTTGATGTGCCAACACATGCGGTCAAATATAATTTGTACATGGAAATCAACGGTAATGAAATGCTGTCATATTCGTGTCCACAGGAAGTCTGCACTCCTTTTTTGAAAAACTCGTAAGCGTTTAGCCAGTTCTGACTATCACAAAGCCGTCCTGTTTACAGGAGATTATCTAATCCATATAACAACAAAAAATCCATACTATTCACATTTTCTCTGGTAGCCTTGTAATGATGAGAGGTGTATTTCTTGCAGCTTAGTCTAGATGCCTCACAGGTTTAGAGTTTATCTCCATTTCTTGAAGATGCAGCAGCTTGATGTGCAAGGATCCCCTCTCCCGTGGAGAGGACACCAGTAATCCCAAATGCCAAGCTGGGAGGAAGTGTTTTTAAAGTCATTGGTACCACTCAGCTGGGGATGAAACCCACAGTGCTGTGATGGACTGGACTGATATTGTTGTTGCTCTGAAAAGGATGAGTTTGGGGGGGCAGGATAACTGTATAATTAGCTTGAGGGCACATTTTCCTGATTTTTACTGGAAGATGATCTTTACTGGAAGAAAACAGTTCAATGAACCTGTATCTATCTGTTTCTGCCAGGTTTCACAGCTTTAGTAGGAATTAAGTTTCAACAGGTTGGTACAGTGTGACAGAAAGCTCCAGTACTCATATGAAGACATTAAACCAGACTACATTTCCTCAGGAGCCTACCAAAACCTCAGAGATAATACGCCATGGTTGAGGTGCAATTGCAGAAAATCTTCAGATCTGAACAAAAGCCTACATACTGACCCATAGTTACCCTCAATTACTGAAATTACACATAACATGACCAAATGTGCACCTACAGGATAAAATGAGTTCTATACTCCTTCACAGATGTAATAAAAAGAACACTAGTGTTCTATAAATACCTTAGTGAGTCTTTCATATGAAGCAGAGGGTCATCTATTTTTATAGATGATAATACACAAATAGCCACTGATGTATGAATGCTCTTATAGTTCTGAGTGAAGTAACAAAGAGGTCTATCAGAGTTGGCATGCGGCAGTGGGTTTGTCCACTTGAAAAGCCTCTCTCAACATGGATTCAGCCAATGACAGCTCACGACTGCAAGACCACTCGCCAACATCACAAACCTGCCTGCAGAGACAAAAGCGCCACCGTGGCGGTTCGTGGTCGTCATTGGACGCCTCGCCTCTGACGACAGCGGCCTTGCAAATCCTGCTCGCTACCTCACCACACAGCTCCCCTCTCTTTTTCAACCAATGGGGCGGCTTTGACTTAATTACGCTCAAGACTTTCCGGAGGAGAGCACAGCGCCTCCTTAATCAGCGAGATGGAATTACCCAGGGGGCTTTTACAGCTCGTGAAACACATAAAAGGCTGCCAGTGCTCGGGTCCTTTATATGAACTCTTCCCAGCTTTATTAGGTTAGTTTCACATTCATGCTATCAGTGAGCAGAGGATTACCAGTGTGCTGGGAACTGAAGAAGGCCATCGTGGAGGCCGCCTTGCATGATTATGGGTCCTAGGGTCGCTGGTCATGTTATGGTTGACAAACTTTGAAAAAGTCGGCTGAAAAACCTTGAAAGTTGTAACCGGGTTGATTCCGGATCTTCACCAAGTCCTCAGCCCCTCGAAAGTGTTTGCACTTCAGATCCAGCAACAGAAATTACTAAGATAGCAGGATCTTACACTTTATTGTCTAAATCATTCTAAAAAGGGAAGAAAAAAAAACAGTGCCCAGCCATTTTAATTAGATGTCCTGGCACAGGTCACAGGAAACGAGAAGTACCCGACAAGGAAGAAGGCGAATTAGCGAATTATTTTTATGCCTGTCAAAGGATTGTGGTCTGTGGAAGAGGAGCTGCTTGACTATTTAGGCTTTATTCTGTTTTTTTTTTTTTGTACATTTTTATAACAGTCATCTTCGTTAAAAGGGAGGTGGCAATGTGTGACACTTGCCTTCCTGCTCAAGATGTCCATTATAATCAGACCCGTCTGGCTCTCGCTGGCCTCCCGTCTAATGATCCCGCGCTCTCATTACAAGGTTTTTCGAGCCTGTCTCTCCCTGCAACACCACAGACTGGTTTTAATGAGAGCCTGGCGGAACAGCTTTGGTTTAGGGCCTGCCACTCAATGCCGAATCGTGTTTAAACCCCTCCCGCATACGTACGCACACACACGCATGCACACACACACACACACACACACACCAAAGTGCAAAATGATGAGCTCTACTGTACTGGAAAAAAGTGCCTATTTATTTATCTTTTTTTTCCAAAGCCTAAAAATCCAACTGTGCGTCTGTGCCTTCGGTTTGGATTAATCAGCTTGTTAGAGACGCCATTCTCATCTACAGCTCGTAACGCCTGACACCATCTTATCTTTTTCCCCCCCAAAGAACACAGCTCATGAATCAGTGGCATATCTGACTGACATTATTTTTGTGCTTCATTATAAAGCTGTGGGGGCGTAAAGGCAGTCCGATCGTGATGCGGTCTGTGTTCAATTTAGGTTTCTCTGACGAGACGTGAATTTAATGTGATGGGAGTCAACACAAGCAAACCTGAAACAGTCCCCCCTCCTCCCCACAGTTATTGAGACACCCTTCTCCAAAAAAAAGAGCACAGAGTTAGAAATAGGCTTAAACAGACTTATTAAGCTCCTGCATATGAATTGCACTGGCTGGAGCAGTAGAGCTTTACTGAAGTAAGACTCAGAAAATTGTGGACAGTAAATTATTAAAGAACCCCCCACCCCTCCCCTTTTGATCTCCATATCCGGAATGCAGAATGTTGGAGAAACATCAGCACTCCAAGATTCCATAAGTGGTCCCCAGAGAATATTGTGCCCTTTTCGCTTTTTAAACAGGCATTTCACTCAGACAGCTCCGAGTTTCTGCAGGTTGCAACTCCCGTCCATCCCACCACTTCTCCAGAGAGGAGATATCAGAGCGACTCTACTGCGGCGTGTGAAGCGTACCAAAATGTACGTTTCCAGCATCCAGAGACAAATTTAATAATAAAAAAAAAATTTTCCTATATGTCACAAATGTTGCTATGTATGGAAACAATTAAGAACAGCTTACAGCGTCAGACTTGCAACTGTGGCTACTTTGAACATGTAAGCCTTTTCTTTTCTGAGGTTTTCCAATAGAAGATTAAACAGGCAGAAGACAGAGGGGGAGAGAGGGAGAGAAAGAGAGAGAGGGAGACAGAGAGAGTATGTCTGAGAGAGAGAGAGAGAGAGAGAGAGAAAGAAAGAGAATCCCAGGCTGCACCTGCAATAAATCAGACTGCAAGCCTCCTGACAATTCAGTAGGAGAGAATTGCTGATGGGCGCTTTTTCTCTGGGGCGAATGTTTAGCTCGTCTGCTCCCACCCTGCCAGTAACAGTGCTTTGTAATTCCTGCACCCCCTCGCCACTCCCGAACATCCCGTCTGAGGACGGGGGAAGGGAGGCCTCTGTCTGCGGGAGGACCTGTTGTGTCGGGGTAAACTGCCAGCCCGCTCGGCGCGGCAGGGCACCCTTTTGATGTCGGCCTTGTGGCGCGTTCCTGACGCGCTGGGTCCTGAGCCGCTCTGACGTGCGTGCTTCAGCTGCCCGAGCAACGAAAACGCTGCCGCCGCCTGTGACATTTATTCGCACTGTCACTGCGAGGAGCTGACCAGCTACCGGAGCAAGAAAGCTCGCGCACACACATATGCATGCACATACGCACACACAAACATATACAAACGTGCATACACATGCATATGTGCACGCACACTTACACATACATACACACAGGCGTACAGGCAGGTATGCATACGTATACAGACATAGACACACATACACATGCATACACATGCACACACACACAAATACATATACACATGCATACACACACGCATATGCATAAGTGATGCGCACACACACACACACACACACACACACACACACACACACACACACACACACACACACACACGCACAGTACACCACAAAAAAAAACACATCCAGGGGCTGATATCATCTGGGTTCATGTTTGCTTAAACCTGTCGCTTGAACCGACAGCGTCAGACTCAAGGCAGTTCTTAGCAAGCACGCAGCGTTCCTCTCCAGCAAACCTGACAGATGAGCCCCCCAACCCCCCCAATCCCCCCCCGCAGCACGCGCCGCAGCGGAGCTGGGCCCTGGACGCCCGAGCGAGGGGGTCGTGGGCGGAAACCCTGTGTGAGATGCCGCTCCTGTAGCCTTGAGCAAGGTGCTTTAATGCAAACCGCTCTGGTAGGACCAAGAGCACAAATGGGTTTCGGGAATATGCAAGTCACTTTGGATAAAAGCCTCAGCCCCGCGAATGAATATTAATAACAGAGAAAGGATCGGGTATTTTTACCCATCCTCCTCTCCGATTCTCAGTTTGGCTTCGACGGAAGGGACTGACCTACTTCATAACGCATCATAATACCCCCTCAAGGAGCATATCAGTTTGGATACATCATGAAATGAGTGACATTGTTATGTACCTGATTTGTAAGGGCATTTTCAGTGTGAAACAAGAAATCACCATATGAAATCAGCTCTGAAATTCAGCAGTTAATAATATTTCTTGTTATTAATTGCATGTGGGTGTCCAGATAGACCACCACTGATAAGTGTAAGGTTTATGCAATGCAGGACCCACCAAAGCAAAACCCTATATAACCCAGGAGTAACTGAAAGAAGTATAACTTCAGTTTTCTATTGAAGGCCTTCTAAAAACAACCCACAAGAATAGCAAACTCTTCTCAGTCTTGAGCAAAACATTTTTTTCCTCAGTTTTTATGTACATTAGGGAGATGCTTATCCAGGGGATAAGGTATCTTAGGTATCTTACATCTGGCAGTTTGATATTTTTACTGAAGCGATTCAGCTTGGGCACCTTTCTCAAGGGTACAAGAGCAGAACCACGCCTGTGATTTGAACACTTAACATTCTGGTTCCCCTATCACCATACCACACTGACTCCATTGAGATATTACTCTCTAAATGGTGGCTCTCATCTTTAAAGATAAAGGTTTGCTCAGCAAGTATTTTTAGAATAATTTTAGTTATACTTCCCATAGATAACTGTAAGTATTTAAGTTTACTGTTATTGTTGAGGATTCTCTCAGTGGAGTTTTGAATTGGTTGCATTTTAAGATCACTGTTTTGCTAAGTGACATTATGTTACATTAATGGCATTTATCAGACGCTCTTATCCAGAGCAACTTGCATCAATTACAGGTTTTTTACAATGTTATCCATTTATACAGCTGGATATTTGCTGAGGCAATTGTGGGTTAAGTACCTTGCCCGAGGGTACAGCAGCAGTGCCCCCGTGGGGGAATCGAACCTGCAACCTTTCAGTTACAAGTCCTGGTCCTTAACCACTACGCTACACTGCCGCTCCAGGCTAAGCGGTTTGCCTCTCTGTCTGTGTTGCAGGATCTGGGTCTGGAGGGCACCTCCCTGAATGACATCCTGTACAAGAACGCCGCCTTCCTGAATCTGGTGGACCCCATTTCCCACGAGCTGCTGCTCAGCCTAGCGCGCGACATGCAGTGCCCCAAGAAGGTGAGTGACCCCATCCCCCCCCGGCCACCACCCACCCTCCCTCTGTAGTGTCACTGTGTTTTCGGTCAACCTGAAGAAAGTTCACCTAGACTGATGCCACCAACTCAGACTGAGATCATGCTGTCAGAAAAATTTCTGTCAAGGTCTTAGACCTAAAAGTCATACTTGCATAGGTTGTCAAATTAACCATAATGGAGGAAGGTATCACAAAAAATCTACCTTTTAAAAATCTGCTTTCAGGGTGGATTCCTAACTTGTCAACTAAGATGGCTGTAAGATAAATGATACATAAACCGTCAACTAGGATATATTATATTTACAGTACAGTTATTTATTACTATGTATTTATTTAATGTGTTGCAATTGCATTTTGTTTTCATATGGAGTCACTTTGTTTCATAGCAATGACATTTTTAACACCGTGCCTATGTGTCAGAAAGATGCCAGGCCTGCGCTTGGATTTCAGCTTTAAACCATCATGAAGGCCATGAGAGTGGCTCCGTATGAGACCCATCCACGGACACATTAACCATCTGGCTTTCCACCCTAACAGCAAACTACCAAAATCTGATTTCTCTCGCTGCTATTAGAAGAACAGGCAATTAGCCGTGTGTTTGCCAGTCATTCATCTTTCTGACAAACACCTTGAGGGGAAAGTAGTTACTTCCTTTCCGAATAGGACTGACTGGACTGGATTCTGGCCAGGGGTGAGAGCGAGGCACACAGCACACAGTGTCCTGGCCAGACTTTGACGGGACGGGATCTGATGTTTGTGTGTCACTTGGCTCTGTGCTACTGTACCATGCCCCAGACAGCAGCTCAGTGGCTCTTGTCTCTAGGCTGCCTGCCTGTGCAAAGTCTGTGTTACCCATAATGCACTGGGGTTATAGATTGTCCCCCAGAAACATGCACTGCTGTTTGTAAGGCTGTTTGGAAATGCAAAGTAATAATCACCATAAGGACTCAGATTCAGAGCTGAATGGTTGTTCTTATAGGGGAAAGAGGGGTGGCGGAGATTCCTCCCAATAATGAATTGCCAGGATTTGTGATGGAAAGTGTGGTTAATGCCATACTGTTCATGCTCCGGTGAGCTCTGTGTGTAAATCTATCAAGAACTATAACAGCAGACCACCCCTCTTCGCTCACAAAAAAGCTTGTGCCTTATTGCCGGTGCCAAATTGTGTTTTCATGTTAAATCTGGAGCAAGAGTATCCTACGCCTGGCTCAGACGCATTAGACTCCAGTGTGCATTCACAGTCGTAAATCTGCACCACGCCGCCCCCCCCGCTTCTGCCCCACATCGCCCCAGTGCACGCCGTGGTCTTCGGGTCCTGTTTATCCAATTAGTTTGCTCATGACAAACTGTGGCCCTGGTACAGCAGAACGAGTGAGGACTGCACTAGGAGTGGGCGGCTAGCCCTGATGTCCCCCCCCGGGCCCCTCTCTGCGCCTGCTATCCCACAATGCCGAGCACTGAGGCGGGAGCGCAAGGGCAGTAGCATACTTCCTCTCTGTATGGAGAGTCACAGCTATAACACTAGCAAGAGTGGTGAAGCTCAATAAGAGCCATGGCCCATCTGGGAGAGATCCTAGAAAAACAAGCAATGATGGTGCCAAGCCTTTGTTTACTGCATTAATATCAGCCTTCCTGCTTGCTGGAGTTTTATACATTAAATATTATTAGCATTGTAAAATGTCTGCATTTTAAAACACCCAATGGAAATGAGTTCAGCACCCAGTCTGCAAGAATGGCAATTACCATTTAACCACATAAATACACCCTTTGTTTAACACCCTTTGCCAATTCAGCATTAAGAAGTTTGAAATATTTGTATTGAATATATTGCATATGTGCTTGCCTGTGCATGAAGGATTTATTTATAAGGGTAGCTGTCTCAGAAGTCTGATTTTATCTGATATTTCTGCAGCCAGGGACAGAGCTGTCAAAAAATATGTGCAATGAAAAATTCTGACCTCCACCTTCGCCCTAATTAAGCAACAATGTTGTATAAAATGAGATACCCAAAGGGCAAAAATAGCATTAGTTTTGAGACGAGAAAAATCACTGTGAATGGTTTAATTGCTAAAATGTTCTACAAGTTACGTCAAATTGTCCTGCTTTTTTTCCTCCTGTGCTATTCTCTTCATCGATGTGTTGTCCCCGTAATTAGATTTACTTTGCTCTGGTGGACTCAAAACAGCCAAATTGGGTTTTGTTGCAGGAATATCCCTAGGCAACGGTGTTTAGCAGGCAAGAGTGAGGACTGAGAGAGCAGTTCTTGAGGTGATACGAAAGCCTTGCTTTCCTTTTGTTTCGATGGGGATAAGCCAGGGGGTTTTGGACAAGAACAGATTGGCTTGACTTCTCAGGGGATACGATTGTTAAGAAAACAACCCCCTAACTGTTTGTCTGAATAGTTAATGGCGGAGAGAGACAGGGTTATGCAAACCAGATGCAGGGTTACAGACTGGATGCTTGCTCTTGAGTTATATGTATTCTTCAGGTGTCCTCAGTGCTGTCACAAGAGCCACGGCAGACTGATATTGCAGGCTGCGCAGGTACCAGGTTGAGCACACACGCGAACGCAGTCCTTTTAGGGCTTGCAAAATGCTGAACAGGCCCTGTGAATGAAAAGCCACGGTAAATGCTTTCAAATACTTTACTGGAAAGGTGTTATGGGTGGGCGTTTTTTTTTTTTGGTCATATTGCATTTTTGTAGGTGATTTAAAAAGAAACTCAACCCTGGTCTCATGAAGATCGTTTACCAGAGGTCAAGCTGAAACCAGTTAATATCTTTGACAGAATGAAATACAGGGCAAGCTGGCAGTTCTGTTCATAGTGAATCATTTTTTTATTTTGTTGGATGGAGGTTTTCTCTCCTCTCCTTGATCACCTTTTTCCCCACAGCAGAGATTTGCAAGGTTTTTCTTTTTTTTTTTTTTTTTTTTGTGAGCTGTTTGTGTGCCGAACTGTTTCTGTAAAGAAAGGAAACTAGTCTGCCATCGCCCCACTGGCTCACCGAGAAGCAGGAGTATAACAAAGGCGTGTGTTGTTCACCAAAGGATTCGGCAACACTCTATTACATTACATAAAATTGATTTAAAAAGGTAGCTGAAAGGTCTCTAATCCACCACAGAAACACACAATACTCAGGTCCCTTATATAAAAGTAAAATTGATTTATAAAGATAAGTAAAAAGTCTGTAATCCACCATAAAAACACACAATACTCAGGTCCCTTACGTAAAATAAAATTGATTTATAAAGATAACTGCAATGTATGTAATCCAACACAGAAACACACAGCTCTCAGGGCCCCTATATAAAATAAAAGTGATTTTGTTAGGAAAAACACCAATGCATTTCAACCACAGCTTTCATCTGGATGTTTTGTAAGACATGTTAAATGTGGATATTTTGAAATGCAGGCAAAACCAATGACCAACAATAATCACATTTTTTGGTTAGCACCAAGTCACCATTATCTAATATCAGCAATTTAATGACCAGAATTTCCAAAAACAATAAACCAATAGCAGAGAGGCATGTAAATGTTTACCAGTAACAGATATGAGGTATAAACAATCCAATTATTGGGGAGGACATTGGGAATGTGGCACCTGCAAACACTCTTCAGTAGCTCACATGAATGCAAGTCAAGGGTGTACACGGAGACCTTCTCACAGTTAACTGTCTCATCGTGCCCCTTTGCAGGATGCCGACACCCTGAAGTCTTCAGACAAGATCTGCAGACAGCTGATCTACCACCTGACCCCGCACTCCAAATGGCTTCGACAGAGCATGCCCAGAAGGAAGTCCCAGGCCTGGTGAGTCTTTCCATGCAGCCATCTGCCAGCGGCACCAAAGCCTCCTCCCTGCTGCCCCCCCCCATGCTAGAATGGCCGAAACGCAGCTAGCGCCAACTAAACTATTGTCACGCCCGGCTATTTATAGCACTTTGATCAGCCTCCAAAACAACTTGAACCGGCTTTTCCCTGAGAGGTGAAGCGCGTCGAACGTCAGAGATTAGTTGCTCCTGACGTGGTGCTTCTCAAGGTGTCTGAGACAGCCGTTTTAATTTTGGCCTCTCAGGCAATGGATATGTGACAGATAGTGGTGTGTGGCAATGTTTTTCTTTTTTGTAAAAAAAAGAGAGAGTACAACAGAAAGTCACGACTTGATCAGGTTGAGGGCCAATAGTAGCATTTCTTACTTTTCTCATGTTTACTTTAACTTCAAGAAGTGAACTCAAAAAACATTTGACTTTCTGTTTTCTCAGGGAAGCAGTTAGACCCTCATAAATACTGTAGGCCTAATAATAATGCCAACTATCCTACTTGGTGGAATGTCACAAGTTAACAATTACAGGCGTCTAATGTGTTTGCTTTTCTGGAACTGTTACAACAGGGAGTCGTTGGTGAGAAGCTTCGAATCAGTCAGAACAATGAAATCAATATTCATCTTTTGCAAGTGTTTTTCCTGAGGCTTATAGAGGAAAAAAATGAAATGGAAAGCTCTGTGTCTCAGAAGAAACCCAACAGTTTGACTAGTCTTTCCCCATAGTAAAATCTGATAGCGGTGGATGGCTAATTCACTGTAGGATAAATCAAATAGTGACACGGCAAACAGCAGACATGCATGCTGAGTTTGTTAAGTGGAAGGGCGTTAGCAGATGGGCTGGTGTTTTTTTTTTTAATTAATCTGATCCTGGTGTAGTTTATTTCGAATGAAGTGTGTCTGTGGTTCGAGGTGATGCGATCAGACAGGAAGCAGACGGTCTGGTCGTCAGGAGGGATCCTTCCATGGGATCTTTGAGCTGGCTGGATAGATCAGGACATATGGTCATGGTCTTTTTTTTCCCATACATCCACCGCAGAAGTATACGGTATGGAATTGGGCATGGAATGTGTTTAGTGTGCCCTTGCTGATTAATCGTGCTGCCCCATCATACATAATGCCATTGATTAGTGATGACTTCTACGGTTTCCGAGTGCCAGAGCTTGGTAGATGTGATTGTAAATCTAGTACAAAGAATGTGGCCCGCTATACCCCATATCTCCCTGTCCATAAGCAACTCCCAAGTTGTCAACCCGAACGGTGTAAGGAGGGTCCTTCTTGAGAAATGAGGAACAGAGAGCCAATTGCGTCCAAGGACACATTACGCAGGCTTTAAATCCATTGGATGTGCTCAATAAAACTGCCCCAGTCTGAATTACCAAAGCACCATGCTCCATTACTCTCCATCCCCCCTGAGGAAGGACTCGCCTGGGAGGAGGCTCTGTTTCTTGGGTTTTTCAGCAGGGAGGCAGCACGGGTAAAGGGCTCCCCATCCACGCACACTTCCTGCATGTCTTACGTCTCACGAGCGCGCTTAGCCATGTCATTTAGCCCGGAGTCCGCACTGCCGAGGCCGCTTGATTGACAGGTTTTGTCTGTGATGTAGTGCGGGGATGCGGGGGCTGGCGTTCGCAGACGTGGCACCCTCTTGATGTATGGAGACATTTTTCAGGCCTCCGGGGGGATTACACTGTGGGCCTCTGACAAAGGGCTGAGACGCGACTGGCTCTAGGCAGGCTGCAGGGGACCGCATTATAGAATTGGATGTGACAATCACCTCTGTGCTTGGCGCTGTCACCGGAGGAATTTCTGCGCCTGACATCGAGGGGTCACCCTCAAATCAGGCCAGACAGAAGGATACAGTTGTGCATCATGGCTCTGGGGGATACAGATGGAGATGGGAGTGTGTTTGCTCTTGAAGGTCATCTTGTCTTACCTGATGACTTTTTAGTGCATTAGGAAAAAAAATATTTATTTTTCATAGTTTCACATTATTGTGTAACACCCGTGTAGCATAGTAGTAAGGAGCCAGACTCGTAACCAAAAGGTTGCCAGTTTAATTTCCCCTGAAGCACTGCTGTTGTACCCTTGGGCAAGGTACTTATCCCACAGTCGCCTCAGTAAATATCCAGCTGTATAAATGGGTAACATGTAAAAAAAATTGTAACCTATGTAAGATGCTCTGGATAAGAGCATCTGCTAAATGACTATAAAAATGTAATGTAATGTAACCAACTGAAATGAAAAAGCTCATTCATTTACGAGCAGCAGATCGGAATGTCCAGTATTGTTTCTGTTATTGCTTGTTAGTATGTGTAGCTGTTCTGTTGATCACAAAACAGAATAATCTGTAAATTCAATCTCTAAACGGTTACAGGATTCCTGTATCAATAACAGGAATCAGGTGTTTTGTTTCCCATTAGTCCAGAGGGAGAGTCATCTGATCTGAAAGATTCTGCTTGCCTCACACAGGTGCAGCTACAATGCGCATCACGACTCAGAACATCCGTGCGAGATAACCAACTGGGAGCTGTGTGAGGACCAGCTCATTATGCCTCATTCTTGCGGAGCTAGCTCAGGGGGGAAATTTACCAGAGGATCTATTTAAAAAAAAGGAGTGGCTGATGAAAAGGACAGAGTGAGAGGTTCTTCTCGTGTAATTACAATCAGCCCTCAAGTTTCTCCCAAGCGGATTTACAAGGAGGCAGCTTCCTCGTGCTCGTCCGTCCCCGCTCAGGGGAGCGCAGATCTCGCTAATCTGAGCTGAAAGACTTGCAGGGACAGAACAACGGCTCCCCCGGAAAAATATATACACGGAGAACCGAAAAGCCTCCCCGTGAAAGCGCGGCGAAGGAATCTATTCTTGTGCCGCCGCTATCAAAGCGGTTATTGTACGTTCATTGAGTCATTCGGCGGGGCCTGCTAGTGCTAAGTGACAGTCTGACACCTCCTGGAGCAGGCAGATGCTGCGTTAGTCATCTCCTTCCATTGCGTGGCCAAGGAGCTGCGGGCCAACCAAAGACATGAAGGAGTTTTACCATCTAGATACCATTTTCCTCAGACCGAGTACAACTTTGAAGCGTGTAAAATATATTAAGTGGAACTGAAAAAAGAAAGTTCTGCCTCAAGGTACTAGAAATGAGTAGTTTTAGTAATATTATATCAAGGCTTCTGTGCTGTCTGTATGGGCGCATTTGAAGATACTGTCAAACTCGATTTGGTTGTTATTCCACAGGAAATATACGAGGTGGTGAAATGGCTTACTGCATGATGCCCAGAAATATTTTATTGTCCTCTACTCACCAGTGCGAAGTCCCAATCAGTTGACAATATTTATTGCTCGTGCCCTCATTTCTGAAAAGTAGCCTTATTGCACTGCCAATTACAGTTTAGGCACCCTCAAAGGTGCACCACATAAAGCATATGCACAGCCAGTCCTCTACCATAGAATGCCACTGACTTTTAATGCTTCCCAAGTGCGCATACTACACAGTTCTACAAACCCAATTTCTACAGACCCCTCCCGCCGATCGCGGTGCATGATTGTGCCAAAGCTGGTCTCGGGCTGGGAGCGCTGTAATTTGTTCCCCTGGAAACAGGATCAGATGATCCTAAACGCAATCCCTCAGTTTCGCTCGCCAGTTCGCTGTATTCTGCAGGCCCCTGTGGTCATGCACAGATGTCCAGAACACAAGCCCTTAAAACAATTTCAGAGGCATCACTACCCCCCCACCCCGAGGGCCTCCCACGTAGTGCCTTATTTGCTGTTGCCACCCAGGGGACGATTGCATGAGCGCGCAAGCTTTGTTTCGCACTCTCTCCGTGTCCCCCCTGATCTCAGATCCCTGCCTAAGTGTCACGTTGCCTTTGCTGTTTAGGGGCGCAGAGAGACATATTGCCCCTCTGGACTTATTTGGAATTTTCGCCGTAAATGTGGCCACTCTGGGCATTCTCCTGACGTGTTGTGACAGCTTTGGTTGCCTTCTGAGAATGAATATAGGGGTAGCAGTGTGCTGTTGGGGCATATCCAGAAGGTTGCTGCTTCACATTCCAGGGATATGCTGTTGTTTCATGCTTGAGCAAGTGTCAGTAAGCATCCAGCTGTATACATGGATGTTGTGTAAAATATGAAATATGAAATACCGTATGTAAGTGTGTGAGATGTCCATATGTGCTGAACATGTGAGAGACGGACTGTATGGCTATATACGTCTTCTGTGTTGCACATCAAACTGTTGGAGAGAAGCACAGCTGAATTTAGTCTGTACTGGCATGCAAGTGTTGCTCTTCAATGCCTGGGAATATCTGGGGGGGTGGGGGGGCGGAATGTGGGATTGCTGCATTTATTTCTCAAAGGCCAGTCTCCCTTCCCCAGCTCAGCCTGACAAAGGATTTCATTTTCTTCAAGAACCATTTAATTAGAATAGTGGCCAGACAGAGAGCACGTCTCTGTAATTAGTCCTTTTTCCAGTGTTTGAAGAGTAGCCCTTGGAGAATACTGTTTCCAGGAACTGTACAGTACTGCACATTAGGGCAACCTGTTTGAGGAGGAGCTCCACATCCACCCTTTCCCCACCCTGCTGGCCGGCAGAAAGAGTCTTAACAGCAATGAACCCATTCACCTTCTTCATGCATGACATGCTGTCATTTTTAATTCCCCATTTAATTTAGTTCTCAGACAGCTTTATAATTTAGGAAGACCTATTACATGAAAGAGTGCTGTCTGGAATAGCAATCAGCAAGGTCTCACCACGTTTTTATTTTACTTCAGATTTCCTTTATTTAACCAAGTGACCCTACTGAGGATAAATTAGTTGTGCCTTTAAAATGTTGCTGTTTTCACAGTGCTGTCATTTCCCGTGAACTGTTTTTGTATTGTGTTCGTCGACTAGGGAACAAAAATAGTTAAACTCTTTCAAATTTCTTTACTGTGTTTTTTTGTATTATTGCAAATGAATCATTCCTGTTTTCTGTGCTGGTATGTGCTAAGATGAAAAGTTGTGAAAGTACATAGACGGGAGAACTTTCCTGAAAATGGTTTATAGAAAAATAAATGTAGCACTTCTTATGCCAATGCACTGCCAAAAGGCCTGCATAGCTATCTAATAAAGCACACTGTGATGGATGAGTTACTCTCAGTTTGTAATAAATCTCGGTGCCCAAGTGTCTGATTTGTTAACCAGACTTTAGCTGCATGCCTGTGTCTGTCCAGTATTGCCAGCGTTTTCATATTTGATGGGTAGAATCTGAACAGGGGTTTCCGTCATATGTTCATACATGAAACATTTGTAATGAAGGGTGTCGTGACAACAGCAAAGCCTCTCATAAATAGGTTTCTGCTGCTTTAAGAGATGTTTGTGAAATATTTATTGTGAGCTATATTGCAATTAAGATTTATTAACTGTGAATTTTATATTACCCAAAACTTGCCTAATGGCTCCTTTTAGAATATTGAAAGCAGAAAGTTGCAGTGTACAACACAGGTAATTTTATTACTTGTCTTGCTTTATTGCAAGGCAAGCATCCAAGAGAGACTCTTCATAACTTGCAGCTCTAAGGGTTTTCTTAACAAAACAGAAAGAAGGATCTAGAAGAAAAGGCCAAGTCTCATTGCCGAAGTGTGCTGTAACAGAACAGGAGAGACTTTTTTTACCTGTTCACTCTGAAGATGACGATAATTGTTATGAATTATAACAATAACAATCTATTATTTACTAGCAGCCACTACAGAGGTAATACTTATTAAACACTCCTGTCAATCAGACCCTTTCTATCTCAGTAATGACCTCTGTGTCATTCAGTGACATTTAATAGTATTATATTGTACCATATTTAATATAATTTAAAATGGAACTGACATATTTTGTATTTTATAAGTAATTTGCAGTAATAGCTGTTGGTATTGTTCTTGGTCATTTTGATAACTGCCCTTTGATAACTGTGGGAGTTACCACATTATCGCTGCAGTTATTTTCCCAAATGGGACTGAGGCTTAAGACTGTTTCTGTTGCTTTTTTATATAGATGGCAGGCTGAATAGGCCTGGAAGTATTATGTTTGAATTAGTTTTAAATCGAAAGATTCTGACAAAATGAAATTTCCTTTTGTATAAGCTGATATATTAACAAGTTGACCACTGTAAGGTCTTGGTTAAATACTTGGTAAATACTTGGTTAATTTTGTTGATGCTCCATTGGTGTTTGTTTTGTGACTATCCAATGAGGTGTGTACTGTGCTAATGCTAACTGGAAAGCTGTAGTCACTGATACCATTTCCTTCAGAAGTGTTAAGCCAGCTAGCAGCATACTTGCTAATTCCCAGTAGAGATGCATGAGGGGCACACTGTACAGGGGCCCTCTACAGGGGCACTGTGGGGAATTACTCTTGGTATTCATTTATCATCATCTTGAGTTTGTTACAGCTATGTCAGAAATACTTATCAGGCAATTGTTCAGAAATGCAGAAAGGAAACCCAGTCACCAGGTAGTCAAGCTTGTACTCAGGCCTCTGTCAAAGAGTAATTTAGAATGTCCACAAAAAAGGTAGGACAAATATTACAGGCACTGTTCCTCAGTTATGAGCAAGTTGGACATCCCAGCTCTTCAGGAAGGACATTACTGCATGTCTTTAATTAATATCATGGTAATTAGACATAAAGTGTGATTAATATGATGTTGTGCTTTTTATATCAAGTATATTTATAGTTTATTTCAGGTTTATCAAAATTTTTAAATTTCATGCATGAATTTGTTTTTCTTAGCTGTGTTCCATTTTAATATTGATTATTACTGGTTATGTGGCTTCAATTTAGAGAAAAACATCTATAATAAATGAAAATATATGTTGAAAGCAAATGAATTGATTTTATCTTTTGAAAAAGCTAATTCTAGCAGCTTAAAGAGAAGTGAAGAATTCTCAAGTGTGAGCACAATGTGTGTGTGTGTTTTTTTGATATCCTAGTTACAATCAACATATACCACCTGCTGAAGACAAGACACCTACAGAGTACAAAAAAAACAGCCATAAAGCATCTACTTCCTGCTGTGCAAACCTAATGTGAAAATGCGAAATCAGGCACAAAAAGTCTGGTCACAAACCAGACCATTTTTTTGCCCATTTCTGGTCAGAGCAAGAAAGACCCTTCTGGAATACGTGACCCAGATCAACCACCTGGGGCATTGTGATGCAGTTGTAACGGGAAAATAGAATCTTGATATGGCCCCGTTCTGCAGCCTGTCATTTGATACGGTCTGAGCTCCTGGCTGTGGGAGACGTTAAGGCTTGTGTTGTCAGTGGATTTTTCTGTGTTGTTTTTTCTGTGTGGAGTTTGTTGGTTTTGACTCCTCCCTGGGCCGCGGGATCAGAGCTGAGAGATCAGCGGGTCTGCGAGGGAGACCGTTTGCATCTCAGAATCCTGCAACGGCAGTCCGCCTCAACCGGTGAATTTCACACGGATCAGGGGTGCGAAACTACTTAATCTTCTCTCAAACGGATACTGCCATGGTAACACAGAAGGCGGCCCTCCCTGGTCTTCACACCAATTTGGGTGGTATTTTTGACCCCCCCATCACCACAACCACCACTGCCCCCCCATCACTACAGCCACCACCCCCCCCATCTCCATCACATTTATTTTTGTCACCCCTGTCTTTTATCTGCCATCCAATAGCACCCAGAATCACACCAATTTTGACGCTCTCCATCACAGACTATTAATGTTTAAAAAATGGTATTGTCGTGTTCTCTACTTGCACCCTCAGTGGCTGTGACATCTCTCCCATCCACGACTAAGCAGGTCCTAGAGCCGGGAAAGGGATGTGTTCACTTCTGACTCTGAGGAGATGCATGGGCTGTAGATATTTTGCAGTGGGTTTTATTTTGTCAGGCCTTGCAAGGTACGTTTTGACTCCCCTGGGCTGTTACCACCAACGCTGTGAATTTTACTTTCCCTTCCTTTCAAGTCCCTAAGCTAAAGTTCTTAACTGGGGGCCTGGTATATTCCTAGCTAAATTCACCATTTTAAAATAGCATTGTTTGTCCTACTGAAGGAACTGGAATGATATGACATGGTTTTGCTTGACTTGTCATCCTTTGAAAACATGGCCGGTCATTATTTTAGTATATGTTGATTGTAAAATTGTGAGACATACTGAATTGTGTAAAGAAAATCATCATCATAGTAAAGCCAGACGTTGAAATGCAACATGAGCGAGCTTTTCCTCTCTTTGCAGTGACCATTAGTACGGAAACACCTGACCACTGATGTTTTAAATTAATCATCTGGAATTGACCCATTTACTGCATTTTATGTAACATGCCCTCAGGATTGTATTGTTAGGTCATCAACAACCCCCGACTTGCGTTGCTATCCTTCATAACGACCCGAGGAAAAGCGTTAGAGGGGCAGAGACTGAACTGCTCATCAAAACAGGCGAGCAAGATGGAAATGACTCGTACAACCTGGTTATGAAACAAGAAGGGGGGGACAAACAGTATGTGGAAAATAAATGACTTTTTATACAGCAGGAAAACAAAGTCATTCATGATTATTCTCTGTTCACATAACAGAGAAAAATCACTCTGGTGGTGTAATCACATTTTCTGTGATATCCTAATTGAGGCCGCTCTGCAGCTGTGATGATTCTGTTCGAGCAGCCTAACCGCCTTTCTCTTGCCTAGCTTTGCCGTGCCCTTGCGGGTTATTAAATTTTGCCCCTTTTCTGCAGAGAAAGTAGCAAGCGTCCCACTTGTGTTGCAAAGTCAATCCAATCAATCTCAACTCTTTCGCCTCAACCTACGACAGGAGACTTAGGCTTCTTTCAAGGTCCTTATCGTGATTAAAATCACACGCTCGCGCGGATGAACGTCTATGGGAAGTGGCGAACCTGACGGGGATCGCGGATACCGAGGGGTGTCTGGGGACTGTGAGGGCGCCGCGCTGGAAATTTGAAAAAGGGGGACTTCAAACGCAGAAGATAAACACCAGAGCGACAAAAATAAGTCATTTGAAGGCAGAGCATTTTGCCTTGTGATATAGTCAGCTACCATTGCCATGCAACCGCTGTATCCCCTTCGCTGACTTGATACGGTCTGTTCAAGAAAAACAAACTTTGGAGCCCTGCACGGTTAAATGTCACCGTGTTCATGACCGAACATTGCATATTTTCACTCTATCCTAACATTTGTTCTTCTTTTACCTAGTGCCTTGTAGCTCATTTTAAATAAGCAGGGGGCTTATCTTTTATATTACATTTCATGTTTTGCCTGGCAGACACTTATGCAGTGACTTATACCTGGAAATGTACTGAGGCAGTGTGGGTTATGGGCTTTACCCAGGGGTGCAACAGCAATTGCCCCACCTGGGAATCAAGCCTCCAACCTTACAAGCTACGAGCTCTGCTCCTTACCACTATCAAACTGCAGCTCTGTTATTACCATCATTGACTAAGGGTAACAAGTGTGTGTCAAAAACGAACACAGTATTGAACATAGTTTTAGGTTTTTGAGGATACAATGGGAAGAAACCAGTAGATTGATTGATAGTTAGTCAGTGAGTTATTTAGATAGATAGTTAGATAGATAGTGCTTGATACATACAGTCACAAAATATGTATTCAATTAAGTTATTACATAATAATACTTACATAACTCAAAAATGTGTCCAGAACTGTCAAGCTTAGGTCATTAATTAATCAAAAGGGGACCACATGATAAAAGTGTTACTGGAGATAAGCGTTATAAGCACAGCGCTGCAAGTTTGGATCACATTTGCATCCACTGTGCACGGTTCGTTAAACACCTAGCGGAGTCCGTCTCGATATTTGTGCTGCACGCCACCGCTGGGCTTGCACAGAGCCGGTAGGACTGTGCCCAGACCAACAACAGTAATAGCGTGTTTCTCCGTTTGTGGGGGACGTGCCACAAAGACATGCCTTCGGTGACCCAGATTTAGCGTTTGGAGAAAGGGACTGAAGAGACTGTTGGTAATTGGGGTCCTTTCACAGCGAGTGGAATCACAGAACTCGAAGGAACCGTTCCCTCTGCCCTCTGCCTCGACAAGAAGATTAAGCTCCCGGTCCTGCTTAATCCCCGGGAATGGTATGGTAAGAACGGAGCTATAGGAGGCTATGTCTCGTACAGGCATCTGAAGAGGGGGAGAAATTCATCCCTCTTTTTTCTCCCAGAGAGAGATGTCCTCAGAGAACAATGATCTACATTTCCCCCATGCTTTTATTAATCTTCACGGTACGGCATTGCATGTTAATCAAAGGAAATGAGGTCATCCTCTACACCCCGTAGATTTGTGCGTGGTGCTGTGTTTCAGCACCTGAATGCATATCCATTTACTACACAAATGTACTACGTGTTATATAAAAGTCACCTATGGTGCCACAAAATAAAACCCAGGGAAAGTGATTTATTGGACCAACCAAGCAAGTTTTGGAAGTTATGTATGCTTTTCCTTGTACGTTCTGCCAAACGTTTTCCTGTCTTTTCAAATGGTCGTTTCTTTGTTTCCATAAAATTGTATTTAATGAGCCAGCTTTTACAAGTTACGTACCAAGACATCATATTAAAATGTAACCGGTGACATAAAATAAAAGGAAATCTAATGATAATTTTTTTCAGAGAGCAGACAAAGGTCCTATTTAGAGTAAGAGACGAAACAATGAGGTCAAAGCTGCTCGTGAGGGGAGACCTTTTACTCCAGACTCATCAGCAGTGGGCGAGCGGCTACTCAGTGCTGGGTCTCCCAGGCCCTCATTGCAGAGACAGAATCACAGCAGTGCATCCTCCTCACCAGCGAGCCGCTCTCCTCTGTAGCACCAGAAGTGCTCTGTGCTCTGATACGGACCGAAGTAGGAAGTGCGCTCTTGATTACCGGGGTCCCGTTAAGACGGGGCCATGTGATTTTCAGAACGCCCGGGAGCGGCGGTGCCGCCTTGAGCGATGAGTGTCACGCATACACGGCAGGGCTCGTGCCGGCCCCGCGGAGGTGATGACTCGACAGCCGAAACCATGACTCATCTGGCTGAGCATCCAGCAGCCCCCCCCCCCACCAATGCCTGTTGCAGCAGGAGCGTCAAGAGCGGGAAATTAGGGCCCCCCGGTTGGCGTCAGGATTCGGGGGGAGGGGTAGTTAGGGCACACTGCACGTCACATTTTGAAACTCCAGTGGCAGCGGGGGGGGGAGGTTGGGGGGGAGGGCACATCAAGACGGCAGAGGGGACCGAAAAAGAGAGAGGAGGAGTGTGTCATTTCTGTTTCAGCTCACAGTGCTGGGTACGTCAGCTCTCATTACGGTTCAACAGATAATCTGGCCTCTTTGATCTTGCCGAGGGTATTGGAGACTGCAAAGTAGGGCGGTGACAGTGGGGGGGGCGGTGCCACGGCTGGGGTGTGGTTTTGGAGGGTTGGGGGGGGCGGGATAGGAGTGTTCAAAGCCTTCTCAGCATGCCGATTGTGGGATACCTGCTGCTGCCTGACTGAACACCGCCCTCGCAGTGGGGTCGGGGGACAGATGGGCCAATGGTGGTGACCCAGGTGTTCCTGAGGGTTCCTGGGGAGGCTGTTAATGAACCACAGTACAAAGAACCACTCTGTGTCAACAGCCTCCTCTTGCAGCCTACAGCCTGCAAGCTTTCGCACACACACACACAGGCACACACACACACGCATACACACACACACACACACACACACACACACACACACACACACATTTACACAATGAGCTCCAAAAGTAATTGCACAGACATGCATTTCACATGCTGAAGATAAGACTTAAGGCAAAAGCCCTTGACACATGAAAGAAATGAGGATGGCTATAGTACATGCCTGGCAATGCATGCAAAAAATATGCGACCAAGTTCTAACCTTGACTGCTTTATTAAACTATAATGTTAATCTGTCCAAATACTTGTGCGATCCTAAAATGGAGGGCTAAGTGTGAAACCTGCTGCAGTTTCTAAATGTTTCATCCAGTATAGATTAAAATACCCTCAAACTAAAGCTGACAGTCTGCACTTTAATCCCATACTCATTGTATCATTTCAAATCCAAAGTGCTGGATTACAGAACCAAAACAAAAAAATGTGTCACTCCAAATACTTTTGCAGTTAGTCGTATTTATGTTTGTGCATGTAAAAGCTTGCAGGCTGATGCAACGTTGCAAATACGTTTGGAGTATGTCTCCATTGTGTCTTGCCATGCATTTAGGCATTTCAGAGAATGAGGTGATGCTGTAGGTACCTTAGGTGTCCTCTGCTGCACCTTCAGCTGGCCTCTATCTGAAAGGGGGTACATAACATGGTTGACTGGACCTGGTTTGAACTGGTTGGAACTGGTTAGAACTGGTTGGACCCATTCTGCCTCACTTACACATTCAGTCCTCACCCATGGGACTGTGTGGTGACACTGCAGGAAGCTCAGCAACTGAGATTTATGCTCTGTAATGCCACTTCCACGGCATCCTAACCCACCTATCAGCACATACATCTGTGTGTTTGGTGATTTAGTATGTGCAAAATGCATGGTTTACGGCGTGTGTGAGACAGGATGCGATGAACATTTGTTTTTCAACATGCGCATATACAGGTGGGAAGAGGAAGGTAAGAGGTGTGTCATCAGGTTGGCAGCACCGGGGGGAAGGGGTACGAAGGTTCGCACACGTGCGGAGACTGCCAGACTTGCCATCCCTGGCCCTGGCTGCCAGCACTCTAGCTCTGCACTTGCGGGCCAGCCCTATAAACGGCAAAGCAGGCTGCGACTGCAGAGGGCACATGGGGCTGGAGTAGACTTTGGGGGCAGGGGGTGGTGCGGGCTGGAGGGGAACTGGGGTTGGGGGGCGAGACCTCTCTCTGGATCTGCCGTGGGTCTTCCTGGCTTCGCCGGGCCTCGTAATAGGCCCGGATGAATAATGGAGGGATGCTAAAACATTCATGCCTTTGCAAAAACAAAACCCTGTGATGTGAGCCGTCGGGCCCGCTGGGGGGACATGTGGAGAAAATGGCGTTGGCTCTGGGAAGAAAGGAGTTGAAGCGCTGAGGGTGATCATTTATTCATGGCAGCCTGCGCAGGGGACTTAGCCCTCCACTTTGACCATTACTGCGGAGCACTGCGGGCACCGCTGCCCTTTCAATCCTGGGGGGTAGCAGGTTGGTTATTACGACTGGCGCAAACTCGAATATCTCCCACCGTATTATGAGCGGAGATCTGAGTGCAATTTAGTAGCTTTGGAGTAATGTGTGTGCCGGATAAAAAGCTCAGTTTGTTTGACATTTTTATTTCAGCTTCCAAATCTGAGACAAGCTAAAGCGAGAGCTGGTTGAATTGAGTCGAGACAGAGATAGAGAGACTGCTTTAACAGCTGACTCGGTGTTAGGTTTATTTCAGTCTCCCGAAGTGATGACCTGGCGAAGACCATGTCAGGTGGAAGCTTTGGTTTTATTTTTGCAGTAAATAGAGTTGGAGCATTGAAAGAGTGTTTTTTTTTCCTTCCATTTTCCCGTTTCCCTTTTGTCACCCTGCATCCTGTCCTGGTTATTGGACTGGGGTGTGATTTCCCTCTTCTGTCCGCACAGCCTGCTGAGCCAGAGAGAGTGTGACAGACAGCGATGGGCAATGTCAGGGTCTGCGCGGCGTTGGCGAGTGGGCGGTGCGCAGTTGGTGCGGGGAGTGTGGCGGCCCGGGCGTGAGTGGCACCGCCGGCCTGGCGCTTCCTCCTGCCGGGACGCTGTCCCAGGCGCCCGCGGGGGGCCCCTTCCCGCGCGGACGAGCGCACGAGGACGCACGTCTGGAGTCTTAATGATGAAGTGGCCTTGTGTGGCGAACGCACTTCATTAGCCCCCGGCCCCTCTGCAAACTCGTCTCTCCTCCACCCCCGCCCCGCCGGACCGGAGCATCGAGGAGCCTGGTCACACAATGCTGGTTGAGGAATAGCCGCAGGGCATAACCGTGAACTGTGAATCCCATTCCGGCTCGGGGGAGGTTTTTGACTGGCAGGAGTTGATGGAAGTGGCGGCTGAGGGCATGCCAGCCTCTGGGGGCAGAAGAAAGGAGTGGGCACGGCCCTCTCAGAGCCCCCCTAAACACAGCCAATGGTCAAGGCCTTTCGCATGCTCCCGTGACATTATGGGGGAGCATAAAGGCAATTGAAAGGAATAGACGATGTCACGCCTCTCCCTGCAAATGTGCATGTACATGAGCACACGCAAGCAAGCTCGTTTCCAGGGTAGCGTATCGATTTCTCCCAGCCGGGAGGAAGGCAAGGTCCTGCATTTCATTTTGAGAGGGAGGTGCGGTTGTCTCCTCTTTCCCCCTTCTTTTCCGCCCACATAACATGCTGTATCAGCCAGACATTGGCAATCGATAACGGGGTGTCATCCAAGGGAGGGGCAGGCTGCCAAATGCGCCAGTGATTCATTCCTATTGGAGCGAGAAGGAGCTGGGAGCATGTTCTCCCCTGGAGCTTGTTTTCAAAGTGGATGTGTCAGGCTTAATATTACAGTTTTAGCATACTTCTGATATATTCATGTATGTCCATGGGCAAGCCTGTCAAAAATTTACCTCTAGTCACAACTGAGTGATTACCGATTGCACACACTGAACCTAAAATGTAACGGAGTATTGTTTGAGACTCCATTTAGTGTATTTATTGTAGCTCCATACTGTTTGCATGCTATTTCAGCTGGCTCTGTATGGCAGTTTGTCCTCGACTGCAAATGTTTAGTGACTTTACTGAATAGGGGATATGTGCACAGGGAGAAATATTTTGTCATGCACGTTGACCTTGGGTAAGTGAGTAAAAAGCAGGAGGAGATCTTCACACAGCTTAGCCTGCTGCGGAACCCTGCCAAGCCCCTCAGCCAACAAGGTGAAGCCCCCACTTTCCCCTGCGCCACCCCCCCATCCCGCCACCCCCAGGTCCCTGTCCCGTTTTAATTAAAGCCCTTTTCCTCCCGGTCGCCAGCCAAGGTCACCCTGCTCAGAATCCCTGCCCTAGGTGGGCCAACCATCCAGCAGATTCATGTCAAACTCCCGGGGGGGGGGTGACACTGTTACCCCTGTGAACTGTAGAGGAACAGACACTCTGTTCCCGGCGTTCGGGTTTAATGCAGACCACGTCGGCAAATGACGGAGAGGCGAAACACGGGACGGCTCTCAGACTGCGGCGCAGAGAAAGCGGTGCCAAACGGAGGCTGCCCTGATCGGGGCGCGTACCCGGCGCTGTGTGACACGCCTGCTGTCGTGTGGTGTTTCATGCGGCTGAAGGGAGACTGAGGCAGCCTTTCTCTTTTAGCATAACCACGGTTTCCCTGATGCAAATCCCCCCAGAGGAGAGGGGAGTCCTTATGCAAATGGAGGAGTGAGCGACGTTATTTACATTACATTACTGTTATTTAGCAGACGCTCTTATCCAGAGCGACTTACATAGGTTACAGTTTTATCCGTTTTTACAGCTGGATATTTACTGAGGCAACTGTGGGGTAAGTACCTTGCCCAAGACTACAGCAGCAAGTGCCTCAGCGGGGAATCGAACCAGCAGCCTTTTGGATACGAGCCCGGCTCATTACCACTATGCCTCACTGCCACCCCAGTGATACAGCAGAGATGTTAGAACAACATCTGGAGAGGGTCAGGGAGGAGAACATGGTCAGTGTTGCCTCTGCCTGGAGGATGAAGATGATGAAGATGAAGACGAATAAGATGAAGATGGGGCAAAGGCTGAACCCCCTTCTCTCCTGCGGGGGAGCTGCGGCAGCATGGACTGATTAGAATCATTTGCGGCTGGAGACGGAATGAGCTTTTTTTTCGGCCAGTAATAGGCGATGAGGGATAAAAGGGAGGAGAAGAAAAGAGAGGAGAGGACAAGAGGAGCGTTGAATGGGATCCTGTAATAGAGCGGGCTTCGCAGCGGCTCGGCTGGACCCCGCAAGATTCACATTAGAGAAGTAATAACGTGGGAGACTGCTTCTGTGACTCTGTACGCTGATAATACACACACACACACACACACACACACACACATCAGTATAAATGCTAGATCCCCACAGCTCTCACAGTAGCCTCGCAATCCCCGTTAATAAGCATCAAGCCACATGGGGACTGATTTTTCATTTGCACAAAGACCCCGAAGCCTTTGTTGTGTGACTGACGTGGTGGTGAATTTTGGGATTGATTGTACAATCGTGATGCCATTTCCTGTCTGACTGGGAACACAAGAGCCACCCTAGGTATGTAACTATCCTAGATCTGTTCAAAGCAGTACCTGTCTCTGTTTTTGCACAGACACAATGGCCATCTAGTTGTTACCACATGGCATAAATCCCCAGCACTGACTCCTGGGACATAGCATAGAGCTGCATAAATAATTGTTTCTAGGTATTTGCTTGGTAGGTTTACTTTCCAGTTGGATATTGTGTGATCAAATGCTTTTGTAGAATATCAGATTTAAGTGTGTAACTTAGATTTGGTTTTATCATTATGCCCATTAAATAATGCATGAGAGAAAACCTTGAAGGCCCTCTGAAGTCTGAGACTGTCAAGGGCTATTTGTGGTATTAAGATGTAAAATGTCAAAAACTTTGAAAAAAAAACGAGTGATTTATTCATCCAGTTCTCTCCAGCTTTCAACCCATAATGATGTTTTGTCTAATAGTGTTAAAGGCATCCCAAAAGCAGAACAATTCCTCTATATTCTAGCACTTGTCTCCAGGGAATGGACTTCCTGGAAACGGCTCAGTAGAACGCCAGTGTCTGAAAAGCTTGTGCGACGACAGGGCTTTTCCCAAGGTAACGGTATAAACACACGCTGGTCAAGAACACCAAGTCCCTTTATTATAGCCACTTAAGGAGATTAGGCATTCTTTTTTTTTTTTTTTCTTGTTTTATTTATTTATTTATTTATTTAACCGTGAGAATGTCATTAGAGCCACCATTTCCGAGCCCGGAGCGTAGAAGCCAGTACCCTGCTGTCAGGTTTGGTTGGAGGGCACAGGGTTGTGGCATAATTTGTCTTATTTAGGTCACAGCAATCAGTTCAGCCCCTCATGGCATGGAGTGGGAGAGGGAGGGATGGAACCATTCTCTTGCAGATCTGATCTTTCTTTTTTTTTTTTTTTTTTTGGTCACAATGGCTCTGGTAATGAGAGAGCTGAATGAGAGGTTTTCCCCTGTCGACTCTCAGTGACATGCGCGGTGCCCGTACATAACAGAAAATTGCGTTCCATCTGTGCTCTGGCGTGGCGTCTGCCGTTCTCAAATTAATAGTGCACTCAGGGGTAAATAACAAGCAGACATGTATTAACTGTCATACTCTCTCTTCCGCTCCCGTGTTCCCAAAGGCACGGTTTTAAAGGCACTTAAGCCGGCATTTGGCTTGTCCGATAAGTCGTTTTTGCATGGCGCCATTGCTGGCGGTAGTTACAGGGTGTTCCGTGACACATGTCCAAGTGTGATGCAATTACCCGTGTTAACCTTATTTCGGCTCTTTGTCTGAGAACTTCTGTTTTGTGTTGCTCTGCAGCACGCCTTTGCGCCCGTCGCGCGCGGACAGCGGTTTTATTCGCTCGGACTTCAGCTGGAAGACGGTGGGTGGTCTTCGGCCATGACTGATGTGTTTGGGTTTTACAGCCGGGGTGCAAGGCCGCACGACGTTGTCATCTTCCTCCGCTTTAATTAATCCGGCTCGGCTAGCGCCGGCACCGCGAGAGGGGCTGACAGACTGATTTGTTCCTCCTGTTGCGAGATCACTCGCAGCTTCGCTGAATTAATAATGCCGGCTGTGACAGGGAGCCATCATCTGCGCCGTGTGTCCTCGAAAGCGTTTCCGTGCGGGGAGGGAAGCTCAACCTCCCCCCATATCGAAGGCCATGGTGCTGCTCTGCGGTACCGCTCGCTCAAGATGCCTGACGTTCGGTCAAGACCTCAGATGACTGTGATCACCTCTGACACAGAAGAGAGGAAAGACTCAGGGGAGATGTGGGTTTATCATTTGACGTTCTCCCTCAGATCAGATAAAAGAGCGCTAGCTTCACAGAACATTCAGGAGGTGTTTTGCAGTGTCACGATTGTATAAAAAGCCTGCCAAAATGTCCGCGTAAGTAGCGACAGGTAGTGAAATAGATGTCACCATAACTCACTGGTTGCTGGGAGACGTAAATGAGCTCGACAAGAAGAGGTTTTGAACTGTGACTAAATCTTGGGCCCTGGGATGCTTCCAAAAGAATATGCCCATGATCTCATCATTTTGTCCAACACAATCTGCTGCTTTTAAAGGGGTCCTCATTTATTTATTAATTTGGCTGAAGTTTTTATCCAGGGATATTGGAAAATGAGTTGCAACAACACAAATCATAAACAAAATATATAGTGTGAAATTACACTTGAAGGTCATTTTAAGGGTAAGTGAAAGGGGAATCACAATTAACGACCAAAGCCATTTAAACCAATTTGTTTACAACCACTGAAAAAAATAACAGTTCAGCAAAATAATTATGGGTTATTAGACAGGAAAAAAATGTTTACAGTTATCATCATTAAGGTAGCCTATCATCATAAAGGTAGGCACTATTAGAAAGGTACAATAGCAAAAGAAATCAAAGGCACTGACTATTCGTGAGATCTGAGCTACAGATTATATTTCCATTTAAGTTTTTTTCAACCTTTAATATTAATTTCATTTCTTGGCACTTTTAATCTCCATTAGCGATGATGGAGTTTTTTTTTTTTCCCCGGTATTATTTTACATGCGAGTGGAGTGTAATAGGCAAAGCAACCCACTGTGATATCAGCACACATTCAGATCACAGCTACCATCGCCCCTCCACCCCCCCACCCCACCACCAGTCGACAGTAAATTGGTTGGAGGCCTGAGGCAGGCCTTCCACTGTGTCATTAAAATCGTATTGTAACCTGTAAAAGTCAGCACTAAAACAACATCAAAGCCAGGTGCCTTTTAAGCAAACCTAGAAAGATGGCACGCGGAATGTCCAGGCCACACAAAACGCAGCCTGGATGACAAACAACTGAAAATGTAGCCTGCCCTGTGTTTGCTTTTCAAAAGACACCCAGCATTCGCGTCTGTGAGGTAGAGTCTGCCCGACTAGACAAGGAACAAATATATCCACACATACAATGCATAATGCTCCATGACACGCACAAGCTGTATTGTGAACAGAGGCTGTTTAGTGGACTTCTCTGTGTACGTATGTACATCTATGTGTATATTCTATGTAACTGAAGGTATGCTTTCCCATTCATCTTTATCTTGCTTAGCAGACATCCCTATCAAGGGCAATTTCCAGCATTCAATTCAACATGGGACCCATGAATACAACAATTTACCAAAGGAATTCAGGTGTAACGTCTTGCTCAAAGGGTACAACAGCGCTACGCTGAATATGATTTGAACCTTCAACCTCTTCATTGCAAGTCATGTTCCCCAGCTGCTATAGTTAAATTCTGCTTTTAATTTGCACTGTAAACACAGATATCACACCTATCCAGAGGAACATCAAGATGCCTCCTGTCCTGCATAAACCATGGTACAAAGCCCAATACAAACCAGGCTCCTGAACAAGCTCATTTCCAAGAGGTTTAAGCTTTCTATAGCAAACAGCTTTCCTCCACCCAGTCTTGGCTTTACTGCATCTGCTTGCAATGATCTTTCGCTTGCTTGAAATTCTACCGACAGAAAAATGAAATGCCAAAGTGTTCGCCTGTTCAGTATTCTAAATGCATCATGTCAAAAAAAAACAATGAATTCCAGGCAGCAGAGGAAAGAGCCAGTGTACACTTCTCACAGTAATGACACTGTCCTGTATGAATCTGTCAAGAACCTCATGCCAAAGGTAAGGGGTTTAAAATTTCTGAAATCAATTCCCACTTGCTTATAGTCAAGTAGTCAAATAGGAAATACTGTTTTTTTTTTTCTTTTTCAACCAACCAGTTGCCTCACCATTCAAAAGTTCAGACTGTGTGTGCTGTGCCAACAGCTTGGCTGTTGCTTTGAGTGGGAAAAACATTCACTCACAACAATTTGACTCTGCTGGTTGTACTGAAACTAAGGCAAGCAGCGCCAGATGAGCTGTTTAGCAACTGCAGATAAAATAACATCGCCAGGGGCGGGAAGGAGAGGACATTAACAGCAAACATGTCATCCTGTAATCAGAGCCCACTGCTCACACTTTCCCCTGGCTTGGCTGTGAAGAGAACCCCGCAGACTGGAGTAGCGCTTTTATTTCACATAATGTTTCCTGTCAAAATGCAAATACATGCAGATGCAAACTTGCTCACAATGCAGACATGAAAAGTACAGAGCGAGAGAACGAGGAAAAAATCTACTCTTTATACGAATGACACATCCTATTCATTACCTCTATACTAGGCTACTCTGGAGGGTGAATCCTGCACAAGACAGTCTATTAACCTTGCCAAATCAACTTGCATACAATAGAATCGTTGACAAATATTTATGCTATGAGATACTATGCTAAGGACTTTGCGTAAGCAATTCTGACAAAGCACAGCAGCATTGCCCTACACAGGATTTGAGTCTGCAACCTCCTGTTCTTTATTCTAGTACAGCTCCGGCACGCTGTTGCCCAGGACTTATGAAATGAACAGGTTGCACTGTGAGAGTACACGCTGTGCTCTAGAGAAGAAGCTGACAGTATGGCGGGGGGGGGAGGGGCTGTGCTCCTCAGCAAAGGGGGTTGCACTTTGCAGGCGAGCGGTGCCAGCAGATGCTCTAGACGCGCGGGATCCTGTCTGAGCGCCGCTCTCCAATAAACGCCCAGGGCTACAGGCTCCCCGGCCCCCCATCAATCCCGGGCCGCAGAAGTACCGGGTGGAGGTCATGATCTAAGCCTGCGCAGGAAGTATTGATCCTGCAGCCCGAGCAGGAGACAAACAAGCTGGCTAATGCTATATGCACATCAACGGGCGGCAATGAAGCAGGCTGTGAATGAGGGCGATCAAGGCCTGAGACAGAGCAGAGGGTACGAGGGCTGTAGGGGATACCAGCACACCCAAATCAGCTTATTTTTTAAAATGCAGCGTACCCTGAAGGCACGGTTTGCACTTCTTGGCCAGTATCGCTCCATTTTGAATGGAGTTTGTCCTCGTTTGGATGGAATTCCATCGTCTGGGATTCAATACTTTGTTACCATGTCTCTTTTATGATAAAGGGTAGTACTACAGATATTATATATTATGAGCAGATATTCTGCACCTGCCTCACTCTGTTGACTGTACTCCTTTGTCCTTGAGGTGGTTCTGGTGCTCTCTGCATCACTACAGGAACTTTGGATGTTCTGTTTTAGGCCACACCACTTCAACAATGTGCCTACAAACTGCAACACTTGCAGCTCCAACTATACCAGAGACAGAATTTTAAATGTGAAGAGCTGAGCACACAGAGCTGACTATCTGGCCAGTAAATAGAACATCTGCAATGTTGAATATCTGTAATGGTGCCATGAAGGTGAACATCATGCAGGAGATGTTCACGAGACAAGTGGAACTGAGTTCGCGAGATCAGTGAGAAACATGGGGCAGCAAGGAGAGAGACACACAGGGCAAAGAGAGTGAGAAGAGTTGAGGCCGAGTGTATTAATTGTGGTCCACTCCAGAAATCAATAGCTCCACAAATCTTGGCCCCAGTTAGCTGAAGGCACTTTCCTGGCAGCCGCAGAACAGAAAGTGACAGGTGTAATGACCAGAGACAGGGAATTTATGAGTCTGCTGCAAAAGCCAGGCCTTACAGATTGTGTGTGGGGAAGGGGAGGGGTTGCAGATATGAGTAAAGGAGAGGTCCTACAATTATGAGTCAAATCTGATTGATTGTATTGTTGAAACCAGGATCCAGGTCTATTTTTACATAATTTTCAAGTTTATGGAGAGATGTAGAGTCAGGGTGAGCAGAGAAAGGGACAGAGAATGGGGAGGGGGTAGTAACAAAACCATGCAGCCATCTGGATTATAAATATTTCCTAGTCATCTTCTAAATTAATTTTTAATCCCACTCTGGCTGGGTTTTGTTTGGTTCCACAGGGTTTAATTAGTGTGATGAGAGGCATCAAGTTTAATACCGTGCAGTGACTGAAAAAATATTACATAATATCCCTTTAAACAAGTCTCAGGCAAGATATTGTTCTCTGCATTAAAACTGCTGCTGGGACCGGGGGGGGAGGGTTCCTCGTAGGGGGTTCATGCCGAAAGCAATACGGGAAGGTTTCCACAGGAGGCTTCCCCAATTTGTATGGATTATATGCAAACAGGTAGCCAAGCAGCTGTGACTTGAACCCATTGTGTGGCGTGTCGGAAGACTCCTTTGTGGAAGCGGGCTTGTTTTCAGGCAGTCTCTTTATTCTTTGTTTAACGCCATTGACTCCGGCGGCAGTTTGCCATTATCCTGCTCGAGTTGCTCCCGTAACGATCTGAAATTGGCCCGGGCGAGTCTGAGCCTCCCACACATCGCTCAGTGCTTATCTGTGTGCCCCCAGAAATCTGGCACCTGCCCCCCATGCCCAGACCTCCCGTCAGAAGGCAACTCAAAACCAAAACTCATCCCCCCCGCACCGGGGAGCTTGACCTTTGACCCCCTTGGCGACAAAGTTAAACTCTCTGTGTGATGACAGCTTTGAGCCCTCGGGCTGGCAGGCGCACAACCCAGCACAATGGGGACGGCCAGCTCACTTCCCTACACTTCCGCTCCCGTTCCAGGCTGCTGTAAAAACTTTTTTTTTTTTTCTCCACCGCCCACCATCCCTTCTCCGTAAATGAAGTGTGGAGTTTTCGCTCTCCCTCCCCCCACGTTTCTGCTCTGGTGCAGATACACAAGCAAAATCCAGCTCCCTGGAGTTTCCACATCAGCCAGCACCCCCTCCATCCCTGAGGCCTACCCAGTCCCCCCATTCCCCCTCCTCTGTTACAACATGGGTAACACAAAATGACATGAGCGGCAAGTTCCCAGGACACAGCAAGAACCCGACTGGGAAGAAAACAACTCCCCCCCACCTCCCCTACCGAATCCCCAACCCCTTCTCTAACTACCCTCTAACTAAACGAGTGTGGGGAAAGAACCAGCACATTCTCTTACTTTGTTTTATTGTCTATCTTTTGCTGCCTTTTTTCGTGGGAGTGCAAGATTAACAATGGGCCCCCCATGTCAATGTACTTCAATGCACTGTTTCCTCACTGGTTCTTGAGTAAGCGTATATTTCTGCTCAGAGACTTCCCCTTCTCAGGAGGCTATTTACCACTTCATTACAGTTGGTTCCCGAAGCCGGCTATGGGACTCATTCGTACGGCAATAGGGGGTTTATGTAATCTAACAGTCTCCTCATTTTAAAGATGTGTTTTTAGTCGTGGTACCGAAATGTCTGCCAAAAGGTGTCAAGGCCCCTGCACTTCCAGCGAACCGACATGTTTCGCGGCAGTCGTAGGTTTACAGCATAATCAATGCGTCGTTTCCTGAGCTGTGGGTTTTGGCATGAGGCTCTGGCTGTGTTCTTTTCTATTCATCGGCCCCGGCTGTCATCCGCTAGCACTCCCCCGCCCACCCCAGGGAGCCCAGAGCCCTGCACATCAGCAGCCAGCAGGCACCTCGATCAATGGGCGGTGCGCTGACTGACACCTTTTTAAACGGCCTCTACAGCCGAGACAGTAACATGGCTCCTTTAAGATCAATAAGCGGGGAGAGGCCTTCATTAAGAGAGGACCTACGCAAATTAACACACACAATGAAATAATTTCAGCCGGTACAGTGAACACAGAAACAACAGAAGTGTGAATGCACTGTCAAGCTGAATGTAATTAGCTAGGTGATGTTCTCAACGAGCAAATAAGAAAATGAGGAACGAGGTGGGGAATGAGGAGGGAGAGAGAGAGGGACAGTATCTCGTGCTGATGCCGTGCTCACTGCAATCATGCCAGTGTCCGTGCACTTCTCAAATATTCCAGAGTAGACAGGAGAAAGGACAAAGGTCAAACAAAGGTGAAATTACAATCTCACTTTTTCTTTTTCGTTTCTCTTTTCTCCCCCCCCAGTCTCAAAACCACTCTGCAGAAGAAGCTATCCAACGACACGGTCGACCTGTCCGGCATCCCGCTCTCCAGCAGGGACGTCCACCGCGTGGCCTACTACCTCCAGAACAACGGGGACATGGTGGCGTCGGTGGACCTGAGCTTCACCGAGCTCCAGGACGAGAACCTCCGCCTCCTGCTGCCCTTCCTGGGCTGCCTGCCCAAGCTCAGCACCCTGGCCCTCAACGGCAACCGCCTGACCCTGGCCATCGTCAAGGACCTCACCGAGGCCATGAAGGACCCCAAGAAGTTCTCCAGCCTGGCCTGGATCGACCTGGGCAATAACGTGGACATTTTCACCATGCCCCAGCCGCTGCTGGTGGCCCTGCGGAGGCGCTGCAGCCTCAAGAGCAGCCTGCCCACCATCTACGAGTACACCGAGGGCCAGCCCTACAGCTACCACATGGAGACCTCCATCGAGGAGGCCAGCCACTACGAGGAGGAGGAGGAGGAGGAGGTGGTGGAGGAAGAGGAGGAGGAAGAGGAGGAGCTGGAGGACAAGCTGGAGCTGGAGCCCTGGGGTATCGGCGAGAAGAAGGTGTCCCAGGGTTTCACACTGCATTACTGCGAGAGGTGATTCCCCTCCCCTGGGCGCCACCACCTCCCTCCACCCTCAAATTCTGGCCCGATCGAGTTGGAGGCCTCCCCTCAGTTTGCAGTTAGCATCCTCCCCCCCCCCCACCCTCCCCCGCACTGTGAGCCCGGTTACCAGCATTGGTAAGCGTGAGTCAGCACCAAACATTCAGAGAACCTCTGTCCAACCGAGCACCCTGTAACGTCTCACACTAAAAAAAAAAAAAAAAACAACACAAAAAACAAACAACAACAAAAAAAGAGTACTAATCTGAATGACAAAAGAAATTGCTGAAGTATGGCCATGCCAGTGACTTACTGTGTTGGTTGATGGTGCTCCTGGAAACGAGGTAAGGTTTCATTGGAGGGGGGCTGGGAGAATTTTGAGAAGGTGCTCCCCTTTGTTTTCAGTAGCGGCAGCGGCGGAGCAAATCCCAAGGATCTCTGCGAGAAGGCTCAGATCAGAGGGACCGACGCAAGAGCAGCATAGCGATGGTGTTTGACTGGAGCCGTAGACCCAACGGTGTTTTCTACCAGGACTGAGCCTGTCTCTGGCAGCCTGGGTCTAGCTCCACATTGTGTGTGCTCTGTTAATCTCCCAACAAAAGCTATGAAACAAGTTCAACAGACTATACAGCCGTCGACCCGTCACGTGACGCTAGCAAAACTGCAAAGTCAAGACTTTTTGCTCTTTCCCCCCCTTTCGAAACATTCACTTGTGAATACCCCACACGTCACTTGTGTAGATGTGAATGACGGTACAAAACATGGGCACTGTTGTGTTGCAGGGTACTTTTTTGTCGACTGATGGTGAACAAAGCAGTCTTAGAAGACAACGGGTAGGATTCAACAAAAGACTGTTCGCTAATTGTACACGTTTGGTCAAAATCTCATCACTCCTTTTTTGTGATGCTGTTGCTAATGATTAACTCTCTGAATATGTTCAACAAAATGCAGCGTACAGCCACACGGTCTCATCCTGTAATTACGCACCGATCTGTGCCGGTAGAATGAATGGGCTTGTTAAACACAATATATTGCATTGTACGCTTACAGGATTCGGAGGTACAGAATTAATGAAGGTATTCTCAGACTGACAGTCATGTGAAGGAAGAATTTAATGTGGATACAGATCATCATAATAATGGATGTAATACAATGGCCCTAAAATAAATCCCAAATTTAAACGTGAAAGTTCTAAGATACAAATAAGTTGTTTAAGTGTTATCAGAGGAAACACCCCATGACTGGTTGCCAAAGTCACCGGTCCATTCCCATCTTGTGATTGGACCTCTGCATCTGACATCACTTTAGAAGCAAGCAGGTGGAGCTGGAGAGGGAAGTGGCGGTTTCCTTGGAGGCAGACAGGATTATTCCTTGATGGCACTTGACACAGTGCATTATATAAATGATAAGTGTTTGCTTTTTTTGTTTTGTTTAAAAAATTTTTTTTAAAAAAGAGATGAATTCTGTTTCTGTTCTGCCCCCATCTGATTGATCACAAAATAGAAATCCGGCGCAGTCAGCGGCGCAGCCGGCAAAACCGCCGAGGCCTGCCAGTTTTGAGTGAAGCCCTCATTAATTATGTGGCTGTTTGGGGCTGGAAGGTCCGTCCTGGGTTCCTGTGTGTGGCTGAGCCATCTGTCCACCGTTGACGCTCTGCCAATGAACAAGGGGTGCAAGGAGAGGGAAAGAGAGAGAGAGAGAGAGAGTTCCTCTTCTTGGGGGGCAGTCCAGACAGGTCACAAATCACTGCAAAGTGGACCCAGGATGCTGGGCCCGACAGAGGCAGAGCACACTGATTAAATCTGTGCTTTTGAGTGAGAGTCAGGGGGAAGGACTGTGTGTATATCATGCACCAGGGCGACTCTTTTGCGATTACAGGGCATCCTCCCCTCCCCATTAGCAGGACTTTGAATTGTGTGGCTTACAAGCGGATGCCCTAGACCCCCTAGGTGTGTCTTGACAGTATGTAGCATCACACATAAAAACATATTTATGTACTATAATATTTAATTATTACCGATGTCAGGATGAAGGATTTTTCAGGTGCCTGAAGATTGTAATTTTTCGTTGAGGTTTCATTGTGCAGGGTCTTGTGCTGAAATGTATCAGTGGTGTTCCCTTGACATTAAAATGTCAGATTCGCTGTTCAACAGGAAAAGGTGTATTTTTAAAAGAGCGTGACTTGACTGTTAAACATCAGTTAACCTATGGTCTTTGCCGGGGCTGCCATGGTGCTGTCAGTGTTGTTAGGTCATACTGATGAGCTCCATTGGACTGGCAGATATTCAGAAGCTGGTATCTGTCCGTTATTTCCTGGCTGCTCTGTGGGTTTGCATTGCACTTTATACACATACATGCAGATGAGAGTTTCCAGCCCTGCTGCCAGATGTCTCTTTTTTTGTAGCATTTCAGGTTATTTCTGCTGTAATCGAGTCTGTCAGTATTAATGAAGTAAATGCTATTTAAAAAAAAAAAAATTCAAACGCTGTAAGACCTTGAGTCAGTGCTAGCTATACGTTTACATGTGATTCAGTGATGAGGTGGTCGACCCAGACAAAACTAAAGGGACATTCATTCAGCTGTATGAATAGTCTGTACAATCATTGTGTTAATTATTCACACACTGAGTGCATTACAGTGAGAGGTAAACATTTCATCTGTACAATCTGTTATGTGTTTTTTTGTGTTCGTTTCTCCCACATCTGATCAGTCAATTGTGCTGCCGTTTTTAATGGCTATGTGGTGTTCAGAGTCATGATTACTGTACAGCCTGCGCAAATGATATCAGCAGTTCACCGTGTTTGCTGTAATTTATGGCGTTAGTGCTAGAACATTGTGTCATTACGAGTTCTTTCATCGTTCCAAGATGTAACAAAACACGACCATGTGATTGCAGCCTTGCGTGTTGCTAACGACTCGGAGGAGATTCGACTCCAATATTCTGGAAAATGAAATGCAATCAAGTGAAAAAAAAATGGCCAAACAAAAAATGGCCGACAGAAAATAATAAACATAACCAACGAAGGTACAATGGTCTTTTTCAATCACATTCTGTTTATGGTAAATGTGAAGAGGATCACATTGTTGCATAAACACCTAGTGTCAGGCATATTACCTCAAATATGGAAGCTGGGAAGAGAGAGGAATGAAAAATGATAACAGAATTGCAACCTTTTATGAGAAGGACATACTGATAGTATTAGGTCAGAAACAATTATGTGTTGGTCATATTAGTGTCCATATGTCATTTTTTTTAATAAAAATAAATTTCATCTGCATGTAAGCCATGGGTCAATATGTTCATACAGACTCCTGTAAACAGAACATGGATTCATAGCTTGTTCAATAAAAACAGTCAACTGCAAACTGGTGTTTGTCGTTTTTGTTTTTTTTTCTGAGAAGGGAGTACTCTGGGGTAAACATAGCTTAGAGGTGTATTACCAAAGAGACCTGGAACTGGTTCACACATACAGCCGGAATCCTGATGCGTTTTGTTGGATATGTAGCATGGGGGGGGAGTGAAGGGGGGCCATTTGTCTTCTGAGTGGGATTGCACAGACAAGCGAGAATGTTGCCTCTTGGTTGCATGGAATTGTGGGTTGCTTGCTTTGACTGATTCGTGGCTGTTTGTCAGCACAGCCTTGCAGCCAAAGACTGAATTGGAGTGTGTTTGCGTGTGTTTGTGTGTATGTGTGCATGTCTGTATAAGTAGTTCGCAGTTAACATCTGAGGTTTTCTCACATTCTTGTATAAACAAGCTTGTATACGGTTTTTGAAGTAAGGTTTCCAGTGATGTGTGAAACTTTAAATGGAGAAGAAAATAATTCATCTGAGATATTAGCAATTGTAGTAGCACATCAACCCATTTATTGGACCAGCTTGGGTTTTACAGGTGCAACTGAACTGAAGCACACTTCATCAGCAGCAAGAATAATACTGCTCTGTGCTGCTGCCTTAATTTTGAAACACAGCATTTTAATGTTCATAAGTTTGCCATGCAAATTCACCTGAATTCAAATACGTGATCACAGATTATTGCACTGCGTCTTACAGTATTTCTGAAAATCAGGTGTTCTGTGCTGTATTCACATTGACTTAAACAAGATTGTGGAGAAGCTGGCCAAAATTGATAAGTTGAGGAGCAAAAACAATTTATTTCAGAAAAATCCACAAACAAGAGGAACCAGTGTTGTGAGCACACAGTGAACTGTAGAAAAAAATTGAGCCTCCTCCAGCCACACACTTGTATTTAACCATCCTTATTAAGGCAGGTGATGCTCAGCCTATAGGTGGACTACAACTACAATTAAGGCGGACAGTGACAATTACAATCGCAGATAATTAAACAATTAACCTAATGGGAGTGCAATTGATAGGCATTAGCTCAAATATTGAAAGGTAGCAAATGGAAAGACAGTAAACATTCAAATGATTAACAATTAAATTATTAATAGTTTTGGGTGATGGAGGAAGCACACCTTCACAAAGCACTCCTCGATTCAAGCATCTTCCGCACAAATGATCACTGTAAGCGTTCCATGCTGGCAAAATTCATCGACTTGTGGATATTTCAGCTCAATCCTTGTTTCGAGAATTGCAGTTTTCTTCCCCAGATGGCCTCGCTGACGTCAAGATGCCCCATCTGGAAAGGCCTATCCCAGCTGGGCCCGTTCCATACGTCATTCTTATATTCTCAGCAAGGTCCCTGATTGGTTGCTGTAAGGTCTTGCACACCTCTGGGCAAGGGCAGCAAAGGCGGTGTTCTGAGCACATGTACTGTGGCACAGAGAGGTCGTCATACCATGGGTAAGCAACATCCTGAGGCTGAACCGCAAATGGGACAGTAGTGAGTCTCAGTGGCAAGGAGCAGGGCTTGTAAAGGAAAGGTTGCTGGTTCAATTCCCCACTGACCACTGCTGTTGTACCCCTGGGCAAGGTTGTTAACCCACAATTATCTCAGTACATATCCAGCTGTATAAATGGATAAAGTCATAAGTTGCTCTGGAGAAGAGTGTCTACTAAATGACAATAATGAAATGTCAAATTCATGATGCAGTGGATCAAACGGAAACAGGATGACCTTTGCTTGACTGAGTAGTAAGTATCCTATAGTATTTACCTGTATTACATTATTGGCATTATTATAGCAGACACTGTTATCCTGAGCGACTTACATCAATTACAGGTTTTTTCAATGTTATCCATTTATACAGCTGGATATTTACTGAGGCAATTGTGGGTTAAGCACCTTGCCCAAGGGTACAGCAGCAGGGTCCCCATGGGGAATCAACCTGGCAACCTTTCAGTTATAAGTCCTGCTCCTTAACCACTATGCTACACTGCCGTCCACCTGTATGATGTGTAGGCTGATTCTGTTTACTTCCTGTCAGCACAGACAGCGCTGTTGTTCGCTTAGTCTGCTCATACCAATCGTGCCATCCCTTCCAGGTCTCCCCAACCAGATGGCCCGTTCTTTGCGTGGAAAGTGAGATAAGACCGAGTGGAGAAGATTGCATCTTTTTGAGAAAGCAGCGCAGCAATCCTTGGTTCCACATTAGCGCAGATCCTCTGAGGAAAACCTCTGAGAAAAGTGCCTCTTCACCAAAGCACCACTTACCCTTACTGACAAAATATAATCCACTCTCAGATACAGGAAAGCACATCCCTGCTGAACAATTTTTATATAATACGTATTACAAGCAACTGTCCTCTGCTGGTGAATTTTGCATGAAGAAGAATGCTCCACATTGTGGGAGACCATGGAGCATGAAGTCCCGAAGACTGAGAAAAGCTGATGGTAGAATAGCATATGCACCATTAGTCAGACGTTAGCAGCAAGGAGAGGACAGGCATCAGAAATGTTCACCCCTCTAACAGATTTCCTGCATCGTGCCCATCCATCATGCCTGTGCGCCTTTGACCTTGCTATCGTGGGAAGAGCGTCTGAAGCTCCAGGACCCCCACCCACACCCCCAACCCCCACCCCCCACCACCCCAACCCCCCCCCAGCACCTTGGCGGCGGCCGGCCGCGCTCTTCCACATGGCTGAGCTCGAGGCCGCTGATGACGGAGACAGGGAGGGTGTCCGTAAGCAGGCTGGAAGGGGGGGGGGGGGACGGAGTGTCCTAGGCTTACAGTACTGTCACTTCACATGGGGTCCATCGCCCACTCACTGACTCACTCATTACAGTCCCTGTCGGACAATAGCGCACAGCTCATGCCGTAGCCACTCGTTTAAGTGGGGCAGATACGTCAGCACTCGTACGCTCGGAGCAGGTAAGTCAGCGCTCGCTGGGGTAATTTGAACGGTGACGCACTGACCTACATTGCTGTATATTAACACGTGGCATTGTGCACGTATGCTTTTTTTTACAAAATGGCTGCATATTTGTTACTCCACTTGTCATCTTTGTTGTCAGTGTCTTTTGCAAAATGTTTTTTTTTCTGCAGGTAGTATCAATAATACTGAGAGAACCTATGCCTAAATTTGAAAATCCATAACTGGGGCTGGTAAGGGCACACCTCACCACCACTATGGAAGGTCACTTTCCCACTTCTGCAATGGGGAGCAGATGTTCTTTGATAAATCACAGACTGTGGAAGAATGTGGTTTCTGCAGTGTCACAGTCTCCATGTGATCCATAAACCCTTCTCACAGAGACGCGGAGCTGATCCAGGCTAATGAGTGCTCCTCTCAGCGGGGGGAAAGCCCGCGTTTTAATGATGGCAATCATTCATTTGCTTAGCGAACGCCCTTATCGAGGACGACCCAGATGGCCTACGTCCGTGTGACCCACTTAAAACAGCTGGATTTGCAATGGAGCAATCTGGGTAAAGCACGCCTAACTCAAGGTCCAGTAACAATTCCCCAACCCATGTGAGAAGCCATCATCATATCAAATCCATCGCCCCTTCCCAGTGCTCCATACTGTTGCCCCTCTTTGATGTTTGTTTTCCTTGCATCTCCCAGCCAATCATTTCTCTCCATACTCAGTTCAATGGGAACGGCATTAGGATCCATTGGGAATACTGGGTTACTCAGTCTGGGGAGGGGAGGGAATGTTTTCGCGCCCCTATTTGGTGAGAGGTGAGTGCTCCGCCCCAATGCAGACCTGCCCCTCCCCTCCCTGCCACGTGTCCTGCCTCACTTCCTGGGAAGCAGGGCCTCCCCCCACCGCCCACCCCCCTCGCTCCCGCAGCGAGAGATGGAAATGTGACATTTCCATCAGGTGGCTCGGAAAAGGTCACCACGCGATGGTGGCACCCAGTAGGCTGCATCGACCTTCCTCTAAGGCTGGAGAAACACGTTAGGAGCGGGGGGGGCAGCGCGGCGAGGAGGGCATCTGAGAAACAAACCCGGACCCGAGCTGACATAAGCACGCACCCGGATCACGAACCCAGATCAACAGCATGTTCGTATATATATTTACAATTTACAATTTGGTATTTTGCAGATGCTTTTGAACCAAAGCGACTTTTAATTTAGTGCATCAATCACGTTTGGCTAATTACCTCATAAGCAAAAGATATATATTTTAATATATTGGTTGGTTTGAAAAGAACGGAGCGCTGTTTTTCTCTCTGTAAAAATGTGAAAGAAATTCAAACAAGTGCTCATTGGATGCCAGGGTCCTTAAATCAGACGTGGCAGAATGCGAGATTCATAATTATAAGTACGGCTGGCACACAAAAAATATCTGTTCAATGGACTCAACACTTCAGATTTGCTATCCTTTATTTAACACTTACTTTAAGCACAGGGGAATAGTTACAAATGTTTCAGTTAAGCCTTCATCACTGTGTATCCTCGTCTCACAGGAACGCAGTTTAACTACTCACAATAGCAACAGGTGATAAATTAACATATATTCACATGTGAGTATTTCAGATGCAGGTGTGCCATCATTCATTGAAAGTGTTGTGTTTTATTGAAATATTGAAAGGTTCATTGAAATGTTTCATTGAACCCTCAGGAACTCACTGATGTTTATCATCATGAGAAAATCTTGATTTTATATCTAACCTACAGAATTTAAAGCACGTACATCTGTACCTTCCAAATGTGAGTGTGAGATTCAGTCAAGTGCTGCTTGATTTCGGTGTTAGATGTAAGGTTGGGAGTCCTCTGTTGGTTGTCCAGGAATTATGGTTGGAATAAAAGCGCAATGACAAGACTGAGAATTGATCATTCAGGGTTGAATGCATCACCACCCCAGGTGGGAAACCATCCCACTGTATGGGGTGATGTGTGTTTGGTGTGTGTGTGTGAGTGTGTGAGTGTGTATGTGTGTGTGTATAAATGGGTGGCTGTGTGTGTGTGTATGTTGGTGAGTGTGTGAGTGTATGTATGTGTGTGTATGTGGGTGGCTGTGTGTGTGTGTGTGTGTGTGTGTGTGTGTATGTTGGTGAGTGTGTGAGTATATGTATGTGTGTGTATGTGGGTGGCTGTGTGTGTGTGTGTGTGCGCGTATGATGTATGCTACCAGTCATACGGAAATCTCACTTGGGAGGGCAGAGCTTACAGGCTGTGTGGGCTGCAGGGAAATGTACAGGAGGGTGTTGAGGTTCCTCTTCCACAGCGGGGCAGATGGGGGGATATGACTGTTTTCTGATCCGCGCCCCAACAGAGTACAGCATGCATGGCAGACACAGTATGCACCTTTCAGTTTACCTGCAACCCACCGTTAAATCCGCTGCAGAGGAACAGAGCCAAGAAACCAAGGAGGCAGGAGGTTTAAAAGTCCTAACAGACATGCCGGTTTATCGTACGAGAAAGATAAAATCAACTGGCAGCAGTGTGGTTTGGTAATAAAGAGTTAGGCCCATACCCCCAAGGCTACTGGGTTGATTCACCGGGTACACACCAGGTAGGCCACTGCTGTTGTACCCTTGGGCAAGGTACTTAACCCAAATTGCTTCGGTGAACGTCCAGCTGTATAAACGGATAACGTAAAAATTGTGAGCTATGTATCTTTCTCTGGAGTGTGTGCTAAGCAGACTAAAACTGAAAAGCAACATGTTACAGCTAGAGTTGTCTTCACATTCTGTTTAGGTGCCATTTAGTGTTGATTTTGTCCTTTTCACAGACCAATCATAACCAAGATCTGTGGGACATATTAATTAACCCCAAATGGGGGAACATGTGAGCGAGCTTACCTCAAATGACTTTCTGCTTTCTGGAACATGTTCACTCTACTGTTTAAAATAGTAGCCAGTAGATTGTCTTCACATTAGATTAATCCTTAATCTGATTAATAGCTCCTCCAAATCCTTCAATCCAGCAGCTTGGAATGGCTAATGGTGAAAAAGGCAAGCCCACAGAGTGGGACACCACTGCCAAGTAACTTTTAATGTACTATGTCTTCCATCACAAGGTATGAGACCTGTTTTCTGTGGGTTCTATATTAACTGGACATGGTTGCCCCTTATGTTTCTGGTATCTGGGGCAGGTCAAGGGTTAACCTGTCACACCACAACTCAATTTTTCCAAGTTAAGCTGCGGACATGATCTCCCCCTTTACTGAGCATTAAAGTACTTTATTGTGAGGGGTAGTGGCTTTCAGACAGATGCTGTTTTTTCAGTTTAGAAATAGACATCTGGACTAGTCTAGCCGCTATGCCTGTTGCTCTCACTAAGGTAGCAACGTAGCATGGTGGTTAAGGGGGCCAGTCTTATAATCAAAAAGGCTGCTGGTTTGGTTCCCAGATGGAACACTGCCGTTGCACCCCCAATTAAGGTGCTTAACCTGAATTGCTTCAGTAGATATCCAGCTCTATAAATGGATAAAATGCCAGCTATATAAGTTCCTTTGGTTAAGGGTGTCTGCTTAAGTATAGGAAAAAAACACGTCAAACTCCTTCTTCCCCAGGTTGAGTCCCTCCAGATCCTGGTTTAGGCCATCTCTTCTGTTACCACCTCCTCATGATCTTCCTGCTTAGCCTTACTTTCGGTCTGATTTCCTTTTCCCTGTGCCCTTAAGGACTAGTTTCATTTCATTCACTCTAGCTGTGCATTTGCCCACAGGGAGCTATATAATGCATAATGAATCCATTAATTAAAAAAAGAAATTACAAAGTGAGGCTCATCTTCTTTTTTTTTTTTTTAAAGAAGTCATTAAATGAGGTCTTCAGGATCCCCTACTGAGAATTTTAAAGGTGAAGAACCAGCGCACTTCCCTGCACTCAAGCACCATCTAATGGCATTCTGTTGCAGCATGCAGTGCATCTCGAGATCCGTCCATTGCCCAGCTATGACCATTATCTCAACTGTGCATCTAATTTTTATTTACCTTCCATGGCTTTTCTACTACATTTTACAGATACAGACAAGATTTTCAGGGTTTATTTTTATTTCATTTATTTTTATAACAGTCAAATTCCCACAATCAGGTTTGATGGAAGTGCAGAGCATAACAGTTTTGGAAAGCTGTTACCTTCAAAATATTTTGTGTCTGACCCCAAGGCAGTGGCTGGTCTTATTGTACAAGCCAGTGAGCCGGGCAATTCTTTTGCAATATCGGATCACCGACAAAGTGACAACAAATGAACTCAAGCTTGCAAGATAGGAAAGATGTTTGTACTGGCTCTGAAAAATGAACTTTTCCAATGACAGTTGGATATCTGACTGCTTTGACCATGGAAAAATATTTGCAAGTATTTAAAAATATTTTTGAAATTCAAACATTGTAAAGCACAATGGAAACCCTGATAGAGATGAAGGAAACCAGATCCATGTGTAGCTCTATGCCCTCAGTCAAAACTTTACCCTCCTTTCAAAGAGCACAATTGCTACGATCCTGCAATTTGTCACATGCAACCACACGAAGATAAACTCTAACAGTGCTGCAGGGTAAATAATTGCTGTTGTGTGGGTTAAATATTCCTGGCAATGGGGAAGAGAGGGTACTGTCCCTGCCTTGGCTCCCTCTTACTTTCTCAGAGCATGGGTTTCACAATAGGTCGATTTGCATGTGCAGTCCTTTTGCAGGCAGCCCTTGCATAAGAGTGCAGTTAGTCACAGACAAAAGAAAATGCGTAGGATAGACAAATCCCCACATCTGGTACCAGTCAAAAGTTTGGACACACCTGATTAAGATAATGGGAAACATTCATTCAAAAAAATTTTTGATCTGAAGACTTATGCTTAAATGCTTGAAATTTGTTTCTTAGACAAATATAAACAGTGAAGTTTTGATTTGTTTAACATTTTTTTGATCACTGCATAATTCCATTTGTGTTATTTCATAGTCTCCATGTCTTCGCTTATTATTCTGAAATGTGGAAAACAGTAAAAATAAAGAAAAACACTTCTATGAGTAGGTGTGTCCAAACTTTTGACTGGTACTGTATGTTCCCCTATAAATGCAGACATGCAGAAATTCCTAAAGCTGGCAAGAGCACGTTCATGCTGCTGCCAAGTCAAATTTACAGTGTTCTTTCATGCTCTCTTTTGCTTTTTTTTTTTTTAAATCCTGGCCAAAGGCAACGGGCTAATTCTTAATTCTTCAGATACGTTCTGTTACTGCAACTGACAGTTTTCTCTGGTGAGATGTCATGTTCAGAGGTTGGTTGTGGGAATCCCAGTATTTTAATCAGAGCAGCTGCAACCACTGGAAAGACTTCATAGGCTTTATTGTCAGGAAGCTACTGGGAAGGCTGCCCTGAAGCCATGGCAATGTTCATAAATAACGGTTTGCCCCAAAGCCATGGGTGTGTTCATAAATAACAGGTTGCCCTGAAGAGATGTAGGTGTTTATAAATGACTTGTTTCTCCAGTAGGCTTCAGGGCAACACCAGCCGCCCGAGACCTCGCAACACACCTGTTTATATGTAGTCAGGAACATTTACCTCGCTCTGCAGGGCTGAGAAAAATAAAAACAAAAAAAAAACAGCAAAAAACAATTTTCCTGGAACTGGACTGGAACAGCAGTAGGTTTAGATCGTATTAAAAGAAAAAAAAAGTCAACCAAAAAAGGGCATGCATGTTATTATGAACAGCAGGGGCAAAAAAAGATATAAACAAGGGGCAAAGGATATAAAATAATCCCTTTAAGCCGACAGAGAAAATGACAGCAAGTTGAACTCAGCTGACTGACTACTTTGTAATCAGACATGCGAGAGCTGAGTGCAACGGGCGAGGCTGTGCCTGAAAACGCTGTCCATCGTGGGGCTCGACCCAATCTGCACTGGGCAGCAGTGTGGTGTAGTGGTAAGGAGCAGGGCTCGTAACTGAAAGGTTGCTGGTTCCATTCCCCACTGGGCCACTGCTGTTGTACCCTTGGGGCAGGTACTTAACCCAAAATTGCCCCGGTAAAAATCCAGCTGTATAAATGGATAACATGTAAAAATTGTTACCTGTGTAAGTCGCTCTGGATAAGAGCATCTGCTAAATGATGATAATGTAATATAATGTGCTGGGAGTTGGAATGTCCCCATTTACAAAAATTGGCCAATACAACACAGCTGTGCTATAAAAGAGGAAGCATCGGGTTCTTCGTATTAACCATTGTGAGCTGTTGGCTCTGACCCCCCCTACTTCAGCAATCCCCCCTGAAGGCTGCTCTCGTTACCACAAGCACCCCCAAAACGTCCCAGAATGCACAGCAACCGCTCTTCTCATAGTCACCAATCGAGCATGTTTTATGTGCCCGCAGTTATATAAAAGTAATGAGAAAGGCTCTCCGTACCCATGCAGTAAATATTCAACTAGGTCATACTGGGCTTTTGGGAAAAGTGCTTTCCAGCCCTCTTAGGTTTGTTTTGACAGTTGCGTGTTCCCGAGTCACGCAGGCTGTCTGGCGTGGAATAACAAAGCCTACTTTCAGAAAAAGATTCCTGGTGCTTTAGACAATGTACACAATGTTAGCGCACGCACCTGTGCACCCGCTATACTTAGAGTCAGATGAGACAAGACCCTCACAAGCTTTTTTCTCCCCTTACTCTGACCATGAAAGGTGAACTGATACGACAGTCAGCAGGCATGACATTACAGTATTAGTCTTCACCATGATGCCGGCACTTTGCAACCATGAATTATGATCATGATGATTAAACTACTTTATCACACTCCACAGCAAGCTTATGGCACCCCAAGTCTAAAGGTTCTCCTGTCCTTCCATTACTCCAGACCTGTGCTGAATACCAATATCGACACAACCATAGGAGCATTAGACTAAGGCTTGAGAGAATGCCCAGAGAAATGAATAGAAATTGGGCAACAATGGGCTTTACTCCTTTCTTCTTTGACAGTTAAACCAATACTCTTGTCTTCTTCTGAAGCATGACTAAGTTTTCCATCTCAGTGCCAAGACAGCAGTGATATTTAGTAAGGATTCTGAGCAACACAAGGCATTAACATAAATTTCATAAATGGAAATCAATTTAAAAGAGTTCATTAGACATAGAGCAGAAAAAGTGACCACATTGAAATCACAGATATTGTGTATATGGCCCAGATAGTTGGCTCAGTGCATTCCACTGAAAATTCTGTTATTGCCATTGCTGAAGCTAAAAGCGTTCTGATTCGCTGGCTCGTTATATATATTCTCAAAGAGGTGTGGTCTAAAACAGAACAATCAGTCAGCTCAGACAGCACCAGAATCTCCTATACACAGAACAGAAGGAACTCAGAGGGGTGCATGTCTTCTCTTAATAGGATGTTTGTGTTGTAATCAGTGTGAGAGCTCTGTGAGACTACAATGGGCAACACTACTGAGTCGTATGGTTAAAATTAAACATAGGGATTTCACACAGTCATTATCCTGTAACACTAATGGCTGTGTTTTCCAAGTAAAGCCTACATGGAGTTTCTTGCAACAGATCAATGCAGCACACAGCAGAACATACAGCACAAAAAGGGTCTGCTTTACTGCAGAATCCTATATTTAATTTCACCAAGTACAGATGTGTTTTCTGCTGTATGAAGAGATCTGTGCAAACAACAACTGAGTGAATGACATGAAGCCTGCCGTGTCTTTCATCTAATGATTATCTATTCACACAAAAGAAGCTGGATACTTTAGGCCTTTTTATCCTGTGAGTAGGGATAATGTTCTCACATGCTTTGGAGCCTAAACATAATGAAACACGGGTTGGCTTGATGAAGTCCTTGTAATCAACACCACATATCGGTTAGAAATAATAAAAATAAAACCAAATGCGTGTGTATTTGTTTTTTTGGTGCTAGCTAGCCAGCACTTGAACCCTGTATCCAGCAACCGATTGGTATTCTCATGGTCACCCTGTTGCATCATCCGAAGCCAGTGACTTGAGATGAACCTGAGCCGGGAAACTTGGTGATATTCTTCCTAAGAAGACAATTACGAAAAACCCACCAGGGCATTAGTCAGAGAACTTCCACTCCCGCTCCCATGCCTGCGTAAACCATCCCTTCATTTGGTGTTTAACCTGCGGGTCAGCACCTCAGCACGAATCACAGGGACGCAGCGTGCTCCAAGGAGGGGGCCCTTGGGGATCAGCCCGAAAACACACATATCGCACCACCCCCCCCCCCGTCACAGCCTGACACTCTCAGACCTGTACAAACATGTTCCGATGGGCCCACAAATTCATTGCTCCCCCGCACTGCGCCCTGAAAGACACACACACACTACTCTTCATATTCCACGGAACAGGAAAAATCACGGTGATACTGTATTTTTATCTCTCTGTGGAATCTGTATTGCATCACAGGTCGGACAGGGATTTAAGATTGCAGAAGGGGGCGCCCTTAGGGTATCAGCCTGAAAGTACACAAATTGCAACTCCCCCCCACATCACAGCCTGACACTCTCGGACCAGCACAAATGCATTTCAGCAGGACTGCGAATTTACCAAGGTGGCACCTACCTCCGGGCTCACTTTCGTTCTTCAGGAACCGTATAATCCCTTCCACCCACTGTCCTCTGGCAGAATCACTCCCTTCAGCAGTAAGCTTACGATACCTCTATCTCCTGCTCAACTGGCGCTGCCTCAGTGATGCTGGTACCTTCTTTCACGATCCACCGGGATAATAAAGTCTCCACCTGACAGCACCTGATTAAGCAGAATATTTTTCAATGTGGACCTGGATCAGTCAGCAGCCCTTGTCGAAATTTGTGCGCTCCTGGTTGTTGATCTTTACTCTGAAAGGTGTAGTTTACCTTGGCACAACCACCTAAACACTCAAATAAACACAGATACAGATAAATACACCTATACACACAGCTGCCAAAGGAAAATTAAACTGAGACACATCTCCCAGGTAAACAGTGCAGGATGTTCCCATACAACTATCAGCCTGGAAGTTTCCAGAAGACAGAAACCGAGGACCAAGGGAAGAGGCTCATTATTTATTGAGATCCCCTGTATTGACCTGTGTATTGCAGATTCCATGGAGAGATAGTAATGCACAATCACCATGACTTTTCTTGTTCTGTGGAACATGAAGAAGTGTGTGTGTGTGTGTGCGTGGGCCCATTGGAATGCGTTTGTACAGGCCCGAGAGTGTCAGGCTGTGACGGGGGCGGGGGGGGGGGAGAGGTGCGATATGTGTGCTTTCGGGCAGATCCCCTGGGGACCCCTTCCTTGGAGCACGCCGCGTCCCTGTGATTCATGCTGAGGCGCTGACCCGCAGGTTAAACACCAAATGAAGGGATGGTTTACACAGACGTGGGAGCGGGAGTGGAAGTTCTCTGACTAATGCCCTGGTGGGTTTTTCGTAATTGTCTTCTTAGGAAGAATAACATTAAGTTTCCCGGCTCAGGTTCACCTCAAGTCACTGGCTTCGCGTGATGCAACAGTGTGACCATGAGAATACTTAATCGGTTGCTGGATACAGGTTCAAACAGGAGGAATCCCACCCTAGCGTCCTGGAAAATCTCATGAAAACAACCATGACACATCCACGCTTTCATAAACACAGAGCGGCTGAATGGACAGATAAAAATGGCTGCAAATGGCAAAATGGTGTTTGCACAGTTGCTGACACTTTGTGGCTCAACTGACTGATCTGAAGATATTGATGTGTTTGAACACGTTTCACAAGAAACAACTGCTGACCTTAAAACTGAAAAACTGTTAATGCACTGAATTGTGAGGCATCAAAATAATTAATATACCAGCAGGACCATGGAGCAGGACATGTGTTCCACACAGCATAGAGAATTACAACAGTACATCCAAAACATGAAAAATTAACAGCAAAGTATTTTTTGTTTGAAAAATATTTAATATTCTGCTCACACGATCTATCCTCAATCCCCATGAGTCATTTCATGAGAAAACTAAGCACAAAAAAAATCAGGTGGTTAACCAAATCCTTCCATATTCTGAATTTAGATGCAGGAATGAAGGACCATGGTTGCTCTGCTGACAGGATTTGCAAATTTTTGCAGATCTTAAGGTCTGGGCCCCATCTAGTGGCCATCTGAAATACGCATTTCACACACACACACACACACACAGGTAAAACCGTGAATATGAAGACCTGAAACTGCACATTTTAAGATGGCCACTAGATGGTGTGCTGGATCACAGAAACTAAAACCATGTGAAACCTTGGATGAAAACGTTTAATAGGCATTCCAAACCATCCAAAATTGACAAGCTTGTGAGTTTTGTGTTTAGCTGATCTGACCTTCTCCTGGGTTTCTCCTGCACACATTGACAATGTTCAGCAATCCACAATGACTGATCATTTTCAATGTCAATAATATAAATGCAAAAAATGAATGTGGATGAAGGAGCTTCAGGAACAAAACATGCCAAAGTATTTAAAAGTACAGAAATGTCAGTTTCCCTCTGCTCTCAGGACAGAAACAATGGCTGTGACCAGCAGAGACTGATGGGAGATGTGTCCTGTGTAGCCCTGCTGGGGTAAGCGAAGTTCTCCAAGGCTCCTTTAGGGGGCGCTCAGAGCCGGGTGATGAGGGGGGCCCCGGAGGAGGGCAGCTCCTGATCCAGCAGGCGGAACAGCATGGCGCACTTGTTGCGCTGCGGGATCTGGCCCAGGGAGTTGTGCAGCCGGGCCTGCAGGTAGTGGACGTCCCGCAGGCGCTCCTTGCAGTCCAGCTTGGAGAAGTAGGCTGCCGCCTCCTCCAGCGTCTGGACCGCCATCTCCAGGCCTGAGGGTGATAGGGGCGGGGGGAGAGGAGAGGCAGAGGGGGGCCAGTAGCCGCAGGTTAACACGCTGGCACACCGTGCGTGTCCACTGCAGCAGTGTGGGGCGTGTGCTCATGATGTCTGCTGGTCTTGTGTACTTGGGAACTGAATGTACTGACCTGATTCAGTTATAGTACCAACGCAGTGACAACACAGTGAACGGGGTTCAGAATGTGGTGGAGAAAACAGTAGATAGGAGACTGCTGTGGATGTAAGAGTGCTGTGCACAACAACTGATAACATCAATGAAGAGAAATGGCCTCTGTGTGTGAGAGAGTGTGTGTGTGTGTGTGTGTGTGTGTGTGAGAGAGAGAGAGAGAGAGAAAGGTGTATATATGTATATGCAGGCAGAAAGACCAACAAACAAGCAGCAACTTAAGACAGCTGCTGTAAAGGCCTGGCAAAGCATCACTAGGGAGGAAACCCAGAATTTGGTGATGTCCATGGGTTCTAGACTTCAGGCAGTCATTCAGTGCAAAGGATTTTCAACCAAGTATTAGGAATGATCATTTTATTTATGATTATGTTAGTTTGTCCAATTACTTTAGAGCCCCTGAAAATGGGGGGACTATGTATAAAAATTGCTGTAATTATTAACGGTTTATATGAAATTTTTGTTAAACGCCTTGAATTAAAGCTAAAAGTCTGCACTTCAATCACATCTTGATTGCTTCATTTCAAATCCATTGTGGTAGCGTACAGAGCCAAAATCATGAAAATTGTGTCACTGTCCAAATACTTATGGACCTAACTGTATTTGTTTTCCCTTGATTCGTATGGTTGTATTTAATTATTTGCTTTATTGTTAGTATTGTTGCTTTGGCAACACAGCGTTTGTCTGTCCTGCCATTAAAGCACCCCTGAATTTGAATTTGAATCTGACAGAAAGAGTGTGTATTTCTAACAGCAGCAAGAAAAGCAGGGGATTAAATTAACTCCGCAAAACTAGGAGGAGCTGGAGCACTAGATAAAATCTTGTTTGAGGGAAATGAAAGAAAGACAAAATGCAAATCAGCTCGAGTGCAGTGGCTATACTGTAAACGAGAACAGAGAGGAAGATCCACTGGAAAGATTGCGGGGAGTTGCATCATTTCACTTCATTCCCAAGGAATTCTGGGATTGCTTCGGGCGAGTAAGGCCCAGTCAGACTCAGCAGGATGCAGAGATGGGCAAAATCCCCTCATAGGAAAGCCACCCTAATCACAAAACCCTGAGACCAAGCGTTAAATAAAATGTTTGCCATGCACTCAGAGAGGCAATCCCAATCACTGTGTGCGGAATCAGAATAGGGCAGGACTGACCCTGATCTCTGTTAAAGTGACTCCATTCTCAAACATTCATAATCAAGTGTGCATAGCCATCATTAACATCTATGTTACAGGTATAAATCTCCAAGGCACACCGCCAAATTTGTTCCTGGAAAGACACCACAATGCCGATCTCCCAGGCCTCTCCAAGTGACTGAATGACCATATGGACAGTGACAATAAGTGGGAAATGAGAATTGAGCAGATTGAGAATTAAAGGAAAGAGAGGGCACATCTTCCTGGCTCAGACTGTCCTGTCCGGAGCAGAGGAGCAGCAGGCCGTCTGAGGGAAGAGGCGGGCAGACGTGACATTACCGTTACCTGCTCGCCTCTCTTCACCAGGCCTGGTCCCGGCCATGGCGATCTGACACTTGGCCACCAGCAGCAGGGCGCGGCCCTTGTCGATGACGGCGCCGTGGGCCAGGATCGACTCCATGGCCTCGTGCAGGATGTTCAGGGCCTGCTCCGGGATCCCAAGCATCAGCTGCAGGAAAAAAAAACACCGTCAGCGAACACACTGGAACCCAAAAACACACCATCAGCTAACACACTGGAACCCAAAAACACTCCATCAGCTAACACACTGGAACCCAAAAACACACCGTCAGCTAACACACTGGATCCCAAACACACACCGTCAGCAAACACACTGGATCCCAAACACACACCGTCAGCTAACACACTGGATCCCAACAACAGACTGTCGGCGAACACACTAGATCCCAAACACACAACTTCAGCAAAAACACTGGATCCCAAACACACACCGTCAGCGAACACACTGGATCCCAAACACACATCATCAGCTAAAACACTGGATTCCAAACACACACCGTCAGCGACCACACTGGATCCCAAACACACACCGTCAGCAAACACACTGGATCCCAAACACACACCGTCAGCAAACACACTGGATCCCAAACACACAACAACAGTGAACACACTGGATCCCAAACCCACCCACCCATCATCGGACATCCCAGACGAATACCATCAGCAAAAACACTGGATCCCAAACACACGCCATCAATGAAAATACTGAATCCCAAACACACCACATCAGCAAACACACTATGTCACAAACACACACCATCAGCAAACACACCAGACCCAAAAATTACAGGATCAGTGAAAACACTAGATCCCAAACACACACCATCAGTGTACACACTGGATCCCAAGCAGCAAACACAATGGATCATAAAAAGCACACCAGAACCCAAAAACACACCAGGCACTGCAGACAGTGCAAAATTCCATCACTACCAGTCAGCTTCTCGCATGTTTAATGAAGCACATGATAAATGCAGGAGCATAAATCCAAGACCCGTTCAGCACGCAGAGAATCCAGCTTCACCGTTTTATCACTGGCCTTTTCATTTAATCAGCAGGCAGGCTCGGGACTGTGCCAAAGCAGCCATTAAGGGCACTTCAACCTTTCATTTCATATGGATAAATACACCATGCTACACTCCCATCAGAGAGTGACACTAAAACCGCCCCCTGTCTTCAGCAATTTATCCTCGGCTGGCTTATTACTTTGAGTGCTGAGGACAGAGGGCCCCACTGCACGTGATCCACATACAGCTTCACAGCAGAGGACGCTTGACTTGATTATAAGGACGACGTGACGCGATGCACCAACGTGCTGGCGGTCTCCAGGGGCGGCTCACCTGGGAGAAGGCCAGGTGCAGGATGGTCTCGGAGGCCAGGGCCTGTAGGTGGTGCTGCCGGGCCAGGGCCAGCGCCTGCAGGAGGAGGGGGAGAGCCGTGGCGAAGCCCGAGGACTCCCAGTGCAGCTCCGCCGTGGCCAGCATCACCCTGCAGGAGGCGAGAGAGAGAGAGGCCGTGTGAGTGCCCTGAGAGAGGCTCTGCCACCACCCCAGCTCCCACAGGGTGCCAGCCTTGTTTAGCCAGATTGCACAGGTTAACTTGTGACAGGACTTAGTGTTATGCTCATGCTCACTGGTTTGGGAGTGGTGTTAGCCTGGTCTGACACTGTTTGCTCATTCAGCTTATTGTGCTGGAAGTCGCTCTGGATAAGAGCATCTGTTAAATGAATGTAATGTAATGTAATGTGACTTGCCATCCAACACACTGACCTAAATGGGCAAAGAGAGGCAGTCCTGCCGTCCCCATCGCCATGTTGCTCTGATGACACCAAACATCAGGGCAGTGGACACGTCACCACCCAGCAATCGCTCCCTGTGCTGTTGGCTCGTGACTCACTCTGCTGATTTGACCGGTCCTCACTGTCGGTTTTGGACAGTGGCTCCCAACACCCTGACCTAAACAGGCAAAGAGGGGCAGTCCCGCTCTCCCTCCCGGTGTTCCTTAAATAACGCCATCAGACACGGGGAGTGGACACGTCACTGCCTGTGCTGCAGGCCCGTGACTCACTGCTGATCTCACGGGCCCTCGCTGTCAGCGCGGACAGCGGCTCCCGCGCGAGACGTCTGTTCCTACCGCCAATCAGAGCGAGCGGCGCGCACGCGCCCGGGGAGGCCCCGTCCTACCGTATGATCGTCTCCGTGCAGCGGGTCTTCTCGCACTGCAGCTGCAGCTGCTGCAGGATCTTGTACGCCTCCGTCGTCTGGTTCTGCGCCTTCAGCACCAGCGCCTTCCTGCGTGACACGGCACAGGATGGGGGTCAGGAAAAGCCAGCGTCTGCGAGCGCTGGCGCAGCTCTCGTCGGAGCGGGCGCGCACCGGACTCCCACCTGTACAAGCCCTCGGTCTGGTTCAGGGCGGCGATGGCTGTGACGTGGGGCTCCGCCAGGTGGTACTTCCCATCGTTCATGGCTCTGTCGAACTGGATCTTCAGGTCGCAGAGCATCCAGAGCTGGAGCACAGAGAAAGGCGCCGCAGGCGTTACTCCTGGCTCCGTCCACATGAAACACAGTGGTGAGGGGCTTGATTCCTGGCTCCGCCCAGAGTTGCCTGAAACATACAGTGGTGAACCTGTGGGTTGCTCTGGATAAGAGTGTCTGCTAAATGCCAATAATGTAATGTATTGCAGAAAAATCAGCACACAGTGGAGAGGCAATGTGATTCAGCACCACCCTGTTACCCTAGGCTCCACCCATGTGGAACGGGGCAGCAGTATAGCATAGTGGTAAGGGGGCAGGGTAACTTAATGTTTGCTTGTTCGATTCCCCCTCTAGGGCACTGTTGCCTCAGGAAACATATAAACGGACAGATACCATGTGAAAATTGTTACAACTGTAACCTGTGTAAGTTGCTCTGGATAAGACCATCTGCTAAATGCCAGTAATTTCCTGTAACGTGGAATCATCAGCACTTACTGGCAGTGAAGATGCTACATCATTCTGCCTCAATGTTAACAGAACCACACTGAAAGTATGTGGGTCAGGAGGACAGACGTGCTACCTTCAGGTGGCAGCTATGAAGCTCATACCTTGGCGTGCTGGGTGTGGGGGGGGAACTGCTCCTTCAGGTGCGTCAGGATCTCGGAGGCGGCACCATACAGACCCTGTCAGGGGAGACCAATCGGCACGTTCGGAGTCAGGACGGGGGGAGAGAGGGTGGAGAGCAGCGGCCGGGCCCTGAGAGGGCGTGAGAGGATGATGGGATACCTGCTCGGCGTGCAGCTCGGCCAGGTGGCACAGGGCCACGGCGAAGGGCTCGGTGTTGTTCTGCTGGACCCCGAAGTTTACCGGCTCCAGGCTGTTCATGTTGAGCAGCAGCTGAGCCTGCTGCTGGGCCATGGTGCTGAAAGAGAGGCCACACCACACCACCGCTTCAAACTGAGCTCACTGCTGCCCCCGCAGGCAGGGAGGTCGCTACAGCAAGCCACACAGAGGTCAGCGGTTTACTGCACACCGGTCTGTACCCTTGGGCCAACACAAGCTGCACTGAAGTAAGTAAATGAGCAAGCAAATGACAAGCAAAATCTGGCCCATACATGAACCAGATGAAGAGATACAGAAATCGTAACCCCAGCATGAGGGGGGTGTGTGTGTGTGTGTGTGTGTGTGTGTGTGTGTGTGTGTGTGTGTGTGTGTGTGTGTGTGTGTGTGTGCGTGCGTTGGGGTTTCCTCACCTCTTGCCATACATCCTCCAGATGGAGGTCGTCTGGGCCAGGCTGATGTCGATCAGCTCCGACAGACTGTGCTTCCAGTGCAGGATGTCTGTATCCTTCAAAGCGTCCATCAGTTTACTGGCTGTTTTGCCTGCTATCGCCCCCTGCTGGACAAGGGACTGGATCCCCAGAGAGGCCAGATACTGAAAGAGAAAGGGGAGGAGGAGGTGACCTTAACACCAAACAACACAAGGTGCGCAGAACTCAGTTTATGTCAATGAACATGTCCAAGCCTGTATAATCCAGCTGATCACTGTTGCGTTGTGATATTGCAGCAGCTCCCCCTACCGGTAGACAGAAGTGGGCGGCCATTTTCACTGAATCCTCAGTCAACACCGTGCTGTCAGATCCCTTCATCTGTTCCAGCATATACAGCCAGCTCTGAAACACGAACAGACATGAACGCATGAGTGCACACAAACACCTTAAGAACAAAAACCAAAACACGAGCACGCTACTAGTGACTGATGTATTGGAGTATACTTGGCTTCTGTTGCCTAGTCAGGTTGCACAAGTTAACCTGTGGTAAGGCTTGAATAGTGTTATGCTCACACTCACTGGTCTTGGAGTGCTGTTAGCCTGGTCTGACACTGTTGCTCATTCACCTAGAAAGGATATTCTTAAGTTCTATTGTGCTGGAAGTTGCTTTGGATAAGAGTGTCTGCTAAATCCATGTAATGCAATGTAATGCAATGTAATGTACTCCAATGTTAATGAAAGGTTTTGCCACGCAGAGGGCGCTCTCACCAGACAGTGCTGCAGACACACGTGGTCGTTGGACTCCTGGGCAATGCGGATGGCCTCCTGTAGAGCCAGGGCAGCCTGCTGACTGAACGGAAAACAACTGGTTCAGGCACGCTCCGAACGTGCATGACAAGATTCGCCATCAAAACCCCCACAAAACACAGTCCTTAGAATCAACAGCCTAGTGCACAAACTGAAAACCGGTAATTACATTCATGAAGTGTGATTAAGCTGTCTGCAGCCATCTTTCTGCATACGGTACGTTGCAATGTTAACACTCTGACCATATTCAACGCACAGCCTGACAAACACAGAATCATGCAACACTGAACAAACAAACTGCTCCCAGTATCAAGAAGCAGGGATGGGAATTACACACACAGCAGAGAAATCTGAGCAATTCAGCACCTTACTGGAAGCAGGTGAGTGTACACTGTTAAAGCCAATAACAGACATTTTTTATTCTGTACATATACTTGCTTCTAGTAAACCTGGAATGTCATACACTGCTGTGCATTGGGAATGCCGTTTTAATGCTATTAAAATGAATATAAGATGCACTCCACTGTAATTCTCCCAAGTGAAAACTCAAATTACAAAGTGAAATCCAGGTGTTGACCTGACAAAGGCATCCACAGTGAAAACCTTGTTTGACTTCATCAGTACGCTAAATGTGCTTGCAGATGTTCTTATATCGCGACCTACATTGCTTACAATGTTTAAATGTTGTTTATTTAGTCAGCTGGATTTTTACTGGATTTACTGAGGCACGTCCTTTGCCCTCTGGGGCATCGACAGTGGCTCACCTAGGATTTGAACCAGCATCCTCCAGGTTACAAAGCCATTCCTCTTACCACTACACCACAGTATACAGGTACATTCAGTTCTATTTTTTTTTTTTTACTATCCCGCACCTGTAGGCATCCATGGATGGGCTTAAATTCTAGTGTTTTAAAAAATAAATAAATAAATAATCAGTACTAAGTTCACCCCTGAGCAGCCATACCCCCCCACACACACTGAGCAGCGTAGCCAATCGGAAGCAGCGATGCTGTAGGCACTGACTAGTGTCCGAAGCGGCAGTGCAGGGCGGCCAGGTTGAGGGCGGCGTAGCGCAGGCTGCGTCCGTAGCCCTCGTCTCCGTTGCTCTTCCCCTCGCCGCCCGTCAGGATGAGCCGGTCGAAGTAGTGCAGCAGGCTGTGCGTGGAGATGAAGATGTCCTGCACCCGCATGCTGTTCAGGTAGCTCAGGTAATGCTTCAATGAGAAACAGAGGGGGCGCACTGTGAGTTTCAGTCTCTGCGACCTGCATAAACTACAAAGGCCCACACCAAAGGGGTTCACAGGGCAGTATTTTGGCTGAATTAATAATACACTGATTATGTGAGTGCTTACAATCATTGCTACTGCTGCAGACACGTTCAAAGAGTTACTCAAAGACTGGTGTGTGTAATTAGAAAGGCCACAAAAGGTTTTTTTGACAAATGATTTGATAGGACATTCATCTAGATTATCTTTTATGTTACATTACTGGCATTTAGTAAATGCTGTTATCCAGAATGACTTACATAGGTTACAATTTTTTACGTGTTACCCATTAAATTATGTGGCATCACTGAAATGTACAGTTTGGGCCAGATTCAGGCCCTGCTTCAGCTCTATGTCCTAACGCAGGACGTGGGTGCCCCCCTCTGTGAAGGGCGTACAAGGATGAGAAGATGAAGGAGGAACTGCGGCTCTGTCTAAAATGCATGAAGATGCTGACAGACGGCAGCCCTTCGCAGGCTCGTCACCGCCCGGCGCAGACATACGGAGAGGGCAGAGCGAGTGACTCATTCATTTTTCATGGGCCTGCTGCTCTGAGCACAGGCCAGATTTAGATCTTTTTGAATGCGCACTGAGGCTCCACACTTTCATCTCTGAAGTCCTGTGTGACAGACACGCGGTGCACGGCCCCGGCCCTTTCGGGTGCAACACGCTGCGGCCAACACTCTGACCATATTCGCTGTACTGTCTGTCGAGCACAGAATCACGTGACGGTGAAGTCCCGCAGCTCTGAAGTCAGGGCACGACCCCTGTCCTTTTGGGCGCGTTGTGTGCACCGGGTGCGTTTTTTAAGATGCGTGAGACCGGAGTGGTGAGAGTGTCTGTGAGAGCACGCTACCGCCTCAGCGAAGTCGGGGTTAAACTTCAGCATGTTGTTCAGCTCCTCCTGCAGCGCGGCCGGCTTCAGGGCTTTGTTCTCATCGTTCTTCAAAAGGTACGCCTGGAGACGGGACACCGTGTCACTACGTGCTACTCAGATTCACTTGGGTTTTAACAGCAAGAAACACTAAAAAACACTGTCGTAGCATCACAGCATCAGTTTTTGCTTCATATGACATGACACCAACAACTGAAAGCAGCATTTCTCTTAGGTCCCTAACAGATCACACAAGTAGGATTAAAGTTAGCTGTGCCTGCCACAATGTGTGCATTATGACAGAAAGCATGAATGCTAACAAACCTGTCGTGCAAGAAAGTACTCTGCTTGCTTCTGAGAGAGGGGGCCTCTGCTTGGGGCATCCTCATCACTGCAAGGAAACACCCAAAAATATGTCAAAATGGCAGGAAAACCACTAAAATAAAGTGACGGTTTGAGGGATGTTTGCTGAACACAAATATGGAGTCAAAATTTGAAATCAACAGCTCAATGGTAGTATATTATTCTACAGAGAGAGGGACGTGTTTTGATTGGGTCACTCAAGTGATTGACTGCATGTGGTAACCGCAAACACTGTGGGTCCACGATGTCTCACGCTCCCCCAGAACGGCCGCACATTTCAAACCCAGCGGGGAAAGTCGGGGAAGGGGAAGGAGAGCGTACAGGAGCTCGGAGAATCGCAGCGGGGGGCTGTCCAGCTCCTCCTTCTCCAGCTTCCCCTCCATGGTGTCCTCGGTGTTGGTCAGCTCCATGTCTGTTTCGTCCGTGGCGGCGGCCGCGGGGCCCGGCTTGCTGTCGGGGGCCCCGAGGTAGTGGCTGTGGTAGTAGCTCTGCAGGGACGTGTACAGCTTGTACACCTGGCTGAAGGAGAGTTTGTTGTAGGCCAGGAGCATGTACCTCATAAACAGACCTGGAGGACACAGAGAAAGCAGACTTTCACCCATTTCATTACAATACATTACATTGCATGTATTTGGCAGGCGCTCTTAACCAGAGCGACTTCCAGCACAACAGAACTTAAGTGTATTAATTTAATTTAACAAGCAACAGTGTCAGACCAGGCTACCACCACTCCCAGATCAGTTAACAACACTCCCCACCCAGGTAAGAAACAGAAACCCCACCCCTCTTATCCCCATCAGGTTGCTTGGCGACAAGCCTTAGCACATGCAGTCTATGAAGACTCCCCACTCACCAACCACGCTGGTTTTGTAAGCCTCTGACTCGAGATCACTGAAGGGACTGGGAAGGGTGTCAAAGAAAGACTCCATGTCCTTTAGCTCCCCATCTGCCATCACGTGCAACCTTTAAAAGAGACAAACGTTTTCTTGTCTTGGTTGCTACAGTCTTGACTCGAGCGGAACCTACATCACCATTATAGTCACTCACCATTCCCCCCACAAGATATTAACATGTCCTTTAAATGTGTAGATTAATGAAATCGTACTGTGTGTTGGTATGGAAATATGGCATTTTCAAAATACAAAATTATGCTATCCCATTATGAAGAACAGCTCTAGTGGAATTCTTACAGACAGAAAGAAGACACTACAACATAAATAATGCTACAGAAATCTTGTACAACCCATAAGACAACTTAACTATTGCGTAAACCTCGACAGAGCAATGTTAAAACCAGAGCAATGTTTAAACACTACTAACTACTGTGTGCTGGAACCAGTGTGGTGACCTCTACCTTAGCTTGACAGCATATGCCGTCATAGGGCAGCATTCATCCACAGTCTTCAAGAGCTGGCCGAGACTCAGGTCTGGACCCTGTTGAAACAAGTGGCCACAGTTCATTTCACAGGAAATCTGTCATTCACTACCACTACTGCTAGTTAGCTAACTACCTAGCTTGACTGCTGTCTCAGCACACAAATGGAAAAATTGTCACTGAAAGAAATTCACCCAGAATAACTCCTGGAATTACTGTTATCGCAGTATGCTGTGGATTACATTTTGCAAGAATAATGAATTAGCAAACATACGTCTAATTATGAGGCTTAACTTTAAATCAAACACAGCAGTTTAACATCCATTATGTTTTCAACAGATTGCTGCGACAACTGCGAATGCTAAAAACTAGCAAGCTAACGTTAGCTAAATGATCATGACCGATGCTGAAAAAAAAACAATGGTAGTTGCTAGCTAGCTTCTGTACAACGAAAAACCCATAATGTATTTTAATCTTGCGTGTATCAGATGTGAAAAATACCCACCTGTTGTAGTGGCAGAATGAGTTTGTTTAAACGTCTTCTCTCCACAAGTGACAGACGTTTTGACATGGTCATTTCGTCCAGTAAAACCAGGACAGAAATTTTGTAGGGCGTCACCCAATCTTTTATCCCAAACACATTGGCATGGACTACCCCATTAGTCATCATCGGATTGAAATATAAACTTTCGTGGACACTTGCCATGGTACTGAGTAAACTTAGCTAGATAGCTAGCTAACGTTTGCTAACAAACAAATGTTGAGCACAGTACGATTCACACTTAGATAGCTAGCTAGCTAATTCATGACTTCATATATTTATTAACAGTAAAAAATCTAGCTTCACAACTGGCTAAATTACCCGTGGAAACTGTGGGGAGCTTTCAGTAGCTAGTTATCCTTTTAGCAAAACTAGCTATCCTAGAGGACATACACATTCACGTCTCAGGCTGTATGACTAGCCAAGCTAGCCAGACTGGATTGAAACCTTCCCATTCGTGTGTCCAGCGAAAAAGAAAACACAAAAACTATAACTAGTATTCATTTACTGACAAATCATCAGGCACATTTGCGATCAAAACGATACCACGGCAAAACACTCTTCCACATCCCTGACATATACATTACTGAGACGAAACTACCGCCATTGTATCCCCTCCTCTTCCCCTTGCCCTATGCAAGTACAAGTAGTAGAGTAAGAGAAGTCGATTGATCAGAGATGGTTTATTTGTCCCAAGATGTACAACTCCAATGTACGACTTCTGGCAAAGGGCAATGTTTCAGCCACATGCCAAATGGATCTGTATCTCACGATATTTAATAACAACTGTATATACAATATATATTTAATAACTATATAATATCAGTAAGGGATTCGTTCGTTAAGTTTAATTATAAAACCTGTACAAACTGTGCAGCTGCAACTGCGGTGTATTATATATAAATACAATTGTATACTGTTGCTTATTAATTTGATCACTGAAAATATTTCCATGCACAATGAGTACATACAGAAACCACGTGAAATAGTAGACCTATATAAATCGCCTCCAATGAGAGCTAAAAAGAATGTCAAGCCAAGACATGCAGCGAGGTGACGCTGTTTCAATACTGCTCATTCTGTAATGACTGTAGTGTGGAAACATTTAATGATCTTTGGCTTGAGTTTGAATATTGAATGTTGAATATATTAGATGCATTGCGCTTTATGTCATCCATGGTTGTTTTTTTTTCTGCAGAACGCTTAGTACACTCATGCACGCGCAGAATAATATGTGTAGGCATCTTCGTAAGTACGTCATTCAGTTTCCAAGGGAACCGCTGAGGGAAGTATTGCTGTGCATGTGCACGCCAAGTAATTCCCTGAAAGTGTACTTTGTCACGACACCGCATTCGGGTCGTTTAAGGCAAAATAGCTAGCTCTTATATGATGACTCGGGAAGCTCGTGAATGCTTCCCCAATTGGGCAACGGTCCTGCAAGAAACGAATCTTAAGAGGGAATTAGGGAAATGTACTTCAACCAACTTCTTACATTTATGTTCCAAAGGGAATCCGTTGAATCCGGCACCATGAAGCATAATGATAATACATAATTTATTTCTTAATGCAAATACCCTGGCTTGTTGCGCATTCTCCCGTATTTGTTCATTGTATGGTAACGAAGGTTGATGGGTGAACTCTTTACGTTTTTGGAAATATCGCCGTTCGTGTGTGGTTAGTGGTATCCTGTGCGTGCAACTTTTTCATGCATTTTATTAGATACGTTGTGTAAATCGCCCTGGATAACAGCGTCTGCTCAATGACAATAATGTAATATCACAACAAATCACAAGTACCTCTACTTTAGTAAACTAAGTCTGAACAAAATAGGACAAAACAGTAAATTAATGTATTCACTTGTGAGTTTTTTTTCGTCGATTATCACTATTAATTGGGTAGAATAGCAAGAGTTGGCCAAGAATAGGCTAGAATAGCAATCAGTCGCACATTGCATTTCTTTTCTTCGAAGTGAAGGTGACGTCATGTTCTCCCGATCCCCACAAGTGCAGATGTGTTCACCAGCATGCGGCAGGTGGCACAGTATCTGAATTTTTTAAAAAACATTACATCATCGTATTTCTGCAAAATGGTAAATGAAACACTGAGCTTAACAGCGTTTTTTTCAATTTCTCAAAATTGGCTCATTTCCCCTAATTCAACTACAGTATTTTACGATCTCGTCAACTGCCTGTAACGATAGCTTACTCAGTTGTGCGTCAGCCTCCGACTGAAAAACGACAAAACACAAAGCCCACGTGAGAATGTGGAACGTTTAACTTAAATTTTGCTTTCCCTTGCGTATTTCTTTTCATTCATAGACCATCATTATTATTCTGGCCTGACAAGCTAGCTCTCAAATGAGGACAGGAGAGATCTGTTACATGTCATCTTACCAGAAACGTTGCAACAGTTGTTGCAAAGCGTGTTATTAAAAAAACACTATTTTTATTTTTTAAGCTGTCAAATGGTAAAGACGAATGCCAAATGTAGGCTATTCATTGTGGCTGCACAAATTTCCACCTAGCAGTGCGGTTTGTACCCGTGTGCATACAACTGTCGCTTACACATGCCCACACAACCCCAGTACTCGTGAAAGGAAACGCCCTTCAACGCTGATTGGCTGCTATAGATAACGGTGCCTCAGAGTGCCCTATTATTGGTGGATTTGGTGTCTGTTACGTTGCGCTGGTTATACTAAAGCACTTGGACTGACGGAAAGCGAAGACGTAATGGAGTGATCCTGGCTGTGCTTGCAATGGTCATCCTATCAGTATATTTTGGTAAATTCCACAACCGGGAGTTGCTATGAAGGTACGGTACATTTTATATCGCATTCATGAAAAAACGCTTTGATTTGCAAATGGCAGTATTTATGCGTCTTAACGAGGTATATCTTTCAACTTTAATGTAGCTAACCAGTGTGCTAGCCTTTTAACGTTATTTTACGCTATTGGCTAACTAACTGTGTAGACCAGTGGCGAGCTTGCTGTAGTTAGCCAGCAGTTTGGGTAGCAAGCTGACCAGCTTTCTCTGTGTTGCTGGCTGTATTTGTCAGTAGGTGGCTAGCTAGATGGCTTCTGGTATTTGAAAGCTTCAGTTCAAACCAAGTGGAGAAGGCTAACGATTATGATCCTTTGTGCTGAAAATTAATAGCTGGCTAGCTAGCTCAGCTGGGCGATTGATAGCTGCTTAGGTTTTCCACTTAGCGAACGTTATGTTTAAATAGATGCACTAGCTAGCTACCTATGCTGTCAAGTGCAATTTCACCGGTAGTTGGGAAGAGAAGCGTTACTTTGGAGCACTCAGTGTGTGTTTATTAGCCGCCTAGCTGTACTATATACTGCCGTACCAGCAGATGCTCTTTAAAATGGCAAGGCATCTAGATGAGTGGACGTGAAATTACTCACGGCGAGCCGGATAACGTTACTGCGTCCGATCACACAACTCACTTCCATGTCTTGGGTTTTGTCAGCACATAGCTAGCTGGCTAAGTTGTCTAGCGAAAGCGTAGCAGCGGTCATTGCGGAGCACAAATCCCCCCCAGTACCTGGCTAGCTAATGGGATCAGTTTATCGTGGCAGTCAATGACTTAAAGGGCATCCTTTGACAAGGCTGACTACCTTTGGTTTGTCTACCTTTGGTTTGGATGTTTACAGGTTACTGTCAGCTACGGCAATTTTCAATTGAAACACTTAATGATTATTGTGTTTCTTAAAGGTACTTGTGAGGTACTTAAATGTATTTGTGGAAAAAATAATAGCCATGTTGCCAAGTTTATTACACGGTAAATTATAACGAATTAATCAGATGTGTAAGACATTGTCGTTAAACACCTGATTGTGATTTGTACTGCACAATCAGATGATTCCAGGAAATCTGTTCAACTCGTCTAACAGTTACCCTCATCAGCTGTGTGGTTGAGAAGCCAAAGAGAATGTTGAAAGAAGACCCTGTCAGTGTTCTAATTGTTAATTACTGACAGTACGAAGTGTAATTACTGACGCATGAGCTGACGGACACTATTAGTTAGCGGTTAATAGAGGCTACAAGCTGAGGGTCAAGCTCCTTCCGTAGGTATATTGTTATCAAAATGTTAACTAATCACGCTTTGTGATGCAAATGTTCAGAGCAGCAGTGGATCAAGTTACAGAAGCTCCTCCGACTGAAAAAAAAAAAAAACTTAATTGCGCAATCAATAAGTTATCAGATATTTGTACTGGGAGGTGTGGCTTCTGTTCTGCCAACTCATAGGAAACATAGTCGCACTGTACCTATTTTCAAGGTCCTGATTGGGGCTAGAGTAATATTTCATTCAAACAGGTTGTTTTGTTCCTCGTTCTCCCCAATTGTCTTTGTGTTCTTTGGTTACCTTTCCATAATTTTATCCCAGTAGCTGTGAAAGTGCTGTCAGCCTTCCTCTGTATTTGATAAATTGCAGCCTCCCACCCTTGGTGCCGGCTGACCATTTCCACGCTCTGTACTGTAGCTGTGTAGCTCCCCTGTTGTGCACTTCACCCAGGGGTGGTGGCTTTGTCACACGATTAAATCAACATCACACTTCACAGCCCAGTACATCAAAATAGGCCTGTGTGCATTGTACATGGCCAAAACAATTACTAGATGTAAGCAAATTTTATACTTGACTGATTTCATGGTCCTCAGGTCCACTGTTCCCATAGCCCTGTGGCCCTGTGCTAGCTGCTATTTCTGTTTGTCAAAAGGCATACTGTATTGTCACGATTCAGACATGTTTAATTAGTAACACACCACTGTGGCCAACTGTTTTTGCTTAGTTAGTACATTTAACACCCTTGTGTGTTAAGTCTGATGACAGAAGGGGCTGTTTCATTCAAAAGACTGTACAAGGCTGCTTTAAAAAAACTGTTTCTCTGTCAGGAAGAGTTAAATAAACAGTTGATGGTTGATCAGCTGTGGATGTAGCTTTAGGGGATATTATTAGCACCAACTGCCTAGCTGACCTTAACTGAATGCAAGTCTGATGGGTCTGAAAAATCTTTGTTCATAAGCTTACACCATTGAGTGTGTGTTTGATGTTTCTGCCATCTTTTTAGGCTCAAAAAGCCCTACTTTGGCAGTGTGTGTGTTTACTGACCTATTGCTATAAGGGGTGAAGGATTGTCCTTACCTTTTAAGCGTAGAGCTGAGATTTTCTGTCTCTAGCAAAGTATCTTGAGGCATGACTCATGAATGCAAGCTACTACTTAACCTGTGGGGCAGAGATGCTGGTGTTTAAATATCATGCATTTGCTGCATGTGCAAAATGGCATTCAAAACAATAAAGGACGTTTGTCCTTTCAAAACAAAGGCAGGCATTCGTCTTGCTCATTAAAAATTCTACCTCCTGTGAAATAAGTACCGTGTGGAACGCTGCAAAACAAATTTTCAAATTGTCTTTTTGGCTTGGGCGATTCGCGTTGGCTCATTGCCACCAAGTGGCAATCGCCGCTATCGCTGAATACACAACAATTTCCTCCTAAGGGTAACCTGTCCTCCGCGATACCTTTTCCAATCGGCCGAAGCTGCCAGCTCATTTTCTTTTGCTTCCAGAGTACAAAAAAAATCCAACCGCAATTCCCACAACAGCAAATCAGTACTTTAGAAGACACGTTGTTTTAAAAATAGCCCTTAACGTGATTTATGTGGAGAGTTCAATAAACTATTGGATACATCTTTTTTTCCACTGTCACGCGGTGTTTTCTTCATATTTGGCTTCTAACCATAAGCTTATTGTATGCGACAAAGCAAAGCTACAGTGCAAGATTCTCTCTTGCTTTAAATTCTTTCACTTTGCCAGACTCATCACTTACATCACACTGTTCAATCAATCAGTGCAATTAAAGGGAATCTGTCCAAAAACTTCCCCCACGTAAAAAAAAAAAAAAACAGCCAAGTTCAAGATGCTCTTGCCCAACAATTTGGTAATATTACATAATGTTCCATGTAGGTCTTGCATACAGTAATTTCACTTACTTGGGTCTGCATTACTAGCACTAAGCAGGCTAACATTGCTCTTACTCTGGTGCACTGCACTGCAGTCCAGTTTGATCGCTATCTTCTAGTCTCACCTCTCTTCACAGGCTAACCTTTGTGTGTTACATGGGTAAACCTTCTTTTTCCTTTGAAGAATGCTTCGTAGCCCTTTGGTGTGACATTCGTGTGCAGGAGGACTGGGTGGGACTCAGGACTAGGGCAGCAAGCCAAACAGGACTGGGATGGTAATGTAAGGTTTTGTGATTTTCATTTCAACGTACTTAGAACATAATCACTACTACACTTCTTGCAGGTTCCACGTCAGTCAAAATAGGCCACCTGTTGCATGACACTGTCTGCCACAGACCTAGTCTTGCCCAGTGGGGCAGCAGAATAGCTTAGTGGTTAAGGAGCAGGACTTGTAACCAAGGTTGCTGGTTCGATTCCCCTGCTGTACTGCTGCTGTGCCCTTGGGCAAGGTACAATTGCCTTAGTAAATATCCAGCTGTATAAACGGATAACATTGTAAAAAAAAAAAAAAACTGGTAACTGATGTAAGTTGCTCTGGATAAGAGCATCTACTAAATGCCAATAATGTAATGTAATATAATGTAGTTTATGACCATTCTGGTACGAATACAGTGCTTCTCTGGGTCCTGTTGGAGTGGTCAGCCGGTAAACATGATCCCAAACAATCACAGGCAGCAGACTGCAGTCATTTCCCTCCGGGTTCCTCCTCCGACGGTCGTTTATTTCTCAGGGCAAAGCTGCAGGCCGTCCTGCCACTATCTAAGTGATCCTGAAATGTTTACGTGTCCTGAGCAGGCGCGGTCATTTGGTATCTGTCAGAACCCAGACTAAGTCGAAGAAATATTGGATTGATAAGGATATGGCAATAAGCAGGTAAAGATTAGACAGACGGTGATATTGAAACTGTCAGTCAGCTTTTAATATCCCAGGAGAAAGCTAAACAGTATAAATGTTTGGACTTACTATAACAGACCAAAAAACACTACTTGATGTACTCATTTTCCTTGTTTTTTTTTCTAAAGAAAAAGTTATCTGTGTCAACATTTCCACTTACAGTAAGCCTTTGCATCTGCTAATCAGTGATTTAACTGTGTCTGTCTCTGGCTAATTTTTGCATGCAGAGTTCCATGGTCATATTACTGACACCATGTAATAGATTGCATGCGTCTCTTTCAGGTTGAAGTCACTTCAGCTGAGTTCACTTGATTGAGGGGAACTCATCCCTGTGTTTATATTTCATTCTAAGATCTAATGAAAAGCAGGGGAGTAGTACACGGTGCTGAGGTTAGAGTGCTTGACTCTTAACCTGTGAGCAGCATGTGTCACGAATGCATAGAGAGTGTCTGCCTCTGTGTATACCAGCTGGCTGCACACTACTCCTTAGCCCAGCAGGGGTGACTGCTACAGCCCCATATTGGAGTAGCTAGGCAGCCGAGCTGTATAAACGTCCATTTTTAAGTGTTGCATCTTTGTATTCCATCAGATGCCCGTTTTCTAAGATAGTGTCCTAAGAATTTATTTGAAGAACGCCACAGTGCACTTGCCAAGCTTTTGAAGAGAACCAGGGTTCCCCTGCTGAGTAGAATGAAGTTGTGAGCATTTGCCGGAAATGCCTTTGACTGAAAAGCTTGCCCTTCTTTGCTGCCAGCTGTCAAAATCCCATTCATTTTTAGACATCATACATATAACTCAGTGCTAAGGATTATTGTCAGGAGTACTGGGTTTCCTCTGGATGTACTGGTTTTTGTTTCAAAACTAGCTTTGAACAGAATTGGAGACAAAAGCATATTGGTTGGACCTTTTTGTTTAGCCTTTGTGAGCTGGTTCATGGGCCTTGATGGTTCCGATAAGGACGAGTCGCTTCAGAGCAGGGCTAGGGCTAGGACCGGGCAGCCACAGGAAGGCAGAGGACAGAGAATGTCCTGTTCCTGTCTCATTTGGTTGTACAGTTCCTCCCCTGGTCCTGATTTTTGGAGTGCTAATTAAAGCCGTAGGAGAAAAGCCCAGCCTCTGGCAAGGACCCAGCTTGGCTAGAGCGGTTTTTTGCCTCTGAGCTGCCATGACCACCTCTCCTCCCCCCCTCGCCTGGGATGGGGAGTTTTTCAGCTTCCTGAACCCTCGCGGCGTCTTTCTGCATCCGAGAAGGGGCGTTGGAAGTGTCCCTTTACTTAAGCAGGGATTTGCATTTTTAATGTGCCACTTTTCGCTTTCATCTCCGTCCGGTGTGTTTAGTCGCCCCCTCTGATGCAGGATGGGACGTTCCTCTTGTTTTAACGGCTCCGAGGACGCTTCGGAGACAGACACTGCCATCCTGGAGGGGTTACCCGCGCGGCGAACGAGAACCGCACGGAGGGCACAATGCGGTTGGGACGTCTCGTTTGACACGTGGCGCTGTTTGTCAGCCCGTTTGAGGGGGGAAACGCCGCCCCTGATCGACGTGTCGGGGCGTCACGCGCAGCCGTCGGGGAGGAGATCACAGGCGCACGCGTGTCTGTCGGGCGGGTGCGTCAGCGGGACGGCTGTCACTCCAATCGAGCCTTTTTTTGTTCCCGTTTTAGCTCTGTCCCGGCTCCTCCGCACCGCCCTTCCCAGGTTCAGGAGCTGCTTGCGGGGGACCCGGGATGTATGATCAGAGGGCCTCCCGGCTCGTTCTGAAGGGCTGCTGATGGCAGACTGTATTTCGTGTGAGACAGCACCAGTGGAGCCTGTGAAAAGTGCAGAATCTCTGAGTCAGGCGAGCTGCTTCTTCCTTTGGAGGCCTTGGAACAAATTCGACTGTGTTTACCCATAATCACTCAAAATTACAGCTTCAGCTTCAGTTCTCACTTTCACAGCCCTGATCGCATGATAAGAGAGCTCCATCACTGTTTATTTCCCGCCTCTTATACCTTAAGCTAATAAACTGACTGTGATTCCACACGTTGTGTGGCGATCGGTGTGAACTGGGAGCTCGGACTGTCCGTTACGATAAGGTTTGGCCTGACTTGTTTGGGAAGCGGCAGGGCTGTCTGTCATAGGTCAAGGGAGAGGAGAGGTGCAGAGGTGCCCTCGCCCCCCCACGCCGCCCGGCTAATCACTCCATCAGCCAGCAGATTGCCGTTGCCGTCCCCCTCTCCTCAGCCGTTACCTGCGCGGCTCTCTCATTAATTCCCGCTGCTCAGACCTTAAGGGCTTAATATCTCGTCTTCGCACGACCGGGCCCATTATTTTTAGAGCTCTCCGTCTGCGCGGCTTCCTCGCGCTTTCGGGTAGCGTGTGATATCCCGCGCCAAAACACTTCCCTGACAGAGTTTCCGCGGCCAGCCGAGCGTGTGATCAAAACATTTAGTCAATCATTGTGGTAGACTTCACACAGAGGTGTTCACAGGCAGATAGATGCCCGGGATCGCCTGTGTCGCTGCGGGACGGTTTGCTCTGCGGGTCGTGCCTGGTCTGGTCCAGACGGGACCCTCGGGACCAGCCAGGAGGTCCTGGGCATCTGACGACCTGTGATTGGCCAGACCCATCTATATACTCCACTGTGTGTGTGTGTGTGTGTGTGTGTGTGTGTGTGTGTGTGTAAAAGCATATAATACCCCCAATTAAGTAGGAACAAAAAAATGGTGCAACATGTTTGGCATCGTTTTAATTTCGCTTATAATTTTTTCTCAATCCTGTACTCTCAACCTGGTAGCATTGCGCTGAGCTGTACTGTGAGCAGCATGCCATATTGCTCACAAATAATACATTTGATTCCACAAAACATAGAAAATGTCTACATTTTATTGTTATGTCATGTCCTTGTTTAATCAGGGGCATGAATAAACATGGTAATAAGTGTTTCCCAAGTGACGATAGAATGAGGCTTCATGAGCCTGCATTGAATGTACCATGTACTGTTAGTCGCTTCCACTTGGTCACTATGAACCAATTGGAAGCCTCTGCTCTCCACAGCAAAACACAATTGGTTCAGATCACAGACTCAATGACAGTATGCGTTAGCTCCACCCATTGTAGGATCCAGGAGGGCCCTGACTGGCACCCCTGACCTCCTCGCCCGTCTGCTCTGTGTCCCTCAGGCGGGGGCCTCGTCGATGTGGGCTTCATGCTGTGGTCTGCTGAATGAAGTGATGGGGACCGGGGCAGTGCGCGGCCAGCAGCCGGGCTTCGGGGCGGGCGCCGGGCCCTTCCGGTTCGCCCCCAGTGCCGGATACTCCACCTACCCGCCTACCACCTCAGGGAGCCCCAGTCTCGTATGCAAGGCGTGCGGCCAGGCCTTCTCCGTCTTCAGGAGGAAGGTGCGTGCTCTGGGGGGGGGGGGTGGGGATGGGATGGGGGACCGGCGGCACGGGTCATGGGAGCATCCTGCCTAATGCACACTATGCGGGCTAAGTGGACGTTACTGCTGCTACTTCATTATCCACAGTGCATCATTACAATGAAAAAAACTAGTCAGCTAATGCAGTTTTAAACTGTCCTTCACAACTGCATATTATATTGACTACTTGCAAATGTGCCCATTTGTTCTTGTCTTCAGGAGTTGTGTGTCGTGTGGTATATGTACGACATCATCTACTCTATTTGTTTTACGGAGTACAGTAATCTAATAAGGCTTACTTGGAACCAAAGCTATTACAGTATCAGATTTAAATGCAAAAGTTAAAATGGATAACTATCACATTCTTCTCTATTATGGTTTTATTGTTGATGAATGGTGTATTTTGATCTGGCCCATAAAGGCAGATAATGTTAATACGGAAAGCTATGACATAAGTTTGTGAAGCTGTGGATTAAAAACTACATCGCCCAACAAATGGTCCCTTGCAATAAATAACCATATTTATTCATTTATCAGCAGATGCTAACACACTTGCACATGTTCTTTGAAATTAGTCTAGAATGTACTCACAAAGCTGTATTTTTGTTTTACTTGTAGCAATTCACGCAAGTCAAAATGTAAATGTCTGAGACCCTTGTGAGTTCAGCTTCCTCAGGCCTGTGTACCATGAGTCATTGCAGCACACACAATGGAGACATTCTGCTCTGTGTCTCAGAGCATTCTAGACTCCTGTCTAATCTTCAGTGGCCCCGCCCCCCCCACTGACAGCGAAGGCACACTGTGTCCCCGTCGCGACGTGCCCTGTCCCAGGTGTTTCAGAGCACCGCCCTGTCCCGGGCTCAGCGTCTCCTCTCAGCTTAATCCGCTGTGTCCTGAGAGCCAGGCTGGGATAAGACGCCAAATATGGACAGATAGTTGGATCACCGGGGCTCCGTCAGCGGCTGAAGCAGGCTCAGCTTTGGCTCGAAGACAGCAGGGGGCGGGGCAAAGAGGGGGTGGGGGGGGCTGGGACAGGCGCGACATGTGCCCTTCATCAAACCAAAAGCGGCGACCCTAAGATTAAGAGAGAGAGAGAGAAGCTTTCACGTCTCCCAGCTAAATCATTCATCAAAGGCCGTTTCAAAGCGTTGCGCTTCGCGCTTCTTTTGCAATGTTCCGACTTCTGTGTTCTATTTTGAAACATTCCTCTGAACGTCGCTCAGACGTGTCACAGAAGCAGTGTGCTGCATTAACGCATGTATTCCTTTTTTCCCCGTTCGGGGAAAGTTCTAGTTTTAGTTCTCTTCCCTCAGAGCTCGCCCCGTACGCCATTCCCCAGGGCCGGGGTGCGAGGCTGCCTCTTTTGGGGGAAGGAGGTGTGGATTTAGACGCGTGACGGACAGCGCACCGCTCCGGCCTGGATCCCGCGTGTCTCCTGTGTGATATGCTTCACTTCGCTTCTCTGTTGGCAGCATGTCTGCCTCTTTATCACCCGGCCTGTCACGGCTCCTCGCCCGACGAACGGCACCCGCGAATAAAGTTCAGCTGTGAACATCACCGTCAGGAGTTCCATCAGTCAGTAACCCCACCCCCCAACTTGCTTCTCTCAGTCGCCATGCCAACCGAACGTCTAATCCCTGGGCATGCATTTATTACGCCTTGTTGCCAGCGACATGAAAGAGGCGATCCGCTTTGAGAGATGGAGGGAAGCGGATAAGTGTCGATTGAAGAATATCAGAAAATCGTTTTAAGATGCTGATTCCTGTCCTCCAGGCTTATCTGGGCCTCCTCAGTTACGGACACCAGTAATATCCTTCCTATCTGTGTCCACTCAGTGGACTGCAGGGGCTACACCTGTGGGGAACAGGTGTTTGATCCTAAGAGCGAGTTTGCATAGGAACTGTTTCATTAAATTCTCAAACTAATACATATGCGTACATATATATATATACATATGTATATATACGTGTGTGTATGTGTGTGTATATATAATATAATATATATTTATATTATAATATTATTAGTATTATGTAATTTGATGAACACGCTGTGACCTAAGGAAAAGTCATTCCTGTTTGTCATTTAGACCCAGAATGCACCGGGGCCTCGTGACCTCTGACCTCTCTCTCTCCCGTTCTCTCGCCCCCGCAGCACATCTGCTGCGACTGCAAGAAGAACTTCTGCTCCTTGTGCTCGGTGCTGCAGGAGAACCTGCGCAGGTGCGCCACCTGCCACCTGCTGAAGGGCACGGCCTTCCAGCGGCCGCAGCTGATGCGTCTGCGCGTCAAGGACCTGCGGCAGTACCTGGTGCTGCGCAACATCCCCACCGACACCTGCCGGGAGAAGGAGGACCTGGTGGACCTGGTGCTGTGCCACCAGGGGGCGGACAGCGAGGACGACCCGGACACGGCCAGCCTGCAGTCGCGCGGCCCCTTCACCCCGCCCCTCTCCACCGTGCGCTCCGCCTCCGAGCAGTCGGCGCTCTCCGCCTCTCAGGGAGAACCGCTCAGCAGGAGTGAAAGCTCAGGGACCACCGTCCAGGTAGGCCCCCACCCCCAACCGCCAAAAAACCCCCCCCCTAACCATAACCCTAACTGTCTCCCCACAACCCACCCAACCCCTGAAAAAACGCTCTGCAAGGTGCAGCCAAAGGTGGACGTCCATAACCTGATTGAAAAAGCACAGAAAGCTAAAATCGTTCAGAAACAGAAAGCCAAAATCAATCAATCAAATTTTATTTGTTATAGCACATTTTGCCATCAAGATTGTCTCAAAGCGCTGTACATTTTGTAGAGCATCTTCCAGAGGGAATAAAAAAACTTGGAAACCCAGACTAATTATGGAGAAAAAAACTGCATTCAAAATGCATTCAGTACGAGCTTGATATGGCTTGATATGTCTACGCTGACGGACTGTAGGGTAGGTGAAAGGTTGTGTGTGTGTGTGTGAATTTGTCATGAGTACATTTTGGCTTGGTGTGGCGTTTTTTTAGGGCCACACCTTTCCGCTGTGAGGAAGAATGTGAGCCAGCCACAGCACCCACAGGGTCACACTGTGGTGTTGCGATGTTTTAAGTGATTGTGCTCGTGCGCCATTTTACACCACATTGGTCCTGAAACTTCTCACCATACAGGAACAGTGGCTGTGTTCCGCTGTGCGAGTTAGCGCTTAGCACAGGAGAGAAGGGGGGGGCGCATGTGAAGCGGCAGTGGTGCCTGGTGTGTAAATCATTGGCGGTGGCTTAACTTTATGTTTCCCGAGCCATTTGTATAATGCTAGTAATGCGTGGTTCAATAAGTCCATTAAGAGGCAGCGCTGGAACTTAAAAAAAGATGGAAAACGTCTCGAGTTCTGCCTCTGGGACCATTTGCTGCTTCAATCTGGCTTTTAAAAGGTCTAAATTTGGCTTTGCGACGTGTGGATGTATCAATCTCTCAGTGTAACAGCCATTACATGCAGGAAATTGCATTGGTGCTCAGTGGACAGGGGGGTGATAGTGAAACAGCATTCTTTTTTTCAGGTTGCTCAATGCTGGGGGGGTAATGTTGTCCTGGGGGGGATATTATTTTTATCCCACAGTACGCAGTCATCCCTTTCTTATTGAAATGCTCCGTAAGGATGCGGGCTCTTGAGCCGGAGAGCTGGAATGACTCTGCATTAATTCACAAGGCGGCATCCTGAGTCTCTGAGCAGCCCGTCATAAGAGGACTGAAGGGCTTAGAATGATTTTTTTTTTTTTTTTTAGAGGCCGCTGTTTTAACCAGCCCTTCATTTGATTAAGACCTACGGCAGGGCCGAGCGGCTCGGGGGGCCGAGCGGCTGTTGGGGGGCCGGCGGCTCGGGAAGGGCGTGACATCTGGGCTGGGGAAGTGGGAGGGCAGGAGCAGGCAGGCGGGCGGGCAGGCTGCTGCTGCTGCATTATTAAAAGCAGTGCATGCTGGGAGCAGCTTGCCGGCTTCCATTAGGGCCGCGTGCCTCGTGGTGACGGCAGGGTGAGTGTGGGAGATGCGCTCTGGGGGGGGGGGAGGAGGGCAGGGCCTCTGTGCTGTCAGGGCACGCGTTGTGTGTGTGTGTGTCTGTGTGCGTGTGCTTGCTTGCAACTACATGCATGTGTGTGCGCGCGCACATGTGTGTGCGTCTGTCTGTCCCTCTGTGTCTGTGTGTGAGAGAAAGAGAGTGTGTGTGTGTGTGTGTGTGTGTGTGTGCGTGTGTGTGCGTGTGTGTGCGCACTTGCAACTACATGTATGTATGTATGTGTGTGTGTCTGTCTCTCTGTGTCTCTGTGTGTGTGCGCATTTGTGCATGCATGTATGCATGCTTGCAACTGCGTGCATGTGTGTGCGCGCATATGTGTGTGTGCATTTGTGCGTGTGTGTGCGCATATGTGTATGCATGGATGTGTTTGCATGTGCATACATGCTGGGTGTATTCTGCCGTGTGTGTGTGTGTGTGTGTGTGTGTCCATGTGTGTGTGCGTGCGTGTCCGTGTGTGTGCGTGTGCGCGTGCGTGTGTGAGTGCACGCTTGTGGGTGTGTTGTGTGTGTGCGCGTGCGTGTGTGAGTGCACGCTTGTGGGTGTGTTGTGTGTGCGCGCGCTGCAGTGGCTGAAGCATGTGGCAGGGATGTAGTTCAGTGGCGCAGCGACAGGGCCGCTGCTGCGTTTGTGCAGCGTGCTGCAGGATGCTCGCCTCGTTCCTCCATTATCTGCGCCCGAACCCGCCTCAAAGCCGCAGCCCTGCTGAATCAAGCCCGAACGTCTCATAAAGGAATTCGATTGGTTGGGCTCGGACCAACCAAATCCAGCGGCCCGAGCTGTTCTCCAGGAGCAGGGATCATTTCTGCTGCATTAGAGGTTATATAGATCCTTGCACACTGTGATGTGGTATGAAAAAATACAGAATAATTTAATTTTTTTTAATAGAAAAAAACTGCCTCATTCAATAGAGAAATTATACAGAATTATTCATAGTAAGCCCAGAGCAATCCACTTTAAACACACACGGCCCTGTTACACAGTCAGTGAGTGAATGGCATTAGAATGGATTAGGCCGTGGTCTCCACTTTATTTTAACCTCTAAGCTCAAACGGATAAGCCAGGGTGAAGCGCTATATATATATATATATATATATACCTGTACGGCCTGTAAATAAAATTGACAAAGCTTCGCTATGAATGGACGTAGTGGTAAGTTTACAATGCGGCGGGGTCGTTAAGTGACATGCGTCTGTAATCCCTGAGCGCTAAGCCTGCTAAAACCGTCATCCTCAGAGCCTCTTTTACCCCCTAGCCCCCAAGGACCTCATTCATGTTTTTTTCACCTTCTGACTTCTCTGTCGACTACACAGGATCAAGGAGATGCCACGTCTCTCTCCCTCTTGAACCTGGAAACAGAGGAGAACACGCCGGAGGTGAGGCCTCCCCCGCTTCCGCCGCGTCTCTCGCCGCCCGCACGTCCTGTAGCTTCAGTTTCACACGCACTCCGACTAACACCGGCGGATTACGCGTGTCTCACATACGTTACCATGAACAGGTAGCAGTGTAACTGCTTCACGGTGCCAGTGTAACTTAATGTCGGTGCAGTTGTCACCTAGCTGTGATGGGTGTTGTTGTTATTTATGTATTTACATTAATATGCAAGTGCTGTCACACTTTAGGGGTCCTTGGGCAGAACTCTTGTGGGGTTCTGGCATGAGCAAATATAAGGTTCTAGAATCAGCCACTGGGGGTTTGTCTTTGGTGATTTATTGTGGTTGATTGTGGCCTCTGACTGTGGCTCTGAGGCGGGGTTTTTCTTTGCGATGTGCGACACCAGGCGAGTCCCATGACCCGGAAACGGGCGCGCGCTTCCCTGTCGGACATTTCCAGCCTGGAGGACATCGAGAACCTGTCCGTCAGGCAGCTCAAGGAAGTCCTGGCCCGCAACTTCGTCAACTACTCGGGCTGCTGCGAGAAGTGGGAGCTGGTGGAGCGCGTGAGCCGGCTGTACCGAGAGAACGAGCAGAACAGGAAGTCCTGTGAGTGGCCCGCGCGCACTGGTCTCTATCACTACTCCAAGCTACCACCAGGGGGTGAGAGGGGGCCTGCACACAGGCACTGATCTCTGTAATTACTCCATGCTACCTCCCAGGGGGTGAGAGCGGGCCTATATACAGGCACTGATCCTTTGTCACTGCTGACCACAGCAACGTGAAACAGGTCCTATCTATGTATCAGGCCGTCTGGTGTCTTGAATTAAGACAAATGAAGTTCCCTTGCTAGCCTGCCAGTATCTCAGTCAGGGTGCTGTAGGTCATTAGTAAGCCTCCTGATCCCATCTACTTTCAGCTCAGATGTGGTTTGGCAGTGTTTTGAACTTGGAAACTTTGCAAGCTAGTTAGCTAGCTTTGTCAGTGGCTCACAGCGTAGGTTTCTGTTGCTGATCCCAGCCACAGAAGAAGGCAACATAACCCATTATTATTATATTGAGTTAAAAAATATCTCTTTGTGTTTTAGTACTTCCGCAGCTGTACATGGAAGCTGTGTTAAGTCACCTATGCCTTCTCTTTATCAAAGTAGCACGTTTCCTTTTACTCTAGTGGAAACACGATAAGCTGTCTTAAAATGACCATTGACCTTAGAGTGACCATTGTTCCTGGAATCGGCCTGTCAATAAGAATTAATTGTTGGGAATTAGGATTCCCAAAACGTCCTTTCAGGACAGTGTGGGTGGGTTAAGTTTTGCTCGTGGGAGGAGAGGACACCCTTCAGAAATACTTTAATGAAAAATCGTATCTCAGCGAGATGAGGCGGATCAGGATTTTGAGTAATATTGTCCCAGATCTGTAGATATGTCTGTGGCCGACCTTGCGCCACGTCACACGAGAGCATGTCTGTCTGATTCCACATTGTACAGCCATCACTTACCACCAGACAATACATCCCACTCCCTTTTCAGCAGTATGTCAGCTGTTACAGCTGAGAAAATGTTGTGTTTTGTATTTTTTTCTTCTTAGGAATTGTTTTTTTTCCGTTTGGCTCCGAACAAGGAGACTATTAACTTGTTTCCTGTTTTTTTTTTGTCTTTTACAGTGGAAAATGTGAACAGCAGTATAACTGCAGGTAAGAGATTGATTCATTGTGACTCACATGCTTAAAATCGCACCCGTGTTTTGGGCAAGACCGCTGAAGTTGAAACATTGCTGATGCTGCCTTGCACAGAAAGGGAAAGAATCAGATCTGTTTGCTGAGAATGCGTGTAAAGGGTGCTATAAGCTCTGTGTGCCTTCAGACTGAAGCCCTGAGGTTATAAGTAGGGGAATTTCGTCCTGATTCGTATGTCTTCAGTGTTGTGGAGCTCTGATTCCTTGGTTCAGGCTGAGTAGTTGCACAGGGGTTTACCAGTTGAGAGACGTGCAGACAGGGTTGTCTAATGACTTTGTTTTGCTCCTTCCACGCAAGTGGTTGCCTACCCACCGCCTATCTGCAACGGTGGAATCGGAGGTAAGAGGCCGATAAGTGTCCCCCCTCGCGCACGTGCACGTGAGCTTGGTCGTGCACCAGCAGCCACTCCACCATCGACTCGTGCTGTCTGTGACACGCCATCCATCATCATTCCATAAGGCCTGCGAGGTTCAAAGGCATGCCGCTGCAGTGCATGGCAGTGGCAGAAAGCATGTGACTCATTGCAGTGGTGCACCATGGGATCTGTAGTCTTCCACCCCCATCCCTTTGACTCTTCAAACGTGTTTGTTCTTCATGAGACCTGTCATGCTGTTATTTTTCAACCGCAGAATTTCAACATCATTCTGAGTTATGTTTGTGGGAACAAGTCTTTGAAATGATCCCATTAAAGGAGAGGATTGTGGGTATGCAGCTTATGTTTAAGTGGCATCCTGGACAAACTCCAGGTTATGTCTGGGGCGTCTGGTCTCTTTTTCTCAAAGTAGATAAATGCCTTTGACATTATGGTCACAGCTACGAGGCATAATGAGGCGAAGCGGACAACTCCTCAACATAGCAAGTGAGGATACAGCCAAAATAAGCACATCTAGAGATTTTGGGAAAGGGGGGTTGGGGGAGAGAGGGAACATATTGCCAGATTTGTGTTCCAGCCCCTCTCTGCATTTCATCTCTTTGTTTGTTGGGCTCGTCTGAAACCGATGTAATGCAGAAGATCCCTGCGCTCCCTGCTTGCCATCTGGACATGCTCAGTCCTTGCCATTAGCACCCAATCAGTGAGATGGAGCATGTCTCCCATCTCTCGCCTGCTGTTCGGTCGCCGCGCTCTCGAAGTCACTTTTCAGTTTCGAACCCGAGGGCACAAGCGTCCTCTCGGGTGTCTACGCCCCTGAAGGTGCTGTCTTGTACTCCTATACTGGAACGTAGGCTGTTATCTTTAGCCCATGTATGTTATTGCCAAGCTGATATTGTTGTAGTAGTGCCTAATGTTCACATGGACGGGCCCTAAGGAGGTCCGATAAGCAGCGACTGACATATTTTTTGCCGTCCGCAATTTGAACCATGTGACCCAAGAACTTGAGTTTCCATCTGCCAGTGGCCATCAGTGTGTGCTGTAAAGCGTTTTCTGATGTGTCTGTTGAGATTGTGGATGAGGTGCTTCCATTTATGCAATGACCTATTGCTTTGCTGTGTCGATGTGATATTTCAGTTGGCTTTGCAAACATACGGAATGATATGGGAGCTAACATGCACTTCTCGTAGATGATAAATGCTGAATTTTGAGATGTGGTGATATTCAGTATTCAGAGAAGTAGCTGGCAATTCATGGGGTGTGAAAGGCCAGGCCGTCATTGCAAATAAGAATCTCTTCTTAATTGACCTGCAAGGTTAAATAAAGTTTAAAGAAAAGTAAGCATGTTGAAGGAAACCCTGACCTTTTGATGCTGTAGCCTGTGACCCAGATACATATGTGTAATGTGCAGCATATTTGAAGATGTTGTGATCTTTGACCTATGTAAAGTAAAGTACTTTTACTTGTGAAAGGGCTTTTGTGAAGTGCTAGGCACATGGAGACCACATTGGATGATTGATACAGGATGTAATGTTTTGCAGGTTCATTATTGGCATTTAGCAGACGCTCTTATCCAGAGCAACTTACAATGTTATCCACTTGTGGGTTAAGTACCTTGGGTTCAACAGCAGTGCCCCAGTGGGGAATTGAACCAGCAACCTTTCGGTCACTAGTCCTGCTCCTTAACCACTATGCTACACTGCCACCACAGGTTCATCTGCCCATTACTCATTGGTGATACCTATTAAATGTCAGGCTCCTGTAATATTGGTTATTTGGATAAGTGCAAGTTTATCAGTATCACCATCATTTATATGTATAGCTAATGCTCTCATCTAGGCCAACTTATGCTTCATAATTTCACATTTACAGTGGATATTTACTCAAGTTACTTGAATTAGGTTAAGTACTTTGCCGGATGGCAGCTCCCCCACCTGGGGATTTGACCTGCAACATTCAGATTAGTTTTTTGTGCCACGCTGGTCTGTGTGAAATTGCTTTTGCAGTTGTAGGTGAATAGTCCATCACCCTCAAAAAAAGCAATCTCTATCACCAGACCATATCTGATGCCTGGCAGTTTCGCTGCAAAACATCAATGTTATCAGATGGTTTGCCACCCGGAAAAAAAACAGGTGTAATAAAAGTAGCAGCTCCAGAAAGGGCAGGCTTTCAGCTGATGGCTTGAGAGCCTGTGTTTTTATGACTGCTATTATCGAGAATGTTTCCTAAGTGACAGCGGAGAGTTCCTAAAATAACACGTGTGTGAGGGAGGGTGTTAAATCTAGGGGAGGATCGCTGGTTTGTCTGACAGGCACAGAAAGATGGGGATACTCGTTGTGTGGATTCTACTCTCTTTTTAGTTCCAGAAATACAGTTTGCCAGTGTTAGGGCACCCCAGATGAGAAGGCATAGGTAGGAGGAAGGTAGGAGAAGGCATAGACATGAAGTGAACAGATGTGGCTTTTTGGGGTGGGTGGGGTGGGTGGGGTGGGTGGATGTGTGTGGTCACTGGGGGTTGTGGTGTTGGACGTGACAGCCCCATCTGCTTTCTGTATCTCTCCACAGACGGGGAGAAGCTGCAGCTGACCAACCACGATGACAACCTGTGCCGGATCTGCATGGACGCGGTGATTGACTGCGTCCTGCTGGAGTGCGGTCACATGGTCACCTGCACCAAGTGCGGGAAGCGCATGAGCGAGTGTCCCATCTGCAGGCAGTACGTGCTGCGGGCCGTGCACGTCTTCAAGTCCTAACGGCCCCCCTAGCCCGCCCCCCCCACCGTCTGCCACGCCTCCCTGCCGCGGGGCCAATGAGCTCCTCATCCACTTTGGACAGTCACGGGCCATACTGTGAATCTGCCCCCCTTCTGTTTTTATTTCAATATGGTTTGATTTCGTCAAACACACAGCTCCGACTACTTTTTTTTCTCTTCATTTGCAGTTGCTGATGTCATCCATATTTGTAGTCATCTGCTCATGACAACCTCAGAATGTGTATTTGGCCAGGCTTAAAGGGGATTTGAGGGGGAAAAAAAATCTAAAAGAAATCCTTGCATTTTTTTTTAATTCATCCGTTTAAGAGAAATTTAACAAGTGCAAGCCCTGTATCACTAAATAATTTACCAATGGGAGGCAGAAATCCCAGCACTGGTACAAAATGCAGCTGGCTTTCTAAGCAAACCACATTCTACTTTTTTTTGCATAACTACGCATTCCACTGCAGCTCATTGTGAAATGACTTGTTTCCAATTATCACCAAAATGCTTTTCTCAGACTTTTGGGTTATAGGAGAATGAGAATGTGGGCTGTACAATCATATGTGCAATGATTTAAAACAAACAAAAAAAGGAAAGGAAAAAAAAGATTGAATTCCTGTTAGATCTTGTGGTTTGAGGAACTGCTTCACCAGTCAGTGACTGTAGCATTTTTTTTTTTTTTTTTAGCTGAGAACCTGAAGAGGTGACCACCGCAGTAACTCACTTTTAAAGACACGTACTGTACCACAGTTGTGGGGGAAGGGGGGCGTGAATTAGGTGCCAAATGTAGGAAGACATGAGAGCCCCTGAGCGTCTCACACTGTCTTCACTTTGTGTGTTGGTGTGGCTGTTAATTACTAGCATGTCATAGGTCTCCCACGTCTCCAGCTCCACTCTCACAGACTCGCAGTACGCTACGCCACGCTCAAGGCGATTAACCACCCTCTGTGGGGTCAGTCCAGTGTTCTCTCCATCTTAACAGCAGAATACGATGAAACAACTTGTTTCCGGAATATTCCTGGTAAGATAAAGAGTGGCTGTCAGGGCCAGGTTCCACTTGTGTTAAACTCATGACACCATAACAGCAATAGTTCACATTTTTATTTCCCTTGTTACTGTCCAGCATTGTGTTCTTTTTCAACACCGTCAGTGTTGAAATAAAAAAATAATATAATAAAATAAGGAGAAAACAGGTGCTAAATATATTTATGTATTTTTCCCTTTGGTTTGACATTATCTTACTATACATATCTTTGCCTCCATTGTGGATGTACTTTTGTTTATTCTTTTTTGAAGTGGGTGTAAAACCTTGAAGTGTGTTTTGTTTTTTTTTTGTTGTTAAATTAGGTTTTACACATAGAACTAACAAATCAAAGATCTATCTGCAAGTCTATTACTCACGCTTGTGGTATATAGAACTATATAGAGGAAAAGTGAATTGCTGTACAGATGCATATAATGTTTCATATCACTAATTATAAGATGTACATATCTATATTTTTTTCCATTTGCTTTGAATGTTTAATATCTGATTTGTTTTTTTTTTTTTTTTTTTTTTTGAAAACATCCCTCAGATTGACCTAGTTTAACTGTCACTGAGAAAGGTCATACTGTTCACTGGTTGAAATGTTCCCACCTTTGATTTTGTTTGCTTGATCCGTCTGTCTGCAAATGAAAAAACGCCGAGCTTATAGACATTGGGTACCCATTCTGTTTGTCCTTTGACTTCTGACTGCAGTTAATTCCCCCCTTTTGGTTTCCTTCTTTTTAACCCCTTCTTTCCCTTGTCCTGCTCTGGACTGACTATCAGATATCAAATGCATTCAAATACCAAGCACTATGCTGTAGAACACAATGTCGTCGTATGCTGCTATTTCTCGAAAGATGTCACATGAAGGCATCTCCTTTATGACAGAGCAGGCTTTGGGTGAGATGCCCTCCATGAGAAGTGTATTTTAAGCAAACAGTTGGCGAGGTCTAGTCTTTGTATTTTGGAATGTTGGAACTTTTTATTTTGGTAATTTAAAAAAAAAAGACTTTAATAAAAATACAGTACCTTGACTAATTACAGTATGTCCTGTTTCCCTTTCATTCAGAACAGTGATGGTAACTATATATATATATATATATATATATATATATATATATATATATATATATATATATATATATATATATATATATATATATATATATATATATATATATAAAATCACACCTCTGAATCCTTTGGTTGTACAGCAGAAAAAAGGCTGATGTTTTTTTTTTCTTCTTTGACATGTAAGCTCCTTGAAAAGAAGCCCTCTAGCTGTTTCCCCAGTGCACAAACCTGGCAGCAGTTTCATGTTTCAAGACAGGATCAGCTCTCTCTCCCTCTGAGCTGACCCGAAGGAGTCCACACATTACTCATGATTTTTCCGTTCTTAACCCTTTCTGGCATCTCAGCTCAAGAGGGGAATTTTGATGTTGACACACACAGGCGCACATGCACACACACGTCCTTACTTGCTACCAGCTTTTGCATGAGGAAATCTAATATCTTGGTGATAATGTAGTGCAAATCAGATGCTGTTTACCATTATTTTCATTCCAGAGACTGTACTGTTACAAAATTGGCCATGGAGTCTTCCTCTTAAAAGCAACCCTGTTGTATTCTTTTTTTTTTTTCTTTAATTCTCAATGTCAGCCTGTCCACAAATGGACCCTGGACATGTTCAGCTTCGATTCACAGCGCAATTCCGGTTGATTCAGGTGTGAAAGGGGAACATTAGCGGGAGCGCTCGACTCTGGATTTTCTCCTGCCTGCTGCCTCTCCTCACAGCTGCCTGCCAAAGCACGATGCCGAGCTCTGAGAGGCATTAACATGGCTCCATTCACAGGGACTGGCTGCGGCAGTCGCTCTGATCAGAGCGGGTTTATTTCTGGCTGCTGGCACACAGAGTCGACCTTGCCGGGGTGCTATTGTCGGGAGAAGTGCCACACTTAACAACGGCTCACATGGGTGGATGGGGGTTGGGGGGTGCAGCAATAGCAGACTCTGAGCAAAGGGGTGTCAGACAGAGGGGGGCAAATTCAGGCAGGAAGATTTGGCAATGTGGACCTCATTTGGGGAGGGTGGGATTGCTTTCTCAAGATGCAGTTTGATGCATAAATATGCCAGGGGACACTGTACACCCTCCAGTATGAGATTTTAACCACTGATCTGTGAAGGTCTTATGAGGGAACAAGGGGGGGGAGCACAAGATACTTAATCAAATTGAAGGTCTGAAATGTCAGTGGTGATTAGATATTTGGAAATGGTATCTGGTGAGGATAAAGAAATTAAATTCTGGAAATATGTCAGGATCTTGTTCATTTCTGGATTTATTTATGCCCCAAACAATCCTGTGTGCTTAAGGTACACAAAGGCGACCTGATTGTGGCACATTGCAACCTGCCGGGCTTGTGGACAGTGTACGAGAACGTCTTCAGCCAACCTTGCGAATCTGCTGTGAGCACATTCCTCCAGCTCCCCCTTTGGCCTGCAGGGCGTAGCACATCACCGGCAAAGAAAACACAGGACCGGTGATGTCATCCACAGGGCTGAACGAGGAGGAACAGCTGACAGCACCACTGCAGAGGTGCAGCTTAGCCAAGCAAGCTTACTGTCTGCTGTCTGCTCTGAGTGATTTCGTACTGTTGAATGAAGTCAGACTTATCACCCAAACAGTGTATCCCTTTTTCATCTGATGTGGGATGTACTTCTGCCATTCTCAAAATATTTAGAATTTAGGGGGTTTTTTTTCAATAGCTAATGGTTTATCGATTTACCATCATGACCACTCCTTAACAGATTTTAGGCAATGACCTGGACTGGGATGAACAGCCTGCTCAGCTGCTGATTGGGTGGTAGGTTTTCATGCATCTTGTTTACTCCCAACAGAGCTGCCTGAAAATGTCAGAATGTTATCACATTTCCTTTAATATAAATAAGGGTTATCATCACCTACAGCTCTTGGTACTTATATTCAAATAATGAAACTTGGCCCAGTTTGAATAATATTAAATTATTCATGTGACTGTACAGGTAAGTACAAGACAGTGCATAACAGCCTCAGTCCCTCAAAACTCCCCATATAAATAGCTGATGATCCTTGGAAAAAAATAGCTATATTTATTCAAGTCAAACAGTGCAAATAGTTTTCCTAGAATTCCCAGGTATAAACACATTGAAATAGACTGAATATATATAGTCATAAGAAAGAGATAAAGTAACTCTGTACTGACAAGTTTGGAATACCCACGTCAGATAGAACACCACAGCATAAATTAATATATTAACACCTCCATCTGGACAAGCTAGTACAGGCATAACTCCAAAGTACAGGATAAAGTCAGCCAAAAAGAAAAACAATGATGCATATTGAAAAATTGTAAATCAAAATGGAACAACAGTGTGCATCCAATACTGCATATATAGAGAGCTTGAAACACTTTCCGATACAAAAATATTTCGGCATGATGCATGAGGTTTGCATTGTAACAAAAGGGAAAAAAATGTTTGAATAAACAAAATTTAAAAATCAGTTGTGGTCCTTGTGGTGTTTCTTAAACACAATGTGACTTTTTTTAACTTAAAAGGCTGGTAGGATCTTAACAGTATAAAAAAGAAACAAAAAACATGCGTTTTTTTTTTTTACACAGTCTCTCCTCGAATCAAAGTTCTGCTCCGAGGCGGAACACACTGGGGGTCCCGTTGAGAGGGCGAACTGCCATCGTTATCAGGGCACATGTTCGCACCTGATTCCCTGGGTATCTGAGGGACGGCCGTATCCACAGAGAAGCCCCATGCACTGAAGTCAGTCTCTTCCACGTTTCACACGACAAAATGTGTTTCCATTCCTCATTGTGTCGTCACCTTATTGTTCGCTCTTTTCCAACACTGTTCATTTTCCACATTTAAGAGGAAAAAACAATAATAATCCCTCGTCCGACACAAATCATATTCGGAAAACCACGTGTTCCTGTTCTGTACGTTGGCAAAAAGCAAAAACCCATCAGGGTTCTTTGTGTTTCAGTACCCACAGTGCCTTGGACACGCCAGTATTGACTAGCTGATTTTTTGCAGTAGTTTATCCTCTATGAGTCCGAACTGCACGCTTACGGACATCTCTGCTATGAACTGTTCACAGCCCTCCTTGGTCACCTGTTTGCAGTAGCGCAAGTCAATGTGACAGATGCTTCCACAGCGCTTGAAGTAGGTCAGGGACTGGTCTGTGACCCTATTGCAAACTGCAAGGGGAGGGGGGGGAAGCAAAAGTTACAACTAAGTATGCAGCAGTTAAAACCAGTGAAATGGGAAGTCAAGCACACTTATTTTTATTTTCATCACCATGCAGTAATCCATGCACAGAGCAGGTAGGAGGGTGTTAAACATCATTTTCACTGAGATATAACATTGGTGGAGAAACTTCTCGTCCCTGCAGTGCAATAGCAAATACAGGAAGTGAAAATTGACTGCTGAGGTTATGGGTAGGCACAGCAGTGAGCTGGAGGACTGTGTGCCACTAGGGAGAGAAATGCTTGTTTATTTAGGATATGACGCTATTGTAATGGCCTTTTCAAGCAAATGCGCTGCTCTCAGTTCACATTTATTACAATAACATCAACATGGTGATAAAGAAATCTTTTCCTTTCCTGGGGTAACAACAGAGGGTAATCATGAAAGCACTTGCCAGCCCTTGTGACATTTTCTGCCTGCTGTCTGCAAGACAGGGCATGGTAATAATAATAAAATTTTTTACATTATGATAAAAAAGAAGCTTTTCTACATTAACAACAACATGGTCAAATCTCCACATTCACAGACAAACACAGTGTGAAAAGAAATAATAAGGACAGCAACAATGACAACGGAATTAAGAAGAGCTAAAGCTAATTATTGGAATGTCTGCAATTCTGTTTTGCATATCCAGACCAAGACAAAAAGATGGGGGGGAGGATTACAGTTTGTGCTTCAGTGAACATATGCTGGTGTTAATGCACTGAGCGGAATTTTCTGTTTCCTACCTGACAGATTAATCTCTGTAAGGGAATCCCGAGTTGTTGTTCCCGCTGCGGTTAAAATGTTTATGGACTGGTCAGTTATGTGGTTGCAGTAGCTGAGGTCCAGTCGCGAGAGTAAAGGCATGTGTCGGATAATAAGACGCAGGGAGGTGTCTGTGATGTCCAGTCCCGCTAGCCGTAAATCTACGACGTTCCGCAGCTTACTCCGATTGTCTATCTGACCTGGGTGTGGATGAAACAAGAGAAAAGACTCAATTAGGACATGAATCAATCTTTGATGGCTTCTGTCTCTCACAAACGCTGCCCGATTTCTTGGTTCGGTTTGAATTAGTTTAAATGATGTAGATGCCTTTCAAGTGTCGACCACAGTAAGATTAATACCAGACAAACAGACCCAGAACAGCAGTGCAGTTGTTTTAGAACAAAAAATACTTTGTAGGTTAAAATGAAATCAAAATGTGTAGGGTAAAGCTTGATTGAAGTTATTTTTGAACCACAATTAAATTTTTAATCTACAAGATATGTTCTAAATTAATTTCAGAAACTAGAGTCCCTGCATTTTGTCATTGCACAGTCTCTGTCATGGATTTGTGAGGTGGCACCAGGCCCTGTTACACCCTTAAAGCCCACCAGAGGTCACTGTGGTGCAAAACAAGCCCAAATAAAGTTAGTCATGCTTTTAAAAACACAGAAACTTGCAATATTTTATGATTAAAGACCAAAAACCCACAGTTCTTTCATGTTTCAAATTAATTTTGTTATTCCTGAACTGATAAGTCTCCTCAAAGGTTAATGTCACTCTGTCTCTCTCTTGAGATCAATTGTAAACAAACTGGGTCTTTTGCTCTTGTATGCAAATGGTCTGCCTGACTCCATAAAGCTATGTACTCTGAATCAATGCACAAACATTTCATCCACAAGGATATTTTTGTTATTCAAGCTGTTCAGCTTGAAAGTGCTTTGCCCATTTTCCACTGCATAAGGCAAAAACAACATAAATGTCAAAATATATATAGCCTCACAAGTAATTTTATTTTTGGTGAAATGCCTCTCAGGAGTTGAATTCCAAACTGTTCCATCACTTTCAATGTCACTCAGCAACGCTGACCCATGATGTCATAGAAAGTGTTCTTTTGCTGGGCACAAACTGGAGGTCAGAGATTCTGAGGGATGTGTGAGAAGCGATGGAGCAGTTTACCAGTTCGCAGTTATTTCCCGCCCCCATTGCCCACGGTTACCTGGTCTGTTGTCAGTCGGCGGCGAGAGCAGGTCCCTCATCTGGGCGTCCTTCAGGCCCTCCACCCACTGCACGTCCAGGGTGCGGAGCAGCGGGCAGCTGGAGGTGCAGAGCGCGGACACCGCCACCCACGAGCACCCGGACAGGAGCAGGACTCTGAGACCTGGGGGACGGCACATCGTTATTTACATTGAGATGTTTGAGATGCTCCTGTACAGACCAACTTACATTGCATTATGTCCATTTAACAGATGTTCTTATCCAGACTGACTTCCAGCACAAGAGAACAGAAGTGTATCCATCCAAATTAAGTGAGCAACAGTGTCAGACCAGGCCAACAATACTCCCAGACCAGCAAGTGCATTCACAACACCATTCAAGCAGAACCACAAGTTAACTTGTCCTAATCTAAAACTAGACAGCCTTTAAAACTATGGGAGGTCAAGTACACACAATACCACACATCTCAATCTCACTAAATCACAGTATCCATAATACATAGTGATACTACAAGTTAAATAAGCAGCAAGTAACACTCGTACAAGTAGCAGGTGCTAGGGGGTGAGGATTGAACGGCAACCGAGATGCAATCCGAGGAGGTGGGCCTTCAGTCTGCATCGTAAGATGGACAGTGATTCTGCTGTCCTGACCCCCGTGGGAAGTTCATTCCACCACTGGGGGACCAGAGCAGACTTACCAATCAAAGGTACCAAAGTGCCTGTAACAAGGCCAAAGTGGACGGGGCAGGAGCCGAAAGTGGGACTGGAGAACCTGGCTCACAGCGCTGGACTGCAGTGAACAGAGCAACTGTTTTACTGTTATTGGACCAGGGTTGCCAAGCGTGCAGTTCTGTTTGGCTACACCCAAACACACTCCATTATTTGCTCGCGTGCCTTTGACCTAGATTCCTCCTTCGGGTTCTGGGCTTTGGGAGTATGCAACAAATTTATAAGGGGAGGTTATTTTTTTTTTGCATTCACATCTGTGCATCTTTTTCATATAATAATCCTCAAAGGCGTTATCTCTTAACTGCGTTAACGATTCGCCTAAGACATTTTGCATTCGGTTAGAAAAAAGGGGAAAGAACATGCATTCAAAGAGGACCATCTCTGACGATCTGCAGAGACTGGCAAAATCAAAGGAACTGCGGTTCAAGGGAACAGGGTGGGCCGTCCCTGGTCTGTGCAGATTAATCTGTGCCCTACTTACACCCCAAATCTGCGACCATGGACCGTGACATGCACAAGCTCCTCGGGCAGCAGCTAAACCTTAGGACAAAATTATCACTGCATGGCACAGGGCTCCTTTGCATTGCAAAGCTTACACATGGCTCATACTGCTGTAGATGAAAATATAATGAATAATGTAATAAATATAATATCCAAACCTCACAGAAAGTAACAACAGAACAATGTACATGCGGCTCTCTGGCTGAATGGCAATGCACTTCAAACCTTGCATAGATGTCTTCTTCTGATAAAAAATTCTTTCATGAGAAGAATAAAGAATCACTTGGTTATGTTTTAGAAGCACTCTCCTATCTACATTTCTCTCATACTGGCATTTCTGAGCAACCTATCGGATACCACCATAAATACCCTTTGCCTAGCATTCTAACACACCTGGAGTGTGATCAAACGAATAAGACACCTCCCATCCTTGGGCAGAACTAGCTCATATGAACAGGCAGGGAGGCAGGGGGTTAGGGGTCAGAGGAAGCTCTTTTTCTTTTGCCACTTCTGGTTAGGGTACACAATAATCTGACACAGCCCTTTCCCAAAAGAGAGGCCTTCTTCCTCCCCCCCTCCACCCCCCGATTCTTCCCCCCTACATGCTGATGTGGCAGAGTGTACCCTTGGGTCATTTCTGCTTTATAGATGGAAAACAGCTTACAGTACCAGTTTCTGCTTGGAGTAATCTCATGTGGTGTGTTTCAAATAGCTCCACATGGTTACACACAGGGATCACAGGCTGGTATCAGGGACAAAGGGCCCATCTTGAATGGATTTTTGGACTGGAGCAAACACCTCCCGCTTGAGCAATGACAGTCATTGGTTTTGGATCTAACCGCAAGGGGCGTAAAAATAAATTCGATGTCCGATTTGTAATCATTATACGATGTATTTGCTCTCACTGAAATGAGGAATTAATCTTGCAGTGTGCCAAGACAGTGATGTTTCATTTCTCATATGAAAGAGAACTGATAAGCGAGAGGTCAAATCCCCTGCCGCCATCTCACCTCTTGCAGTCACTTCCTGACAAATGGCAGCTTGCCATTGGCCAGGGGAATCACACAGGAACTGTGGCACTGATCACAGCTCCATTTCAATAGACCAGTAAACACTTGACCAATTGACTTTTACTTTTGTGATGCTTTCAGCCAGATTTACTTTTTTTTTCTTTTGACACCACATCCAGGCATTTTGTTCCTTTAAAATTTTAATTCTTAATCCTTGCTTTGAAAGCACCACTTCTTTTCATTCCCATTCTTAAAGATCATTGAGAAAAAGGTTCATTCACAGCATCACTGTGGCTGAGCAAGCTGTTTACACTGGTAAGACTGCCGTGCATTCACACATATTTAAGGGTCATTGAAGCTCAGCTGGTCATTTTAACACATGATGTGGTGGTGTGAGGTAGGGCGAATAAAATAAGGTTTTCAATGTAATTTCCCATCTTGCAATTATAATCAGAGCCCCCAGAGATTGAAATAATCAGCAGGCACAAATCAGAAACAAAGAGCCAGATAGAAGTTAGATTTGGGTTCAATACAGGATGCAAAACATGCATTAATAAACAAGAAGGGTGTTCTTGTCTTTACAATGTCTGTGACTGAACATGACTGACCAAACCCGAGATCTAAAACCCCTTGATCATTATGAGGAATTTATATGTACAAAGCTTATCCATGTAATAAGAGGTCAGTGACCCCCATCCCCGCAACCCACTCCAAGATGTTGGCACAGCAACAGTGCCCCTCTGACCCCCCCCCCTGCCACCACCCACTCCAAGATGTTGGCACAGCAACAGTGCCCCTCTGACCCCCCAACCCCCGACCCCTGCCACCACCCAACCCAAGATGTTGGCACAGCAACAGTGCCCCTCTGACCCCCCCACCCCTGCCACCACCCACTCCAAGATGTTGGAACAGCAGCGTTGTCCCTCTGACCCCCCAACCCCCCGACCCCTGCCACCGCCCAACCCAAGGTGTTGCTCTTACCCGGCAGCCTGTTAATGAGCCAGCTCAACTGCTTCTTTGAAATGTTGGTCCAGCTGAGGTCCAGGGAGACGGGCTGCCTGCGGATGATCCCGCTCAGCATGAGCGGGGTGATGGATTTGCAGCGGTTCAGGTCTATCGTGGTCCACAGTCTCTTATCGCAGCACCTGCGGGGGGGGGCCGGGAAGGGGGGTTGGTGAGACCAGCCACAGGCACAATCAATCAGAGCCCTGCCAACAGCGCATTTCACAGGCCAGGACCTCTCCCTGCACCGGACTCTCACTCATCCACTCAACCTCCGGACGTTCAGATATGTTCACACGGGGCAGTCCAGTCCATTCGTTTCTATTGTCAGAGAAACCGCAGAGGGCTTCCTTTCCCACACGGTTCTTTCCCCGATATTCCGACCAGATAAACACCCGGATTAACCGTTTTCCCATAGGAGCGTGCCTTTGACTAACACACAGGGTTCTTAATATGCTGTTTTCATCGTCAAGTTAATGTTCTGTCACACAAGCAGATGTTGGCAGACACAGACATCTCAATCAATTTAGGTAGGAGCCAAAAATACATCACATGGTGTTTCACATTACACTGCTTATGTTAAGGAACCTGCTTTATTTGTCAGTTTTTGTTCTTCAATAATGTCAATGTTACACCACTTATAAAATGTAATGTTTTCACTTGCTGTGATGTCATTTTCCAAGTAAGCAGCTTCTGATGAAATGACTCATTTGGCGTATTGTCAGAAACGGTGGGAAACCCCCACCCCTCCCCCGGTTATGAGCGTTTTGTTTTTGTAATTCTCCCACGTGTCGGAGGCGCAGGGAGCGGCACTCACCATCTGTTCCAGGTCTTGCAGACGCGCATGCACACGCACAGCTCCCTGTGCGAGAGGTGGCCGAATATGGCCATCCAGACCTCGCGGCGCACGGCGTGGGTGCCGCCGTCCACCAGAGGCAGGCGGTCGGGCGGGGGGCTGATGGGGGGCGGGCGGATGACGTGCCGCTCCATCTGCACGCACTTGGGCGGGGAGCGCGGGGCCGGGGGCCGGCCCCCCGGCGGGCCGCGGTTGAGGCTGAGCAGGGAGAGCTGCTGCAGGTGCGGGTGGTTTCGGAGCTCGCGCGGGCCCCCGCCGTTCAGCTCGCGGCCCTTGAGGCGGAGCCGGTCGGCCGCCAGCTCGCCGCCGTTGTTGGCCAGCGCCCGCTTGGGCTCCTCGTTCTCGCTCTCGGGCTCGGACTTGAGCGGCTGCCGGTTCTCGTTGGCCAGGCTGTCCTCGGTCTTCTGGATCTCCTGGTTGAGCTCCTTGCTCAGCTCCTTGCTCAGCTCCTTGCTGGGCAGCCGCCGTTTCCGCCGGGCCCGCAGGCGGCCCTTCTCCTGGGGCTCGCTGCCGCCCTCGCTGCTGGGCCCCGCCCTCGGGGAGCTGGACCGCGATTGGTCGCTCTCCCGGGCGGGCGTCCTGACGGGCGGGGTCAGCACGTCCTCCCCGCCGGCGTCCTCCTCATCCCCTTCCTCCGCCCCTTCCTCGTCTGCCTCTCCTGCCCCTTCTTCCTCCTCTTCCTCTTCTTCTTCCTCCTCCGCGCCTTGCTCTCTCTCAGACTCCCTCTCCTCTGGGTCCCTGTCCTCTTCCTCCTCTTCCTCCTCTTCCTCCTCCTCCTCCTCCTCCTGATCCTCTTCGTCCTCATGCTCCATCTTGATTTGCCGCTGCAGCTTTGGGATCAGTGGGTCGTCGGACTTCCAGGACTTCCTCTGTGAGAGAGAGAGAAGCACTGGGTCATCCCAACGCATTACATTACATTACATCACATTACATTCTGTCACTCTGCCCAGTCTTACCCAGAGTGTAAGTACATTACATCACATTACATTTTTGACATCCAGCAGACGCTATTATCCAGAGAGACGTACAAGATGGAAGTGCATTTAATTTTACACTTTCATCTAGCAGACGTTCTTATCCAGAGCTACTCCCACAGTCAAGCACAAAGTGCATCCATCAAAACAGCATGAGACATTGCACAAACCAGGACACCACCATCCACACACAAATCAGTGCCAGTGCCGAACACAGCCGAGAAGGGGGAAGCCTCAACTGCTGAAAAATTAGAATTAGCGATTAAAATGTACTCACACCAAGGCACCAAGGCAAAAACCGTGAATGCACTGAGGCAAAAAACCATAACAAACGATCACATGATCGCTATACGATACGATGTCAATCCTTGCAGTGCTAAGCAACATACTGTTACAATACAACACAGTTCAATGCAACAACAACAACTAAGTGGTACTTAGCTTAGTCCTGTTGAGATAACAAAGATCACACTATCCAAACCACATGCACCCCGGATCACCCCTAATCATTAATGTAGTACTGTACTTACTGTTGAAATTTATTGTAATTTCAGTAACTTCAGTACTCAATATGGCATCAATCAGTAGAGAACTGTGTGATGGATTGATGTGTTCAGATGTGGTTTTCGATATGTACGTCAGTTCATATGAGTTTATTAGATGGTTTAGATGATTGGGAGGATCAGATCATTTTGTACCCTTGCTTTGTAATTTCCTCTGGGTTAGAGCATCTGCCACGTGACAAAACCTTAAGCGTAAATGTAAGGCCTCTGGTAAATAAATACAATCGGAGCTTCCAAGAGCATCGACGCTCCGTTGGATTGCGTTCAGAATAAATATTTTGTGCAACCTTTTTGTACACAGTACATGTGTGAACAGATCAAACGTGAAAAAAGAACACAACACCATCCCCACCAGGATCCCACTGTTGTTTGATTGTCTGCCTGGTGAGCCCCGCAGATTGGGGGAGCTGTCACTCCCAGCATGCTGTAAATGGGCACAGCAGGGAGGAACAGGGCCCCGATTTTGCCTCCCCACGCTCATTACCTTGATGTTCTGTTTTGGATGAGCAACCTGCGCAAGAGGCGAGCGAGCAAGCCCAGATTGCGAAGGCACACAGACTCGTGCGTCTCCTGCCTGGGTCTGACCTGACCACTCCTGCCGGGGGCTTGTTCACTGAAGAAGCCTCCATTGATTTTAGGGGTGCTTGTTGAATAGGGTGGCGGGGCCACTAATAAAGCAGGAAGAACTAAAGAGCACTTCAGCTGCAGTACACTGAGTCCTACCAAGAACAGCGTATTTATAACCACGGCCATCCCTCTGGAACAGAGGTTGAAGAGATGGGCTCATAAACAAGGATTTTTAGGGCTGGTTCTCAAGCAGGGCGCTAACCCTGCACCCCTGAGAAAAATTACTTCGACTGCTCCGGTTAATATCCAGCCGTATAAACGGATAATGGTAAAAACAGAGGCGATGTAAATCACCTCGGATAAGGATATCTGCTAAGCAAATAAATGGAATCCGCCCAGCCGGCAGCTTGCAGAGAGGGAGGTGAGCTGAGACTTGGGTATGATAAGCCTTCCATTTCATTCACTTACATCCAGAATTTTACTGACAAAGAGGAGTCAGCGCTCATCCTCGCAGATGGCAGCGCATTTGCCCACTGATCTCCATGGCAAATTGCAGTGGTTAAACATGACTAAGGCGTACTCGTGGAATTGAGCCGGGGAAAAAAAAATAACTCATCTCTCAGGGGGCCCAGTTCACTAACTGAAGTCGGTCTTGCAGTACGGCTCAATTCATGGTGTAAAACCGGTAGAAATTCAAACAGCAGAGCACGTCTTTGTGTTTTTGTTTTTTTAAAAGATGAGCCTGATGCAAAACAAGAATTGTGTGTCAGCTCTTTTCTCTCAGGGTGTGAGATACACAGTAATGGTTTCAATTCAGAATAACTGGAGGGAAATTTTAAGGTTTCCTCAAACTTTAAGTGAAAATTGTGATTGTCCAGCTAAATAAAAAAAAATGTGATAGCTGCTCCTGCACCAACACCAGAGGGAAGGTTGTAGCCTCCCATTGAACGTTTACCTGCATTTAGCACAGTCAGTCATTTAGGATGTTTTCAGCCTTGTTTCAGCCAGGCCCTCTGCCTGCTCTCAGACTGTGAATGGGGAAAAAGACGAGAGAAGGAGGTACTGTACCCTCTTCCTGGCGACGGGGTCGGCATCCTTCTCAAACAGTTTCCTCTTCTTGCGGAGCGGGTTCTCCTCGGGTTTGGGCTGAGGCTGGCCGTCGGGCGACGGGACGGAGGGGCGCTTCTTGGGGGGCTCCTCGGGCTTGCGTTTGGGGGTCTCCTCGGGCTCGGCTTTCCTCTTGGTGGCGGTGGCGGCGGTGGTGGCGGTGGCGGCGGCGGTGGCGGCGGCAGCAGCAGAGGCAGTGGTCGCGGCGTTGGCCGGGTCGGCCTCCTCCTTCACGTCGCGGTTCACACGCTGCTCCTTCAGCAGGGAGCCGGGAAGGTTGGAGGCGTACTTAAACCCGGGACCTCTTTTTTGCTTGTAGGCCAAAAGGGAGGAAAAAGGGGCGAGACAACTTTATACCTTATGCCTATGGCGGCCGGGTAGACAGCTCCACAAAGAGAGCAGGCTTAAAAACAAGCTAACCTGCGTTTGGAGAGCAGAGCTAGATTATTGCCCTACACATTTCACAGCACTAACTGCAGAGTAATAGCCTACATGAGTCCCTCGCTCGTAACCGAGAAGGGGCTTCAGGTCATGTGACTACCTCTGATCTTTAAATGAACAGGAAGCGCAAACCACAAAATAAAGGCACAGTACTTTCTTTGGCAAGAATACAAACAAATAGACTATACAGCTGATTTTAAACAGAACATCCAAAGACTTTGTTTACGGCCCTGAAAACAAAGAGGGCAGTCGTTTTCAGAAACAGAAAGGTTTTCAATGGAAAATACCTTGTACTCAAAAAAAAAAAAAAAAAAATCATCACCACTCCTCAACTGTTTTTTGTCATCTCATTGAAAAAAGCAAGTTTGAAAAGCTCATGTTACCAAAAATGTGATATTAAGAAAACTTGTCAGAAGTTGTAAGAGATTAATAGAGGTTTAATATTTCTGCACATCTTACAAGGAAAGCAAACATGTTTTAAAACAGAGCTCCGATCACCCAGACTCATGGATGTAAGCGCTGTGATGGTTCAGTCCCACGCCTTTCCCCTTACTCCCACGTAGATACTTACTTTCCCAGTCTTCCCGGCATGATTGCACTTGGGACATTCCCAGCAGTTAGGAAGCTCGTCATTCACAACGCCGCCTGTGTCTTTGACCTGGAGGGGGGTGGGGGGTGGGGGGGGGGGCAGAGAGTCGGGGAGTCAGAAAAGGGAGAAGGAGAAGGAGACAGACCGAGACAGAAGTTCACCTCCTTCACCCCTGCGGAGGAGTCGAGACGCCGCGAGGGCCAGACGGGACGCAAAAAGTGAAAGGGCCTCTCGTCGTTCCGGTCATCTCAGCGCGCCGTAAAAAGGGAACTGAAAGCACGAGTGAAGTAGTGCCCTCCCCTTCCACTTCTGCGATGAGCAGTTTGACACCCCCTCACCGCTCCTAGCACCGTGGGAGAGAGCCTTCGAAGCCGAACGCAATGCTAGCATCTTCAGAAACATCAAAACAGCAGGCGACCTAAAAATGAAACTTGGCTCAGTCCGCTCACACTAACAGGGGCTGCAGGCATGTCTGAAGATCGGCTCCCATTGTGTGTGTCCTGAAGATACGATCCAGCTCCCATATTCTGAAGTGCTGTGTTCCTGCTTTCCCAGCCCCGCTTTATTAGAAGGATGCCTTCCTCGGTGGGAACTGCTCGGGGGAGTCGATCTGCACTTGAGCTGAGAGCTCACTGCGAGGCCCTTGTCAGCTGCTTTGCATTTTGTTTTACATTTAGCTCATCAGGCCCAGCCACAACAAGGTGTTTTTTGTTCCCTGTGATCCTTCCCCCACCCCAACTCTGCCATCCCAGAGCAAGATTTAGAGGAAAAAAGATGTCCCTCGTTGTCAGTTCATGGAAGAACAATGGAGGAATTTCTTTCAGCCTCCAGTAGGTAAAATCCACGTATCTCTCCAGCACCCTCCACCCAAAAAGACTGGGCCCAGTGTGTCAGCGCACATTTTGTGGAGTTCACAGAGAGCATCGTGTCGCCACTGTATGCAGGTGCTCTGGGTGGCAAAGACGGCACCTGTTGATTAGAGCAGCCCCAAATAACGGGACAGGTGCGGGATGCACACAGTGAGAAAGAGAGGGAGGGAATGAGAGAGAGAGAGAAAGGGAAAGAGAGAGTGCCAGGCCTGTCTGGTCATGAGATAGAGAGGGAAAAAAAGAGAAGGAAAGTAAAAGAGAGAGGGGGAAAGTGAAATAGAGGGAAAGAATGAGAGGGAGAGAAAGGATGAGAGAGAGAAAGGGAAAGAAAGAGAGTGAAAGATGAGGGAAAGAGAGAGAAGGAGAGTGAGAGAGAGGGGCAAAGAGAAATAGAGGGAGAGAAAAAGGGAGAGAAAGAGGGAAAGAAACAGAGAGTGCGAGCCCTGACTGCTCATGAGCCACCCTCACCTTGAGACAGCCAGGATGCACGATCTCGTTGCAGATGGAGCACTCCATGAGCATGACGTTGAACTTCTCCTCCTCTTCCTCCACCGTGTCCTCCTTCCCAGCCTCTCCGCAGACCAGACACACTGCGGTGTGGGGCAGCACGGGCTGCAGGACACACACACACACACACACACACACACACACACACACACTCACGTGAGTGCTGAGTGTCAAGCTGTCTCAACACTTCTGTCCTAACTCAATGAACCTAATGCGCTGAATCCAGTGTGTATAACACACTAAAAACTGCAACTACCATGCTGAACGCTACCTAAACCACTGAACACTGTGCAACTAATACATGTAATAATCACATGTCACACAGAACACTGTATATTTAATACACTGGTTACTGCACTCTGGACACTGTGAAACTGACACACTACATGCGCTAACACACTGAATATTGTGCAACAAGCAGGGCACACTGCTGCTCTGTTAACCAGGAACACACCAACCCAAGCCAAATGTAAACCACAGCTTTGTTCATTTCAAGAGTTGGATGCAAAACATGTGATTGAACGTTGCGTTTTTGTTCACTCCACAGAAAGTACCAAACACAATGCAAATAAAACACATTTACATTATTTAACATCACATCCTCCAACACTCAACCAGAGCCCCCCTCAAAATCAGCTGTGCGTGACTGAACGCCTAATATTACTGAACTAAATCACCACAGAGCCCCAGGCAGGCCAAAGAGTTTATTAGCTCTTTTTAGCACAAGACAAAGAATGAAACCACAAGGCTATGTAATCCATTTCCTCAAACATTAAGGATCGGCCCAAGAGAGGCACAAATACGCTGTACCTGATAAAATAATCTTTTACTAGAGGGCAAATTGATTGTGCTGTCGAGCAGAACACAGACTCTGCTCTTTCTGAACGGTACTAGTGTAGTGCATTCTCACAGTGACCACAGCTATTAACACACACGCACGCACGCACGCACGCACGCACGCACGCACGCACGCACGCACGCACGCACGCGCGCACGCACGCACACACGCACGCACACACACACACACACACGCACACACGCACGCACACACACACGCACACACACACACGCGCACACACACACACGCGCACTCACACACACACACACATGCACACACACACACACACACACACACACACACACACACACACACACACAGACACACACACAAACACACACACACACAAACACAGCACTCACGCATGCACACACATGCACATGCACAAAAAAATGCACATACACACTGATGTTTACAGTAGATAACTCAGGAATGTGGTGGTCAGGTGTGCTAATCTTTAACAGTGCAAATCACACCCCATTTGCTTGACCAATCTGCCTCTCTATCATACCACCCAATCTGCTATTTTAATGGATCATACCTAATGCCACCAACTACAAAAACGACTGAAATGCAGCCCTTAAACACAGGTTAGATTGAACAAAACAGAGATGCATGCACCTGCTACACAAATGAGGAATTCATTTTAAAAATGAAACAAAAGTTTCTGTCTGCTTATTGTTAAAAATGAACTTTTATAAACCTGGTGCACAATGGGTTATGAGAGAGAAAAATAAGTGTTAAAACATCAGGCAAACAGCAGGGGGCGCCGCGCCCCGCGCCCCGCACCGGGGTTCCCGGACTCACCGCGATGCACTGCCTCATGATGCAGGACTGCTTCATGCGCCCGGGGCCGCCAAACTTCTTCATGTCCTTGCAGAAGTGGCACTCGCCGCACTCGGTCCGCAGGCACGCCTCGCACTTCCTGCAGCGCGTCCGCCGTCGCCGCGCCCCCGACGTGGAGCGGCTGGCCGGCAGCTTGACCGCCGTCGACGCCCCCATCTTGGGCTTGGGGCGGTTGGCGGGCCGCTGCTACGGGTGGGGGGGACGGGGGGGACGGAGAGGGACACACATCGCGTGGTTAGCACCTTGCAAAATTCCCCCCACCCCTCCTGACCCCTTTCCAGGTTCAGAAGCAACAGGTCCACCTCTGCGCACCCATTTATGCCCATAACCGAACCCCTCTGCGGACTCCTTCACTCATTCCTTAGTTTTGAGGATGTCTAGTTTCAGGTTAGCAGAGGTTAACTTGTAGTAGTGCTTGAATAGTGTTGTGCTCATACTCATTGCTCTGGGAGTGTTGTTAGCCTGGTCTGACATAGTCGCTCATTCAGCTTGAATGGATACGCTTCCGTTTTCTTGTGCTGGAAATCGCTCTGCATGAGAGCGTTCGCAAAAAATGTATGCAATGTAATGTAATGAAATTCCTGTACCGACCAACGGCACTGTTCCATTTACAATGCGTAACAGGGATGGCTAAACAAACGCCATCCCAACGCCCACCGCTGCAGGGATTCTCCACACATGCTGTGAGAGGAACACAAACACAAACCCAGCCTGATGACCCGCTGCACTGACCCGCACACAGCCGCCTCGTATCCTCCAGGTTTGACAGCTTGCAGCCCACGGCAGCCCTGCGCCATGCTCAGTAACGTTCAGTGACTCAACAACCCCTGGGTCACGCCGCACACGGTGCCTCATCAAACAGAACTCCCACAGAGAGGCTGCAGGTGCGGCAGAGAGCGGAAGGATTACTCCCTCGGCCTCCTCTCGTTACGTAACGATGAAACACTACCGGCGATGAGAAAACAAGGAGCTCAGGGAAGCGCTCTGTGGTATGAGGTGGAGGCCTCCATTGATTCCTTGGTTTGACCTCTACAGTTGAAAGGAAGGTCGCCGTGTCTTGATTCAAAAACAGCTGCGCTGTCATATTCCCCCTGAACCATAGCTGACTAAACAACAAACCGCTTATATGTAAAGCACTCTTAAACCAGGTGACTGACGACCATTTCAACGGTAGCAGGAACAATACCGTTCGGGCTGAGGTTGCAGGAAGAGGCGGTAATCAAAAAAAAAAAAAGCCCACAAAAGTAATGATCATCCAGCGATTCTGAGCCAACAGATCAAAGCAAGAGACACTCAGCACTCCAGAGAGAGGGTGCTGAAAGCTGATCCCAGGACATTCATTCCTGCAGCCAGCTGCACAGAGAGCAGGAACAGCACAGCGTCACAGCTGGTGTGACAGAAGAGGACACTGTTTGGATTCCGGCATGTGCACATCCGGCGCAGCACATCAAAATAGGCGGATGGCAATGTGTCTGTGGCAGTATAGCGTAGTGGTAAGGAGGTAAGGCTTGTAACCGAAAGGTTGCTGGTTCGATTCCCTGCTGGGGCACCGCCGCTGTACCCTTGTGCACAGTACCTACCTAATTGGCTCAGAAAATATGAATTTGTATAAATGGATAACATGTAAAAAACTGTAAGCTATGTAAGTCGCTTTGGATAAGAGTGTCTGTTAAGACAATAAAGTAATGTCTGCGCACTGTGGCTGTTTTCTGCGCAGGGCCTGTGGCAAAGGCTAAAATAAGGCAAACAGTGAGGGTCATCTCACACACTTCCTCTGCTATTCTAGCAAAGGTTGAGTCACAAGGGACATGTGACCAAGTGAGTGATGAAGCCTTTGTGAACATGGCATGTTCACAAAGGGCATGTGAGCACAGACATCAGGTTGGCCACATTTGACAGAGATCCACCGTCACTCTTCGATCTGATTCCTGCTGCAGAAGGCCTACAGATTGCACAGGACAGGCGGTTTCTAATATGAAGAAAGAAGACACTGCGCGTTCAAACACACTTCCTCCTACTCAGCTATTGTTGAGGCGGTTTCATATCAGCACAGAAGCAATAGCAAAACCAGAGGAACACAATATCAGCGAAACTGAGAGGGAGCATATAGATCATGACTGAAACAACATTGGTAGCTAAAAGTTGCTCAATTTATGAGCATCGATGACTAATGATCAAGCAGTCCCCTGTTATCTGTTTAGCCAAACCTCCTCCAGTCAGTGCAGCCCCTGACAACTGCAGGCATGGAGGAAGGAGCCCAAAGTAGTTCTTGATGTTTTATGACACATCGGTCATCACCCAAGCAGGGCCCTGTTCCCGTTTCTCAGAAAGCAGGAGTTGTGTCACGGCGGTGATGAGTGTCTGCCAAACGCCCAGGGGTTAGATAACTGCAGAATCCGAGTCTGACAGGGAGCAGAGCGGCGCTCGGTTAGAGCCACGGAGACCGGCCCGGGCGGAGAGAGAGCGCACTGCAACGTGACACTACTGCCACCGCGGCCTCTCTTACCTGCAGCGGCCGGCAGTGACAATGGCCTGCCTATTTATAAACCTGTCGTTGTCAAGGCGCTTGATTAGCCGCTACAGCCCGGATGCTGTCGTCTCTCGCTGGGTAACAGTGACACCTAGTGACACGAGGCCGACCCGCTGTACGCCCCGTTTTTTTCCCTTCATGCATGGCAGTTGGGCTGCAAATCTCTGCCTGGTCAGACAGTCTCAACCTTCAGTCACCCCCCAACCCCCATTCTGCCTCAGATATGGGACAATGGAAGCCAAGGAAATATGATCACACCTGCCATGTCACTGACCCCAGATCAGTGATCTTCAGCCATGAAGAAGACATGGCTATAAATATTGTCCTGATCACACAGACAAATAATCACCCCCCTCAGACAACATCAGAAATGTCCACTTACCGCCACCCTGTTATCGCTCCTTAGAACAGTGGCTTTTATTTGTTCTGTTCTGCCGCATGGTGTTCCCTTAGCAACACATCTGTGCAAGCAGTAACTGTGTTCGAATTGAGTTATTTTCGGAGAGGGGCAAAAGTTGAAAAGTAAAGTAGCCGAGCGCTCTAAAGGGAGGGAGGAGAAGGGGTGGAGGGAGGGGAGGGAAGGGGGGGCAGGGGGCTTCCTTTGATGCTAAGCAATTTTCATTTCTGGGTCTGCTCTATTCCAGTTGTTATTTCTGTTTTTTTTTTTCGAGAAGCCTCTTCACATGGCTTCAGGCCACAAATGTGTCAGTGTACTGAATGTCCTCCACGCATATACTAACGAACACACACAGACTTATCAGATCAAGCTTGTGTGTGTGTGTGTGTGTGTGTGTGTGTGTGTGTGTGTGTGTGTGTGTGTGCACGTGAGCATGTCAGTGTGTGTCACCACGCTCCCAGGGGCCTGTTGGGAGCCCCTCTACATAAAAAGCAAAGCTCATGAGATGAGATTTAAGCGAAACATCAAAGAGATTCCAAACCGCTGCCTTCCTCCTTCTGCCCATGGATACCCATGATGCTCTGCCTCATATGATTAGCTGAGAGTCAAGCACTGGTGCTGAACTGTGGTCATGCAGGGTGACAAAACCAAAAAAAAAAAAAAACTAAACTAAAACAAACAAATGAAAAGGGAAGACAGCATTGCATTTCTGTGCAAACGTAATCTTGTTTCTTTTTTTTCCCCAATCACAGGATTTACTGAGGCAGGGGTGATGTCTTACGTCTGGTACCGGGTGACTTTCACAAAGAGCGCTTACAGTTTCAGTGCTTGCCCTGCCCTGCTCGCTCTCGAACAGCTCACATCTGGAGCGCAGAGAGAGTAGCTGGTTGCTGCGGCGGTTTGAGTGGCGGACTCGTGACCAGATGGCTGAGCAGGAGCACACGGTGAGATCGATCGCCACCGAAGGACAATTCCCAGTCCCCGCGGAAGGACAATTTACCTGACCGGCGCTGTCAAAAACCCAGCCCTACGAAAGGCGTGCAGAGCGGTTACGGATGCAAAAGCATGACCAATAAAATATGTTAACTCATACAGATTTCCACCAAGCAAATAAAAAAACAGCAATAAAAACATACTGCAGGGGCTCTTTCCCCTGCAAAGCAGTGTGACTGCCAGTGCCTCCATGGGCACCTGTGGGCATTTTACAAGCCTCATTAAGTCATTACTCCTTTAACTGATTTCACTTGCTGGTTGGTTTTAATCTGAAGCATCCACGCTTCTTTTTTCAACAGGGTAGAGAGCGCAAAGGAAAGCACGGAAATCCTCAACACTGTAGATTTTGTGCAGTGTTGTAGCAATGTAGCATAGTGGTAAGGAACAGAGCCTGTAACTAAAACGTTGCCGGTGTGATTCCCACTGCTGCTGTACCCTTTGACAAGGTACTTAATCCAGAGATGCCTCAGTAAATAACCAGCTGTATAAATGGTTAAAATTGTAATCTAAGTCAGTCTTGATAAGAGCGTCTGCTAAATGACAATACTGTTAATATTCTGTGCTTGAACATGGCCCCAGTGTTTGGAAAGAAGAGACACAGGCCGCAAGGAGCTGGTTTCCGTACAACAGAACCCGCTGATCCAGCTACTCGTAGAGTGCAGGCCTCCCTGTCTTCCTGACACCGGTCCGTAACCCAATCCCCGTGGTTAGGAGTTGCGAAATCAGAGTCCATTGCCGCACAACTGCCCAGTCAGCATGGCTGTGTTCACTCTAACATAGTTCTCCACACACACACACACACACACACACACACACACACACACACACACACACACACACACACACACACACCATGTTCCTCAAGAGGAAGCCAACTGTACAGAGCCAGTTATACCAGCCTGACATTGAAAACATGGATCAATGTACATCCAGTTAGTGTCTATTAAATTAAACATAGCAAAAAAAAACTGCAAAATACACAGATTTTCGCATTGCCTACCGAGACTAAACATGCAAGACAAACAAGCTCTGGCAAACCGGTAAACAACGCAATGAAGTATGGGTAATATTGTCCTATGAGAAATCTGCAAAGATCAAAGCCATCAAGAAAGAAGGCAAGCAGCACCAGCACGACTGAAAGCTGAGCTGGCAGTGGTAGCAAATAAAAACGGAACGTCACCCAAGGATAGGAGATGTTTGTTTTCAAACTGGCAAACCTGCGTGTCACATTTTATTTCGCCAAATTTTACGGGCGCAGAGGCAACCAGATGATATAAGCTCCCCCCCCCCACACAACTCCCCCCCAACCCCTCCCCAAGGGATTCGGTGTCCTGTAGCCTTCCTCGATAACGATTAATCCACAAGCCCCTCAAACCCTGCTCTCGCTGACAAACACGGGCCTTGTGAAAGCATCTTACATAATCTTCCTCCAGGAACTGTGATGGCTAAAAAAGAGTAGAGAAAATCTTTTTAATCTTATAATGGCATGTGCAATTTTCGCAAGAGTGATTAAGGAGAGAAATAAACACCACAGGGGTATGGAGAGAGAGAACAAAGTGCTGCTTCATGTTATGTCAGTTAGAATGACTGCACTCTGCAGAAACCTTCTGCTCCCACCCAAAGCTCTAACACTAGACAGCATCACACTGCATGAAACCAGCCATTTACATTCCTGTTTTACCATTCTACTGAATGTCTCTGCCTATCTGTCAAATGTTCCAGCATTAATTTTTTTCCAAAAGCCCACCTTTCTTTGACTTTCATGCTAAAATGCTGCACTGATTCATGTCTCAAAATCACCTAGTGGTTTGGATTTTTTCTTTGTTTTTTGGCTTGATCTAATGATTTGCAAATTTAGAATTTTAGCATCAGTGACTAAATCTTGTCAACGGTTAAGAAAACCAAAAGCATTTTGATAATGTTTTTCTTGGTTTTATTTTAACCAGGAAATCTGAAAGAATAATGCTTGCATCTCCTTATGTCGCACGCTATTATGTCTCATGATAGACCCATCACATCAGCCATATCTCAGATCTGAAGCTTAGCACAGCTCTAAACAGAGGGCCCACATGTGCCAACAGTCAAGACAATCCAAGAGCGTGTGAAAGCTTATTCATGGCACCTGTGCCTGCCGCTGCTGCCTCAAAAACGTTTTACCGAACCAAATGAACACCTGGTGAGGTCGTCTGAAACTCAAGCTCATCACAATTAGGGCAAACCGTCATAATTAGGCAAAATAAGAGCATTAGCAGATGAATTTTTTTTCATAACATCTATGAGGTTCAACAACAACACATCGAGCCCCTTGACAGAAATTACTGAGATTCTTGCAGCCGACATTCCGAGACCTTTGAACAAGACGGGCTGCCTTTCCAATGTGTACCGAATACAAAGACCTCTTATCTTAGGAATGCTTCTGGCAGGACACAATTAGTCCAGTATGACTCAATCAGACAACCCCCTACCCTGCAGTCAGAAGAACAAACATTACCTTTGGATCCCACCCCCCACATCCCCCTTCAACTTGGCCTCTGAGCATCAGAAACAAAAAAAAAAACATTATGACATGGATGTATGAATTATGTTTTTGTTACCTTCTATTCTCATGAGAATAGGCAATCCTGAACACAAGTGACAGAGAGGTTTGTTTTGTGATATTGAAGCCAGGTGAAAGAGGAAGATCAATCTAAGGAACGCTGTGCTGGAATTACAGGTTAGTGTTTGCACAGCGGTTAACTCGCATCAGTGATCAGCGGATGTCATCAACCGGCTACTGAAAAAGCTGGAGGTGAATTACTGTAATTCAGCACAGTTCACATGGGCATCTCTGTTTTTTTTTCCCCAGCATCTCAACCCTGGGCTGTGAAAAACAAGACTTCCAACAATAGGGTGGACCACTCTGACAGCGGGAGTGAAAACACAGCGGGGGCGGCACCTTCATAATGACATTAAAACGAGGAAGAGCTCCCGCTGTACTCGTCTGATCCTCTCTTACTGTGAGGGTGCATTCTGTAAGCATGCGAGCACGCGTGTTTCTGTTCGTGACAGGTGAATGGAATTGTCGTGTTTGTTCCGGGCGCTGTTTTTTTGCTGCACGCGCGGTACAATAAGATGAGAGAGCAGTTGCCCACTTGGAGAAGATGATTTCTGAATGACACATCTGTGAGTCACAGGCACAGTCATTGGCTGTGGTAATCCCACTCCCCCCCCCCTTTCCTCTCTGCTCCCACTGCCTAATCTGTGGACATCAGAACAGCACACCAGCAGTGCTCAGGCGGCACCCCAGCAACCCCCTCCCCCAAAACCCCCCACCCAACACCCTCCTCAATCTCTCCCCCCGGGCCCCAGCTGGGCCAGAGAGCCCCCCACCTGCTGTGGAGCACACGGCCGCTGAGCCCCACGAGGAGCCTTTCCAAAACATCAGCCAAAATAAGCCTGCATGGACACGTGCCAGCATCACCATAGAGGAGGCCATCCAAAAACAAAAAAAAAAAAAAAATCAGTCCTTCTAGCCTCTACATGCCTGTGAGGACATTCAAACTGGAGTCATAATAAAATAGATGAATTCTGAACCACACCTCTTCAGAATGAAAATACCAAAACACAACGGGCGATCTGGTTGGGCTCTTTCTCTGCGCTTGTTTGTTTCTTCTTCTCTAGGCCCTGCATCTGAAGAGAGTGCCATTCTCCCTTAAGTGTGTGCTCCTTTGAAGGTGAGGGAGCTGCACTGCAGGGACAAAAGCCAGCACAGCTGACCGGCATTTACCAAAACCTGGCTCAGCATGTGCGATAAGGACCCACGAGGAAGCCTGGTGGCTGGAAATGCGCGCTCTCTGACTCACGCTTTCGGCACGCTGTGGGAGTGCAGTTTCGGGGCTCGCCACCCCCGGAGCCCCGTGGGCCTGACCGCAGCGTGGAGGTGTTCTGCAAATCTGTGCCACCTGGGCCCTCGGTCCCACACCAACCCAGCGGCTCTGTCAGGAACCTCTCAAAGTGACGGACTGGCGCGAGTAACTGCTTTCCCTATCTGAGCCCGTACAGTACCTCCCTGTGCTCATTCTTATCCTTACCCACCTCTTCAGACTGCAGCTTGGTTCCTCTACCCAGCTACGTTACATTACATTACATCACATTATTGTCATTTAGCAGACCCTCTTGTCCAGGGCAGCTTACAAGTTTCAGGGGGTTTTTTTACATGTCAACCGTTATACAGCTGGATATTTACTAAAGCAATTCTGGGTAAGTACCTTGCCCAAGGGTACAGCAGCAGCGCCCCAGTGGGGAATTGAACCAGCAACCTTTTTTGGCTATGAGCCCTGCTCCCTACTACTATGCTACACTGTCACCCCACCCAGTTTTAACTTGCATTTTGTATTGTTATTCTTATGTGAATTGATGCACTTATGTATTGTGCTTATGTATTCATTATAGCACGTACATATTTACACAACTGACACCTGCTCTGATGAGGCTAGCTGTGTTGTGTGTTGTTGTTCCTGCAACTTTTTTCTTAGATGCACTTCCTTCTCCTGCTTTGTAAGTCGATCTGGCTAAGAACCTCTGCCAAGTGACTAAATGAAAATGCAATGTGTCCATCCCAGCTCATCAAAAACGGGAGCTTTCAATTGTTCAAGCCTTGAGTAAAAGGCAGCGACTTAATATGAAGCTGCTCTGGCCGTCTTCAAAACACGGACCGGCGTACAGCCATCCTTGAGCAGCTCGCTCGCATTCATGAATTTGGTTTAGCGAATGGTCCACCACAAAACAGAAGGCAGGCCTACATGTGAAAGCAAAAGCGATTATCAGGTGGCTCATGTTTTTATGTTATGCTGTCTTCCTAGCCCTGTCTAAGTGCAGCAACATGGGTCCCAGGGAAACGTTATTTCAACCCTAATGTATACTTGTATATGGATGGGCTGACAAGAAAAGCTCTTTTGACTTGATATAATTACATTATTGGCATTTAGCTGATGCCCTTATCCAGAGCGACTCACATAGATTACAGTTTTTACATGTTATCCATTTATAGAGCTGGATACTTACTGAGGTAATTGTGGGTTAGGTACCTTGCCCAAGGGTACAGCAGCAGTGCCCCCAGTGTGGAATTGAACCAGCAACCGTTTGGTTGCAAGCTCTGCTCCTTACCACTGTGCTACACTGCTGCCCCTATACAACGCCTGTCGCCTGCAACTCCTCACAGGACAGCTCGGACAGGTCCCCTCTCGCAACACGCAAGTGTCCTCTCAAAAAAAGCACGATGAGACTTGCATCACTGTCAAGGAGTACTTCCATAACCACTCATGTCAGCACTTAGTTGCTTGATTATCATGACGTAGCAACATAGCAAACAGTCTTCCATATCTCACATTTGTAGTTTTAAAAAATAACACCCCAAAATGGAATGTGCCGTGCGTGTTAACCAAGTTGACAGCTGAGCTGATTATTCAGTTTTCTTCCTTATTAGGCCATGGCTTTCTGTACCTGAAATGCTGATTTGCATTTAAGTGGGTGGGATTTTGGCTACCTTAGCACATTGTTTTGCCCTTCATGTGTCGATGACATCACTCTGAATAACTCCATTCTTATCAAGACACTCAAACTGAAAGTGAAGATTGATCTATTTATACATTTAGGGTAAATCAAAAAAAGTTTTACAGATTGCCTTCATCTTTGTCCTATCCCGAAAGGTACGTTGGGTGCTTTTAAATCAATAAGTTGAAAAACCATGTCCTGAGCAAAACCCCGAAAAATTGTTTTCACCTGTTAAGTCTTAATTTGGCACAGGAGATAAGCGTATCTTTAGATTAAGTGTGATTTTTAAAATTTTTCCTTGCTGCTAATCCCAGATATGTATCAGCTGCCAGAACAGGTCTGCAAAACAGGACCCGGGGCAGAGCAAAGAGAGAGGAGCCACAAGTGTGAGGAGTCCTTCTCATTGTTCCTGTGTTTCTTCTCCCATGAACACCCCTCCCCCACCTCTGCCAAACAAGATCGCCTCCGGCCTTCTTAAAGGCGCAGAGCAGAGGGCACACTTGTGAGAATGTTCCGTGGGGGGGTGGGATGGGGGGAGGGGGTCCAGAAATATGCCCTCAGATGAGGAAGTGATTCATCAGAAGAAACATAATCCATCACAGGAATCTGAAACACAAAAAACCTAAAAAACGCCATCGTACTGTAATTGTGAGCAATTTGTGGAGGGGTTTTTTTCTAGCTCACTCCAAGAAAGAAGCACAAACATTGGCTGGTTTTGGCAAGTTCTGGGCTGAAAGGATGTGATCTGGTCAGTAAACACTGAACACAGTCAGCATGCACGGTATGCCTTACAATGCTGCTTTTGTTATTGCGGTTGTTGTTTTCTTTTTATTTCTGTCAAGATGTTCACGCGGTAAGGTATGTAACGAATCTAAAAACAACAGTCCTGACTAAGGAGTTAGTAACGACAGAACACGTGAATGCATGACATAATCATGGTGATCCACTGTGTCTTTCTATAAACAACACTGGGCCCTCAGAACAAAGCCACCTGTAGTCTGTGGCATGAAGAATCAAAAAAACCAAACACTGGCCTCCAACGCCGCATGCAGTTAACATTACCACATCACTGAATGGCCCACACCCACATTGGCTGGTAGAATGGGAATGTATCTTGATTAGACCAACCGCGGAGGGGTAGTTCAGGGGCACGCTGGGACCGACTGGTGGCGAGGACTGAGCAACACCCACATTGTGATTGCTAACAACCTTGCTGAGATGTCCTTGTGTAAACTATGCGTAAACAATGTGTAAACAACACGACCAACGGAGCGGAAGATTCTGCAGGAGGCCAAACAACTTGAGGTTGCTGTAACGCCCAGCTCCTCACACATAATGATACAAGATAAACCTGACTGAAGGTCAGGTGAAAGGATATCAAAACGCCCCGGGATTTACCGGCCTAGCTAACCATTGAGGCACTCATCTGCAGCGACATGTCCCGAGCTAAAACTTTGTGTGGGAGTCAGGCATGCTTCCACTGCGTGTTGATAGCGGAGGTGAAGAGCTGCTACCTCACATGCGCGGTCATGTAGCACTCCCACACGTAGTGCCCCCAGCTGCCCCGAACGCCATGCTCATCGTGTCACCTAATCACAGGGAGGCGAAAATCGCCCCCCTCTGCCGCGGCCCTCACCCCCTTCGGCTGTGATGGACCAAGACAAAGTCACAGTGTCAGAGCAGAATAACAAGTCAGGGCTGTCTGAAAACAACACGTGACACAAACACACTGCTCCGTACAAGCACCGAAGAAGGAGACTCGAATACAATCACATGTTAACCGCACCTTCCAAAGACATGCCCAGCAAACTGCACAGCACCATTTCACTAATAACAGCAAAAAAAAAAAAAAAAGAGAGAAAAACGACTAGGCAAATCCAGGAGAACTCAATCACATGCAAGACACCGAAATGCGAATGCACGTGGGGTGGAGGAAGGGAGGGGGGGCGTGATCTGAGCTTTCATTGTATTTTATATATTTTTTTAATTCTAATGAGATTTAGGGGTGAAAAAAATAGACCCCTACGTTAATGTAGTTCAGTCCCTCCTCAGGGGCTGGATCAAGGCAGCGGTGAGAAAAAGGGCCACAGATCCCGCTGGCGGAGGTCAGAAACACTAACACGGCGCTGAAGACACGGTACGGCCAGAGAGGCTGGTATCAAGGGGGGAAAAAACCACACATACACACACACACACAGAAAAAACGTGCTCTTGTCTTTTTTGTCGTGGAACCAGCAGCAGCTGCCTGGGGATGGTGGAAGCCTGGTGAGCTTCACTCTCTAGCATTGTGCTCCATTCTCCCTGCTTGCACTCACACACACACACACACACACACACACACACACACACTGCCTTGCCTTCCACCCGATTCCTGCCAGCAGAGAAGCAGAAAGAAAGAAAGAGAAAGAGGGGAGGGGAGAGGAGGGAGAGAGAGAGAAAAAAAAACCCTTCTCTCCCTCTCTCTCCCTCTCTTACACACACACACTCACATTTAACACACACATACACACACACACATAGAGGCACAGTATTCCTCTCTCCGGTGGTGCCTGTTCTCACATCGACAAAAAAAAAAAAAAAAACCCATGCAGATCGATACGCACACTCCGGCAGCGGTCGGCGGGCTAACCTGCTCGGCCTCCGAGTCGTAATCCTCATCGTCGGCGCTCAGTGACATGGCCATGGTTCTATCATCGTTCGTCCAGCGCAGAACAAACTGACATGGCTGGAGCCTCAGCCTGCTGCTGCTGTTTGCTGGTTGGCCCTCCCCTCCACACGGAGAGCAGGCAGTTGCACAGGCAGAACACAAGGCAGCTCATGAATATTCATCAGGAAGGTCAGGCAAAAGGGGGACGGCCCAGCCAATGGAGAGCCAGATGGTGTATGATTACAAGGTTGGCCACAAAGGGGGCCCATCATCAGCTGGGCTTACACGCTCCAGTCCCATGTGTGTGGTGTGTGTGTGTGTGTGAGAGAGAGAGAGAGAGAGAGAGAGAGAGAGAGAGAGAGAGAGAGAGAGAGAGAGGGAGAAGAGAAAGAGAGTACAAGCTGGAAGTAGGGACGTGTGGAAGATATCACCGAATCAAACTTCTCAAGAATGACTGAAAAGCATTCCAAAAATAGCACATCACAATCGTAGTTGTTTGCTTTTTTTTATATATATCACTCTGACAGCAACTGAATGGGTCTGCCAGTTTCCTGCCTACAAGCACAGGATACCATCAGTTGATCTGAATTTGATTGCTCTGCCCTTGGTGCTTGCAGCTATGCCATGCTTTTGTTTCTCCTGCAAGCAGGAAATTTAAAGCACTCCAGCACAGTTAAATTAAAGGACTAACTGTGAGCTTTGATTTACATAACAATGGCCAAACATGTCACATCTAGAGACCCCACTGTGAACAATGTCATTCAACAGATTTTTTATTTTAAATTAAAAAAAAAAAATCCCAACAATAAAAAAAATCAGAAAATGCACAGCTGTGAAATTGCACTGCACAATGCAGAGGCGCCCAAAAGCTGGGAAGTAAAGCAAATTACACAGAGTTCTGTCAGAGAACATGCAACAGAAAAAAAATAAACCGGGTCAACCCACACTGCCCTGTTGCATAGCCCTACAGTCATAGTGTATGGGCATTCATCCCTGTCACCCGGGTTTGGGTTTAAAACAGCAGATCTGCAAGTTCCATCACTGCAATATACAGGTAAGCAACAATTTTGATATTACACGAGCAATTGAAAAACAGTGTTGATCTGTGATGAAAGTGACCTAAATGTTTGTCACATAAGTAAAACAGCTCACTATCAGCTCATACTAATTACATAAGCTGGACACTGAAAAATAGTGTACCTGCCAAAATCATTTTTAAAATCAGAGCTACCAATCATAATTTATGTCAGCTGGAACAACACAATTAACAACCCAGCTAAACACGGTCAGCTATGAATTCTTGAGCCATAATGGCTTGTTGTCTCAATGGTGACCTTTGAACTCTGACCTTTCATCAGGAAGTGCAGGATATATATTTTTTAAAGGCAAACATGTTCCTAGACAAAGCAAATAACATATTATATAATATAACTAATAGTGCCAAGGAATCTCAAAGGACCTGTTACACTTGACGTTTTACACATAAACTATCAAAGATGCTCAATTATATCATTAGTACTGTAACTAATAGTAACTGCTCATTTGCAACAGTTAGCATCATCTAAAAAAGTGTACTGAACACTAAAATGGTTTACAATACAGACCCCCTTTGTGAACTGGTTAAAAAAAACCTGGGGGTCACTCTGGACTACTCCCTGTCCTTTCTCTCAGCATATTTCTCCTTTGACTCACTCCGTGAGCTGTGTCTCCTTGCGCAACACAGATGCATTTCTCCCTTTTCTAACATCGCATTCCACCCTCCGTATCCCCGCTCCCTGGCCATTCCTCATCCTGATAACTGTGACTCTCTCCTCAGTGCCCCTCATTTTTATGATCTATGTCCTCCCGAGTGCAGAGCTTTGCTGCCGGCCTCATCCCCTCTCCCTGTCACTCCCACTCTCCTTTGCACAGGGCCTGCCCCTGGCTCAGCGCTGCCTGCCCCCATTTGCTTCAGAATAATTTTGTATTGATTACTGCTGTGTTTACATTCTCTTCCTACTCCGCATCAAATCTGCCTACAGTCCCCTCACGGCCCCTGAGGTCATTGTTTACTGGCAGATTATCTTTTTTCGGGTCATTGTTTTCCCAAATCTCTTCTTTTTTTTTAAAATCCCGTTTCTCTAGTTGCCTTGTGGCGGAATTCGCTGCCTGCCAACGCCAGAACTGTGCAGTCTCTTATTAGCTTTGATCAACTCCAAGAGACACGTCTCTTTAGCCAGCTGGAAAATTAAAACGTTATATGTTTATAATTTGTATCAAGCATTTACATCCATGACTGAACATAGGGAAAACCGTGCTGAATGTGAATGACCTGACCCCTCCTCCAGTAAGCGATGCAAACCTGCCTTACAAGCAGCCAGACGTTTGCATTGGAGTGAAACAGTAAAGTTCAAAGCTCTGTCAGAAAAAGCATTTTTTTTAAATCATGGATAGCTCTGTAATTACTTACAGGCATCAAAATTCATGTAAAAATTTTTTGTTGGAGTTTATTCCTGTATGATGATGATTTCATTGCTGTATAAATATGTATACATATCCACAATTTTATTTTATCAAATTGCAGGCATGTTACTTGTACTTGTAATGTAATGTTATCTTTGTTCAATTCAAACATATTTTTAAATGGAAATAATTTATTATATTCACAGTTTTGACTTTCTCTTGCATTGCAAGCTGCACTGAATATTAACATCTGCTAAATGACCAATCAACCCAGACAGTGATAATATTATTGTTATCATAAATTAATTAGGAAGGAAAGTTTGAGGACAAACTCTAGGTTGGCTTGAAAAAGGTAGTAGCTAGTAGTTACAAGCTTTGCTCAAAAGACAGTCCTTATCTGTGGCCACTGTAGCAACCCTTTGTGATGTGATTGTCACCTGGAAGTGTTAGAATGTTCAGATTCTGAATGTTCTATCTATGTTAGTTAACGTGAAATCTTTTGGTGTAAAATGGTAAATGTCTCAAAAAATATTTTTGTGACTTGGCACAGAAAACAAGCTATGCATTCCCATACTAACTGAAGGCATTGGCTAGGTTTTCATAGGTGCAGCTGAAAAGCTATAGGCGGAGCTACATACAGAAAAGGTGGAATAATAAGAAGAAATAATAAGACCAGTTACAAAGCCCACTTAGTAATTTTACTTAAACTATCAGAGATCAAACGAGCCTCTGTTCCTGCTCAGAATTTGGATACTGAGGCCAGTGTGAAACCTGAGCAAATTGGAGGCATTTGAATTCCAGCCCTCTCCCAGAGGCATGGATTTGCAAATGAACTCTGTAGCAATGCACTCTGGACAGAAAGTACTAGTCCACACTCCTCACGGTTGGTGGCAAGTTATGTACGAGATCCTCCAATAAATACATTAGAAAAAAAAAGACATAGCTATGGAAAACACTCCTGCTGTTCCACTTTCCCCTACACTGATGCGCTACTGTTAAAATACAAAGTTTTGTTTCAGGAAAAAATAATGTAATGGCTAGAATATTAGCAAATGTAGCAGGGATTGTGTTTAAACTATTCAACAATTAATAAAAAGTATGGGCAGAATAAACAGCAAGTGTGCTGCAGCATTGTATTTATAATATTTTTTAAAAAGTGCATGATCACAAATTAGGCCTCACTGAATGGATTTTTTTTTTTTGATGAAAGCTTTTAAATCTCTGACACACTTCTGTTGCCAATTACTGGTCACATGACACAGAGAAAAAAATGGTTAGGCCATTTCAAATCTGAAACAAATGCTGATTAGTAAGAGTGTTTCTCTCTCTTAGATACACCAGCCAGCAATACAGCAATGCTACTTGTTGTTATTTTTCTCTTTCTGTCAGCATGTCATAATATTCGGAGCAATGCATAATGTTTTGTATCTGCCACTGCAGATATTGTTTTCCCCTTTTTCAAATACCACGGGTATATGTTTTTTATACCAGCTACTACAATCTGCATATTGTTTCAATCATCTGAATTTGTATTTTTTTTCAAATGTGCATAATTTACATTATAATCAATTCATAATCAGTCAGCATTTTGACACTGAAAATAAAGTGGTATGGAACAAAGCTGTCTGCCTCTCAGAATTATTTACTGAATTATCTGTTTATGTACAGTTGCTGGTGGAACAGAGAGTGAAGTGATGATGCAGGAGGTTTAGCTGCCATTCAGGTTTTTCTGCAGCGTATGGCTACGTGGCACTATAAAACCCCCTCTTCTCACACTGCCAGGTGCTCTATGAATTTCAGTTGATATGGTTACATAAAGATGATCAAACTGATACCGTGGTGTGTGTGTGTGTGTGTGTGTGTGTGTGTGTGTGTGTGTGTGTGTGTATGTGAGTATGCGCGTGTGTGTGTGTGTGTGTGTGTGTGTGTGTGTGTGTGTGTGTGTGTGTGTGCATGTGCGCACTACCAATTTTTGGTGTGGTAACTATATTATAAACACTGACCCAGGTCAACGCTGTGGGACAGCAATACAACTGTCAGCTCCTCTGTTTTTGTTTTGATTTGATAAAAGTCTTAACGCTTGTTTTCTTACAACATGTAACAGACAAAGATAAGCAGTTAGCATCTGATGTTTTTTTGTTGCAGTTTTGGAAGTTTGCTGGCAGGGTTTTTTCGCTCACATTTATCACTGTCAAGTGTAAAAAAAGTCAATACCTAAACAAGTTGAATTTACACAAAAGCTCATTAAGAGACTGAGGAAGTGAGGGACTGATATGTCTAATACTACTTTTGATATTTTTGCTCCAAACACCTACTAACATGGCAGCAAGTTTGTCTTGGATGTCCATGAAGTGGTTTGAATGGTTTTGTATAGGGGTCATGGAGTAACACGTTTATTTTTGGTTCTACTCTCCAAAACAAAAGGTCTCTGTCACCACATATTACAGTTGTGAGGCAGGGAAAATGTCAGAGAAAACAGTGCTACTTCAAAAAGACACCTCATATTTTTTGAGCGACAGAAGAATGAAAACAAATCCCTTTTGTATGTCTTTAAAATATGCCATTGTATTTGACAATAATGGTAATGATCCCTTTGACTTAGACCTAGCACGTTTTAGACAGAACAGGAGAGTTTAGGATATCATACCAACTGACAAATACAGAGAGGGAATGACAAAAATCCACAATAGCTGACAATCCAAAACAGATCAGCTCTCCTTGTGGTCTCTGTCTTACGGGGCGGATGAGGTTACAGACAAAATAAACAAAAAAAAACCTTATTTTCTGGAAATGAAAACCACAGACCAGACGTGGCAATGCCCTCTGTGATAGGATCATTGTGTACAATTAATTCACTCAGCTGCAGACAAAGTTATACTTCATTGTCCCAGGACAGCTCTCTGTTGTAAAGAGACAGCCACCGGGCCTGCGTGGGAAACTGCAGATGAGATATGTTTTTCTGTAACACACTCTGACATGCGTGTGTGTTTACACGCGTGCCCTCGTCATGTTTTTTGCTCTGCTGTTTATCACAGCTGCTAGCTGGCTTCCTCCTTCTCGCTACCTTGCAGCAGTAGCAGGCCTGTGGGCTGTATTCATCATCTCCTCGCGAAGGTGACAGGACTGCCAGCTGGTAATTCAAATCGTGCCTGTCACCCCTCTCGCTCTTCATCTGCTGTATGTCTTGGGAGCTGTGAGCTAGCCTTGACCTGACAGCATATGAATTCCCTGCTGTATGCCTCATAAGTCTGCTAAGTTGCTAGCCAGCTAGCTTACATATCACTAGGCTACGCTGGCTACCCCTTTGTTCTGTCATACTATGCTGCTACTTCATTTTTTTCACCTCCCGCGGTTGTATTTTCCTATCTGTATCCACAATTATGATAGCTACCTGTACAGTACGCATGACAAAAAACACTATCATGCATCTATGGTTTTGACATTCAGCAAGCTTGGCTGCCATTGTCTGTATTTATGCTGTTTGGTTGAAGGATGGAATTTCATCTGTTACCAGGTGCTCAACTCCTCCCATTAGTAACAAGGGTACAGTGACATGGCCCCTCTCTCTATCTGCCTGTGGTTAAAAATAGGTTAATTCAGGTCAATTCACCCTAGTTTTATGTACTTCTTCCTCACTCATTGGTTTAATATACATGAATTATGTATATCAAGTGTTTGATATTAAACTCTAAAAAAATACTTGATTTAGTTGTTCCTATCCACTGTACAACACATTGCAGTGGTTCCGCACAGGATAAAGGGATAGAAGCCAACATTGTATCTATTGGTGTTTTAGAAATGTCTGGTGTCCATAGTTATTTCTGTTTGTAAAGATGATTTATGATGAATGAACAACCTACAAGAATACACTGTACACAATCCAAATTGTTTTGACAGAAGGCAGAAATTGCCAACCTTCTTCAAAAAGATGTAGTAAACCATGTGAGAAGAACGGGATCAAACCGGACTGTGCCTCCAGTCTTTCTTGTTTCTACATTCAAGGAGTAATCCTCATTGTCCTACAGTCCTGAGCCGGCACCTGCACACTGCACGCCTCGAGGTGTTTTCAGTCTCCAGTGTGTAACGGTCAATAAAGGTGAATGGTTCGCAATGATGCGCAGGTGACTTCTCCATTTTGCCTTCCAAGACAAAGCTTAAAAGTACGTCATACTCCTCGGCCCCCGCCCTCTCTGAGTGTGCGGTTTAGGGAGCAGTTATCACTTGGCAGGCTCTGAATTTGAGTCAGCGTGGTTACCTCTGTGGCGTTTTACGGGACCTGTCCATGCGCTTTTGAAGAAACTGAGAAAGGTTTGCGTGGGCGCTTGCATCCTTTATAGCGTGCATGATGTGGAGTCATGCATGTGCACGCTTGCATCTTATATCTGACAAAAAAATACCCTGTGTGATCGATGAAGCTCCACGGCTCTTTGTGGTTGTCTTTCTTTCACTCAGTTTTACTTAGCTGACTCTGATACTGTCTTCCCTGCCTGTCAAGACAGAAAACCTGCTTTTATCCAACCAAATGCAATTTTGCCACTTTTTAGTCTCTCCCTTATTCCCCAGTGAACATTTGGAGCTGTTAATGTCTGCCTTATGTCACCAACAAACAAGGTTTCTCAACCAGAGACAGCAGCATGACTGCAGCGGGAAATTATGCAGCGAGGTTTGCCAGAATTAATAGTAACTCCAACATACGGACAGAGTCACCTAAGGAGACGGATTTCTCACTTCCGTGCTTTACCTTGTGAGATCGGAGGTGCAGAGAATGTCGGACTGGAGAACAGCCCTCAAAAGCTGCCATTTCCAGCACACATGTCCCCAGCACACATTACATTACATGCATTTAGCAGATGCTCTTGTTCAGAGCTACATCCATCAGAACAGAACATAAGTGCATCCATTCAGTTTAAACGAGCAACAGTGTCAGACCAGGCTCACAACACTCTGAGACAAGTGAGTGTGAGCACAACACCATTCAAGCCCTACCACAGGTTAACTTGTGCAATCTGACAAGCGCTCTTGCAGGAGGCAGGCATTTACCGTCGAGGAACCTGACTCATCACGATACCATGAGGGCCATGTTTCTCTCCACACGTCTTTATTTGGAAGACGTATTCACACCCCTTCACCATGCGTGCGCGCAAAACCACACCAAGCTATTCTAGCTCGGCGTTTGTTAGCGGCCTCGGTTTTTGAGTGCGGTTGTTTTTCACCTCTGCAGAGAGATATCCGTACAGGCAAAATATCAATACCTGAATATTTCGTTCTGCAAGAAGAAATATTCGTAGTATGACATTTAATCTCAGAGGCGGCTTGCACGACACCAGGGGTGATTTACGTCCTAGCCGCAAGTCAGAAAAATCCCCAGAAAAATGGTCCTATCTGCAGACATTTTGCAGCCGTGCATTAGACATCATACATCTATTAGCAGCACCGCAAAACGAAAAACATGGACCAACAACATGGCGCACACAGCTGCAGCACGGAGAGAGCTTTTGAGCAGCAAGGGTTTTAGCAAGACAGAGCAGGAGAGCCGAAATGATTTCTTTTTCTTTTTTTTTTTTTTGTACATTAGGCTCTCATTATGAACAGCAGCCTCCTAACTCAAATTATGGAAATGAGTTTCACCTGAGCCCCAGGACTGAGCGCAGAGCAGGGAGATAAGAACAAAGCTGACAAACTCTGGCTGTAATTGTAAATTATACTGTATTCAGGAACCCTCTCCTGTTTTAGCACATTTCCTTCTTGTGTGGGTACAACTTTCAAATAAGGCTGCAGCACCGCAAACATCTAAGCAACTTCTGATGTCATTTCACTCCATGAACAGGAAAAAAAATTTAAGGATGTAACCTTCCTTGTAAATGAATGAAGCAAAAAAAAAGAACAAAATCATATGCAGTCACCCTCCAATCCAATCCAACAACCTGTTCTGTCTCTAATTGTCAAGATTACAGGCATGAAGATGACTGGTAAACAGCCCCACAAATAGCCTCCTTGTGAAGCAACGGTGGCAGCAACACAAAAGTCAGTCTTTCTTTCTGCTCTGATATCAATGAAAGCCCTAACGACAGGTTACTGAGGCAGGACAGCAAGTGCTGAAGCTGGGCTGGGCTGCAACAGTGACATGCTCCTCTGGATTAGCATAACACAGTGCGCGACCAGAGAAACAGAACAGGGGGAAAGAAGAACAAGGGAACAGCAGTGCTATTTTCACACTCAGCAGAAAGACAAGCTGAACCCGGTCAGGCTCGTCCCTTGTTCCTCTGCCAAAAAAAGGCCCCAGCCAGCAAGAAGACCCTATGGGCCAGAGGCAGAAACTTGCAGAAAGCATTTCCCATCTGTCCCAGAAGCTGATCAGCAAAATAGCGGTGGCATTTAAACCTGAAACAAGCCCTTCTCAGAGACATGGCTGAAGGTGCAAGGGTTGCTGATTTTTTAAACTCCGCAGTGCAATGCAGCCTTACCTTCATGGGCTTCTTGGGCCAGCAAACAACGGGCACGCCCGCAAGCGCTAGCTTCGGGTCATCGTCTCCGTGCTCCTTCAGGGCAACCTGCCAAAACATACAAGGGCGGGGGTGGGGGTGGGGGCTGGTTTAACGGCTGTGAAGCTGAGCTCCACACTCTCCCACAGTTACACTTGATGTAAATTCAGCACACCCGGTCTATCATCTGCCTCTGTACTGGTGCTTTCCAGGACCAGGGTTTCTAAGAATTTCAGCAGAAGGTTAACGTAATCTCTACAATCTCTGCCCCCTCCCCCAAAAACTGCTGGGAATTAAAACCTCAGCTCAGCTCTGCTGTACTGGCCTCTGGCGGCACTGACTGCCAAGGGAGGTATCTGTGACATCACGGCCGATGGTCACTATGGGCCTGCACAATTAGTTCTGCAAGTCCTCTCCTCAGAGTCCCTTCCATAACAGTCACGAATCACCTCTACATGGAAGTCTAACTTAGTACATGCTGTCAGTTGCTGTGAAAAGCGTGTTTTGGGGGCCTTTGCTATGCTTGCATATGTTTACTGTAGTTAAATAGTACTTTTACACAATACAGTGCAAATGTACTATGAGCTCATATTTGCTGTGTATGAAATGAGGGGCAATATTGTTTCATGCTTTCTCTTTTTATGCAACCTTGTTTTTTGCGTTCAAAGTGAAACGAAGGTCAGTACGAACACATCATGTTTTGTTTTCGCCGTGACACCCGAGGTAGCGTCATAGCACCAAGGGTGTCTGTTATCAGAGTGCATTTTTAGGGTGAATTAATCATAGAATTTCAGGGAGTAGAGCGCTTGTCTGCACTAAATACTCTTGGCTTGTGACTAAGTGCGCTGCATGTTGAAAAAATTACTTGCACACAGTCTGACACAAATGATCACAAGGGAAAAATATGAACTCCTACTTTTGTTCAAGTAGCTAAAGTCAGTGTTTAAAATGCTTACAGATGTGGCTTATGTAATTACAGTTTGACCACAAAACCAGGAGGCTCGAATGTACTTTTTACATCAAAAAAGGGAACATCCCACAAAACTGCTGTACTACTACAAACACGACAACACCATAAACATAATTTTATCAACACACACGTGAATTTGATACGTTTGACGTTAATATATTCTCCATAGCAGGCTAATTATACATTTGACATCCAGCTAGCTAGACTAAAACACCTTTTAATGCAGGGTCTGGAATTTTTTGTCAGGCTTGCAAATTCGATCCAGCAAAGACACAGCTCATTAGTCCTGTTTATAGAGTTTGAGTCATGGTTGTCTCCTTTTCGGTATTCTTGGTACAAATTAACAAAACACACAAGCGTACCATATTCTAATACAAAGCAGAATCTCCAATTCGCTGCTGCTGCCTGCTGCCGTCTTTCTACACCAAAGCACACTGCCCGCATCACTCACAACCTCAATCACCACCAATTTGCATCGGTTTCATTTACATTATTTCATTTGGCAGATGCTCTTATCCAGAGCAATTCAGAAAGCAAAAGGTACATAAGTGCTGTAACGAGGCCACATGAACACAAGTAGACCTCATCTGAAGTTTCAATGCGTCAAGCAGTGCTACAGCAATCAGCGCCACACTGAAAATGCAGTCATACATAAGTCCATTTAAATAACAGCAACTGGCATCACATCTATAAGAACCTCAGGGTGTCATTTTGTAAGGAAGTTGCCAACACCTTGTTGACAGTTGCACTTCACACCTACGAGCTAATATAGAGTGCTTAAAAACATTGAATAATAACCCGGACCTTGTGAATGGAATTTGCAACTGAAAATGCTTTCAGGTGGGTCACAGTTAAAGCACGCTTGAGACTGTATTTGAGGCTTCCTGGGAGGAAAGGAACGAGGCCAGAGATGAGGACTCTGTGTTCTCCAGACAGATGAGTAATTTGCCACCGAGCAGGGGGGGAAGACACGGGTTCGTTTGTCTCTATAAAATGCATATGTCCTATGGGACTCTGCAGCGGTTGTTTGTAATTAAAGTTATTAACACCGAGGGCAGGGATTACTATGCAAGCCATATTGCTTGTGTAGAAATGTCAACTTTGCACAGGCTATCAAGCGAATTCCCTGAAAACCTACTGCTCCCGAGTGCTGCAGTGCCCCCCCCTTCCCTTCTCACTGTTCACATGTGACTACATTTAAACTCTGACTGTAACCATGGCATCTGACTATTAATACTCTAAGAATGCAGTCTTACTCCAGTGCAATATCGTGGCGGCACACTGCAGTGTTTGGGTGCATTACAAAGCCAGGTCTCTCCCTTAACGTTCAGCAAAGGCTTCTGGGAGCGGATTTCTGCACCCGATGCAGATTTGCATCATGTAATGGAGAAGTACTTCACGAAAAGAAAGGTGGATTTATGATTGCATTTCAGGGTGAATGTCCTTTACTTTATGGGCCTGGCTTGCTCAAAATGAAGATGATCAAGAAGAAAAAAGAGAGGGAGGTGAAGAAGGAGGAGGATGATGTGAGGAAGCCAAGGGAGAAGAAGAAGCAAAAGGAGAAGAAGAAGGAGAAGGAGACATGGACCAGAAAGTCGTGAGGCTAACCTTCATATCCTCCAGCAGGGCATGGGGGTCCTCCATGCCTTCCGGAATGTTCTTCTTGTTTTCGGGGAGAGACTCCAGCTTCTCCACCAGGGCCTTCAGACCCTTCAGCTCCAGCTCGGTCAGGTGGGCCCACTTCCCTGGGGGCTCTGACGCGGGCGACCCGGAGGGGGTCTTGGGGCAGTCCAGCGGGGGTGCTGCAGGGGCGGGGCTGCTGTCTGAGTTGTTGGAGTGGGCGTGTCTGAGGGGGCGGGGAGCGGCGGTGGCGACGGCGGTGGTGGCGACAGGTGCAGTGGGGGAGCGGGCGTGGTCGGGGGAGGGGCGGGCCATCCTCTCGGGCCGTCCGCAACGGGGCTCACGCAGGTCCTCATCCATGTCCTGTCTGAGTTTGGGGAAGCGTTCTGCAGTAAGGGTCCCCTTAGTATCTGTGGGGGGAGACATGTACATCAGCAGAGGAGCTGGGAAAATGAACTGGCAAACCATTCTGAAAACAAACTCCATGAATGAACAATATTTAACATTTGATTTCTCTTTTGATGATTCCCTCTGGAAAATGCACTATGTACAGTGCTTTGTGACCTTGAATTGATCTTGATTATAAAAATAACACTCGAATGAATGAATGAATGAATGAATGAATGAATGAATGGATAAAATACAATGAGCCAGTCAGGGTAAAATGCTTTAAAAATACCTCTGTCAAATGTCTGGAGCACTCAAGAGTATTTTTTTTAACGTTAGTTCACAGAAAACACAGGCTGTATTAATTTTACATTCTTTTCACTGCTAATACAAACTGACTGAGTCCTACTCATCCCAGTAGAACTATCATACTAGGTCTTACAGTTCACATGCTGTCACATTCTACAACTTAAAATATGCGTCTCGAATAACAACAAAGAATACAGCCTCAAATAATAAGCATACATACATGGCACTGAAGCTCCCGTCCAACATTTCATATTTTAATGAGGCAAGACAGCATTGCTCTTTTGAAAAAAAAAAAAAAAAAAAGGCCTATGAGAGCAAGTTTAAACAGCAGTGTAAACAGTGGTCAGAGATGTCACTGAGCCCTTAATGAGCCGTTGGATTACCTCCCACTCATATAATTACGCCGAGACATTAAACGAACAGAGAGGGGAAAAACCGTGTTCATGTTTATTAACTCTTGAAAACAACAACAACAACAGCATCAGAAACATTATTCCGGGTGCTGAAGGGCAGAGATTAAACATTCTCGTTGGTTTTTGAGATAGCTCACCAATTATCATGGAGTCCCTGCGGAACTTCTTCCTCTGATGAGGGCGTTCAGTCAAGCGGAGAGAGCATCTCTCCAGGACATACCAGCACATCTCATTTTACCGGGGTTTGTCGGGAACCTGAAACAAACATGCTTTAGTTTATTTTGTGGGGGGTTATATTCATATTTGACATTCATAAGTTATACTTAGACAACATTGCCATGATGTCTGAGGGATGACGATCGAAGCAGTGGTAGGAGTAAACAAGTGGTCACATGGAAGCACCGTTTTTAGCAGCAATGACCCCCCCCATCACCCCTCAAGCACCAATACACTATTTTGTATTGTGAATCAGGATGATTTGAAAGCTTTGCATCCACTGTTTTATTATTATTATTATTATTATTATTATTATTATTATTATTATTATTAACAGCTGAACATGAGAAATAAACATGACTCTAGAGAATGCCTTCTGAGAAAATCCATAGCATAATTCTGGTTTAGATTTTATTTTTAAAAACGTAGGTGTTGAGTGAGAATCCTGTGCATACAAATAACTGATAATAATAATTAAATCTATGCTTCCCAACAACAGTTTGAATCTGATAATATCAGACATTCGATATTGGAGATTTGATTGCCCCATCAAGGTTCAACTGTGGAACTCTTAATGATGCAACTGCAGAAAACAGTGGCTAATGTATTTTCAGCAACAGGGAACCCTGCCATGTAGGTTTCATGGGGAATATTATTTTGACTCTCACAAACATTTGCTCACAATGCTATAATGTCTTGTAGAGAGATCATTTCAAACAGAGAATCCATATCAAGTCACAATTCTGTTTTTGTTCCACTGCTGTCTACAGCTTTAAAAATAGCGCGCACATCACCACAAGCCTTGGGAGAGTTAGAAGTTTGGTATTCAGGGAATTTATTAAAGGGCTGGCATTTTGAAGGAACAGAGCCTCTTCCCTGGCAGATATCAAACCAGGCCTCTTGCTGCATCTGGGTGACCGCAAAAAAAACTGTCTCACTGAACACTTCTGTCAGTGACCGATTGCAGTCGTCAACCCAGCAACAAAGCCTTTCTAATGAAAGGAAGGATTTAATCTCACTTGGGCATTGCTACCTTCCTGTCGTGTTAGTGTTATTTTGATGTCTTTACAGCGTCCACATGGAAACTGCAAAACTGCACCTTGCATCAGTAGATGAGGCCTGGTTATTCACTGGCGTGAGTGAGGCACCCAGATTGTCATTCATGAAATATTCCTGCACGACTTCTGGATGTAAATGCAATATTTATAATAGGAGTTATCTACACTCTTTGACTTGCAGTGCAGTGACTTGCCATTGTCAGCTTTAATTTTCTGTTAATCTACTGACTCTACTTTTTTGGTGATGTGATATCTTCAGGGTATTAACTGCCATTTTGCTGTTTGCACAGGTAAACAGGTATACACAGGTTTTCCATGTTTAAGATAAAATCCAGCAATCCTGATGACAGTTTGTTTAAGCCCTTCGGTTATGGCAAGAATATGCACATTCATGGCTTAAATATTCTTCACCCTCTAATGAAATCATGTGCAAATCAATATTGCTCAGAAATGGATCTGTGCCCATGCCATTCCATCATCTAATTACAGGCATTGATGGACAATTATTTGCTTCTGAGTTTTACATGAAGAAACCACACAGCCTAAAAATATGTCTAATGGTAAAAGAGCTCAATCACAGGAGCCATTGTTACATTCATTTTTCTTTCTCATAGCTACTAAAAAAGATTATGAGACTGTCCGAGGGGCTATCATTCACCAATGGAAAGAGATCAGAGAGAACATGCAGTCATCCAGTGAGGTGACCATTCAACAAAGAAAATAGGTTGTCTTCCCAAAAAAGGAATTAGTACATGACCATGAAGAACTAAACTATTGGAACCACAAACTGGTACCATATTCATAACATGGGCCAGAGAAGTCACATCATGCCCCCTTTTTAGGGTGTACTTTATTATCCCCAAGAGGGGCAAATTGTTATGCAGACAGCAGTATCGATACCTTTGCAATAGATCATTCCCATTCTCCTCCTTTCACCATTAACTGTTCAATGACATTAAGCATCTTTGCCCAAAAACTGCCACCACACCGTACTCTGACAAAAACACATTTAGAGAAAGCAGCGTTTAAACAATATTCAGGTCACGCAGAGAGACGCACGCTGGCAGATGCACATATATTGGCATATACAAGCCTTGAGAGCTCTTGGAGAAAACAAATTTGATAAAAGAAAAAAATGGGACCTACAAGCAGGGATCTGACTTCACCCTCTCTCCTTCAAAAAGGGTTTTTGTCTCATGCCTGGAAATATCAAAGACAAATAAACCTCAGCATGTTGGGAATCATACCAAAGAGAGGGCATAGTTAAGCTGCCAATCACAGATTCATATTAGATATAAATAAATGCATGTCATTTGTAATACAAACAGGCATCCATGCATGCAGTGCTTCCAGTGTGTGTAACCATTAGCATTCTTTGCCAGTCCCCCAATTTTGAATTAATGCAAATGATTCTACTTTCAATGGTCTCTCTCTCCCTCTCTCTCTCCCTCCCTCTCTCCCTCTCTTCAGCAAATTCAGATTTGAAAAACTCTGCTCCCAGGCATGGCAGACACAGTACATAGCTAGAATAATGTGAAAAATACAAACAGATCCTTATTAGAACCACAGAATGTTAAATACCCCCACGCCCCCATCACTGAACACAACTCCAAATTTACAGCACCTTGTTGCTATGTAGGGTAAGCTTCATTTTCTGTGGTAACAGCTGCGTCCTCCAAAGGATATATGCAGTCTCTACCAGAACATCAGTGGAAATACAGTAGTTTGATTGATTAGGGACATAAACAGTACTGGTTTCACAATATCCCAAATAAATACCCATCAAAGAGGACAAGGAAACATATCCTTCAAATTATTCCACAATATGTCATGTGTTTTTGCCTTGTAGTGGTGGTATACTATTGAAAATTCCTCTGAAATAATTCTAAACAACAGTCACTGAGAGATCAAAACACTTTTTGGTAAACTAGATATTCACATGAAACATTTACATTTATCTTCAAACTTAAAACCCAACAAAGGACCAAGGGCTGTCACAAAATTAGCATTGTTACATAAAGAAGCATCTCATAATTTGTTAACCAGTGATACTTGTTATGTATGAGTGTATTTTTAAAGAGATTGGGACAGGAAAGCATTTGTAAACAGCAGGATGCACTAAATTTACTCCAAGTCATGCATGCGAGTAGTGTGCCTCTTGAAATGAATCCTTTAAGCACACACTGTACAGAGACAAAGCTGGCCTCCTACTGGCCGTGGCTGGAGGGCTCTAGTTTGGATTAGCTGATTTGAGAATTTCACTTGGGGTGGAACTCAACACTCCCACGTGGTGGTTAAGTGGCCTTAACTTTGAATGACACACTCACTGGATAGATTTTACATACATAATTATTTTTTCATTTTAGTTCAAGCTCAAACTATCCAAACAACGGTGCTAAAAAAAACTTCTGAACATTTTTTAGTCCAACCTGGACCGAACTGAACCGAACCATTCTGAGCTCAGCTAATCCATACCACACCAGGACTTAATACCAAGACAGGCAAAAACATGGCATACCTAGAGTTAATTTCTCTGATACTTGTCTCCTCAATACACATGGATCCATGGAGGCCCATTCAGTTGGGCCTTAGCACTGCTAACCACCGATTACAAATAAGCTGAGCCCCCTTTGGTGACTACAAGAGGCACACAAGAGCAAGTAAATATCAGAGAGCAGAGGGGATCTCTTTATAGATTGAATTCTGTCAATGGGCTGGTCGTCATTACATGGTGAGGGCTATACTGAGCGAAGATGAATTTCAGCTCGTGTGCATGAATGAAAAACGCGGCATGAGGAAAGAGTCAAACAGACAAGCCAATTCCCAGCAGGATTCAACCCCACAAATCGTCCTTAAGCAGCCAGCACATCTTCCCCATTGCGTTTTACAAAAATGCATTGCTGGAGCATTTGTGGTGCCAATGATAGATTTAACAACAACGAAAAAAGTAATTTGTTTTTCACAGCCAGCAGATTGCAAGTGATTGCATCCGGGACCAGCTGTGAGAAGAATAACTGGCCTGTTTCATCCCACACACAATTACTATCACTGTTACATTGATTTTCCATTGCCGAAACTCTGGGTCCAAACAAAGACATAACTCACTCCAACACAAACATGCAATAAAAGGGAGAGCCATGCTGCAATAGCCCAGTGGCATTACAAGAACACAATGCGGGGATGGGGAAAAATGTAAGCAAACAAACAGCATGACACAGCCCCCCCCGTGCAGTGTTACAATAAGGGCTCGCACAGAAACGGATAAGTCTTTTAACAGCGACCTGATTCAGGTGTTCCGTTCTGGCCAGCTGATTGGCCATTAAGAGGCGAATGCTGGCATCTTTCCCTGCTGCATGTGAACGGCCTCAGAGCGCCGGGTTATGCGAGTGCCACTTCCGACCGCTCACCCGCGGTGGCGTCGCCTCTGACCTGCTCGTTCTGCTACCCGAGAAAGCCACCTCCTCCTCCCACACAGACCACAGCCTGCTCCGTCCGCTTAGCTACATTCCTACCTCTCGCGTTTTGCTGCAGACTGGGGCCATTGTCAAGAGAGGTTAATGTTCAACTGGTCTAAAACAAAGACAAGTCATTTTCTTTTTTTTCCCTCCTGTCTCTCTGTGAGGAGAAAATAGACAACCCCGCCCCCATTTGCCCTCACTGTTCTGTCCACAGCCTCAAAAGAACATTTGGTTAGCTCAGGCTTTGTGTTTGCCGTGGCCTTAATACATAACCCATTGCAGGTTCGCGGAGGCAAAACCCACTGGTGTTCTCCTTCCTCTCAGAAAAACACCACTTGCTTCTGTTTTTCTGAGACCTACCACTATGAGTTTTAAAAACTGGGGCGGAGAGATCAAGAAACATCCCTAGGTACAGCAGCAATGACAACAACAACAGTAACACCAAATTTCCTAATGGTGATGTGTTTTACACTATGAGCCATCAGCATCACACACAGATCTGGTTCCTCCAGGCAGAGCAGCCCTCCCACCTCTGGGCCAGGCGAGGCAGGGTAGGCTGGCTCCCTGGCCGGGCACCCTGGGCGCTAAGCGTGGATCGCGGGGGAGAACACTCAGTTTGACGAGAGCGAGGGTGACCGCTACCCGCTGCGGCGGTGCAGATGGTGCGGGTTCACGCTCCATTTCACACCAGGCACGGAGAGGGCTCTCACCTGAGGGGAGGGATCAGGAAGGGGGTGTCCCCAGTTTCAGTCCTGCTCTCTGCTGGCCGCCCACACGGGCACCCGCGGGGACATCACTCCAGTGCTTGCCTATCCTAAAGGGACAGGATGTGAGAGGAGAGGAGGGCAGGTGAGAGAGACGGAGAGAGAGAGACAGAGAGGATTCTATCTTCTCCTGTACTTTTCAGAATGGATTAAATCACCTAAGGTCTTCTGAGCCTTTTCTCTTTTTTTTAATCAAAATCACAAAAGTATTTCTGTATTGCTCATGCTTTGGAAGGAACAGACAGAATAACAGAAGTTAGGTTTGAAATAAATGGTTTCTCTGTGATACAAACCTCAAATTCTTCGCCAGCTTTTTGGAAGGCTAAAAAGTATTGGCAGCCTCAGCATTTGGCTGGATTCCTAATTCAATTTGTGTTTTAGCTGGCTACTAAAGTTCTGAGATCCTTTGAGGTTACAGATTTCTGTGAGACTCTGATCACTCCGGTAATTTTAGCCTACGGAAAGTGGGTCTTTTCGGGTTCACAGTCTACGCCTGACTAGGATTGGCTAATGGAGGCCATATGTTTAAATATTTAATAAGTAGCTCATAAGACCAGCACAAATTCAGCTCTGAAGTGGCCCATCCTTGGTCTACAGCACAAACCCCTTCTTAGACGCCAAACGACCTAAAACATCTACGCAGGAATCATCCTAAAATACCCTCGTATTGAGAGATGGGTTTCCTGGAAAATATTTGAGTGTCAAAATTAGAAGCGCGCGTCTGTGCCAAACTGGCAGCACTCAGGCTTTTTAGGCATCAGCCCCGCGACAAAAGATGCAGTCTGCACTGTCATCCCACTGCGAGCTCTTTGCGTTGGTCTGATTCGTCACTGCACCCGCCTGCCTCGGCCCGTCTGCCCACAGCGCTATCGTCTCCATCGTCCTCCCCATGACCCACCCCCCCCAGCCTCCCCCACGCCGCGGCTCTCTGTGGCCTGACCTCTGGGAGGGGAGGGGAGGAACGTGAGACATACTCCCGTCTCTGCAATACAGCAACTGATCTGCCACCACATCTGCTGAGGCAGCTTTCTCTGCTGCCGCTACACAACAGCTCATACAGGGAGCAGATTCATCCAGACGGTCGCTCCGGGCGGTCTGACATGAGCTCGGTGGGGATGGAGGGCCACGTTCGAGAGGGGTGGAGGGGCGTTGAGAGTGGGGAGTGGTCTCTGCACAGGTGAACAGGAGACATTCACCTGTGGGTGAAATTTCTGCATTGGCAGAAACACAATCCTTGGACAGCTGGCACCATCTAACTCCGAGGTAAACCATACTAGAGAGAATACCCGATAATTACTGGTTTCCTTTTAGATACATTAAATGTCAATTCAGACCAATGGATGTTTCTGCATTGCTCATATTACAAATGCAAGACGTGAACACTCAGAGACTGAGACTCAGAGATATCTGATTTATATTACATTACATCATTGTCATTTAGCAGACGCTCTTACCCAGAGCGACTTATATACAGTAGGTCACAATTTTATCCCTTTACACAGCTGGATATTTACTGAGGCAATTCTGGGTTAAGTACCCTGCCCAAGGGTACAACAGCAGTGTCCCAGTGAAGAATCAAACCAGCAACTTTCTGGTTACGAGCCCTGCTCCTTACCACTTTGCTACACTGCCGCCCAACACTGCCATATAACTGGAGCATTGTTGCTCTGAGGTAAATTACACTGGAGAGACTACCTGATAATTGCTGGTTTCCTTTCAGATACATCAAATGTCAATGTCAGACCGATGGGTGTTTCAACACTGCTCATATTATAAACCCAAGACTCTGACGCTCAGAGACTCGACTTTGACTGTCTGATTTCTCAGAAAGCATCGTCTGGCTGTCTTGCCAACCTGCTACCAGCACCCTGCCGCTACAGCCTTCCCCAGACCTAACCACACCAGTGGGCTCAGGCTGGGGCAGGAGACCTGCAGCTCGCTAACCTGTCCATTCGTCACGCGGCCCCTCCGACCCATTCACTCGCATCAAACCCCTGACGTGGAACTGATGGTGCCTATTTTAATCCGTCCGAGTGCTCCTGGCTGCACATGCTCACATTTTTTTTTTTTTTTACATTATTTGCTTAGCAGACATTCTTATCCAGAGAGACTTACGCAGACTGTGTATCATCCGTTTATACAGCTGGATACACAGTGAAGCAATTCCGGATAAGTAATCTAGCCCTCTCTGTGAAGGCGCCGGCCGATGCACCACACAAAAAAAGTGCAAGAAGGAGAATTTTGTACAAAAGCAAACAATTTATTTAAGAAAAAAAACACAAGTCAAGCACCAGCCTGAGCACAGCCCGAGCAAACAAAATGCCGAAAAAGGAGTCACTCCTCTCCAGCTACAAACCTGCATTTAACAGGACTGTCGATTACAGGTGAGGCTCATTAACTAATTGCTGGTTAGACACAGACAATTACAGTCACAGGCAACAGCTAACCTGTGGTGAAATACAGATCACACTGTTGTTAACGTGGTTAATGGATAGACAATTAAGGATCCTCAAACAAGCAGTATATATGACACATTAATTAAACAATGGTTCTTGGGACAAGTGAAGGCTCTCTTTCACACTCTCAAATGACAGCAGCAGGGTAGAGTTAATTATTTACATACACTTACAAGCTGTCTATTTATCCAGTGGGTTACGAACTAAAGCAATGCATGGTAAGTCCCTTACTAAATGATAACAGCCCTGACCACTACGTCACACTTCTTACTTTATAACACAGTCGTTCATACATATATTACTACTGCACATGAAACTAATCTTACTTACTAATCATCTGCAGTTCACATAGGTCAGGGCGTTTTTTGAGTGTGTGTGTGTGTGTGTGTGTGTATGTGTACATGTGTGTGCGTGTATGTGTGTGTGTATATGGTGCATGTGACGTCTGTGTGTGTCTGTGTGTGTGCATGTATGTGTATGTGTATGTGGTACATGTAATGTCTGTGTGTTGCGTGTGTGTGTGCATGCGTGTGTGCATGTATGTGTGTGTATGTGGTGCATGTGATGTCTGTGTGTGTGCATACGTGTGTGTGTGTGTACGTGTGCATGTGTGCGTGTGTGTGTGTGCATGCGCATGTGTGTGTATGTGGTGCACGTGGTGTATGTGTGTGCATGCATATGTGTGTGTGTGTGTGTGAGTGTGTGCGTGTGTGTGTTGCGTGTGTGTGTGTGTTGCGTGTGTGCGTGTGTGTGTTGCGTGTGTGTGTGTGTGTGTTGCGTGTGTGCGTGTGTGTGCGTGTGTGTGTTGTGTGTGTGTGTGTGTGTGTGTGTGTGTGTGTTGCGTGTGTGTGTGTGTGTGTGTGTGTTGCATGTGTGTGTGTGTGTCTGTGTGTGTGCATGCGCATGTGTGTGTATGTGGTGCATGTGGTGTATGTGTGTGCATGCATATGTGTGTGTGTGTGTGTGTGTATGTGTTGTGTGTGTGTGTGTGTGTGTGTGTGTGTCTGTGTGTGTGTGTGCGTATGCGTATGTGTTGCGTGTGTGTGTGTGTGTGTGTCTGTGTGTGTGCATGCGCATGTGTGTGTATGTGGTGCATGTGGTGTATGTGTGTGTGCATGCATATGTGTGTGTGTGTGTGTTGTGTGTGCGTGTGTGTGTGTGTTGCGTGTGTGTTTGTGTGTGTGTGTGTGTGTGTGTGTGTGTGTGTGTTGCGCGCGTGTGTGTGTGTGTGTGTGTGAGTGTGTGTGTTGCGTGTGTGTGTGTGAGACAGATTCAGGCTGTGCTGGCTGTACAGCTGGGTGAGGGAGAGCACACCGGACCCGGGCACAGGGCACACCCCCCCTCCCTGCTCTCCCCTGCACCACCGCGGCGCTGCATGCTGTGGCCACGCAGCCCAGACGGGGCCTGGCAGCCGCCGCGCTCCCTTACATAAGGGCCCGGCCCAGCCTCCCCTGCTTTTGCTGCTGCGCGCTCTCAGTCTGGCTGTCTGGGAAGGTGAGAGAGTGGCGGTAAGCTGCCAGCTCGTGGCTGCCAGTCAGTGCCCCCCTGCAGAAAAAAGACTCACGAGACACGGGGGCGGAAAGGAGGGTGCAGCGTTCGGGGGATGGGGGGCGGCTCACCTTCTGTCCTTTCGCCCACGCGGTGCCACGCAGACACGTTCCCACCTCCCCGAAATCGGTGCGGAAAGTCAGAACAGTGGTCCCTCGCGCTCTTCAAATGGTACCTGTGAGAGAGGGAGAGCAGGTGAGGGGTTGGGCAGAATCAGGGGCGCTGTGTACCTTCTGCTGCAGTTAGACGCAGCGTCTGTGCGCGTGTTTTAGGCAGGTTCGTGCCTCACCACGGCCACACCCCCACCACCCACCCCAGGGCCACTGAAGCCCAAAAAAAGGATGGGAAAAAGATTGGAGAGGTAGAAACGCACAGATGTTCCGGTGAAATGTGTACTCTACTGAACTTCCACGTCTAGCATAAAACAACACAATGAACTGGAAAAAAGGCTGTGCTAAATATATAAGCAAATCTAAACAGAGAGGCTCAAAAATACAAGGACATAAAGGATGCTTGCTTGGGTCCTGCTGTGTCCAACCATTGCATTCGCAGTGACCAGGACAACACAGAGAATAGTGTCATTCTCTCACCCCAGTTATCAGCAGGTTCCGTTTCACATGTTCCAACACACCAGGAAAGAAAACTGAGTCATTTAAAGCACACCCATTCCAGAAAATAATATATTGAGAATATATTTTATGGACGCTTGAGCTAAAAAATATTTTCGCTCAAGCAATATATTGAAAATACTTAAATTATTGCTGTTTTGGTATACTTTACTTGGAATATATTCTTGGGCTGGACAACATATTTCTCAATATATTACAATATTATTCATATGGGGGACACTGATAATAAGGATTCTACAGAGCAGGACATGGAAGCTACATTGTTGTTATATCTTCACTGAAATGGAAAATGAACCAGTTTAGTACAGTTCCCATTGATGGTAGACAGTTGAATATAAGCTACAAAAAGGGAAAAAAATCACCTAAATTACCATCTAGAATTGTTCACAATGGGGTGCTTTTCCATTTTTGCAAAATGATTAAAACTTGATGAAGCATTAATTACTGCATTATTCAACAGAACATTGGCCTGGCAGAGAAGAATTCAGACTGAGACTCAACCAACTCAAGGGGTGTAAGTGAAAAAAATTCGGGAGCTGATACCCCAAACTCACGTGATCTTCCACAGTCCTCACCTCCAGAAGCCCATACAAAATACTGCACACTTAAAACAACAATCCAGAAGTGTCTTAAGAAACATATTGACTAGACTAACACCAACACGGAATGTGAGATGACCACAAAAATGTTTTCAGTTTTTTTAATCAAAATTTTTGTGTCTTTTTAACATAAAAGTTATTGAGTTAATGAGCTGTGGTCAAGAAGAGCTTATGACTATAATACAAAGATGGATGAGCAGTCATCCAGACCTCAGATGAGTTGTTGCCATGACTATTACAAAAAATACTTTGGTCGTCAGGGAGGCATTGCTCCAGTCAAATGGAAATTATAAACAATCACACAGGCACTGGAGCAGAGACACACTTTTTAAATATTAATCATCACAACAGTTGCACTGCAGTCCCTGACATATTTTAAACATACAAAAGAAGAGCGAAAGACCAAAAACTGAAACTGAAACTAAAGTAATCACAGCAATGAAGACCCCCACGCCAATAAATATGGGACTGCTTATCCATCACGTCAGAGTCCTTGTCACACTCACATCACTTACTGAACACTACTAACTGTGCTCTTTAAGAAGTCAGACCAGTCCCCCCACCAAAAAAAAGTCACAGCCTTATTTGTACAATCAATCCTGACCTTGTCTTTTGATCAGTGACCTTGTTTTCCCACTGATGTTACACAGATCATTTCTCCCCGGTAAGTGAACCGCTAACATCTCTTACTCCCATCTGACTCCACTTTGCCTAAAGTGGAAGTTGAATATTACGTAGCATTCCTGCATCCTCCCCAGCTCCTCTCTGCTCCTCTCCCTCTGATGCTCCCCTCACCTGTGTCCCCCCCCTTCCCGCCGGTCTGGCTCCGGTCAGCGAGCCGGGCTGGGCGCTACCGCTGGATCTTGGCTCTCCCGCCGTCGCCTGAGCGCGGGGCGCAGTAATTAGAGCGCGGCTGCGAATCGCTGATCCTCAGGACAGAAGACCTGTGGAGGGGGGGGGGCCGGAGGGTGCCGGGGCAGAGCCAGGAGGAGGATCGAGGACCAAGCCATGACCTTGACCTTCGGTAACAGAGCGCGGACTTGGTGCTCCTGAGCTTTTGTGAGGCTAACCCCGGAGCCAGCCTGCGCTGAAATCGAGCCGCCTGATACGGGCCGAAGGGGGGGGTACTACTTTCCCCGCTAAAAGAGATAGGAGCGCAAGCCGAGCTGTCTCTGGCAGCAGCCCTGTCCCGCACACATGCAGAGAGAGCGAACAGGAGCTGTGTGCCTGAGGCTGCAGCTCACCTCTGCCAGGTGCACCTGCGAGCGGCCAGGGGACAGCGGGGCGCTCGTCCCCCAACCCCCCCCAGCAACGCTGCACCTTCCCTCAGACACCCACCCGCCCCGCCGGCCCCCTCGGCAGACTGCGCACCCGGCCCGCCAGCTGGAGCAGAAAACCTGAGCTGTCACGCGGTCACACCGGCTAACGCGGCAGGGAGGAGACCCGGGGCGAGGAGGCGGGAAGGGGAGGACAACGAGGGTAAAAGAAGAGCACCTTTCCGGCAAGGTAAACACCCCGGCGGGTGTCCTGTCACCACGACCCGAAATCGATGGCACCCACCTGATGGCTTCTCCCCCCCCCTCTGAGCCACCGCGTCCTGGCCCATGCCTTGGCTGCCGGACGGGAGAGATCCTGGCTTTCTTTTTCCGCCTTCCTCTCTCTTTCCAGAGAGCTTCATTGAGAGGGAGAGAGCGAGCGAGAGTCAGAGAGAGAGAGAGAGATATCTAGCCGCTCCAGTGTGCGGGCTCTGCTATCTCCTGCCGGCTCCTGATAGGCTGAGGAGGACCGACTGAGTGGCTGCCGCAGCCTGTGAAGCGCCGAGCTCGGGCCACGGAGGAGCCCGCTGCCTAGCAACCGGCGGGAGCAGTCGTAGGAGGCAGACAGCTGTAATACGCATTGCTGTTTCCAGCGCCGAGCCAGGCGAAGAGGGCAGGAGGCAGAGAGACGCCACAGCCTCCACGACACACCGCTTACACCCCTTCTCCGCTTGCAGCGCACCTGAGGCATTCCTCTGGGGTAAAAAAATGACCGTTCACCATTTCAGCCCTCTATATGTATTTACAAAAGGATAGCATCAGCAGGAGCTTGAAATTATCTCTCTGAGTCCAATGGAATGACTGATTCTGGTCTCCGGAAAGGAAACTCGGACTTGGACAAACCAGACATCCGCCAAAATAAATGGCCTTTAGAAGGCTGGTTTATACAGATACATTGACTTCCCCTGGTTTTGGTTTTCACTGTAACTATCAGCAATACTAGCTGTGTTCATGGAAAATGACAAGTGTTGCATAGGCTGAAAATAGACCAGATAGCCTTGCCTTGAGCCAGCTCGTCTTAAATGATTCCTTAAAGGTGGTTGACAGTGAAACCCAGGGTAGGTATTTAGTTCAACAAAATGGCCCGAGTGAATGGCCACTGCTAGGTAGATTTATTGTCTTACTATTTCCAGCCAGACGTGAGTGCTTTTCAAATGCAGTCCCAAGACCAAAGCATGCTGCAGGTGCATAAAATAAGATGTCTGAGAAGTCAAAGGGGACCTTGGTTACTTTAAAATACCATCTGAAATTGTTCTGTGTCCTATACTGTGCCACACATGGGCAACAGCAAGCATTATAACATCTACTTAGACACTTAAACAGCAACAACAAAAATGTTTAAATAATTAAAAAAGAATATTTTGCTTCAATTACTGTACACTGTATTACCACTCTACACATCCTCAAGAATCATTGCTCAGAAAGTGAAGTAGTGCTCTATTCTTAGCTATATGAGTGACTACGAACATGTACTTGCGCAATGCTTCCTATTGTGGTACCATGGTAATAAGACCAATCACCCCATAGCTGTGATTCTGCCACATCAGGGGACTTCAGAAACAGGGGATGATGCATAAACAAAGACAAATTATGGTCACACGTTATATTAAGTATATTATTATAAAGCCACAATTATGCCACAATTCATGACCTCTACAATAAGCCTCCATAGTACCTCTTACTTGTTTTCGTAAACATTCATTGCCATTTTTGACTGCTTATAACTTACATATCAAGCACTATAGCAAGCAGCGGCTGTCGTGTGGACAGATCAGGAGTCATAACGTTTATGAATATTTATGAATTAACAAATACATCATAGGAGATACGTACAAAAGATATGACAGAATTCCCATCCAGCGTCTCCCTTTTTGCAGCCGATTATTTCACAAGAACGGGCTGCACTCTTTCAAACAATTACACAGACGAGGGACCAAAAATAGCACCCGTCATTTCTTTCTTTTTCTGCTTTCTCGTTTGAAAGGCAAATCTATTTTAATCTTTTAAACTCATTACCAGTGCAGAACTGCCTATGGCTCAGGGCCAGCGCCAAGACATTAATGAAGATGTCAGGTTCCATTCCTCGACTATCACTTCTTCCATTCCAGCCACCTTATCCATTCATCTAACCTGAGACTGTTTATCATTTACAATAATTTGAAACCATCCTTCTCAAACAGTGCTCACACCAGGCTCTGAATTCAGTTAGGAACTCACAGATGAATATTACGGGGTAAATACCACCACTGATTGTTCACTTAGGCTTATTGGTCCTGTTGTGTTTGTGAGCAGGGGAATTCAGATTGTAAACACGGTGTTAATACTGAATGCGGATCATCTTTGGTTCATTTACAGCTTAGTACAGCCTGGTCCCCAGAAAGAATAAAAGTATTTCTTAAATTAAATTTTCATCTCCCACCACACTGGCCCACATACAGAGATGTAAAAAATCTCTCTCGGCTGTACCTGCACCTATATCAGAGACTGTGTCAAATTAGATTTGGTTTAGCTTATACCTGCAAATTCAGGTGCAGATCTCGGGTGTTGAATACTTATCTGTGGTTTCCACTATTTCTTCTCCTCTCACTGTGTGGAAAGGACTGCCTACCTGTGATTACCACCTCACATTGGTATGCAGTCATCGTTTTTGACATTTTTTAAACAGCTCTGAAATCTTGAGTTAGACCACTGTGATTTCTAAAAGAATGGCTGCAATTTTAAATATGAAAAATAGCGCAAATGAACAATGTGCACATGAATGATATTGATATTTTCACCATCTGTTATTATATCATTCACAAACCATCATTACACTGGGAAAGGAAGTGGAGAAATATGCATGGATATTCATCTTTCTGAGGTTTTGGATTTAAATGAAAAAAAGCTTTAAAAAAAGGGAGAAACTTCTAGATCAATCCAGGTCAAATCATTACAAAATAATGAACTGATTGCAGTTCATCGTGATTGCAGGACACAGAGGTGGCAATCATGGGAGCCTTGATCAGTCCGAAGACTGCCACTCTGGAAAAATTGCCAGCAAAAGGAGCGTTTCTTGGCTTGACCGGATTAATTGGCTCTGTTGTGTTACACAAGCACAGTCCGCAGCATTTTATCTGTGCTCCTCTATTCAGCTAGTGCAGAGAGTCATTAGCTATTCTCTTTTCAATCCAATATTTCATCACCGCACGTCTTGGCCCAAATTAAAAAGGCCTTTGGGAGACAGTAATGCCATTCCATTTAAACAGTATGTTCTGTCCCCAAAATAGCCCCTCATAGATTTTACATGTTTGATCCCCGAAATGGAAAAGCGTAATACAAAATCGCTACCACCTAACTGTTTTCTAACTGTGTTTTTTCAAAGATTGTGCCATTTCATTGCAGAGATTGCTTTAGGGTCTGCTGATTGTTTTTCTCTTCAGGTGAAAGAGTTGAGCCCATCGCCTTCACATGTGACAAAAAAAATGAGGATGCAGACAGTCAAATCATAAATTATAAAATATCCCTGGAGTCATTCAGCCTTCCAGAAGCTTTTGCCTGTTCTTATCTGACGTCCAAATCCTGCTCTGGCATCACTTTAGAGGACTCAGTTCAGTACATAAAGTCTGCACAAACACATAAAATGCAACTATTACATACACGTATGGGCAAATAAAGAGGGACCAACCATCACAACACACACACATATGCCAACAATCGAGCATGCACAAACAGAAGCACATGCACATACACACATTATTGTTTCCTTCTGACAATTCTAATTACTGCATTCATGACATATTTTTGCATTGCACATGGCTACCCACTTGAAATTAATAATAGCAAGCAATTAATAATATTTTGTTTTATTTTAATAATTTGTATTTACGTCTTAATTCTGCTCAGCAACACCGGCTTGTATAGTAACCAGTGACATACCAAGCACCGACTAGTTAAACTGCAGCAAATCGCTGAATCGGTTTAACATTTGCACTGCAAGCTGACGCTGCACACAATTCTCTCCACTAGGTGGCAGTAACAACTAACAGAACCGCAGTTCAGCCTCAAACCCTCTGATAAGCCTATAACTAATCATTCCAAAATCAAACAAACAAAAAAAGTTCTATACTTCAAAAGACCACGTAAAGACATCAAAATAATTAATGGTGCCTCAACTCATCATATAATCAAAAGTAATTATTGCAGTTCTTACACGGAATTGTTGTTCTTCTTGAAACACTACCAGGGATTTTTTTTTCACTCTCAGAAATAGTGATTCTGATACACTGTAAGCCACACCTCTGAGACATACCATTTCCAGCGCTCAGCTACTTAATCTTCCTGTCCATACCCAGATCGACGCAGGGGCCGCGCGGGTCGAGATGTGATTAGCAGCACTCGAAATTCGCTGGCCCTAAGAGTGGCTATTGTCTCTGGCGTGTCCCGCCAGAGTGAAGTCTCGGACAAGTCTTCATTTTCCACGCTGCTCTCCTGGGCCTTATTATCTGTTCTTCAGTGTTCTCCGCTCTGCTCAGCTGTTTCCTCTCCTGTTACCAAGTTCAAGGAGAGGCTTAAGTACCCTTGCCTGCCGTGTTGAATGCCGTGATGAATGGGCTGCAGTTATAGGCCTGCACGTCCACATTCTCCCACAACCTATAGCGACTGTGTGCACTGGCAGGCGGATACAGCTTGAAGAAGGGAATGGGGTCAAGGCAGGTGATTGGAGAGATGATTATTTATAAACAACAACAAAAAAGATCACTTTAACTGGCAAACCCACACACCGACACACACACATACATGCATGCAACATGTCAACATGTCACACACACAATGCAACATGTCAACATTTGAGTGTGTAACATAAACTTCTGCAAAATATCGTCATGTAATCTTCCACCTTCTATTTAAAATATTGAGATTTTAAATTTAATGTGATATGATGAATGCCAACCACTTCCTTCATATGATGAGATTTTTTTATTTTGAATTGCCTGAACGTGGTGGAAGGATAAAGTTAATCTGAACAAAATCATTGCATAATATTTTGCCCCAGGTAAAATATAAAAACTTATCTGTGTACATATGTGTACATATAGCTGTCTGTCAATTTCTTTGAAACGGAATGTCACATGACATCTGTCCTCACCCAAAGCTGTCCATCCATGCGTTTGGATCAGTTAATCCTTGCTAAGCAGACAACTGAGAACTTTGCCATGCTCCTTTGAGTCTGTACACCTCATGAATGTTTTTTTTTACTTTTTGTTTGCATAAGCAAGGCGATGCAGGAAAAAGTCTTAATGATCCTCTGTCACTTCCACAAAGTGGAAATCATGTAGTGATCAGACACTGTATTGCAGAGGCAGATCTGAGATCATTTAAATCACAATATCCACATTGTGCATGATGTGGGATGTAAATTATTTGTCAAATCTTTGCGTTCACCCACTGCAACAGCTCCAGAAATAGCATTAGTGCATTTATGTTTGATTACTGTAATGCAAACGATTACAAGATGTAATGAAGTAACACTGACCAGTTCCTGCTCTGTCACTGGGAAACATAAAAATCAGTTCTCGCTGTGGTCTTGGGTGGCTGTACCATTGCATTACAATGCCAAAGCTGGTAGAAAACACTCATTTAATCTGTGTACATTCAGCATACCCGTGAACTAATCAATACCAGGCGGGAGGATAGGGAACAGAACTCAGAAACATTTCACTTGTTTCTGAATTAAATTCTGTTCTGTGGAGTTACTGACACCACATCTCATGAGATGTGTAGCGATCAAGCATTCAAAACATTCTGCTTATGATGTGATTTTTTTTCCCTTTGTACCCTGGTCACACATTTATAGCATGCAATTTCCAGGAAAAAGATAGACAGTCATTTATGTCATAAGACAGGTCCTGCTCCCATCAGATTTTAACTTTCGAATGACTTGTTAAGTATAAAAACTTTCAAGGATTGTTTTTATTGTTGCAATAGTCAAATAGCTATAAAGTTGCCTTACGTAAAGGTGGTATAGTGGGCAGAAATATTTTCTGAGACACATTATGGTACTTTCAAAATGTTTCTCGCCTACACAGACATGCACTTCTGGGTGCTCTTGGCAGCTAACACCAGTCTTCAATGACTTGGTCTTGGCTTTGTGCTGAAGGCTTTCACAGATAGTGTCACAAACTTGTCTTTGAGATGTCCACAAGTGGAACTCCAATCGTAGAGCATTATTTTCTTAACGCTGGACTTAAAATTGGTTAGCCATCTTGTAAAATAGTCATTCTAGATTTACTGTGACCAAGATCCTGTCATTATATATTTATAGTAATGTCATAGCGTTATATGGTATTTGTAATTATTATTTTTTACATGACGTAACCCCTGGTACCCCAAATACCGCAGAAAAAATCAAACCACAACTTATTTGCAAGAAGAACAAAAAGGTTGTTTAACGATTTAGAATAGCTGATGCTAATGATTTTATCCATTTTTTGTGGTGTTAGTTCCAAATACGAGGACTGACGACGATCTTAATTATGTAAAATAGCTAAAATATTCTACACCATATGCATTATTATTGTACTTAAATATTTACTATATTACACATCACACCGTGTCCTACAGTAGGCTATACCATGTGACTCAACTGTTATTTGTACAGTACCTGCAGCAGTTCTTCCCTCCGGAAATTCTTTGATATGTATGAGGAATGACTCTTAGTTTCGCCTACTTAGCTTCAGAAGACTGAGATAAAAAAAAAAAAGCATTTTTGGAGGGCCATCTTCTGACTGAACATGCGAATTGTAACCACTGCGGGCGTTAGTGCTGTGAAGTGAATTGCCTATATCGCTCCTTCGACCGCATTGACTTGTGGGTAGCTAACACAGAGTGCAGTTTCCTGGGGAAGCAGGGAACTGTGCTCGATGTTGCTGAGAAGTTGTCGGCTTTTATTACTTTTTCATTACAGTTCTCGTCGCGCCGGGTAATCGGATACCGCGCTCATTCTGATGAGTCCGCGCCGACTGTCATTCTTCAGCCACTCTTCTGAACGGAACTTAAATCCGCAAGACGAATCGGACGGTTTTTTGCAGTGGGCAGAAGTTACCAGCTCGCTAGCTTAGTTTTTGTCCTGCACTTAAAGCGCAATGAGTCTGAACGAGCATTCGCTGCAGGCTCTGTCGTGGAGGAAGCTGTATTTGAGCAGAGCTAAGTTGAAGGCTTCGAGTCGGACGTCAGCTCTTCTCTCGGGTTTCGCGATGGTGAGAATCGTTTGCAAACGCCGGAGGGTTGTTGAACGGGAGCAGCTGGCTAGCTATAAAGCTAAATTAGCTGGTTAGCTACACTGAAAGTATTGGGGTTTTTGTGTTGCCTGTCGCAGTTTCTTTTTACGCCTGCGACATGACTTGCGAGTGCCTGCGAGCTGTGCTATTTGAACACGTGTTAGAAGTATAATTAGCTAACCAGTTTTAAAGATAGCTGACAAATTGATGACAACTTTGATTTTGGCTTCACTGCGCTTCAACACTAGCTAATGCAAATCTATCAGCATTGCTTTGAATTAGCGAAACGCTTGATCTCGTGGACGCTTTCCTGAAATTTTGACGTGTGGGTGTGTCTGTAATAACAACAAATGCAACATTTTATTAAAACCAAGCAATGGACTGCAAATCGTCCGTTTAGGGAATGCAAAACAAATTCCACCTCATATGTACACAAGACTGCTTGGAAGAGAGCAGAGTTGCGCAGCGCTGTTGCTATCTGACCAGCCGAACCACTGTCAAATTCAGTCGAACTGAAACCACAACACAGAATGCAGCAGCGAGCTAACACGGATTTCTGGCTCAGCGATAGCTTATCGCGTTGAATATTGCATGTTGGCAAGAGATTCCTTCAGACGAATAAAAGGTTTTAAGTTTTAAATTCTGTCAAACGTGACCACCTGCAGAGTAAGAGCCGCACACCACCACCACACGGTTTCCGTATTTGCAGGATTCTGTTGACAGTATTCTTTTGGCAGTGTTTGTATATACCTCTGGGGGGGGGATTTACAACTATTTAAAACATTTCATTGCCCAATAAATTAAAATGAAAATCAGCTGTAACTGAAAACCTCTATGAGTGAAATAAATGTCACTTGCTTTCAAAGCGAACAAAATTCAATGCGGTGCGTCAAATTTGAGAATCCTATCATTGCATCATGGTCTGCTTGTGGTTCGATATTGATTGATACTAAATGGAAAAAAAATAATGTGTGTTCACGGCTGTTCACGAGGTAGATCGATTTGTTAAAACAATTTGACGTAGCCTCCGTACAGTATCTACCAGTTTATGTCGTAGTCAGTGAAATATTATTACACAGCTGCCCTGGATTTTGTCCAGATAGGTGGTAATCTATGTTAAGGAATTTCTTTTTGTTAACTGCACCACCGGATCTGCCAGTTTATGCGCCGCCACGCAGGCTTAATTCCCACAGGTCATGGTTGTGAATGATTTCGGCATGCGCCCAAAATACTCTTTTTCCCCCTATTTTGATTTGAAATGTTCTAAACATCCACCAATTCTTTTGTTGTTACATAGGGCCACCCATTAGGTTGTACAAACTTCGTCCTATTGTCTGACTCCCACTCCCACGTTTTTTTATAGTAGTACCTAGAAATCTTGTGACCCTTGCAGCGCTTGTCTGTTGTTGAGTTGCGCTGCCCAGCAGGATATTGTAAAACAGAAGGGATTTCAGTAATAAGCAAAGTAAAATCCCAACCAAAAATGGACTGACGTTGCTTTGCTTATCACATTTATCTCCTTTTCTTAATTTTAGTCACGTGGATTGGAAGGAAAATGGCTTAATGAGTATTTAAAGAGTTCTGATTCATCTCTTGATAATGTTGGGAACTGCATTAGGATTAATTTAGAAAAATGAAACCAAGCACATCCTTAATGGCAGCAGGAGACATTGTGTTTCCATAGAATGTTTGAAATATTGATGACAGAGACCTTTTAAAAGACTTTAAATTGAAATGGCTGTGGGTTTCACACCAGCTACACAAGTGCAGAAAAAGATCCATTGAGTGCACAGCAAAGAGGACCTTGGTTGCACCTTCTGATATACCCAAGGCAGCAGTACTATGAAAAGGATTAAGACCAACGGTCCCTCTGTGAGATAATGAGACTCAGAACATGCATGGAGAGCATTGATGGAGTAGACAGTCTGTGATAATTGAATGTTCTGCTCTGAGACTCTGCAGTCACCTATAGCTGTGTTTTCTCAGCTCTGTTTGACAGGTGTTCAGCGATGTCCTTTTAACAAGGAGAGTCAAAAAAAATTCAAGGAAATTGGCTGTGCAGAAGAGATGTGTGTAATTATGAAAACCTAGCCATCTGTATTCCTTAAGCATGTGGAAGTGATTATATTACAGAGTTTGTATCCAGAAAATTTTCCCTGTTTGCGCAGGGAGTGAAGTGGTTTGATTGCAGTCAACCCAGTTTAAGGCCAGGAACCCTTTTTATACTTTTGATATCTTTGCTGCATTATGTTTTGCAGAGAAAAAAAGTTCTAAGTATAGGCTGGAATGCTGAAGCCACTTAGGTGCACAAGGCATAAAACCAGTTAATATTTAGCTCCTTCAGAGTGTCCAGCAGTCAGTGCAAGTACTGCATGTTAATGTTAGTGTTGTTTAGAATCCTGACACCCAAAAGATCCACTTTCCTCTCCACATTCACCGTGTGTTCTTGTTGGCTTTCCAGTACCAAAGCACTGAAAGACTGTTGAGCGTATTTCTTCCCGTTTAAGAATAGATCAGATCAGTTTTGCTTTGTTTGCTAGTAGATCATTTAGGAAACCAAAGAGCAGCTGCAAATTAAACAGGCTTAAAGTATCAGCAAGCGTAGGACAGCGCATCATGAAGTTGTGCAATTTGGAAGCTTCTAACCCATTCTTTGCAGCTTCCGCTGAAGCAATGCATGTTCAACACCTCACTAAAGGCTAATCTAGTTATCACCTTGGCCGGCTCTTTTTTCCTAAAACGCTGCTGTCTTGTAAAAACTAGCAGAGCTCTAAGGATGTGTGTTTTCTGGTCTTGTCCTAGGTGGCTATGGTGGAGGTGCAGCTGGACCCAGACCACGAGTACCCCCAGGGGCTCCTGATCGCCTTCAGCGCCTGCACCACCATCCTGGTGGCCGTGCACCTGTTCGCCCTGATGATCAGCACCTGCATCCTGCCCAACATCGAGGCGGTCAGCAACGTGCACAACCTCAACTCGGTGCGGGAGTCACCCCATGAGCGCATGCACCGTCACATCGAGCTGGCCTGGGCCTTCTCCACCGTCATCGGCACCCTGCTCTTCCTGGCCGAGGTGGTGCTGCTGTGCTGGGTCAAGTTCCTGCCCGTCAAGCGCCAGGCCGAGCAGAAGAACGGCACCGTGGTGGACGGGAAGGAAGCCGCCTCCATCAGCGCCGGCGAGGCGGCCGCCATCGCGTCCACCTCCATCATGGTGCCCTTCGCCCTCGTCTTCATCGTGTTCGCCATGCACTTTTACCGCTCCCTCGTCAGCCACAAGACTGACCGGCAGTTCCAGGAGCTGGAGGAGCTCTCCAATATAACCAGACTCCAGAACCAGCTAGACCACAGATCAGAGCCACCTGCCATGCAGTCTCCCAGCTCCCATTTTCCATAGCGACACACAATTGTGGAGGGGGGGGAAAAAATTTCAATTTGAGCCATTTTGAAGGGTTGTTTTTTTTGACTACTGTAAAAAGATTTTTCTCAGCATGGACATAATAATGTTAAATAGATTTAAATGATTTCTATAAATTTATTGAAGGTTACTGCTGCTTTTTTTGGGGACTTTTTTCGTATTTATCCGTTTGTTTTTTTTTTTTCAGTAGCAGGTTAAACAGGATCAGCACAAGTCACTGCTTGAATGCATGCACTACCCAGTTAAAATAACGGTTGTCAAAGTAAATAAAATTTTCAGGCTATCCCGTCCAAATTAGATTCCCCTAAATATGGGGAATCTAACATGTTCATTAGCTGCGATGCAGTAGTAGCTGGGAAATTTTAAAGTTCTTACTTTTTTTAAAGTTAAAAAAGTTGCAGCTATGAAGTGCTTTTTGTACTTCTTAAGAACATCTTAAGTAGCATGAAGTTTTCGTGGTCGTCTTTTGGGATTCAGGTCCCACAAAAAAAGCTTCATAGCAGAGTGCCGAACAAAATAGGGGGTTAGCGATTCGCATTTTAGTGTTTAATAAGCTAACATTTCTGGGAATATCCATCGTAGTGCTGTTGATTAATTGTGTCTGTTTCATTGCCCCTAAAAACATAGCTTGAGCTGATCCATAAGTTTTTGTGCCATCCAAAATGGTGAAACAATTGCACGACATGACAATCTTTGTATACATGGCTGCTTGTACCAAAGGTGCCTACATGCCGACATACCTTTTCTCTATATGTATGCCGGTCAGGGTAAGAGGAGTATTTGCATACAGGATAAACATCTCTGAAAAGCAAACCTAAATTGTGTTTTGATTTTTTTTTTACGTCACCCGGTTAATCCTTCTTTGAATGGAGTTTGAGTGCCAGGCCTCTTGACTGTAGCCATGTTCTGACCATGGCTTTAGCCTAGCCTGAAGTGCCCCCAGCTGCAGCTGCTCTGCTTTCTGTCACCTTCACACTGGTGTGTCAAAACAAAGGCTTGCCAGCAGCTGGGATGTGAGAGGAAGTGATACTATGTACGTGTGATTAGATTGTGAAAAGTTACACCAGGCGCGGTTTAGCTGTTGTAAACATTTTTGCATAAATGTGCATAGATGTGCCTTTAGCAGGTGACTTTCGATTACATTTTTATATAGTCTGAAAACATAAAAATTGACCTGGATCACCACAGTTCAGTTCATAGGTCATCACTGTTGCAGTCAGATAAACAAGTAAGCTAGACATATAGTTGTTTAGCTACCAAGGTTGTTTCAGTTAATGTTACTTGAAAACTACCCATCATTTTCCAAATGAGTCAGGTATAGTCAGGTATGCTGGTTTTTCATTTCACTGTCTATATCTGTAGCCTGCTCTCTAGTCATGATATTCATTTAACATAGTTTCTGAGCTCCTCATCACATTTTTTTGACAGAACAGTAATGTTCTTGTAAAATCAGAATTATTACTGTATACAGTAGAAACCCAGCTGGGGACCTTTTAAGTATGTAGTGTTATGTATATAGTATTAACCTAAGGTTAATACTAGTGTGTAAGCTAGCTAGTGTTAGCAAATGTGTGATCTCATTATACTTGCAAATCCAGATCAGTATTCTGGGCTCAGACTGGCATGATGCCAGATATAATCCAATGTAATACCATTCTGTTTAGACCGATAATACGGAGTGGACTGAGAGAAGTCGATCTGGTAATGTCTTCCCAGTGAGAAAGCACTTTTTAGCAGCCAGTTCCTTACTCTGAGAGCAGCATATGGCTTTTGTAGTCTCTAGCCAAAAAGCTGTTCCCACAAGTTCTTGCATGGGTAACTGTAACACAATTTTACTGTTACACTGTTGTGGCAGTAGATACTGTAAAAATATTGCTGTGTGCAGGGAAACTGTAAGAAACTGACTTAACACTGTTTAATGCTTATAAGACAACCTCTTGGGTTTTTAACACGTCTAAACATCATATCACATGGAAGAAGTAATTCTTCACTTCCTGCCTGTTGTAAAGAATGTCTACCTGCTGTAATGTACACACTCCTAACGGGCTGTGTTTTATCACAGAAAACCTTTTGATGAGGTGAGGTCAATGCCAAGGACAAGACGCTCAGAGCCAGAGTTTGGTGAAATAATGCCTTTGTAAGAGGTGCTCTCGCGTTGCAGTTGTTTTGATGACACTCATGTAGATTATCACTCCACTCGTGGGCCAGACGTTTGGTCAGCGAGACAGATCATGCATTGTTTGGTGAGCATCGCATGGGGAATTCAGGCACGGCTTGTTAAACGCTGTGATCTTCAGAGTGCCAAAGCAAAGCCAAAATACAGTCAGAGTCTTACTTGTTTTCATAGGTGATGGTGTGATGAAACCCTCTTTTTTTTTCATTTAAGTATAACGCCAAATGTCAATTTCAAAAGCTGTGTATGTCCACAAAATAAACTGTGATGGTGTTTATATCTTTTGCGTGGTTCCATGGTCTGACGTTAATTTTCTTGTGTACCGTTACTTGGCATTGACCCTTGAGGTGGACTAAAGAATGGATGTGCACAGAGCAGAGCATATGAACGGAGCTAATGGGGGGGGGGAGCAGAGCGGGCCGATTTTGCCTGGAGCGAGGTGCAGCTTATGAGGAAGTCTTTCCTCGGATACCGCTCCGATCCTCAAGCACAGCAACTGTATATCATCATTCGCCACATTAAGAATCTGTTAATGTTAGCTGCAGAAAAAGACGGACTCTGCCAGGTATTGCAGTAAAGACAGTGATCATTAATACATATGTCTGGTAAAGGTTATGCATGGAGGAGTTCACGGAGGGTGAACGAGAGTATTGTTCCCACATTGCTCAGATCGCTCAGATCCTCTCTCTTCTGTCGTTCTCAGTTAGGCAGTTAATTATGACATTTTAAACCCAGGGCAAGGTATGCATGCCATATACTGGCGGACACATTTATCTATTTAAACAGTAAAGGTGTCAGATGTTTTGTGGTGTTTAAACATTCGGTGACTAAAGCATAAAACATGACAGTACTGGTGCATTTTTAAAATACAGCCATAAATGATCCAGCATTGCGTTGCTTACATTTATGATTACTATCCAAAATCGCAGAGCAAGGGCTGGGCCCTGGATGTGTTCAGATCCAATTACAGCAACAACCATCGTCAAAGTCCTTAATTTTACATTTGATGAGAGCACTTTTTCACTGAAACAGCAATATTTATACAAGCACAATCAAATCAACATTAAGTATCAATGAAATGGATAGTAATCAACAAACCAATTACCAATTATCTATGCCCCATGGTGAGGACAGTCTGGCAAGGACCGGAGAGGAAGCTGAGAATTTTAGTATGGCTGCGGAGTGAGAATTCTCTCACGTGTCACATGGGAGCACAACTGGAGCCAGGTGCAGAAAACCCGGTGTGGAGGAGGAGCGGAGCAGTTACAAACCGCTGTGAGCCATGAGTGGAAAATTGCTACCACTCCACTCTGCTCACATGTTCTGGCGTGGATATTTGCTTTCCTGATAATACTGGTGAAAAGTGGCTGGTGGGGGAGAGAAAAGCCAGTAAAGTTCAAAATGAAGTTAGATACCAGAACATAAGAGTGAGAACAGTGACACAGCACAGTGTTGTATCTGACACATGTTTAGTGGAGGAATCGGGAGGCACACAGAAGTAGCACCCAGGGTGAAGTGAGAACAGTCTGCTAGAAAGTGTTTCCTTTCCTTCCCTAAATGCAGTTTGATCCGGGTGTCGTATGGGTTCATTCTCTCCCTTTCAGGCAATTTTGAGCTTCCATCAGAACAGCGCTTACATCCTCCAGGTGTACCTAGGGCAGAACACATTTAATTAATTAACAGTTGAGAAGATGCATCCATTTTATTAACTAAAAGTATTCTCGCCCAATGGATGACATGTGTGGTAAATGGGGACCAAAAGGAATAAAACTGTTGAGTAAGCATTGTTGTAACAGCAGTCTGACTAAGAGGAAGAAGTGTCAGGTCAGATGAGAAACACCCTAGAAACCTAGAATTTAGAAACAGTACTTCAAGTATCTTGTTCTTAACTTTCTGAAGCCTCTGTGTGGCATGACTGCATAGCAGTGTTGAACATGAGTGCCATAAAACCCAGGCAATAAGGATTAAAGGCAGTGTCTCTTAACCTTCATGCTGCTTTGGTTTTCTCAGACCTGATCTCAAGAATTCTGAAATCCGGGCTGTTCAAGTAATATAATACTCTGGCATGTAAATGTAACAGTGTATCTAAACTTTTTAGATGTTCTGTTATCCTACACGAAGATTCTGCAAGGCTTTAATGTGTGATGAATATGGCTGACACTGTTACTCTCCACTGCTACATACTGTATGTATATTTATGTCTTACGTCCTAACTTTCAAATGAAGTTACAGTATAATCTTACTTCCTGAACTCTGGTGACTTGCACTTTTTTTTCCTGTTCTGACAAACATGAATCACCACCCTGACTATTTTAACTTGTGATGAGCTGTTGCCTGTCTGTCAGACCAATGCAATTTTGGAACACTTCCTTGGGAGTCTTGCTGCCACTTGGAACTTGCATTTGGGAAAATAAAGCAAATAATGTAACGACATAATGAAGTTTCCCGTACCTTTGGAATGGGATACATTGTCGGGTCAGGTGCTCGCTCCCTCCCGGAATCAACCACGGTCCCACACTTGGCGATGTCCTCCGCCCACACGCCCTCGTAAAGCTGGCCTTTGCTGGGGAAAAAGAACTTCCCTGGGCCGTGCTTCTTCCCCTCCTTCCAGCTTCCCTCATACCTGTTACCGTTGGCTGCAGCAGAAGGGAACGGACCATGAGCCACAAGGAAATGTCAAAGGTTGTTCCTCTGAAACGGCGACGCAAGGTGCAATATCGTAGTTCAAGTCCGTGTTCTTGTTCTCACCGAATAATAAATGGGAATAGACTAGTCTGACCCTAGGCCTATCATGCACGGTATGCGCATACCCTTTCCCTGCTGTTGGGGTAACGCCCGACAACATGTGATTAAGATACATCTTTCCTGGAGTAGGAAGGAAAAAAAAAAAAAAAACGTTTTGGGCCTGTAGCTACAACCCATACCCTCAATGCGAGTATTGTACCATGAACACTGACTCTGTTTAGTTCTGATGACCATGCAGCTGGCCAGCTCACAGAACACAGGACCAGTTACTGTGTGTGATAAATTATTCTTACCCAGCAAGAGCATTCCCGTGCCACTGTGCTTGTCCTCCAGCCATTCTCCCTCATATATGTCTCCATTGTCATAGTACATCCTGCCCCATCCACTCCGCATGTCCTTGCTCCATCCCCCCTCATAATAGGCAGAGTCACTGTAGAAGTAGGTTCCATATCCCTGGGAAACAGACACATTACATTATGTAAAAAAAATGTTACTCAGACATAAGGAAGATCATATTTAACTGTATATTTAATCACATCAGCTGTTCCTAATTAAAAGGTATGAATACATATTTTATATACTTTTTCCCTGTATATTAACATGGTTAAGATTAGTTCTGATTAAGTTAAGATTACTTCTGGTTTTACATACTACAGCAAGCATGACATGATTAAGATTACTTCTGGTTTTACATGCTACTTATATGTACAGTAACCTTGTACATGTGAGAAAAGCTCTCCATAAAACTACTGTACTGCACTGTACTAAGTGCTCTAATGCGGAATTGTAGTCATAGTCCTTACATCCTTCTTGTCATTTTTCCATTCTCCCGAATACACCTTTCTGTATTCTTTAGACACAGGCTGCTGCAAGCTGAAAGTCCCGAAGCCACAGCGTTTTCCATATTTCCATTCACCATCATAGAGGGCTCCGTTCTTCTTGTAAACTTGGGTTCCCTTTCCTAACGAAAAGGCAGAGTTTAGCCTCCTGCTGGTCTGCAGAAACTATGACACCCTTTCATTTTAGAAAGATATTCTTATGGGTCAAAAATTGGATTTTCTCTTGACAACTTGGTGATGCATGTGCATCAATAATAACCTACTTAACTTAAACATTCTCCTAAGAACATGGTCTATTGCAAAATGGGACTGTTTTCCATGGATTTCTACTTCAGGTAGGTCTACGGGGGACTGTTAATACATAATAGAGCGATATAAAATCACAAAAAAAGGACTTGATTCAGCATTTTGACGAAAAAATGTATATGTGAGTGTCTATGCATACACAGTATCACAACACAAAATGCAACTAGGAAAATGCCTCTAATAATAAATAAGTAATGTGAGTGGCATGCCCAATCATTGATATCACTCACAAGTGCACAGGTTTTTTGGGTTTAGGAAAGTGAAGGGTAACTGTTACATGGTGGCACAATGTATCTTTTTGATGTAGGACCCTTATACACATACACAAGGATCTTGCTGGCAACAGATTTTCAATGCCTTTCTCAGCACTTGTAATGGGACACTATAGCACCGTCTTACATTTGAAAATGTGCTCACAGAATGTGAAGGCATCTGGGCATTTAAGTTGGTAGTCATGTTTTTGAGGACAGTGAATCAACAGCGGTGAATCAATTTCTTAAGTCTACAAGGCTGTATTTTTCCACTCTGCAACTGGAAAATTGTTAGTAGTCCTTGAGTTATTTAGCTTCTGGTACAGTCTATGAGAGCTACCTTGCCTACCAATAAAGCCAGCATCAACAGTATTAATTTGAGTGCGGTGCCCTTTAACTTGGACCCCTCAAACAAATGGCCAAGGTCAAGAATAAACAAGTTCAACACCCCAGTTCTCCCTGCCATGGAGATAAAGGCCATGAAAAATCTCGGCCTCACTGACAGGACGCTTTATCATCTCTGACCCTGACAATTGCCGCCTACGTTAATGGAAGGGCAAAAGCAAAATAAAACATAAAAGACACAAACCTATCTATATAACTAGGAAGTATTAACACATATTAAAGGGCAGCTTTCCAGCGAATATAATGTATACTTAGCTACCGTGTTTCTTGTCGTTCAGCCATTCTCCTGTGTATTTATCACCATTTGACAAGTAAATAGTGTGCCGCAGTCCAGATTTCTGTGCCATTTGGTCCAATAGCTTGTAGAGGGGTTCTTTCCGGGGTTTCTTCGTTAGTGGCATGGCAGCAAACTGCTGGTGAAAGTAAACACCAATTTATTGTAAAATAATACGCGATAGTATCAAATTCAAGCAGTTAAATTTTAGCTGACGTTTAAGTTGGCTACCTGTTGTTCGTTGTTCAACACCTCGTTGTTCTGCTAGTCTTTAGCTACATAGCAACACGAATAAAAAGCCAGCACAAATACCTCGAAAAACGACATAAAATTCCTTTTTTCTCAGCTCAGTTTCATGTTTAGGGATAAATATTCGACTGAGGCCAACACAGCAAAACACTGTCCACAACTCAACCCCAGGGTTTCTGTAGTAACAAGATTTTAAAGTCTCTTTTCTTTAAAGAGATTCTCTAACTGAAACTAAACGTTCTACCCGTGTTCAGCGACACACCGGAACTCTTTAAATAGGCTATTCCGCGCAACTAAACGGAACTTTTTAGTAAAAAAAAAGAGGACACGCAGGGGGTGTATCTCGAAGTCACACGCTCCTGACTCAATGGCGTCATTCGGAACTATGGCAACAACCTACCCAACTTTTCCTCAGGCTCCTACATTCATTCATACGACGTTATGATATCTAATGTGTACCTGCCTGTGTTCTAAAACTAGAGTTCATTGCTTCTTGTCAGTTGTTTATCTGTTTATTTGCTTTTTTGTTTAGAACACATAATGCCTCGGTCTAATGAATGCTGTTTTGCGGGTTGACCACTTAGAGGCCTCGGTCATTGCTGTAGCTACAACATAAAACGATGGTCATTTGGCCACAGATCTACATGATTTCTTCCATCAAGCAATAACGACATCGTTGGGGGTATTTATTTGCGTTTTCTGTGTATTATTTTCAGTTAATCTTCCACAAGCTACCGTATTAAGTCTCTGTCTTCTTTTAAGAAAAAACAAATAATGCAACTGGTGCTAAAACCGGTCGTTGAAGTAGAGTGATAATAAAGTGGTGTTTAATCCTTCAAGTACCTTTTTCCTGGCATTACTCCTCTTATGAGCTTCTCTCCACTTTTTTCGCTGGGCAAGCTGCGCTCTCACACTGCGGTCTTTTTGCCTTTTCTTCTTTCCTGTTTCTACGTCTTTCCTCCACTTCTCTTTCTCTTTTTGTAAGTACTGTTGTCTCCTCTGTTCATCAGCATCACGCCTGGCACGGTACTGCCTCTGCTTTTCAGCAGCGGTCAGTGGTGTGCCAGAACTCTGTAAAAATCGATTAAAAATTTTAAAAATGTCTATTAACCTGTTGAAAATTATCTGAACATGATGTACACACAGTTGAGTTCATGAGTTAATAATCCCATCCAGGTAGTTGTTGCAACCTTAACATGCTTAGGCACCCTGGCGGCAATAAAAGAAAAAAATGGCAATTTATATTCTGGAAAATATGGTAATACATCTAAAACATGTAGATTATGCTAAAATATACATACACATTTAATTTTACTATAGATAATAGATTGTCCCTTCTGAGTGAACTGAAGGAGATGCAACCCTGTTACTGTAGCGCAACCCTGTTACTCTAATTAAGGTAACAGGGTTGCAAGTAACAGGTTTGCAAATCAATGCTAATGTTAACTAATGTTCTCAGGAATAGATGCTAGCTGTGGAATGTAATGTCACTGCCAAGGTCAAGGACAAACTTAGTTATATAAATAAAGAAAGAAAACTTTGAAATTCATTTGTCTTATTCTGATAATATGAGTAACAGGGTTGCGTTGGTTAGAGTGACACACTCAATCAAGGGTGAAAAGTTGGAAAAATATGAAAAATAGAAGAGAGGATTTACCTTTGGTCTACCCATGCTGTTAGCAAATTGCTTGATGATGTCATTTCCTCTGTGTCATGTGACTCACTGTTTTTTCTCTTCCTCTGCCAGGCTAAATAGGCTTCGGTAACAGGGTTGCGAGCACGTTGTGGGACACAACTTCAGTGCATAATTATTATTATTTAAAATATGTTGATGATTAAACAAATTGTTTTAACAATTACAAGAGACATATATCAACAAAATAATACCAAAGAAGTAGATTTAAAACTTATTTAAACTGTTATATTTGATATGCAAATTGGTCATCAAGAAGGTGGGACAAGAGAAAAATGCCATTTTAGGGGGTGCTCGAGAGCTATTTGGTATTTTATTTGGAACCACTTTTTTTTCTACAACTATATTTACATTGTGTCTCAGGACAAGTATAATTTACATAACAAGTGCATGTTTTAGTGTTTTGTGCATGGATTATTTGAAATTTCATGGGTGGGACAGAAAATGTCCACCAAATCTGGAATGTCCCTTGAGAAAATTTCTCTGATTTTTGTAGTATATGGATTATCTGACAAATGAATGGGACACGCTCAGCCTACCCTGTTGGCGTCACATAGCAGGCTAGAGATTATCATTATCCATATGATTTAGACAAAAAATAATCTGAAAGGATCCAAAAACAAATAACTAATGTCTGTCGCTCTTTCACGATCGCAGTGTTGTTTAATCCATCAAATGTCCTTTAAGATCCCACTCCATGGACCAAAGACTGCTGACTTCTAAGACTTTTCGGTTCACTGCAGTTTTGGTCATACATGACTTCAAAGGAATCTGCGTTGGAGTCTGAACTACCAAAAAAGGGAAAAGTTGAAAATTGGAACATCTGCAATGCTCTAACTAGCTAAATACATGATGGATGCGTGAACAAGCACGAAAAAGTGCAAATACAGAAAATATGTGGTTTGCCTCATTAGCATGGCAAGAAAGTCATTTTCCATGTAGTGCAATGACGTGCTTTTAACCAACGACACACTACTAGCACAGGGTTTTGCTAGGGCAAAGAAAGTAATATTTGCAAAACTGGGCTTAAAATAAAGGCTTAAAGATCAATGCGTAGATTCCATGCAAATTCACCAATCTTTATAACACCCGGATCGGTTAAGCAGAAGAATCAGTAACCACGACGAGCTGTTAGTGAGTTTGCGCAACGGTCAAAACAAACCCAAAGAAATACAACAGCGACATCAAGCTGCTGACAATCAAACGCATCTGTCTTGTCCTTGTGGACAGTTTGTTCAAAATTGAAGCCTAAAGGATAAAACTACAATTGGATGTGCAACAGTACAGTACCCTTTATAGTGTTACATGGTGTAGGCTAATGTATAATATCAACGCTTGTTGTTTGAGTATCATAAAGGTAAATCAGGATAACTTCCACAGCAGATAATAACGAAATACAGTACATGTTGTATCAAAGGGAAAAAGACTTAAATAGGTGAAATCATCGGTTTGGTACAGGACAAAGGTGATGTGCATATACTGACATACCGAATGACCCTTCTAAAGGCGAGAAATTAATTAAATGAAAATCAAACAGAAGCGATAATCATGTAACTTGTTCGCTGATGTGTAATTGTGTGCTGTGTGCACTGGGCTTAGAATGCTTTGGTTTTCGAACCACGCATGTAGCTTCGCATGTAAGTTTATCTTCTGAAGTGTAGTTATCCACCGATTTTTTTATTCGGAAAGACAGGGGAGAGAAAGTGCGGAATACAGTGCGTTACTTGCGATTGGCTACGGCTCAATAACAGAACGCACATATGATTGGTTTAGAGAACATTACTGGGTGGTGCTTACCTGCGCCAAAGTCGTTCGAGACCCTACGTCATGAAGAATGTAACGTCGTATTGTTCACGGATAGCAGTTCAGCGCAGCCTCTGCGCAAATTCACTGATCACAATATCATCTGGACAAGATAAACACATATAAGCAGACCCCATGACACGTTCCCGAGGTATACAGATTAGCGTATCAGCGCAGCGCCTGCTCTAAACTGATGCATTTTGGTAAACAGATGTTATCTAGTGCGCATGTACGGTGCAGTTGGCAGAGGAGGGAGTTGGAAAGGGGGTTGTAGATTGTGCTGGAGAGTTGCTCTGCTGTGTGGACGGCTGTCGGAGGACTGGCGGTGGCACGCTTGTGAATGACAGAGAAGGGGAGAAGCTGTATGAGATAAAAATGTCACTGCAGAGGTGCCAGGAAGAATGGGAAGAAATCGAGCGAGAATTTCAGCAGCTGCAGGTGGGTCATAGTTACATGAGAACAATTGAATTGGCCAGTTTTTTTTTCAGTCAGAGAAGTTAGCGAGTCCTCCTCCCGGGTTACTGGTGTGTGTTTGTACTTTGTAGCTGGCTACGTATCAGCTCGATAGATGTCTAACAAACTAGCGTACTAGATTAGGTAGATGCGAGTCATTGCTGGCTAACGAGCCAGCAACCAGTGACGCGTGTGTCAGTATTGCAAGATACATATATTAGCTACCCGGCTAAAAGAGCACTATTTGCTTTGCAAGCTACAAATACCTAATGTTAGCTGGTTAGCTTGCTAACCGGCTATAATGTCTTTTGTTTGTTTTTAGTAAAAGGCCTATAGCTAGCAAGCTATAGCTATCTAGCCTGCGACAACTGGAGTTCTCACCACTGACACTACTACAGGCCGGCTAGATACCTATCACAGCCACTATGTTTTGAAATATCACTTAATCTAGCAAGCTAATATGATCCGGAACGATGGGTCGCTTTACCTCACATGTCTGAAATTAGCGTAACTAGTCATTGGGCTAGCTAGCTACAGTATTAGTTATCTAATAAAATCGTAGATTCAAAACTTGAGTCAAATCAATGGCTATCAGTAAATAGTCGAAATGACAGAAAGGACAGATAAGTCAACTGAACTGTCGAAGCAAAATGCACTGAAGCTCAGCTCGGTTTACGTTAGCTAGGTAACATAGTTAATAAGGCAGGTAGGTTAGCAAGCGAGCTATCTACTCTGTCCACGTTTTTATTGCGGTTTGCCGTGGTTGTGTGTTTACACAGCGATACTTTGTTGCTTAGGATGCTCTTTTTTGCTAGTAGATAAGTTAAAATGAATTAATCACGCAGTGTCTCATACTAAAATACAATGGTTAAATCATGGTAAGTCGTAGTTCATTATTAGCAACTGACGTTAGCTGTTACACATACCTAGCTGGATAGCGATCACAGTTAATTTTTTGCCCAACCACAATTTACCTAGTAAATAATTGGTTTCATTTGACTAAAGGATCGTGTCTTACAATGTGAAAGTATGGCATTAGATAAAACACGAATCGTGTTTCTTTACCTTGGTAACTGCTCACAATTATTATGATAGCTTGTTTCAGTGGTCTCTTCAACCTGAGACTGAGTATGAATATATCGTGGTTATCTTGATTGCTTACTCTGGTGTTATTGACAATTTGCTGAGAAGAACATGACAAATTGTTGTTAGAAAACATTACATGTGGTAGCTGTGTCACCTCCCTCACTATTTGTTTGATTTTGTGACTCGCTTTAAGGGATTTACTTCTAGCGAGCAGGATATCGTTAACGTTAGCTATACTGACATAGAAATAACGTTGCCGTAAGGTACAAAACGGGCATAGCTACATGTTGCATTAAAACGTTATGTGCCACGCGAATCAACTATTACTAGAAATGTTTCTTTTACGGTACACAATGGGAAACTACAAATCCCATGACCGTCATCGAGGTAGCAAAGTGATATACGGCAAATGCATGCTCTGGAAGCATCTGAACAGAAGAGCGATGTACCCTGAACCTGAGTTCACATCCTAGTCTGGAGATCGCTTCTTTTAGTACTTAAGGAATGTGTGCTAAGCAAACAAGAACTATGATCCAGTGCCCCCTAACAAAGATTGACGTGACAGTGTGTCATTCCTCTCCAACAGGAGCAGGGGATAATTTAATCATAGTTCATTTTGTTTTAATTATTAATTTCTCTGGTGAGGTTATTCAGTGTATTTGTGAGCAGTTATTTTATAGATAACATCCATACGGAGTACTCTGCATTTATTATTTATTTACATAAGCACCATGATTCAAGCCTGTCAATTTTGCATGGTTAGCACCCATTTTTTTTAACACAGGAAATGCACAAAACCTATAGACAGAAGCTTGATGAACTCACCCATCTCCAGACAATCTGCAGCAGTTCCATCGGCAAACAGAAGAAAAGCCTTCGTGAGCTGAATTGCAGTCTACACAGGTTTGTGTGCGTGTGTGTGTGACTGGTCAAGAAGCTAGCATCATGTTGTCCTTCTTATGGTGGTTTGGAATAGCTTCTTTGATTACATGACAAGGTCATTCTGACCATGTACATTTGCTTTGTTGTATTTATCATGCTTAATCTTCAGAACAAGTTTTCTCAATCTGTTTCCCAGGTGTGCAAAGACCAGCAGCCCGAAAGAAATAGAGCAGATAAAAGATATTCAGTCACAAATCAAAGAGAAGCAAAATGTCTTCTTTGATATGGAAGCTTATTTGCCAAAGAAAAATGGGTGAGTTTGCATAGTCTACGCCTTTTTTCTTTCTCTAGCCATCAAATACAATTATGATATTTATGTTGTCTGTAAGGCTTGGTGTTTGTTTTGCAGACATCAGTGGTATGCTTACATTAATGCTTTTAAATGTACATTTTTAGAGTGACTGACTGGAAGTGGTTCAAATTTAAGCTTGGGTACAATTTTAATGTTGTATCTTTACCTGTTCCATGCTTTTTCAGGTTGTACTTAAATTTGGTCCTCGGCAATGTGAATGTAACCCTCCTCAGCACCCAGGCAAAGTGAGTGTGTGTTATGATTGACATTTATATCTCATTTAGTGGTCCAGTGTCAGTATTACCGCTCTTCAGACAAGATGCAGTGTGTAATTTTGTAACCACGTGCAACTATGCATGCATCTTCTATAAAATCTGCCTTGCAGATGTGATGCATTGTTGTATTGCTGGATACAGCAATAGGCTGACTGAAAATGTGGAACAATTAACATGTCGTTACTTCATTCAGCTCTGCTTAAAGCCCTCTTTGTCTCCCCCTCAACAGATTTGCTTACAAAGATGAATATGAGAAGTTCAAGCTGTACATGACTATAATCCTGATGCTTGGTGCCATAACATGCTGGTTCCTGCTCAATTACCGGTGAGTCCAGTCTTTCTGGGCCCAAACGGGCTTAAAATGTTTGTTTCCAGTTAATCCCTCTTTATAAAAGCAGCGTTGTGTCGTCTGACATCCCGTGGCGATTCACACGTAAAGGAAGGGGGAGGCTGTGAAGTGCATTTCGTGATTGTATGTGTTTGTTGTTTCCAGGGTCACAGATGAAATTTTCAACTTTTTACTCGTCTGGTACTACTGCACACTGACGATAAGGGAGAGCATTCTGATGAGCAATGGATCAAGGTAGCCACTGCATATGTGTGGTTCAGTTGTCACAGGGGCATGTGGCTCATGGAATGGACTGGAATAGAAAATAATAGATACACAGACATAGATACATCCTAGGTGAGGTAATTTACCCCTAGCTGCCTTGGTAAAAGCATATTGGACAACAGAGCACAGTAAATTTGCATGTTTAAAAACAGTGTCTGTAATTGTCACCTAACACGTTGTTGTTCTGAGCAGATGCATTAATGCTGGTGATAAATCCAACTCTGTTACCCCCTTTTCTTGTAGAATAAAAGGCTGGTGGGTTTCGCATCACTACGTCTCAACATTCTTGTCAGGTGTAATGCTGACATGGTGAGTTACGTACAGTATGTCGGTCACTTCCTCTCTTTAATTTGTACTCCAGGGAATATTTACGGTTTAATTCCAGCTAACCTTTCCTGCGAGGTCACTTTCATATCTCATGCGTAAACAAGAGGGTGATTGGATTGACCCCAAGTATTTTCCTCCTGTTTTTTTTTTCTTTTCTTTTCAAAGGCCGGAGGGGGACATGTATCAGATGTTCCGAAATCAGTTCCTGGCCTTCTCTGTCTATCAAAGTAAGCTTGCCACAGACATTTTGCAAGCACTGTCTGTGTTTTATTGTGTTGCTTAGAGATCCAGATACTTGACCTGAGAGTTGTGTGTTTTAATACTAGGCTGAGAGTACTATTGAGCCATTTAACGATAAAGATTACAATTTTATGAATGGAGTACAGCATAAGTACACATATTGATCAGCATCAGGTCACCTGCTAGGTCATTAAGTGATGTAAGGTGTGTTTAAAGGTTTGACATTCATTCAGGACTAACTGATTGCTTGGTTTGCTTGCTTTGAAGGTTTTGTACAGTTTCTCCAGTATTACTACCAAAGTGGCTGCCTCTACAGGTTAAGAGCTTTAGGAGAAAGAAATCACCTGGACTTGACAGTGGGTAAGCCACTTCGTTGTGACTGAAAGTTCTCTCGAAGCCAGTTGGGTTGCAGTTAGCGCTGTGTGCTGAATGGGACTCAGAACATATCAATTTCCGTGCTTAGTGAACAAACTATCACACTGGGGCTGGAACTGAGGAGTATAAATAGATTACTGTCATTGGTGGAAAGAATACATGGGTGTTTTCAGGGTGCTATCAGGTTTCTGACAAAGCCACACATGCATACAGCGCAAGTGAGAGATGAGCCTGTCACTTGATTTTTCATGCATGACAGAGGACCCTTGGAGGTGTTAAACTGGCCCTGTTTTTGGTTTAAAAACACATTTGTAGCAGAGTTGGCAGTTAATTGTTTTTTTGTTTTATGCTTTTTGAATTATCCTCATAAAATGTATACAATCCTTGAGAGCTGCAGTTCTGTATTTTTCACATTTTTAGCTAAATTTCAGGTTATTTTAGACAAATTAAGGCTAGCATGTATTCTTATCATGTAATGAGGGACTAAAACACTGGATTTTTTTGGGTCCAAGTTAGCTTTCCTATTTAGATTTTGCTGCTGTTTAACAGGCTAGTAAATCTGTTTAGGTTTCACTGAGAAATTTTGATGCCATTATTTTTGACTGTGCTGTTTTCAGAGGGATTTCAGTCCTGGATGTGGAGAGGACTGACCTTCCTCCTCCCCTTCCTCTTCTTCGGCCACGTAAGCACAGACGCTCTCAGTCGCCACCTGTCTGTGATGTCACAAGGACATTGACTAACCTTTGTGACTGACAGTACGGGGGGGCTGGGGAGGGGAGGGGGAGGGGGATGACATCCAAAGAGCAGTGCGGTAACGCTGAGAATGTGTCAGTTGAGAGGGTCGGTCCAGCAATGAACTCTGAACAGTGGTGTGATCACAGCTGTACAGGGCGTTCCTACAGAGCTACAGTGGATCGCAGACAAAACACGCACAGTCCAGCACAGGACACAGTGAACAGAGCGAATACTAGTGTGTGTGATTCAGTTAAATATTCTTTGCCCTGCACTAATGAATAGCAAAAACAAACAATTTCCAAAAAATTATTGTTTTGACAGGCAGTTCTCATTACCAGGACCTAAGGTCTATTGTAATGCGACTTACAGAGTTATGAGTTCTGGCGTTGTTCTTTGTTATAAGCTAGGCAGACTGGAAGCAATATCAAAGTAGTTCTTTATCTTCTTGTGTAACTGAGACCTTCTTGTTTTTTGGGGGGTGTTTTTTTTGGCAGTTCTGGCAGTTGTACAACGCAGTGACCCTTTTTGGGTTGTCCAGACATGAGGACTGTAAGGAGTGGCAGGTGAGGATGAAGCTGCTCTTTTAATATTTAATACTGTCCTGTCTTCTGATTTTTTCCATCAGTCCTATTTTCTCTGACTCTAAAGTCATCATTTCCCCTTGTTTGATAGATTAGGCAGCTGGCTCTGATGAGCCTGTCATTTAGCAACGCCTGCGCTGTTGCACTGTGTTTTTATGACAGCTGCTACAACCTTGGAAAATGTTCTTGATCCATCTTCTAGGACATTAATGATTAATTTTGGTGATGAGTGGGCCTCCCAGTCAACGTTAGCGGACAGTGACAGTTCCTTCTTATTACAAAGGGAACTCAGAGGCTCTGCCTGCCCAAGGTTACTGGAGGATGAGTCATGGTGTGTGTTTTTAAAATTCGCTGTCTGGGCGTTTGTGGTAATTGCTTCTCTTTTCTGGGGGGGGGGGTGGCGGCGGTGGGGTTGTATTTCAGGTGTTCATGCTGGCCCTGACGTTTCTTGTCCTCTTCCTGGGGAACTTCCTCACGACGCTGAAAGTTGTCCACCAAAAGATCCAGAAAAACAAAGAGGAAGTACAGAAGAAAGACTAAGAAAGATAAAAAAAAAAAAATTGTTCTCCCAGAAGGCCAGTGGAGTAGCGGGCAGTGAAATGGCACTGCAGAAGAGAGAGAGTGGCATTTTTACCGGAGGATTCCACAAAGTAAAGGAGATCTCTCTCTCTCTCTTTACCTCCCTCTCTTGCTGTCACTCTCTGGGATCTTAATGACGTTCCTGGACACCGCACCATTTGATAAAGGTCATGGCGAGTTTCTTTTGTTTCTGGTGGGTGATCCGTGTAGTTCTATATCAATTCTCACGCACTCAAGAGATCACGGGGATCATGTAACAGCTGAACCACTGAAAACCTTGGAGTTTTCATTCTGCAAGCATATGAACTGTTTTTTTTTTTTTTTTTTTTTTTTTTTTTTTTTTTCCCCAACAGATTTGGATTTGTGTGCGTGAGTGCATTGTGTACGTATGGGGAGATCAGCTCTCTCTTAAACTTTATGCAATCCAGAAGTAGAATAAAGACGTTCAGAAATGCAATGTAAGACTTATATAGAGTGTAGATAGGAATAGAGTGTAGATATGCTATCACTATGTTGCCCTTTGATCAAAGTGCATGCATCACATTGCAGACATGTTCGCCTGCTCACCAGTGTCTAACTGTAAATTCTCTTTTCCATGACCGTCTGTCGTCTTGTGAGATTTCATACTGATTCTGGGAAAACGAATATTCAGGAACCTCTATTGTTTAAACAACAATGTGCTTTTTTTACAAGTAGAAAAAGTCACTACACTATGAGGTAGAGTAGTTCTGAGCAGATAACCAGTGTTGGTTTTCAGTTCCTACTTGCTGTAAACTTGTGCAGTAATTCAGCTGCTAAACCTGCTGAGATCTCTGGATTAATGTGATCTAATGTACATAGTTCTGCAGACAATGTGCCAAAGCCATAGATACATGTTGCCCATCAATCTTAAACCCAAACCGGACAGCAGTACAACTCGGCTTACTTTGACAAAAGTATCCATCTTGTATTAGTTGTAGTGGTTATCCATTTCAAAGGTCCAAATAACAGTAGCTCATAGTGGCAGGCTTTGACAGTTGCCTTATCATTTTCAGTGTTTTTTTAAAACTTCTGTTGTCTTTTTTTTTGGTTTTGGGAAAAATGTCCTGTTTACAGACACCTGCTGCATTATCAGTCTCTGTTGAATGTGTACTGGTCTGTCAACTTAGTCTTTGTTGCATACACACTGCTTCAGTTACCCATAAGCCATCCATGATGGGTGGAAAACTTTGCATTTCATTTTTCTGCGATAACCGCTGTTTCATTTAGAAAACAACAAAAAAACATTTGATCCATATTTCTTGAAAAAAGAAATGGTTACACTTGTGACATGGCCGCCACAACGCACAACAAAGGTTCTCGTTTTTAATTTTTTTTTAAAACCCCTCTCCCCTTGCAAATGTGTGATAATGCTATGTCCATTGTATTGTGTTCACTTCTGTTAGAGTCATGTAGCATGGGCTCTTTTCTGTGTCAAAACCTTGGCTTACCCTGTGGAATGGCAGTGGCCCATGCATGAACATAAACTTTTCAGCTGAAGTAGAGCAGGGATGAAATTTTATTCAGTGACAAAAGCATTTCTCTGTCGCATATACACTCGGTCAGTGTACATTGCCATAAAATGAATAAATACAGCTCTGCTGGAATTTTTTTACATGTGCCTTTTTCACTTAAGCAAGAAGCACTGTAGAAGAATTGGGTGATAGGGGATAAGTCATGTTCTTTAACCTTGTGTACGCACTGACATTTTTATGTTAAAGGGGTGGCTTGCTGAAACAGCTGTGAACCAGTCGTAGTGCCGCGATGAAGTTGCGCATCTTGAACACTTGGTGGTGCTGATGTAACAAGTTCACAGCACAGAAATCCATGGCGCCTGAAACTTGAGGTGATCTGAGGTGAGAGAGAGAATATCATTTACGCCATGTTTGCCTGGCTCGGAGATTGGATCTTCATCCCCCGTTTGATTTGTGTGAGTGCGTGTGCGTTGGTAATAACCTTCCTCAACATTTTTTTGATCGTAAGTTTGTCAGCAAGGCACATACTGAGCCATACACTCCTCCCTATAATGTGTTCTTCACAACACTACTAAATATAGCGTATTAAATTTAGGACAGCAGTGGGTGAAAATCCCTTTAGAGGCAATACTGCTGTTGTACCTCCCCACATACTTTATACAACTGTCCACCAAGCAAACAAAGATTATCATGGAACAACAATGTGGACCGCTAAGATACTGTGGGTTACAAAAAGAAGAATATCCAAAGTGAATTGACTCCAGACATCCATTGATCGACCACCATGTTGTGGTACAGATTTCCCAATTTGCTAAATTTTAAAATTGGCACAAACACTTGTGTAAGTGAGTGTGTGTGTGTGTACCTCCTGACCTCAGCTAATGTTGGGTTTTCAGTGTAGGCCACAATCAGTCTCTGAGATGTGTAATGGAATACAGGTTTTTCAGATGGGAGGGTCATTATATCACTTGGAATCAGTGCTGACAGATAAATTGTATGTTGAAGAACAGCCAAGTTGTTTGATAAGATGTGTTTTTGCTTTAGGATATCAAGTTGAAAATAAGAAAGAGCCAAGATTATGAGTGATGACTTGGAAAATAAGACATGCACTTCATAACGCTTATTTTGGTCAGTTGTAGTAGTATCTGTTATCCAAATGATCTAACTACATATGACTTTTTTTCTATGAAATCTGTTAGGAATGATACTGATTTGTGTAACAATTCCAGTTCTCACAGGTAGATGGGGTTGACTTGATGTACAAAGCAAAAAACAATGCAAATGTAAACTGCAGTAACTGATCCAACAGACAGTGTTATAACATCACAGGGAGAAATGTTTTGGTCTCTTTAAAAGAGGAATCTTATTTTCACATGGGGAATTTAACATTAGTTTAAATGAGGAGAAAGTAGGCTATATTTAGCTACTTGGGTGTTGTCCAAATCTTAATTTTCTGCAAAATGTGTTTCTTACAAATGCTACAGCTAACAGATTAGGTGACATTTGTACATTTGGATCATTTTGTACCTGTCCGTTCTTAACAACGTTTTGGTTTACACGTTTTTTTTTATTATTAGTTCTGCAGGGAATGGAAAGACTTCAGTTCTACCTAAAGGCTCCTTGTAAGGATTCACTTTCTCTCAAAGCCAGGCCAAAATCCTTATTATGCTCCATAAACAAATTCATATTATTCAGTACAGATTGAAAACATATACATCAAATTAAATGATCCCAAAATGACTACTGTGCATGGGAAGGAATGTCTAATTTCAATGGATTTGGGTCTTATATAAAAAAAAGATTAAATTAATCCAGTACCAAAAATACAACAATGCTCTTGAGGGATTATTATTTTCTAATAGCCACTGAGGAGCTGTTGGTCTTATGACTCAAAGCCTTTGTGATACAAAAAAACATTAACAGCGTGGAAAAGTCTGTAAGACGTAATTCCGCATGTCTGGTATTTCAAAGGGCGTTGTGTCTGCAAATGGCATCACAGTTTGTCTTACCTCCCCGTGTCATGTCCTGTGTGAATCACACATCCAGCAAGTAATCAGAAATAATTATCAGATATTATTTCAGTTTATTAAAAAAAAGTGGAACTGTGTGAACACAACATATAAAACCAGTGGCAGCCAACCTTTGTGTGTTTATAGAAAGGGGGAGAAGTTGATGCAACAGTTGAGTAATGATCAAGGATCAAGTTCAGATTAATCACTTGTTTTTGCATTGATTGCTTGGAGAGCAGTTGCACTTTGGTGGAGGTGGAGGTGACAACTTTACTTTTGGTAAAAATGGGTACAGTGTGTAGAGTAATCGGAATAATTCAGATTTCAGCATCGAGGATAGTTGCAGTGAAGTGACAGGCTAGCAGCATTCAGATTCTCCCCAGCGATGTCCTCCCTATGGGGTCTGATCCAGCCAGTACCCCAGACAGCAGTTTCCAGTTGGGTGTGTGACAATTCAGGCACTTGATAGTGAGCAACACATTGCTGCTGGATTTGCTAAGAAACCAGCTGCTTGCACACAGGGTTCACAATGTAGAAAAAGTATGGTCCTGTTTGGCACAAAAGTCATTACAAAATAATAATACAGTTATTATTACAGTTAAAAAAGCAGTGGATTGTCTTTGGCAGGAGCAGAGGCAGAGGGGTGAGAGTGCTCCCAGCCCCCCTGTCCGTCTCGGCCCCATGCAGGTCACGTGATCACAGGATGCTGCATGACCCGCCCTTCTTGCGCGCGTGTCTCGCCCTCCGGACGGCCGCCAGGGCCCGCTTGGTGGCCTCTCTGAAGATGTCCTCCACGTTCTCCCTGTACTTGGCCGAGCACTCCAGGTACAGCTCCGCGTTGATCATCCGCTTCGTCTCCTCACCCTGCGGCGGGGAACAGCAGAAGCACACACCTCACTACCTCATGCCACGGCCAGATGCCTGACACTGACACTGATCGAAATTGGGGCTCATCTCTCAGTTAACTGTGGGGGTAGCGCTTGTGTATCTCATGAGCCCCTGATGAGTCCCTAGGTTAACTGACCCCCCCCCCCCCAGAAGCAATGAAGTTGTTGTGAATGCTTTGCAAACAACAGGTGAAGCATGGCCTCTCAAACCCAGGAAGGAGAGCTCCTCAGGCAGGCAGCTGCAGCCTGGGGGGGGGGGCTGTCCTACCATAGTGTCTGGGAGGATTCCTGTTTCATCAGGGCAATTAAACATAATCTTATTCTCATAATTACTGCCTGAATTAACTCATTTCACTGCTCCCTTGACTGACAGTATTAGCAGCTGTCTAACTGTGGAAAGCCACTGGGCTTTTGCTGGGACAGATTGCAGATGGATCCGGTTTTTTACCTGGATGTACGTGATGGGAGCCTGACCGAGAGCCCAGAGCCTCCTGGTTCGCTCCTTGTCCTTACGCAGGTCTGTCTTGCAGCCAATCAGGATGGTGGGAACGCCGCGGCAGAAGTGGTTGACCTCTGGGTACCACTGAGAGAGGACACAGGGTTCAAACAGGTGTAAGACTGACAGAGCAAAGATAATGTCACCTGTGACATCTGGTTGTCAGCTTACTGTTAAAAGGAAAGCAGATGACTTTTTTTTCACCTTTGGAAAGCCTGACCAGCGCACAGCAAATACCATTAAAGTCCATTAAAGGTGCCTGTTACACAGGACATGTTATCAAGCGAAAGGTTCCCGTGAGAGTTACTAATTATCAGATGGTAGAACAGGTTCGATACAGCATGATGGGAATTTTTGAGATACCACAGATTATACACGCACTCACACTGGGGGGGATGGGGGAGGGACTGTCACCTGGTGGAGTGTGTTTTAATGGTCTCCTTCACTTGGAACCAAAGTGTCCTGTACCTCAGTGTCCTGCGGTGAGATTTATTTAGCAATAAGGCAGTTTTAAAGAGCTGGCCCCTGGGCCCGCAGGTATGTTAAAAGGCCAGACGCACTGGAAGAGCCAGAAAACACAAATCCTCACAGGGGCCGTCACTGATAAGCAGTTTTTAGTCTCCTGGGGGATCAGACGGGAATGTGTTTGAAGGAGACTCCAATGAAAGGCACGCGGTTCAAAGGGGGTGGTATTAAAATGATGAGCAGATCATGTCAAGTGAGTAGGAGTCCCTTGGTTACCACAGCATCTGCCCCTGTGCCTGACATTCTAATGAAACGGGACTTGCTGAGGTACTTTAATACGGTCAGTGCTGTAAAACCTTGTTAATCTTTTAAGGAATCTGTTTAGTGATGACTAACACGTGCAACTTTATAACGTTCTTCTCTATTTCACCTTTTAGGACACACTAATAAATCTGTTTTCTGTGGTACTTCCTGCGTGACCCCCTACCAACACCCACAAATATAACAAAAATGTTCCATTGAAAAACGAACACACCTAGAAGTTTAAGGTTCACCTGCGAAACCTGGTTTTTGTCTGTACTGAAAGATGACTTTTGTCGTTAGTTGATTCTCCTGTTGTTTTGAATATGTATTTTTATAACAACAACCCAAGTGCTGTCCAGATCTGGGGCTGCATACAGTACCAGTCAAAAGTTTGGACATACCTATGCATAGAAGGGTTTTTCTTTATTTTTACTGTTTTCCAAATTTTAGAATAATAGTAAAGACATCAAAACAGTGCAATAACACAAATGGGATTATGCAGTGACCAGAAAAGTGGTAACCAAATCAAAACTGTCTTATATTTTAGATTCTTCAAAGTAGCCAAGAAATATTTTTTAAATAAGTTTTTGGGGAATACATAGGCATCAACTTCACTATTTATATTTGTCTAAGAAACTAATTTCAAGCATTTAAGCATAAGTCTTTAGATCAAAATATCTTTGAATGCATGCTTTCCATTATCTTAATCAGGCGTGTCTGAACTTTTGTACGTTTGCAGTCATGGCATGATGCCATGGTATTCTGTAGTCAGGTGTGGGCAGTGGGTTTACCTTGATGAGAACATTATCAAAGCTGGTGGGGTTGGTAACGTCATAGCAGATGAGCACCAGATTCGCATTCTGGTAGGAGAGCGGCCTTAGCCTGTCATAGTCCTCTTGACCTGAAACATGAATACACACAGAGACCGTGAATCTTATGCTTAGTTTCTGTGCTTGCAGTTAGCACATCTTTAGCTGCTGTATTTTAATGGGGCTTTATGGACCTGATGCGCCTTTTAAAATGACATAATCCCCACCCCCTCTACCCCAGCGGGATGGAAATAATCTTATACAGAAGATCAAGTCTTCTAGTCTTTTAATCCCTCATATTCCACTGTAGTTGGGGCTGCCTGCTGGGTCAGGAAGACTGTGTGGCTGTTGTGTGATGAAATTCATTTATTATATTCTGCTAATCACATATACTTACAGCCTGTCTATCTAGTATGTCCCAGCTTCCCTTTCGAGATATCTGGCTATAATATATTTTTTTCTCATGCTGGCAGCTTGATCCCATTTCATATTTTTAGTGCAAAGAGCCGTCCTATCCTCCAGAGAGTTTTGTTTGGATTTTTCATTCTATCGGGAAAAACACCAAAGGCCAGCTACTGTATAACAGACATTCTAGCTGATATTCCCCCCTCAGATTGAGGTTGCCTGCTATGAGCTTACTGACCTTGTGGCTGATTTTATCTCTGTGTGGGGTGTGGTGAATGTATTGTGCAGAGTAAACAACAACAATAGATTGTTGTTGAATTTTAAACCTTCTCTTTATGAATTGCAGCTAATATTTCACTACTGTATTTACACTGATCGGTCTGTCCATTGAATGAGGGTCACCATATGATGATTGGGGTAATATTTGCTTTTCACTTGTGCCAATAAAGCCAAGTTAAAATTTAAATTCTCCACTCAGCACATGAGAATTAGATCACATTTCTGGGAATAAGGTAAAGGATGATGAGAAACGTGTTATTTCACAACAAATTTTGCACTGGCCTCACCTAGGAAATGTAGGTTTGACAGGAAGTGTTACTTCATAATCATGTTTTTTTCCCCAAAAGGGGAAGTACAAATTAAAGTAGCAGTGGCTGTTTTTGCATGAGAGAATTTGTACTTCTGTCCATGTCTGTATGCAAGGACTTCAGAATGCCCATTTATTTGAAAATCATCTGAAAATGAACATAATCACTGCTCATTGGTACCTTATTGGCATACCATCACACTAAATCCAAAAAACAGTTCTAACAGTGACCAGTACAACTGCAGATGAAATTTTTAATATTGGTGGCTAAAATGGATAGTATTGGAGTTGTTATGTTGTTATGCTTGTGTTTCAGCGTGTGGCTTTCAAACACAAACACATGGCACTCCAATGATGAGCCTACATGATGTTCTGGCTTGCACTGGTTACAGGAATGGTTACAGGAATGCGTGTTTGGAGTAGCAAGTTCATGTCCAGTCATTCAAGTAGACATGAGTAAACATAAACCAGTCAGTAAAGGCACTAACATCAAAGTTTGTATGGCTTAATCTGACAGATACTGTACTGTGTGTTTTCAGAAAACCTTTGATTATTTTATTCATTCTGTTAACTTTAAACAAGTGCTGTTTCAGCTTTCTACTCTTTATACGCACGATTATGAAGTTGCTTTCTTAGTAAACAGCTTCAAATGAATGTTGGGTCACCAATCAGGGAAAGTAAACAAACTCCTGCACAGCCTCTCAACACGGACTGAAGAATGGTCCATAAAACATTCAGGGGCAATGTCAACAAGCTGTCACGACTGGCGAATTCACAAGGGACAACTCTTATGGAAGTGAGGAAAAAGCCAGAGGGGATTTCAGGAAGTCCCGCTTGATTTGAAGCAAGAACAGATGGGGATATTTTACTGAATGACCAAACAGTCCATAGTACTACCATGTCACTCATCTACATGCAGTGGCTTTATGCATGTTTAATTGAAGTGAGGTCTGAGCCGCCAGCACTGAGGCAACGGGGACAAAGAGCCATCATGTCAATCTGCAGGAGAGGAAACATGAATGAAGCCTTTGACTCTGGCTGGCTAGCTGTCCTGAACATTGACAGAAAGGACTGACGCAAAGGCGTGCTGGTGACGAGGTGTGCTAAGCCTCAACTTCCTGCCTCTCGCTTCAGTTTCCTGTAAGTGAGGATGCCCTGTGAAGGCGTTTGGCCCAGATAAGCTGCAGCCTCATGAATTGGGGTACAGAGCGTGGCTGCCAGGCTGTTCAGTTCTCAGAATAATCCGTATCATCGGCTTCCTGGAGCGGTGGAAATGAGAAGACATAGACGCAGTTAAAAAGAGCCGTCTGAGGGTCATTTTGAAAGAGGCTGAGTCTCGTAAAGTAATTTTAAAAATTTCTATGCCATCAAAAACAGTCGGCAATGGCCTTGCAGCTAATGTTCCTTGAAGAATTTTGACATCGTCATGAAATCTCAATTAAAGGAGCATCATCATAATATCTGTCTTTGGCAAGGACTATGGTTTGGGTCTTTCATTAATGAAAACTGAATGACTCAGATGAGCTTTCAAGGTGTCAAGGGTTGCTATAACCAGAGCATACTGCATGATAAAATTTAGGCTGATCACTGAGGTCTCACAGCTTGGGACTACCATATTCAAATTCAGATTCCTCTTTCAAGCTGAGCAAACGGATATTTATTTAAAGCTTGTTCCATCAAAGCTCCTATAGAATACAAATGACAGCAGACCTCATGGTCAGCAAGTGTCCATACATTCGGAATACTCTGAAAGTTACGCCCACGTTAAAAGGACCCAATGGCTCGTATAGCTCCTATGAGAAGCCTATCAATTGTTATGGTGTGCATCACTCACTGCTTGTTTTTTTTTCTTATTTTGTTTTTATCTGAGAGCAGCATCTGTCTCCACCACATCCTCTGTTGCTGTGGCAGCAGTCTGTTGCACTACAGAGTGCAAGTGCATGCGGCTCTGTACTGCGGGAGCCACCGTGAGTGAAAGACTCTGGTTTGGCGGTGTCCCCCTACCTTGACGGGAAAAAAAAATAAACATCTCCCTGGCCCCAGCTGCCCTCTATACGAGCTATACGAAGGTGACGCTTTTATTGTTGGCACCACCTCCGTCGCCAAGCGTGTCTGTTCTGAAATAGCTCTCCTTGTCTTTCTTGAAATAGACGGTGGGTGACATTGGGCAACAGGGACAGCGTAACAGCAGAGGGGAAATAGTTGGAGAAGAGATGGGGGGGGGGGGTAGGCAGCTTCTTCAGTTGCCTTGGCTCGAGCTTAACGCTTAGCGTGAGTCACAGAGGATCACTGTTGACCCTGATATCTATATTCAACTCACAGCTGTTCCCTCTGGCTCGGTTCTGGCTCGCTGCCTCCCTCTCAATGTGCATTCTGGGTAGAACACTTAATTATAACACACTTGAAACACAATTCCGCCCAGTGTTACCCAAAAGATCTCTCAGGCTGTTAAAGAGAATGGCTGAATCCTCAGCAACCCAGCCCACTGACCCACAAGCCGTTAAGCACATCTTTTCAGAGATGAAGTGTCATATGCTCTGAGACCACTTGGAACAGCTGTGTGCAGCGAAATGTTATCATTCTAAGGACCTGCCTTTATGGGTTGATAGCCAAGAAAAAAATATTCAGATTATACAATTATGATTACACTGACAGTTGTAAAATCTGCACTGACATAACCTGACATATAATGTCGTTGGCCTATATGGGCTTATTCTACTTTTATGTTACATACAGTTCAATAGCAGCCATGCTTTACCACAGTGATCTATAATAAACATCGTGAGTGAGGTTACAGCAGTGTGTCCAGGACTTTGAAGATAATTTCATGGGTTGTTGAAGAGAGCAGCCAACCCCATTGATCTGCAAAATTGTGAGGGAATTTTTCTGAGATGAAAAGTTGTATGTGCTGAAATGCATTATAATGACATAGGTCAAATAACTGCTGAGGCACTCTTACCTGACTGCCTCTACTTCTTTGGCATTTGCTAACTTAGAAATGCACCTATTAACCTGGGAGGTGATCTTGCTTTTTCAGTTTTGACGTCAGGTAACAAAGCCTTACAGAGACTCCCAGAGGGCAGTCACACAAATGATTCATAAATTGCGACATGGGAGTTGGGCCAGTGATCATTTGACAAATACATAACACTGACAACTCAATGAAAGCACCAGACACTCAAAGTGACTCATTTATAGGTTGCGTAACTCTTGTTGCCATGCGCAGTTTCACCTAGCATATTGTCTGGCATAGGATTACCTCATCTAATGTATGCATGGGACCTTTGGGGCACACCTGAGGCTGTTCTCGCTGTCTCTGGTTTTCTCTGCTAGGCACATGAATGCCTGAAATGCTTCATTAAAGATCAAGGCCACAGTCCTCACAGTGTACTGCTCTCTATGTTTCTCACTACTTTTTTTACGAAGACAATTAAGATTCCTTACAAGGAGGAAGACATTAGATTTTACATCACTGGCATGCCTGGTGTTGCCTAATGGCCCCACACCCATTTTTTTTTTGTCTCGGTATACCTGTTCAGCAAGGTGTGTGGGTGCACTTGTGTTTTGAAGGCGTGGAAGTCCCCCCTCATCCCTCACCTGCTGTGTCGTAGAGGTTCAAGCCAATTTCTCGGCCTCTGTACCTCACAGTGGTGAAGTACTTTTCAAACACAGATGGAGCGTATTTCTGGAAAACAGAACACAAAGGAAAAGGTTTTGTTGGATTTGTAAAACTGTCTCGGGGCCTTTTTTGTTGAGTAAGAATGGCATTTGTAGGCATTTTGTTTGTTCTTGGTATGACAAAGTTAGTACAGAACACCAGGGAAGAAGAGTGTATCAAGCTCAAGAAATCACCAAGCTCATTGTAAATAAGTTGATCAAACCTATCCTATTTCTCTGATGGTTTTCAATTACTCTCCCATGATCACAGAGGTCGTAACCAGTGTAACCCAGTCAGCAAAACAGTGTCAGTAACATTTTATGAATACTAGTCTGTGTGTTTTTTGGGGCTGTAGAATACCCAGATCCCACACAGACAGAAAACAGTGCATTTCTCCAGAAAGCATCTGAATAACATAACAAACAGATGGGCTCTGGTGCAGAGGCAGGTAAATATGGATGGCGGACAGTGTGCAGTCAGCACAAACTAAAACCTACACGGGTGTCAACCCCAGGAGAGCACTGTAAACATGTGGGATGGTGAAAACTCTTTAAGTGAGCAAAATATACATCAGAAAGAAGAAAATGAATATGCAACATCAAAGAATTGTAATGCCACTATTCTACTTATGATAGAATGCTCGAAGTGCTACAACTGTTACTGACTGAATTGCCTAGGTGTTACTTCTAAGTTTAAGAGCAGTTTACCCCTTGGGCATAAATGCATTTTGGGGGTTATAAAAACTTTACAAAACACAAAACTTAAAAAAAAAGCTTAGGCAAGAGAAACCTATCACAAAAGCACAAGTAATGCAGTCAGTTGACGTTTGCGGCTACATTGGAGGAATTGTAAGCTTTGGTGGTTAAAACAACCATTACCTTGACTGACCAGAGGAGGAAGCGCTTGACAGCCAAAAACCACTAAAATTAACAGTTACCATGACAACATAGATGGCCATGCTCAGTCTGAAATTTTTTTTGGCCATTTATCGCAGATGTGCTTGTCTCTGTGTAAACAGTGGTGTGATCGTACAAGATCAGCAGCGTGGACACATCTCTTCTCTGCATTAACGCCTTTGGTCTCAGGGACTCTAAATCTGTGAGCAAGTGAACTCCATTCCCTTAGCAATACAGTTTCAGCTTCTGTTTCCTGATGTAAATCTGAGCATCATGTATGTGTACTGGTTTTGAAGACAAAAAATGGAAATGTATTTCCTATCAGACTGATCAGACGAGTGTTTATGAAAATTAATGTGATTCACCAAACAGGTGCTACAGTAAAAAAAAAAAAGTTAATATTTCCTCGACAGAACTGAAAGAATTTCATGCTTTCTCTGAGTTAGCATTCTTGTGTTTATAAAAGTTTGAGGCTTATATCTGAGTATTATATTTTGGACACTGGGGGGATGAAAAAATCACTCTTAATTTTTAAAAATGAAGACTAATAATACTTCTTGTACTGTTTACTCCATGTGGGTCAATTGTGTTTTTAGATGGGTAGAACACCATAAAATCAAAACTAGAAATACAGCGCAATCATAATCATTAACTTAACACCAGGAAACACCACAGACACCGAAAGCTGTTTATGTAAACACCAGGGTGGCGAAAAATCCCCAAAGCATGGCATGAGATGCTCCATCATGATGTTTGCTCAGATGTGAAGTGAACTCGTCTTCACGGCTCACCCACTTGTAGAGGTGATGGCTCATCTAAAAAACCAGTGAGCGCAGTCTGAAAGATGCTGTTTTCCTGTTCCACTGGGGGAGCATCACAACATACAAATGCGCTATATTTATCAATTTATGTCAAGGCTATTATTATCTTCAAAATAGCAAGCTTCCTCAAAGACACCTATGGATCACGCAAAAGAAGAATGCCCTGTCTGTTAAGGGACCATTGAACTGTCACCTATTGGGACACATATTTTAACAAAATGTGGCACCTGTGTTTCCATGGGTATCTGAAACAATAACCTTCCAGTTATGAGTCCAGAACCCTATCCACCTCTCTACACAAGTCACTGCTCTACCCTATCCATATGAGAGCACATAGACTCAACCATTTCTTCAAGATCTTTGGTTTTTACTATTGCACCGAAAAGGAACACCTGTGTCAAAGATTAGAACTTAACAGGTGTTGGATTATTATTATTCTGGAGAAATGTAGCCCAGCAGAGGGACTGGCACTATTTTAAGGCTTACCTCTGGAAAGTCTCCTTTGGCATACACCATGAGAAGGGAGGTCTTCCCACAACCACCATCTCCCACGATCACAATCTTGATCTCCTCTCTCCTCCTGGCTGTGCCATTGCTGACCGCTGAGCCGTTGTGTGTCATGATTACGATGCGGATACACCAGACACTGAACGGAGCAGTGCTACCATCAGTTCCCCCAGGGACCCAGACGCCGGGTCAGGGGAGCCATGCTTGTTCAGAGGTGCGAACCGAAACTCGACTGGGTGGAGAGGCCGGCTTGTTCAGGCAGGCAGGCAGATCACAGCCTCGTCATCCTCCTCCGAGCTCAGGTCTCTCAAGTTTGGCGACCCAGCCGCCTTGTCCGGAAGCTCCTTTGTGTATAACCTAGCCCTGCTCTGTTACGCATGCAGGAACCTGCAGTTTGAAAGATGTGGAGGCCGGCCCCTCCTCTCTCTTTTCTCTGTCTCTCTCTCTCTGTGATGTCTCTCCCAGCACTGAGTGGAGGAGTTAACCGGAGCTGCTTGCGGTGTGCAGGGGGATGGAGCGAATTAGCATGCAGCAGGTTGCACTCTGTCCCTGCTGCTGCTGCTGGTTTTAGGCCCACCTCCCACCCTCAGGGGCATGGGAGTCAACAACCCAGTGACAGCATCAGATCTGCCCCCATCCGACACAACACTCCCACAGGCCAGCCACAATGGGGTTTGGCCCTCAGCTTTCGGCCCCACCCACCCAGCCTTATATGTGACAGAAAGGTGTGCTGGGCTGCCATACCGTGCATGACTCACTTTGTTGGGAGACTGACGGGCTACTGGAGTTCCCACGCAAAGGAAAATTCACTCAAATTCAGCAAAAATTTAATCTCAGACACCTTTATTGATGTTATTTATTTACTTTGTGTACAGGGGATGGCATTTACAACGGTTACTTGGATGGAAGGAAAACAACACAAACAAACAAAAAAAAAACCCAGAATAAAACACATTCAAACATGATCAGGTTAGCTATATGGCTCCCCTCATTCAAGCTGAGTGATAAGGTGCATCAAATAAGAGCCCAAAACAGGAGAAGTTAGAAGTGAAAAAGGGATTATTGCTGTCCTAAAAGGAGAAACATGATAGCCATGTTCTCAGATTCACCCAACTAATTTGACAAATATTCTACTCCAGCATATTTGCATCCAATACTTTAGTACAGTATTTGGTTCATAGTACACCGGACAAGGTGCATCTTTTGGTTTCACAAACAAAGTCCATTTTAGGGCAGGTTGTTGTTTTTCATTCACACCGAATTAAAGGTCACACAGCACAGCTGTAACTTTTGAACAGTGGGCTTTGTCAAAATAGCCTCTCATTCTTGTCCTGCTGCAATCATGCCAAATAAGAGGTGACAGATTTATGACCTCAACTACATTTTTTTCCATACACCTAGAATTTTACCTGGGAGTACGGCAACCTTTTCATTCACCAGTTGTAAACTGTGACAAATCAAACAGGTATACAAAGTGATAAGTCTGTACAGATAAGTTGCGATAGCCAGCATGCAAAAACGCATGAAAATGGTCCCTGCTTTGGCTGTCGCTAAGTTTCAAATGGCCTGTAAGTCTGCCACAACAACTTGAGCATCACCAAAATCACACACATTTTAGTATACAAACAAGGATGTAGAGAGTAAACCTAGGCTTTGTCCTAGAGGTCAGTTTCAAGCAGCTCTACTTGCTTTGAGAAAGGTGTACAAACTCAGTGGTATGCAGTCATTCCCTTGCATCCAGCAAAACTCTTTTGCATCACAGAGAGAAGAACATGTTCTGAAGATCCTCTGGTGTTTTGATGCCACCTAGAGGAATGTCATCTAAAAGATCTCTGTCATATTTCAGTGCTGTCTCCACCCCCAATGCTGCCAGATGAGAACTCTCCAGGCATTGTGGGGTTAAATGACTGGGTGCTCTGCATACTTAAGTCTGTGTTGATGCGTTATGCTTGTGGTGCTCTCATTACACAGTTGTAACTGAAATTTAAAATGTGCAATGCGTATATGTGCATGTTTGTATGTATGCTTTTATCTTGTATTTAACCTGGATTCAAAAGGGAAAGGTTACACAATTTGCTGTGTATATGTTGTTTCCTGAAACTATGCAAGGCCATTTAATGTATATAATGTGAATAAGGAACATCTTGTATTCAAATATCCTCTAAGCAAATAAAAATTTAAGAACAAGACATTCTTGGAAAACGTGGACTGAACACACAGACATGATTAACAATGGTTTTATTTTGATGGGCTCAGTGCCAGTCGGTAAACATATTAGAAAACGTTACGTTTTGGCAGTGCTTTCTTTCGCAGATGTCAATAAATCATAAAAAAGAGAATGAATTTTTAATTAGCTTGTGTAAACACAAGTCTGTTTCTGGTTTACTTTCACAGTGAATAGATAACGTTGTATAATTCTACATTCTGTGATCCGAACAGGACATTTATAAAAACGCAACTGGTTTAATCAGTGAATTACATAAACCCCTTAGTTTAATTTGGTGTCCTCGGTCAGAAATGAACGACTGTTGCTACCTTCGAATGCAGTATGCACATTCCAGTTATCTGCGCTGGTAACACTGCGCGCCATGTTTGCTCGGGACACCGGAGGAACAAGGCATTCACCTCCCTTTCCGTTCAGTACAAAACCATCATGTTCATGAGCCTTTGCGACACAATCCCAAGCGCACAGCCAATCGGTGCCCTTATAACATCGTCTCCAGTTTTTTTACGCAGCCAATGGTTATGGGTTATGCCAACAACAACAAAAACACTTTGTCCTTTTACAGATCCGTACCAAATGTACCAAATGTACCGTTCGTCCAAACTAACGTATTTACTTTACAGGGAATTGAAGCTTAACGATCCCACTGATCCTTTTGTTTGGGAATAGTTAATAATGGTTTATCTACGCATAAAGGATTCTATCATTTACCATCACAGGGAACGACAAAATGATCCCAATTCCCATTTACAGTTTAAAAAATGGCCAACAAAGGTGACCCTGTGACCCGCGGTCAGGGCTGACGTGCTTGTGAAGATACGAAAGGGCTAAATTAAAATTAACAGCCGTTCTACACAAAACGCAGTTTGCGCTGCGTAACATTTCCGACAGTGGTTCATATGTAGAATACCCACTGTAACGACATACCCCGTCTTGTTCAAGAGTAGACAACGGCGAGGGTTGCATACCAGATCCAGTGAGAACACAACGGCAGGTGGGAGAGGCAGAGGCCTAACAGTATTACAGCAGAAACAGATGTCTCCAAGCTACGTCAAATAATTACTGCAGATTTTTTTCCTTACCGCTTCGTTCTGTTGGATGTAACCCATTAATGGTCAGTGTTGAGAAACTGGCATTTTCCCCAAGTTAAAACAAATATTGTACATTTTACGATGCCTTTCCTGTTTTAGACGTTGCAGTGACCTTCAGCGTTTATTCTGAAGCTGGACCTACGTTGTTATTTTGAAACAATGTAAAATATCAAGTAAATTCAAGGAGGTTCACACAAGCTTCTTCGATTTATAGAAACGGGTTTGAAATTCACAGTGCCGACCAAAGGAACAGTCCAGAAACAGTAACAATCGTTCAAAAATACACCCACGCACATTTTATATGAGTACATGATCAATAAACTGGATTAAATCTTTCTTGCGCGATATTCGTGGAAATGTTCTTTTTTGCGGGATGATAAATTGTCGAATTCTAACCATCGGGGTTTTTTTTTTTATAAAAAGCCAGCTGCAAGCTCTCCTCGGTCGTCTCTTTGAGATTCTGCACTACTGCTTTAAAATGTTTTTTTTTTTTTTTTCCTCCCTGTCGATCGCGTGGTATGCAGTCAGCTCAGACGCAGGAAATGGTTGGCAGGCAGCCAGATTCTCAGATTACGGTCGTTTACCAAGGCTGTTTTCGAGAAGACAGCTGAAGAACGCAGCTAGGCGAGACAACAGACTGCGCCACGAAAATGGTTCTTCTTGTCGGTTGTGCCAGATGCATTTTCCCACTACACATTCCAGCCGAAGCCATCCTGATCACCATTGATATATTCTGATTTACATTAATAGAGAAAGACTGAGAAACAGTAACATTTGGAGGATTCAAAGCGATTCTTCCGAGGCAGATTCTCGCCCAGCTATGGCGCAGCTTGGTTTTCAGCTCTGAAAGATCAGCTTTGTGTGGAGAAGCCATTTTGAAATTACAAACAATAGAGAAGCCATTACAGCAGTTGATAAAAACAGTCGCCTTTGAAGAAAAGGGACAGGGAGAACCGTCCTGTTACGCAAATTTATCCCTCAGACACATTTGTATTATCATTAAGGCATCGCCTTCTTCATGGATTACGTTTACATAATATTAAGTGTAAGTTCTTATCTGATAAGAAACATTTTTGCTTAAATTTACATTTCTGAACACATGATTTTGCACTGTTTGTTATGTGTAATAAAACTTGAATTACTAAAATGTGCTAATTAAACTAAAGATTCAACACAAAGCACCTTAATCATTGTTGCTTTCTATATTGTCTCACCAGTTATACATGACCAAATATGTTTTAGGCTGCAAGAACTACATGAGGTTTAGTAGTTTTAGGACAAAATCTACAATAAATCCCCACCTGTAATAATATAAGACGTCCATTTAAGAACTTAATTTCTCGTATCTTCAAATTGATGATTGTGAAGCTTTTGACGGCACGCCTGTCTTTGGGAAGAAAGAGGAAAGCATGTTTGCATATTACTAGTCAGAGACATTGCTAGAAGATTCTCGGCAGTTTTGATGGTCAGAGACCAGTTTCTTGAATGTCACCGTCTGAAAGATTTCAATAGAAGGCTTGTCTTTTTTTCTTTTCTTTTTTTTTTTTTAGGGATGGCATCCTCACCCCATCTAAAGAGAAATAATTTACATTAGTGGATTTCAAGATGAGGCTGAAATTGTTCCTTTTTCCTTCTTCGTATAGGCCTGATACATATATATTTCATCAGAATGAAAAGGTAAATATTTTCAGCATTTTTTCCACTGCTTGGGTTGTGTTTTCAGTGTTTCATGATTCCTCCTACTACAATGTATTGGTTAAAGAAAACATAGGTTAATATGTGCCTTGACAACTAGATAAATTAAAATGCACCCTTGATGCAAGGTCAATTGCTTTCACTTACCTTCATGGTTGAGAGCATTCATTTTAGTAACAAGATGAGGATTCTAAAATGTAGTTGTTTCTACAGTTGTTAAAGAATAGCTTTTAAATAAGACATTTCCAATGTTATAAGCACACTACACTTTGTGCTAAACACATTTTTTGAGAAAAAACATATTTTGATGCCATTTTTCCAAAAGGGGGGTTACTCTTAACAGTTAAAAATGAACTACTCAATAACCTTGCACCTGTGACATGGTATTTTTAAAATCTGCATTTATAATTCTGACCTGGTTTGTTTGCTGAAAGGTGATCAGCAATAGACTTAAAGCCTTAAATGGAGAGACACATGGCATGCAAATTAAGTATTAAAAGGAAAAGAAAACAATAGGCACATAACTCATTACCTTTTGTGTCAATTCTTTGAAGGATAGTTCTTCAAGTTACAACGTTGACACTTTTCCTTTACAAGGCATAAACTTTAAACATCACAGTATTAAATTTCTAATAAAGTTATAAACAATAAAGCAAGGTAAAAGAGACTTACATATTGCTATACTCATACTTGGCCACTTTAGTGTGCAATGTCAATGATGTGCCTTTACAAAATTAAATAAACATTTGTATTATTGTATATTTATATTTTAGCATAACAGCAACATAACAAACTAAAGCAAGCTGTGTATTCACTCGTTTTTTTTTTTTTTAACTTCAGAATCGAAATGCTGACATATGGGTGTGCCATGACCTAGTTAGGACAAAGATGGATTCCAGGAAGGGAAAAAAAATAAAAATATAAAATGGATTACGTCCAATATTATCTTCCTTCTTCTCAGATCCATTAAATGGTGCAAACATTATAATACATTGATATAGTCCATAAAGAGAAGAAATCAAGCATAAGATCCCTTTTGGAACCATGGAAAACCACATTGGCCATTTGTTCCCACTGCAGAAAAATGGCTACCTGTGCGCTTGGCCTCTCCTCTACACTCTGTTGAAGGATGTCTCGGTGCAGCTTCTAATAGAGAAGCTAAAATGGTAGCTTCAATCTGATTGGCTTATGGAACTCACTGTTGTTAACCAGCCAATTGCCCAAGCACTGCAAAATATCAGACAATGTTCACAATGTAACCCCCCGTTCCGCATATATCCAACTACATAAAACGTTTTTCCAAACAAAAAGATTAATAATGCAAGATGTTTCCTGCGCTGAAAGGACACGAGGCAAAATGGAACCTTTTTTCTGATTGGCTCCTGTCGCCTGCGTGCTTTAAGTAAAATAACAAACACTTAGTTGTCCTCTAGCCCTGTAGAAGTAGAGTCTGTAATAAAGTACTCTGCTGTGTCCACATGGTAGAAAGAACAGCAAAAAAATCAAAAAACACTGTGAATCGCAAGGGTAAAATTGTCTGGGAAGATTACAACTCATTTCTCTGACAGTCCCCTAAACTAGAGGCGCTCTTCCATCTTGTTTCCGTTTACGTAAATCTAAGCGGCACATTCAACGCTTTTTAAATCTTGAAATTTCCTGGCAAATGTGCAACCGCGACTAAATCATACATCGGCGATGTTTCGATTTCCCTCTGAAAATGACATATTATTGAATTTTACATTATTTTAAAATCTCACGGGGACGGATTTTCCAAGGTATTTGAGTATCGAATGTGCGAAGAGATGGCTGAATCGCAGCTAGTGTAGCTCAATAGTGGTGTATTGTGGGAGAGACCGAAAACCCAGACCAGAGGCACACAATATGTGCTGGCTCGCAAAAAGGAGGCAGGATCCTTTAAAAGCATGTAATGTAATCAGGGAAATGTAAAAGATCTCGCCGTTTTGGTAGAATAAAGTCTCGATCGGAAAAAACCTACATCATGTCCAAGCTCGGAGAAAAAGGCCGGTTGAATGAAGATCACGGGAGAAAGCAGAGTTCAAGTGAGCCTGCTTTTCCCACCTTCTCTTCTGTCTGTTTCGGTAATGGGGACCAGCTTTAAGCCCCATTACCGACCGAACCATATTTTACAAGGAAGATTGGCATAAGTTGTTTGTTTTATCTCAGCATACTCTCAATGCTTTTCCTTCTGTTAACATTCTTTTGCAGGTTTGGCGAACGGAATGGAAAACAGCCATCCCGTTTGCAGCTCAGGGGAGAAACGTAGTCACCACTGGAGGAGTTACAAGTTGATTATTGACCCAGCGTTGAAAAAGGGATCGCATAAAGTCTATCGCTACGATGGACAGCATTTTAACATGCCCGTAAGTTAATTCTTTTTTTTTTCCCCCACATTTGAATGTGAAGGGAGTACGTGGATACGTTTGTACAATTGATTGTCGCAATGAATGGTACTAAGTAACAAACGGTCTGAACTCATTTGCACAGCACCTGACACACTGCATCAAAGTGTCTCAGTACTGCCGTGGTTACGAACACCCTCAGTGAGCATTAGAATAATAAAACAATATACCCTCTACTGATTTACTCTACTACTTTTCAGGGGGATTAAAACATTTTGTAGTAAGCGTGCATACTTGCGCGGCGTGGAGCCATGCTTGAATAGCTAGGGAGCGACTGCTTGGGTGAAGTGTGTGAATTAATTTGACAATGTTGTAACTTTTTTGTCTTCCAACTGGTTCTCCATCAGAACACGGGCATGCCGCCGGTGGACACCGTCCGGGACCCGAGAATCGGTCGTCTCTGGACCAAATACAAGGAGACTGATCTCCCGGTTCCGAAGTTCAAGGTAGTCACACCCCCCTCGCTGAACTTGTCAAATGTGACATGTGCGGTTGCATGCAATGTTTCAACGTTGTTTTGAGTTTGTTCAGATGCACAGGAATTATTATTTCCACTGAAAGACTTGTTGCTTAATTGCATATTGTTGTAGACATTTGCGACACTGTTGTCAGTATTTTAGCCTACATATTTTTGCTAACAATGCATGGTCATGCAGAACACATATATAGCCTACACGCATGGGCGCTACGCACACTTGTTATGCATGCTTGCAGCTTTACGTATACATTTCAAACGTGTATATAGGAAAATCGCATATTTTTAAAATAATTACATTGTTTCCTGTGAAGCGATGCGAATGTCCTGGAGCAACTTACATTTTTTGTTGTGTTTTCTGCAGATCGATGAATGTTACGTCGGCCCTGTCCCTCCAAAGGAGGTGACATTCGCGAGGCTGAACGACAACATTCGGGAAGGTTTTTTGACAGACATGTGCAAAAAGTACGGGGACATAGAGGAGGTGGAGATTTTGTACAATCCCAAGAACAAAAAACATTTGGGAATAGCTAAAGTCCTGTTCGGTTCTGTAAAGGCGGCAAAGGATACTGTTCAAAATCTTCACAACACTTCTGTGATGGGAAATATTATCCACGTGGAGCTCGACCCTAAAGGTAAGCTGCCTCGAAAAATTTATCTTGTGATTTTGTCCTCTTCTGTTTCCGATTCATATTAACGCATAAATAATGTGGACTTAGTAGATGTAAATTTATAACGCGGCCCGGAAACGTTTAAAATCCCGTGCTGAAATTTACGGCATTTGTTGCTTAGTAACCGTATTGTGTCATATGCTGTCAGAATGCGTGTTTTGCTGAACGGGCAGTAGGTCTACCTATTTTAACTGGACTATACAAAATTATATTAAATAACCTGGATATACAAGCTGCAGATAAAGCGATAGTAAAATGTTCAGTTGAAGTGATTAAGTGCACCTTTTCCGACGTACCTTCACTTTTAAAGTTTGCGTTTCTGTCATTTGTTACTTATTCATATAGGCATAGGTCTACTTGGTAGACTATATGAACCGTAAGGCTTACAGATTTGAATTCGAGAACTAGGTTGCAAACAACACGTAATTGATTGTAAGTTTTTAGAGTCATGTTCTGAGTCAAATTATCCTCTCAAAACGGTACTTCTAATAATCGTTTTTTAATTTACACCGTACGTAGTTTCCTCACTTCATTTTGTGTGTGATGTTGGCACATTTTCTTTGAAGACCAGAACTTTTGCTATTGTTCTTAAAAAATGTTGGGATTAATTATTTTCACAGCCTGACTTCGCTTTCTTCCCTTAAAGAGACAGCAGCACGTTTCCTCTGAAAAGCCTTCATTGCTCTTATCTCAGTATGGAATTTTGTTTTTGACACATCCGGCAAGAATGTGTCTAATTCTGGGGGATTTGAATTTGGTAGAAATGTGACGTTATTTAAGCTTGAATGATGGATTCCACAATTTTGAGCCGTAGATGCTTTGCATGTTTAATATTTAATGTTGCAAGTTTTCACATTGTATGTTCTTAGCTTCTGATAACTATATTTGCTGCTTTTTCTGACAATGCCCTGTGTGAAAATTGATTAACCATAAAGGTAAATAGTAAAGTTGTACCCCCTTGAAATTATGGTTCATCAGACAAATACACACCATGTGCCGTGTTTGTGCAGCTCTATACAGAGGATACGCTTAAATGAAAGCCATTCTGCAGAATACAGCAAGTCACCCTGCTCACTACCACCAATTCTTCCCAACCTCTCAAACAGGTGAAAACCGAATGAGGTACTTCGAGCTCCTGATCAACGGTTTTTACACCCCTCGGACACTTCCGGTAGGGGGCGAGGACACCCGAGAGGTTTCCCCCCGAAGCCTGGCCGACGCTCTTCTGGTAAGTACTCAATGGTGCTCACTGGAGTGGCTGAGAGCAGGTATCCAGGTTTCTGCCATTCGGTTGCTGTTTACCACGTGCCTACAGCTATTAGTGCTATCAAGTGCTTATTTTCCATCAGAGAAGGATATTTATCTTCCTAGCTGGCTTCTATCTAACTACTCTCCCTCTCAGATTTTCACCCTAGAGGTGTAAAAAAAGGCATCTAGGGTCCTGTGAGAGTGTGTGTGGTTGGTTGTACCTAATGTCTAAGAACCAGCCTTACAGAGGCTTAGGATACTTTTTTCCAGGTAGCTCTGGTAGATCCCTGATGCTTTTTCAGAGAAGAGCCATAGGCATCCTCTAATGCGAAGCTGTGCATATGCCTTTTGGGAGTGCCGCTTAGGGAATTTTGGCACGAGCGCTGTCGTGGCCCTCACACCGATTAACATCAACAATGAACAAATTGCATGCGAACAGTTGCAACTCTGTTTAATTCCCTTCTCAGTCCTGGGGAGAGACAAAGGCATGACTGTAATGTCTTTGTACACCTTTGCTGGCAAATACCCAGGAAATTGTTCATTTCTTCACCAACTGGGCTTGGTTCTGTCTTATTTGCACAGTTCATAGTAATAGGAGCCTAAATTGTTTTTTCGCCACCGGGCAGGAAGGATGTCCACACAAACTGGGTTTGAGTTTAATACCTGCAGCTACCCTGCTGAGGGTTTGCTTTGTACACATCTCCGATGCAGATCAGACTGAAAGAGGCGCCAGCAGATGGGAGTGAAGAGTTTGATTCCGCACCCGGGGAGAGACTTTCGTTTTCTCTGACGTCCTCCTCCCCCCTCAATCCTCAGACTGGATTATTTGCCACCTTGTTTTCTTTTCTCTTTGTTCAACTGTGGTGCCATCCCTGGATTATTTCCTAAAACGATTTATTTGTCATTTCTCAACCGAAACCAACTTGCCTCTTCAGAGACAGAGTGGTCCACACCCTTGCAGGGTCTTAGTGGCTTCTGTCATCATTGTGTTTCACTGTTAACGTCAGTTTCAGTCTTTGTAACTTGTCTTTGATGTGTTTTTTTCTGTATCTGCCCATTTTGTTTAAGAGACAAAAATGATGAATTCGACTGAAATCATGGGGTTTTTGCTTTAAATATTTCTAACAGACACTTTTGTTTCATTTGTGCTGCAGGCACATTTTGTGAACTTCTTGGTTTTGAAACCTGGCTCCTCAATTAGCTTAGTTAAACTGACCAACACCGTTGTAAATGAAGTGTGGGCAACACAGGTGTTCATGCCAGTGTTTCCCGTATGAGATTTCGGGCTTTGATTTACTGTAACGTGCACGGCATCCTTAAAAATCCTTTGACTGTGTGCCCTCTAATGTGTGTAGATAGTTAAAACCATTTGTTTGTTCAGCTTCTATTTAAACTGCGGGGCAAAGTGAGAAAGGCCCCCATTATTTGAGATTGATTGCGCAGGCCTGAGAACTTTCCCCAAGCCCCTGCAGGAAGCAGTGGGCCTGGACACTGACAACCTTATCAGCGATGCCGTTTTATCAGTGCCGCAGGTGGTAAAGTGGGGCCCAGTCTGGAATGTGCCGCAGCTCCTTGTTTTTTATCTGTCAATAGTAATGGGCCAAGGGGTTTGATTGCAACCTGCACTTTGACCACATCCACTAAGAGGCTTCCCACCAGGCCTCTAATGTTGATTATAATTAAAAATGCCACTTCCCTCCCTTTCAGAGAAACTTTTTTTTTGTTTTGGCAGTTTGGACCCTCTGCTGACGTAATCGTGCGGTAGTTTTTGATATACCTCTGTGTGTTCTTTACTGACCCTTTGAGTGAAAGTGAAAGGGCCATTCAGACACTTTCTTTTCTGTATTCATGAAGATGCATTCTAAGAGAAGTAGACACGAGCTCTGAATGAACAGAATGAGTAAAGCGTAGTTGAGATTTCTTTTCAGTTCATGTACGGATGACAGGAGTTGTTCAGACCGCTGGTGTGGATGGCAGGACCTCAGTCACTGTGTGAAATTTAATCTTTTCCTAGGCCATTGAACCGGTTAAGAGGCTGTCTGAAGGCAGCTCGTCCACGCTGGGGGGGCCCACCACCCCTAACAGTATCAACACCCCCCTCTCCCTGGATACGGCCTACTCCAGCCTAAGGCAGGACACGCCCAACAGCTTCGGGCACACGCCGCAATCCCAGGGTACCCCGCACACCCCGCGGCTGGCCGGCACCCCCTTCTCTCAGGACTCCAGCTACTCCAGCAGGCAGACCACCCCAGCCTACCAACCCAACCGGGCCGAAGGCTCGGGGGGCTACAAGGCCCGGAGGCACGAAACCAAATTCCAGGATGCCTACAACCGCAGGCCCGAGCGCCACTACGTGCACAACACCAGCGGGGCCTACCGGAGCTCGGAGCAGTCGTCCTTCTCCAGCCCCTCCTTCAAGCCCCAGCCGCCCCGGCCCCCGCCCGAGCCCACGCCCACCCCGCCGCCCGTCAGCTCCGGCTACAAGTCGGCTTTCTCGCCCTACCAGGCGCCCCCTCCCCCCGTGTACCCCCACACGGAGCCCCCGCTCCACCACCCGCCCCGGGAGCAGGAGTACCGCCGGCTCCCGCCGCCGCCTCCGGCCGCCAAGCCCTTCCCTCTGGGCGGCGCCCCCGCCAGCACGGCCTGCATCGATTTCGTGCCGGTGAAGGAGAAGCTGGAGACGCCGCCCCTGCCCGACCCCCTGCCGTCCGCCGAGCCCTTCCCCGCTGCCCCGCCCAGCCAGACGCCCGAGCGGTGCCCGTCCCCTGGCACGCCCACCCTGGAGTCGGAGCGCAACAGCCTGGACTCCCGCATCGAAATGCTGCTCAAAGAGAAGAGGACCAAGCTGCCCTTCCTGAGCGAGAGGGACTCGGACACCGAGGTGCGCATGGAGGGCAGCCCCATCTCCTCGTCCTCCTCCCAGCTCTCCCCCATACCCCCCTACACCGCCAGCTCCCAGCCCGGCTACCACGAGGCCACCCCTGCCTCCCGGCCCTCCAGCACTGGCCTGGAGGACATCAGCCCCACCCCTCTGCCCGATTCGGACGAGGACGAGCCCATCCCGGGGACGGCTTCCCTGGTGCGGAGCTCGGGGGCCTCCTCACCCTGCGACGCCCTCTCCCAGGGCAAGACGGACAGAGGCAAGAGGAAGGACACCGCCTCCGGGGACCAGACGCCCACTGACAAAATGGACGTGGTAAGATCTCTTTGTCCGCCTAATGCGTTACTCAGTATGCACTTGCACCTGTCAAATATTCTCTCATAGCAAAGGCAGTCTCACTGACATTCTCACTTACTGCAGATGTGCTGAAGTTAAAGAGAGGTTGCATCCTGCCACAACTTGAAAGGCACAACTTTAAAAAAATTCTCTGAAAACACAAAAAAACAATAAAAAGAATAAATCTAGTTAACCTCAGAGACAGGAAGGTGTGTAGATGAGTGCAGATAGCAGAGGTCCTCAGCAGAGTCGACTGCCGTTATGCCAGGTGCGCGCGCTTGTGGTTTATGATGTCACCCCAACACGCTGCGAGACTCTGAAAAGAGGCCGCTTTGTGGTCGTGGTAGCTTTCGAAGAGCGCGAATGGGTAAAATCTGCAGAAATCTACATTTTTTTAAAGTGTATGTTTGTATAATGAAGCATTGCTTCTACTGTCTCCTGCATCCAGGATTTAGTCTGGAGTTTGAGTGGAGCTTTTATTTTTCCTGCAGAGAAATTTGACATCTCTCCCTGTGGTGCAGAAGTGATTAATTAGTTTGTTTTATAACATCTGTAAAATGCCTCTTTAGTTATAGACCACATTGCAGTGTATCTCCTCTTCAGTAATAGTGCCCAGTTCATAATTGCCCACTAGTTGGACACGGTGTCTGTGGAAATTGAGTGCAGACCAAAGGAAGGATGTGCCACCTCAGCCAAGATTGCTGTGTGTGGTAAATGGATCTTATTCCAGCTACTCAAAAGAAGGTCTTTATTATTGTGAAAGTTTGTGCTTTATTAAACTTTTAATAGAACCAGGGTCAAAATCTAGGCAACAGTTTAGCAGGCATTATGTCATTCATCAGGTGTTTACATTCGGAAATTAGAGCTTTTTCCGTTACTCAGTAATCTCCAGAACCAAATCTTTCCCAAATTGGGAACGAGTTGGCAGGATGTTGTTCACAGCTTCTTTGAACAGGGGCCTTTTACGAACTGGCTTCTGTTTTTCCCGTACCAGCTAATGTGTTTCCCAAAACCATGCATGCACAAATGAGTTGAGGCTGTTGAAGTTTTATTTTTTCATGATGGTAAATTAAACTGATAATCTAATAATATTATGTAACTATTTTAATGTAAAGTAGTGAGGGATTGTAAGAATATTGCAAGTGTACCTTATATCAGTTTTAAATAATGAAAACGAGAAATTATGAGGCAATCCCGATATATAAAGTACATACAATATCAACTAAACATATTTCTGTGCACATCAATGTCTTAAATTACTTAGGGAAGAGTAGGAAAGTACAAAAGGTACTAAAATATAAATCCCTAAAGTAACTAGTAAACACTGTCTCACAGAGAATTTTTCAGGTTAATTTAATAACCTCAAGGTAAAGGTCTGTTGATTTCACATGGAATGAGGTGAGGGTAGGCACAGTTTGTCCTCTCTGGGCAGCCATATATCCCTGTGTGTCAATGTCCAGTCTGTGCTCACTGAGCCAGCACTTTGTCAAGGTCTTTGGGTTTTTTTAAAAATTTTTTTTATTTTTTAAACCATTCATCATGGCTATGTAGCCTACCGTGATATACTGTACTTTTAAACTGTTATAGCACTCCGGTTTGCTTTGCGGGTTTGTTAGTGTGCCCATTTTGATGATGTGATTTTGTTTGTGCAGGGTTTTTATTTATGCAATTTCATTATTTGGTCAACACTTTCTGTTTTTTGGGATGATGCTGTCCTTTGAGTTGTACTGGGTCTGTCTTGTTGTAGTTGGTTAGGCTCAATTGTCAGTGGTGGGCCTTGAGGTGATACAAGAGGGGATCTCTTTTTTTATTCTAATTCATTTTCTCAGCTGCACTGTTTCCCTGCGTACTTTCAATTTCCCTTTATTGTTGTAGCATAGTTTACCAACCTCAGAATCCAGGGTTCTTACAGGATATTAATCCCATTTGGTTAATTATGCTATTACTGATTCTCACACTTAGCTCCCCAGTCTGATTGCCAGAGTCACTGATTCAGGTTTTTGGATCCTAATGGCATATCATTTTCCTGATAAAAAACATGCATACTACACACTGTCTCTGTTCCATGTTAAAAGTTCAGTTGCATCTATATCTCTGAAATGTTGGATTTAATTAGAAAATTTGTTTGATGTAGCTTTGTTCATTATAGTTGCCAGGGCCCAGGTCTGCCAGTAATGCACCAGCAGAAGCAAAGATCTGCTGTTAGCAGTTGTTATAAGGCTGAAGATGACAGCAAAATCAGACCAACTTAAATATATAGAGTAATACAAAGTTCTGGGGTTCTGTTGCAGTGCTGTGGCCGATATTGATATGGCTGTTGGACTCAAGCAGCATATTTTATTCAGTGCCCCTACCAGAAAACACACTAAATTATCTGTATGTTCCTTTAAATATATCATATATCCACCATATCACACCTCTTTTAGTAATATTTGTAAAATCCTAAGTGTGACATGAGCAGACATTTGTAACATTTTTCTGTTTGTGCATCTAGGTGTGCATATAGTGAGTTTGACACAAACACAATCTGGCTTTCAGTCAAGATACTGCTCAATGAGGGAATATATCATTCTGGTGTTTCTTCACATGACTGTAGCATATATTTTTAATCTAACTAAGCTTGAACAACAAAAGTGTCCCCCCTCTACAAATCTTACAGTTTTATTGTGTTGTAAAAGATGCCATGGGGTTCACAGGTTCTCTGTCTTTTCTCTCTTTATCTTTCCCCCTTTTCTCTTTCCATAAATGTTCAAGACAACTGCAAAGCTTTCAAAGGATTTCTCATTCTTTGGGAATGTAGTTGTGCTGAGATTTGTTCTGACAGGATTTCAGTTGCACATCTTTGGTACTCTGTGAATAGTAGTCACGATCTAGTTGCACACACAGCACTGACTCAACACCAGCAAATACTACTCCAAATTACAGTCCGTTATCTAATATTATGAATTGCGTTTTAACAAAGCCCTCATAGCCATAGAGATTCTTTGTGGATGTTGTTGGCTGGTGGTGACATCTGGGAAGGTTTTCCCTGGGTGGGAGGAGTAGTTGGAGCTAATGAAGGTTATCAGCCGTATCAGCTGAGGGTGAGGGTGATAAGTGAGAGGCTAGAGAAAGAGTGTATCGGAGTGCTGTGGTGTGATTCGAGTGGCTGTAGGGAGGGGAAGCTGTTGGCGTGGTGAGCCAGCAGAGTGGGAATGGTGAAAGTGGCCCCAGCTTGCACTTTTGCTTTTTTTGGCAGTTGGAAAAGGCGTCCCGCTCCGGTTTCATAACAAACAACCCAAGTGTCATTTTCCATGCGTGCTTGTTATGTCTGTGTGGGTGTGGACGTGCTTGTATTTTTTTGTGTGTGTGTGTGTGTGTGCGTGTGTGTATGTGTGTGTGTGTTTGTGTGTGCGCACACGCATGCACGCACGTTTAATGTCCAGTACTACAATGTCATTTTTTCCACTGCAATTATAATACTGTATTGGATTACTCCTCATGTTATTTCTCTTTCAGTGTGTCCTTATTTGAAAGGTCGCCTTTACTCATTTCACTGGTAAATTCAGATCATTTGTCATATTATCATATTCGCAGATCATGCCAATTAAATCATGCAGCTGAACTCTTTTGTTAAACAACCCAGTGGCAGTACTGTTTAACATTGAAATCATTAATTATGAGGTTATAAAAAGCTATATACCGAATCCAGTCACATGACTTCAGTGACGTTAGAAGAAGCCCTGTCCCATATCCCAGAGCTCATGTTCTCGGCGGGGCAGGGACTGTCCTTGAAGCAGCTCTTTCCTGGAGGATATGCAGAACAGTCGGAGGGAGGAACGGAAAGATTAGGCTGTGTGTGTGTCTGTGCGTGTGTCTGTGCGTGTGTGCGTGTGTCTGTGCGCGCGTGCTTTTTTGAGTGTGCGCACATTCTTGCTTTTGTGAGGATGTGTGCGGACAACATGTATTTGCATGTTTTTGTATGTGTGTGGGCACGTGGGTGCATGCTTTTGTGCGTGCATCACACTTTGTGTGTGTGTGTGTGTGTGTGTGTGTGTGTGTGTGTGTGTGTGTGTGTGTGTGTGCATGCAAGAGAAGCCGCCGGGGGGGTGAGACCTCAGTTTGTGGCAGAGACAGACCGGGCCGGTGAGGGGTCTGCCATGATCAAAGGCAGCAGGCAGTCCTCAGCGGGTTCAGAGGGGAGGTGAAGCCGTCAGCGGTTAGAGGCCGCGGCGTCCCACCACAAGGATTTCGGCAGCACTCAGCCCCGACCGGAGAGGAGCCGCAAGGCTCTGTGCTGCAGAGAGAGGGGGGAAGAGGCTCCGCATGAACGGAGGGGATAGGGAGAGGAGGAATGAGAGGCAGATGGAGGAAGAGTGGGAAAGGGGGGGAAGGGGGCTGACTCACTCCGTCTGCTGATGAAAGGGAAACCCCCTCTCGGCCAGTGACGCTGCGACAGGAGAATGACGGAGCAGCCTGCCTCACTCCGCTCTTTCTCCCTCTCCCTCCCCCTTTCTCTCCTTCTCTCTTTCTCTGTCCCTCGCTCTCTCTCCCTCTCTCACTCCGTCTCTGTCTGTCCCCTCTGCGATCCCTCCCGCCCTCCTCCCTGCCTGTGTATGAATTCCCTCCTCCGGTCGAGAGACCGTATCTGTGGTTATGTGGTTACAGGGGTAGCCGCAGGAATTGGATTTGGGGGGGTGGGGTGTGCGGGGAGGTGGGCGGACCTGTTACTTCATATTCCCTAAATGGCCGCGAGGCAGAGACGATCGCTGAAAGACAATTACGTCCCTTAATAAACAAAGGATGATGGTTGCCATGATATGATCTTTAATAGAAATCCTTCACGCGGCGCTGAGTAGCTTCCTGCTGGCGTTCCTGCCGATAGCGTGTTTGCCGGGTGATGATTCCCCCTCGGCCGTGTTTGTCTTGTTAAATGAACGGTCTCCCGGCTGAAGCGGCTCCCTCGTGTCGCTCCGGCTCGCCTTGTCCTTAACTGTCCCCTGTTCCCCAGATTAGCGCTCTCTCTCTCGCTCTAAACCGCAGAGATTCAAACGGCACAGACCTGACTGCTGCTCACTGCTCCTCGCTGCTACCGCTAATGCAGTCAGGACTGCAGGATAGTCACACGTCTGCTCCGTGCATTATGACATGCATGCTGCTGTTTTGCAGGTGTTATGTTAAGAATTAAAAGGCTGGTGAAGTGACAAGCCGTGGTGCTGAAGAAAACACAACAGCGGCTGGCGCGTTAAAAGCCGTGGGGAAAAAGAAAACATGCAGCTGAGCCACATTGTTTATTTATGAACACTTGACGTAGACAAGAAGTACATTTCAGTCCTGGAGATAGTTTGTTTCAAGTTTTGCAAAAGGTTTCAGATTATCTTTTGTGTGTGTGAAAATATTGTGCTGGAGTGTGATGCCTGCTTTTATATTCACCAAGACATTTTTGCATATTTCTAGAGACATGTGTTATCAGGTTTTGCGAGGAGTCTGGCCTTGCAGGTTGAGTCCCTTTGAAAAATGCTCTCAGTTTGTGACTGTGGAGGGGGGAACTGCTTGTTGGGAACAGGAAGTTGGTGGCAGCCCTTTGTACCTTTGTAGATTCTGTGAAAGCAGTGGAGACCGGGGTTCTCCTGCTGCCCCCCTTCCCATATAAGCGCCCTGTAAAGGAAGCAGCCGTCGCCAGCCGGTTGGTTTTGTCACTGGTTCGGGTAATGCTGAACACGGGCCTCTGGCTCTTGTGTCATTTATAAAAATAAATAAAAGGGCTGGCCACAGAGCCTGTGTTTGAGATGCTGCTTAACAGCAAGCCCCCCCCACATTCTCCCCCACCCCCACCCCTAAACCCGCTCTCTCAACTTCAGCGCACGATGACCTTCGTGTTCTTCCGGAAAATTTTGTCGACTTTGAACACTGACCTTGACCGCCTCCCATTGTTCCCGTGCGCTTTGTGTCGGGGGGCCTGAACTGGGGCAGTGGGGGGGCTCTCAGTCCACAGCTGGGGCTGTTGAGAGCTGCCCTTGACGCCCAGCTGATTGTCCGCCAGATTTGGCGCGCAGCAAAGCGCCGCTCGCCGTCACGCGGCCTTCATCTCAGCTCGTCGTCGGAGCCTCATCGGGCGGCCGTCCGGATCCATGTGCGATGAGTTGATTAACGGTGAAAGGCACCCCAAAGGCCTCCCTGACCCTTTGTTCCTGTTGGCTGAGGGGTGTGAGAGACTGTGTAAAGACACATACATGAAAGATGATATTCCAGTGAGGTCACTGAGTGCCCCCCCAACACACAGTGCTTTTAGCCCCCTCTTTTGGTCACCTTAGCCATTGACCGTCACTGTAAGCCATTGCAAACCAATGGATAAGTGATATGATAAAGTGTCACCTGTAGATATGTCTGTTTGATTAAAAATGTTTTTAATGTAAATGTAAACAGTTTTAAAGTATTTTGGAGTAGTTTTAAAGTATTGTTACCAGCACACACATTCAAAAAGGGCCCTTTAACCATTGTCATTGTTCATTTGTCCTTTGAAATGATATGAATATGGATTTACTGTTGGGCCCTAAATAACTCTCATTATAGCCATTACAAACATTAGAATTGACAATCAATGGGTTATAATGACATGACCTTTTCAGCCCTATGTCCATTATTGAGCATTGAACATTGAATTAAAACTTGCTCATACCTTTATAATGATCACAAAAATAAACACAAGCCTTAGATGCCCCTGATATGAAGTCTAAAACAGTGTCTTTCCTATGAAATTCCATTAAAATCACAATATAACTCAATCTGAAAACAAATTCCGCAGAAGCCATGTGAGGTATAAATATATGGTTCATATACAGTATATGGTTCACTGTCATCGGAGTTGAAAGTCTTTTCACCAGACAGTGCATGATACATACACCCACAAAAAATATTTTAAAAAATGCAGGAGGCTATGATGCCTTCAGACATTTCGAACAAGGTACAGAGGAGCTAACGAGCGTGACTGCTGGGGAAATCTGTTGCTGTATATTCACAGCGGTGTAAGTGTTAGCGCCGTTTTCGCTCTTTAATTTAGAAGGGTGAAAAGAGCGTCAGCTGGTAATTTCGGGGTCAGGCGGTAACTCGCGGAGGCGGCGTTTGGCGTGTGAGAGGCAGCGGAGGAGCCGCGGGAAGCGTGAGCGGATCTTCAGGGCATATTGTTCGCCATCGCGCGCCCCCGTGGAAAACTCGTACACAACACAAACAAGCTAGAGCCAGAGGCATGTGATTGGCAGTTTAATTATCTGACCATTATTAAACCATTGATTAAATTTTGTGCCATCTCTCCACAATGAGGGTTGATGCCATGGTGTAGCCAACACTGGGATGTTTTGCTGTAGTTTATCATTTTCAGATTTTGACTCTTAAGCTGATACGACCTTATAAGGGTGACTTTTTATATTTTTAAAGAATGTAAGTTATTTTAATTCTTTATATATTTTCATACTTTACCTCATCGATGCACACATGTACAGTCTTTTTGTCACACACACACACACACACACACACGTTATCAGTCACAGATTTTTGGGAGAAAGTATGTGATTGGTTCTTGTCTCTCTCTCTCAGAGCCACCAGTCCTCCGGTGAAGACATGGAGATCTCGGACGACGAGATGCCCGGCACCCCACTCGCCAGCGGCGAGTGCGCCAAGGGCATCGTGGTCAACTCCTCCGTGTCCTCTCTGCCCCCCCAGGCCATTCCCATCCCCCCTCCGGGGTTCCCACCCCTGCCCCCTCCCCAGGCAGGCTTCCCGCTGCCGCCCCCACACCTGCCCCCGCACCCGGCCGTCCCCGGGCCCCCCCCGCCCCTGCCCGCGCCCCCCCACCCCATGCTCCACCCCCTGCACCCGTACCCACCCAACATGATGCCCATGATGCAGGTGGACCTGGTGAGCTGTCTGCCGCAGTGGGGCAGCATGCAGATGTCCTTCCAGATGCAGACGCAGATGCTGAGCCGGATGATGCAGGGCCAGGGGGCGTACCCCTACCCTCCCTTCATGGCCGGGGGCGGGGCCATGCAGTTCGGGAACCCGTATCGCCCCTTCTCCATAGGAGGCGGGCCGTCCGCCGGCATGGGGCACGGGCAGCCCTGGCCCCTCCCCGCCATGCCTAAATTCAACCCGGCGGTACCCCCGCCGGGGTACGAGCCCAAGAAGGAGGACCCGCACAAGGCCACCGTGGACGGGGTGCTGATGGTCATCGTCAAGGAGCTGAAGGCCATCATGAAGAGGGACCTCAACCGCAAGATGGTGGAGGTGGTGGCCTTCAGGGCCTTCGACGAGTGGTGGGACAAGAAGGAGCGTTCGGCCAAGGTGAGCTGGTCAAACCCAAAAGCATCTGGACGTGCTCCTCAGATAGTTCATTGCAGGGTTATTGATTGATTGCTGGGTCATCTTTTTGTTGCAAAGATGTGCGACACAGTCTCATGGATGTGCAGTCGACATAGTGCATAGGAAATGCTGGAGATATGAGTTACTCTTTCACAGTGAACTTTATGCCTAGAACTTTGCTAAGGTTGCCTGGATACCTTGGAATGTTAAGGGGTCAATGCCACATTTGAATCTTTTGAGATGTTTTCAGTCAAATGAACAAGTCAACTGTCTGAACATTAATTTTTGCAGAACATTCAATTAGCTGTTTTTTTTTTAAATAATGAAGGGTGATTCTGAACAAATGGTAAGTACTTTTGTAGTTGCTGTCTGTAAGTTCTAAGGGTCATAGTTTTCAAGGGCCCATTTTTCCCTGTTTTTAATGCTTTTCATATGAGCTAATTGGTGTCAGTTTTTGCATTATGATAGCTGTCTAACTTTGTCACACTAGAAAAGAAGTGGGTGGAAAGAGAGACATTTACATGCTGCGTAAATGATTTTAAATTTGGAAATTAAAACATATTCTACAGATGCAATTATTATTTTTTGTAATTTTTTAGCAGACATTTTAATAAAATATTAGATTTTGCCCACATCCAGGGTGAAATACAATACTTTGTTAAAATGTTTTGTCTCACCTGTTCTGTCAGCCAGAACTGGATGTTTTACTGGGACAACTAAGATAAAATACCCTACACTAGAGCACCACAGTATTTTTAACTCATTCTTCAGTCCCATGCAGAGATGTTTGAATAGTTGAGATTGAGACATTATGTCCTCACAGAAGACAATACGTAAGATTTGTAAATACAGTACAGTGGATGGGTTTGACTGCCTAAAGCAGTGAGGATTTTATGGGTTTTATACTGTTCTTTTACAAGTGGAGGGAAGATGTTTCTCCATTCATTACTGTGGGATGGGTTATGTGTTGGGTTTGTGTGTGTGTTCATGTGGGTTTTGAAGTTGAGGGGGCAGTAGTAGTAGGACTCTGTGTAGCATTTTACTGTGAATTGGAATGACAGACATCCAGACCACACACAGTCCTGTGTTGCTGCATTTGATTTTGACAGATATGTGGTTTGAGTGCCTCTCGCATACCAACGAAATGTGATGTGTTTTGGTGAACGCTTCCAGGCGTCTCTCACCCCGGTGAAGTCGGGGGAGGGGAAGGAGGAGGAGAAGGAGAAGCCTAAGCCAAGGGAGCCCATGGCCTCCAGCCTGCTCGAGAACTGGAACAAGGGCGAGGGGCTCGGGTATGAGGGCATGGGGCTGGGCATCGGCCTCCGGGGCGCCATCCGGCTGCCCTCCTTCAAGGTACAGCTGATACATTACATTTACATTACATTACGTTTTTATTACATTACATTACATTTACATTTATGTTACATTACATTACATTTCATTACATTACAACACATTTACATAATGTGTATTTACATTTGCATTCACATTACATTACAGTTTAATTATTTAGCCAACACTCTTACCCAGAGCGACTTACAGTGTGCTTCTATGCTAATGTTAACATTATTTTATCAACATTACAAATTACTGCTGTTTTACTATTGTGAATCTTTACAAGAGAGGAGGCGGAGAGATGTGAGAAGAGATGTCTGGAAAAAATGCAATGGCTGATTATATTAAGTTAACATTAGGTAGTGATACGACAGGGCCTCCCTTGATGGATTCCCTGATGGATTCCTGCACATAGACTCCCTTCTCTTTGTGTGACAAGGCTGAGAGACCAGGCTGCCACTTCACCGCAGACACACCCAGTAAATGCCCTGCCCAGTTAATGAGCAGATAAGCAGCCAGCTGAAAGGGGGCGAAGCCCAAACTACCAGCTAACTATCACTTAGTCTAAATGCACCCCGGAACCTAACCGAGGCACAAAACAACAACAGTGATTTATAACAAATTATAAACAGAAACAAATATGCCATTCTCTGTAATGCTAGGCACGCACACAGTTTAAGCAGTACCTTCTGCTGTGCCGGCCTCTTGGCGTGCCCTATCCACCCTCATCTGTACACTCCAAACCCCTTAACTGCATAATTCCAGCAATCGTCAGCCTCATTTAACCCCAATCGCCCTGTGCTCGGTAATCGAGATGGGGAGTCCTGAAACGTCATACGGGATTGTAGACGTTCCGGAGGCTTGCTTGCTCGTGGCGCTTGACGTAAGGGCAGTTGGTTTCTTTAAGGCCGCTGTGTTCAAGACTGCACAAGTACCGTTGATACAGTAGTTTCTTGTCTGTTTATATGGTGACGTAAGCCATGTAACTTTTAAGAGATTGAGCTCAAGGGTGTCTATTTTCAGTAAAAGAGGGTGCAGGCTTGTAATGAAAGTGATTCAGCCTCCGCTCTGTAGCTAGACTTGGCAATCCTGTGCACACTTTGTTCTGTCAGTAATGGTTGAACCATTTGATGCTATATGAATTCATCCATTAAAGTAATAAAAGGTCAGTATCAGTGCACTACGATCTAGTGACTGATGTATGGTAGTATATTTGGCTTCCCTTGTCTAGTCAGGTCAGCACAAGCTCAACTTGTGGTAGGGCTTGAATAGTGTTATGCTCACACTCACTGGTCTGGGAGTGTTGTTAGCCTGGTCTGGCACTGTTGCTCGTTCAACTTGAATGGATACACTTCAGTTCTTTTGTGCTGGGAGTCACTCTAATGTAATGTAGTTTAACATAGTGATGTCCATATCTATTCATTTCCTTTGGAAATGTAGTGTAGTAGGCCATGGTCCCATGGCTGGAGTTAGTGGAGGATCGTGTTGCTGTGTAAGACTGTTGTCATCTCTGTTGTCATCTGTTTTGAATGTGGGGAGCTTCGCCGCTCGAGAGGCCCCTGACGGCGGTTTGTGTCTGGTTGCAGGTGAAGCGGAAGGAGCCCCCTGACCAGGCCTCCACAGGGGACCCCAAGAGGGTGCGCCCCTCCACACCTGTGGACGACGAGCTGGAGGATGAAGGTGGGAGCAGTAGGCAGAGGGCCCCTGCATAGCCGCGAGCTTTCAGGGTCTCATTTGCGATGAGGAGACGTGTTCTTTTATGATCACTCTGAGCACCCTCTATGCAATTGTATCACATTGATAGTGTGCTTATCTGAGCTTTTTTTAGTTTGATATGGTGATCGCTGTTTTGGTTTGACATTCACTACGAGTAGCTTTCCATGACAGCCCTGTGAGTCAGTGTGGCTAAGAATATCCACCAAATAAATGATATTCGTAATGATAATGTGCAGAATATGCAGGCAGCAGCGGGTGTCCGAATTCACACATGTCCATCAGTGGTGTCTCCATTGGCGGTCTGCTGAGCCATGACAGACTAACCTAAATGCATTCAAACGGGCAAACCTGTAGTAATATCCTCTGATGGTAAAAGCAATACATTTATTATTGGCGTTAAGAATGCAGGATGCAAATTTTGTTTGCTGTGTGGTCTGAGGTTTTAAACATGAATATGAGCATTATGTGTTGAAAACTGGGGCTAATGTAGGTTGTCGTTTTATCTTGGAGTATTTGTCCAGACTTGATTACCTTATGAAACCTGTTCCCTTCCTGTTTCTGACATTGGCTGGTAACTGGGGTGACTGTGACAATACTCAGACAGCAACAGATACTCCTTGGACATACTGTATTCAAAATGCCGGTTTGAAATGCATGGTGTGGGTTCGGAGTGTCACGGTGGAAATTCACGCGCAATGCTTTCCTCTTCCCATCAGAGTCTGAGCGGGACACCGACATGACAGACCTCCCCTCTGACATGTCTAAAAAGGACGGGGACGTCGCGGCTGTCAGGCGACGGCACGCGAGGCCCCTGGAGCTGGACAGCGAAGGGGAGGAGGAAGAGGAGACTTCTGGGAAGGAGGAGGAGTCCTTGTCAGACAAAGAGGAGCCGGAGGAGACAGAGACATCCGACAGGCTCTCCTCTGCCAAGGTAGGCTGGCGCTGTAGTGGCCGGTGCTGAGCAGCGGTGTTAAATTACAGGAGCTGTTTGTGTTGTGTTTAGTGCAGACATAACAGAAATACAAGGTGTCAAGATGTAAGGGGACATGCTCTGCTGTGGGTCCCGCAGGAGTCCGAGGAAAGTGAGGACGAGGAAGATGAGGAAGAGGAGGAGGACGAAGAGGAAGTGGACTCTGACAGCAGCGAGAGGGAAGAGTCATCTGATGAGGGTAACTATAAAGAAAGGCACCTCAGTTAGCAGTTAAGCCTTCATTGTGTGGCACAGCCCTTATGAGCCTTTTGTTAGGCGTCTCAGTGTTGCAAGTAGTGATGCTGATTGTCCTGTTTTAGTCCGGGGCAGCAGTGTAGCATAGTGGTTGATGAGCAGGACTCGTAACCGAAAGGTGCTGGTTCAATTCCCCGCTGGGGCACTGCTACTGTACCCTTGTACTTAACCCAAAATTGCCTCAGAAAATATCCAGCTGTATAAATGGAAAACATTGTGAAAAACAATAAGAGTATCTGCTACATGCCAATAATGTAATGTGATGTTATCATTTCGCCTCCTAGAAGTGGCCAGCTCGGCCTCGTCGAAAGCGGACTCCGACTCCTCCTCCTCGGAGAGCGAGGACTCCTCCGACTACGACTCGAGCTCCGAGGAGCACGAGGACAGGGACGAGGACGTTGAGGCGGAGGACGAGGACGAAGACGAGGAGGAAGAGGAGCCTCGGGCGTCCTCGTCCGAAGAGGAGGAGGAGGAGCCGGAGGTCAAGCCCCCGGCGACGCCCACGGCACCCATCCCGCCGGACGAGGAGCTGGAGATGGCCCTGCTGGGGGTGGCGGAGCGCGGGCCGGGGGACACGGAGCTGAGGGAAGAGCCGGAGGAGGAGCTGCAGCACAGGGTCTACCTGGAGGGCGACGAGCTGGTGGCCTCCATCAGGACCAGGATGGAGGACCCCATCGCGCACATCCTGCCCCCCGACCAAGAGCACGACCTCCGACCTCCCTCGCCCAAAGGAGTTCCAGGTGAGCGGACCTCCTGATTAATCACAAGGGTGATGTTATTAAGATTGCTCTTTGCATTGATGCTTAATCAAGTAGTCCATCCAGGTAACAGTTAACCATAACAATCTCTGAATAAAAATGCTCATTTTAAAAGGGGCAGCAGTGTAGCCTAGTGGTAAGGAGCAGGGCTCGTAACTGAAAGGTTGCGGGTTCAATTCCCTACTTGGGCACTGCTGTTGTGCCATTTGGCAAGGCACTTAACCCACAGTTGCCTCAGTAAGTATCCAGCTGTATAAATGGATTACATGTAGCCTATGTAAGTTGCTCTGGATAAGAGCATCTGCTAAATGCCAATACCGTAATGTAATGCAAACGTTTTGCCTCCTAGAAGTGTAATGTAATCTAATTACTTAAAGAGGGGGAAAACACAGTTAACTGATAATCACCTCTGAATAAAGATGGTAAATAAAGCAGGACTTTAAGTGAGTTGGAGTTTGTGGAGGAGCGTCCTTCATAATTGAACTCATCTGTATCAGCTCATAATGACGAGCCTTCCCATCCCCTTTCCTTGTGTTCAGTAGAGGAGCCGGAGATCGAGGTGGAGCCTGACCTCCCGGAGGTGAAGCCGGAGCCGCTGGAGGACTTTGGCAACCTCCGCCCCCCCACCCCGACGGGGTCGCTGGCGGACAGCGACCTGGACGTGCGGCTCAAGAACAAGTTCTCCTCCCCCACGGCGGAGGAGGAGGAGCTTCCCCGCACCCCGGGCCGAGAGGCCACCGCCCTGCTGGAGCCGGAGGTGCCCGTCGACAAGCTCCTGCCCCCGTCCTCCTCCTCCTCCCCTGTGCCCCACCCGCCCCCGTCCGCTGTCCCCACCATCGAGGTCCAGCCCCTGCTGCTGCCCGAGCTCCCCATCACCGCCCGGCTCTCCACGGACGAGGACCTGCCCCGCACCCCCGGGAGGGACCTTCCCCGCACTCCCGGGAGGGACCTGATGGGCAAGGCGGCCAAGTGCCTGGGGAAGTCCCAGAGCACGGAGACCGTCCCCATCACGCCAGGCAGCGAGGCGCCCCTGACGGGGAGCAGCCTGACCCTCAGCTCCCCGCACATCCCCGGGAGCCCCTTCTCCTACCCCTCCCAGTCCCCCGGGGTGAGTGCCGGGATCCCGCGGACCCCTGGCAGGGACTTCACCTTCACCCCGACCTTCCCCGACCCCGCCGCCCCGGCCTTCAGCATCCCCATCCACAGGAAGGCCTCGTCCGACAGCCTGGAGGAGAGGCTGCTGTTCAAGGAGCCGCCCCCCAGCGCCTCCCCCCTCGGCCCCCTCCCCGGGCAGGCGCAGGCCCCTCCCTGCCCCGGCCCCCTCCCCGGCGAGTCCCCCAAGGACGCCGAGCCGCCCCTCCCGAGCCCCTGCCCCTCGCTGACGGGGCCCACCTTAAACGCGACCAGCTTGCCAAAGGACCAGCCCGCTGACCGGCCGCCGGAGCCACCCGTGCCTCCCGACGTCACCCCGCCCAAGAGGAAACCGGGGCGGCCCAAGACAAAAAAGACCCCCGTGGCGGCCCCGCCCCAGGAGACGGAGGAGCCCCGGGCGGCCGACGTGCCCCCCTCCCTGCCCCCCGACCTCCCGGTCAGGGACCTGTTCCCGGACGCCACGGCGATCGCGGAAGCGGCGGTCATGGCAGCCACGCCCGGCGGCCTGGCCGACCCCGCGGCTGTGACCCTGGACTTCAGGGAAGCCTGGGTGGAGGCGGAGCCCCAGACGAAGCCGCCGCCCCGCCGCCACCTCCCCCCGTGGAGCTGGAGAACCGGCTCCTGGAGGAGGAGCTGCTGCAGAAGCCGCAGCGGAGGGTCCGGCGCCGGCAGGAGGAGCTGCTGCTGGCCATGCACTCCCCCGTGGCCTCCCCGCCCCGCCCCTGCTTCCGCACACGCACCGACTTCGAGGAGATGACCATCCTTTACGGCATCTGGAACGACGGCATCGACGAGGAGGACATCCGCCACCTGCAGATCACCTACGACAAGATGCTGCAGCAGGACAACGGCAACGACTGGCTCAACGACACCCTGTGGGTGCCACATCCTCATATCCTTTTCCGCTCCGAGTCCGAGTCTGCAGCTGTGATTTAGAGAGTTGTTACTTTTGATGTGCAGTGGGTCAAGCACAGACCTGCCCAAGTGGTGGTGTGCTACATTTTGGCAGTTTCCCTTGTCTCTGAATGAGAAGACAGAGCTGCAGATTTTCAGAGTTTCTATAAATTGTTGAATACAGAATAACATACTTGCATTGTTAAAGCCCAAGGACTGAGCCTTTTGGGGGTTACAAAGAAAAAAGCATTTTCTGCACCAGGGTTACCTGCTCTACCTGTTTTAGTATATATTATTATATCATTTTATTATATGATATTCTGTTATATTATTAGTTATGTATGTTTTAGGACAAGTGCTGGTCAGATAGTTTTGATTTCTATTCCTCTCCAGTCTGGGTGGCAGTGTGGCATGGTGATAAGGAGCAGGGCTCGCAACCAAAATGTTCCTGGTTAGATTCCATGTTGGGGCACTGCTGCTGCACCCTTTGGAAAAGTACTTTACCCAGAATTCCCTCAGTAAATATCCAGCTGTATAAAGGGATAACATGTAAAGTTGTAACTTGTGTAAGTCGCTCTGGATAAGCGCGTCTGCTGAATGACGATAATGTAAATTGTGACCTGAAGCTCTCTGGCCGTAAGCTTCCCTTGACACCCGGCCACCCACCAGCAACGCCACCGTGAAGAGGAAGAAGCGTGATGACGGGATGAGGGATCACATGACCGGCTGCGCCCGCAGCGAGGGCTACTACAAGATCGACAAAAAGGACAAAGTCAAATACCTCAACAGCACACGGCCGCTGATGGACGAGCCGCCGGTGGACACGCAGGTAAGCAGCGGCCATTTCGGCTCAGAACAGAAGGCCAGGTGCGTGTTTATAAACGCATGTAGACATGGATGTGTGTGGTAGTGGGGTAACGTAGTTGGGGTGGCAGTGTAGCATAGTGGGCACTTAACCCAGAATTGCCTCAGTAAATATCCAGCTGTACAAATGGATAACATGTAGAAACTGTAACCTGTGTAAGTCGCTCCGGAAAAGAGCGTCTGCTAAATGACAATAATTCAGTGTAATGTAATGGGAATCCTGCAGGTCTGTGTTTGTGTATGCATGCAGATGTGGATGTGTGTGTGGTAGTGGGGTAACTTTGGGGTGCGTGTCCGCCCGCAGGGGATGAGTATCCCGGCACAGCCGCACATCTCCACCCGGGCCGGGTCTGAGCGCCGGTCCGAACAGCGCCGGTTGCTCTCCTCCTTCAGCTGCGACAGCGACCTCCTCAAGTTCAACCAGCTCAAGGTAGGGAGCAGGACTGCCTGAAACCCCTCTGTCCAGGTGTCACAGAACAGGCCTCTTTACCTGAAACTGCATTGGTCTGTCTGTTTTCAAGGGTAGTGAAGAATTGCCTAATAATATGAGTAAGATTCCTTGACAAGTAACAATAATCCATATCATACCTGCAAGAATCCATAACTGACATTTAGGTCATAAGTGGATACTGGTCTAGTGACTGTGATATATGGTAGTGTATGTACTTGACTTCCCTTAGTTTTCTAGGCTGTCTAATTTCAGGTTAGCACAAGTTAACTTGTGGTAGTATGTGAATATTAGTGTGTTATGGTAACATTCACTGGTCTGTCAGTGTTGTTCGCTTGGTCTGACATTGTTGCTCATTTAAATTTAATAGACACACTTCTGTTCTTATGCTGGAAGTTGCTCTGGATAAGAGCGTCTGCTTAATGAATGTAATGTAATGTTTGACACATTAAAAGCCCTGGGCTACAGACATTTGGTATCTTAGACCCGCCGATGTTGTAGTTAACGACGTTAGCCGCAGCACAGTCAGAGTGCTCATAGACTGAACCCGTGCCTCCCGTTACAGTTCCGCAAGAAGAAGATCCGCTTCTGCAAGAGCCACATCCACGACTGGGGCCTGTTCGCCATGGAGCCCATCGCCGCCGACGAGATGGTCATCGAGTACGTGGGCCAGAACATCCGACAGGTGAGGGGCCGCTCAGGGTAGATCCGGTACATGTTTGGATCAATCCCTTTTTTTTTTTTTTTTTTTTTTTAAGAAAAAAAAACTCCAAGTTGATTTCCCCTGTTTAAGGTGATAACATTGTGGCATAGTAGTATTATATGAGACCTTAAACCTGTGAAGCGGCACTCAGATGAATATCACCCCCCAGGTAATCGCGGACATGCGGGAGAAACGTTACGAGGACGAGGGCATCGGCAGCAGCTACATGTTCCGGGTAGACCAAGACACCATCATCGACGCCACCAAGTGCGGCAACTTTGCCAGGTTCATCAACCACAGCTGCAATGTGAGTCCCGTCACCTGCCGGCTCATTATAGTGATCACTTGTCAGATTGCTAGCGCATCGTGCAGAAATCTCCCTCTTTGAGTGAATGTAATAATAAGTTGCTATACGCTGTGAGTTTATTTGTTCAAACGGTAAATTCGAAGCTACAGGTTTGGTTGGATACACAGGTGACATGACGACCCCCTGTCACTTGGACTTGTTGTCACTGCTTATATCTAGGGTTTCAAAACGTGGTTTGTACCCGGAAGAATTTTAACATAAATCGTGCCAGAGATTCAGGCTCCACAAGGTGGCATTAGCGCAGAGTGCTGGCACAGGGGGTTTGCACACGGAACAGGGTGCTTGGGGGGGTCACACGCTCTCCCCCCTGGCAGTCGCATACCCACTGGAAGGGGAGGGGGGGTTTTCCAGATTCTCAGATGGTGCCGTGTGTCAGATTCTGGCTAAGATTTGTGTGAAGATATGTGCTAAGATTTCACTCTTACGATTCTACTCTTACAATTCTACTCTTACGATTCTAATGTTAAGATTCTACTGTTAAGATTCTATTCATATGATCCTACTCTTCAGATTGCACTGTTAAGCGTTCTGCCAGAGTGGAGTGTGGGTAATAAAGGCTTTAGTTCCGAAGTGTGGAAGGAAGGAAGGAAGGAAGGAAGAGTGCGGCTCAGAGAGGGGAGGCAGAATTCCCACAGCTCATTCATTATTTACAGGAACATGAAGGGATTTAACTGTACCTGCTCTGTGCCTCTGTGAGGCTGGTGGCAGGCCTGGCTTACGGGTGGAAAACGATGAATGATTTACCTCTCACAAAGTCACATTTACCAGCACGATCGCCTGCTCCGCTCAGAGCTTTGCACCAGTTGGCAGCGGCAGTGGATGATTTCGTGGCCAGAATACTGAGCTTTTTGTCATCTTGAGCTTACAGCATTAGATTTTGGGCCGGCTTTGGGTGGAGATGTTTCATTTGAGGTTTATTTTGTGCTCCTTCTGTCTTTCAGCCCAACTGCTACGCGAAGGTCATCACGGTGGAGTCGCAGAAGAAGATCGTGATCTACTCCCGGCAGCCCATCAACGTCAATGAGGAGATCACCTACGACTACAAGTTCCCCATCGAGGACGAGAAAATCCCCTGCCTCTGCGGGGCAGAAAACTGCAGGGGCACCCTCAACTAGGGGAGGGTGCGGGAAGAGCCGGGGCACCACGAAAGAGAGCCAGGGCGCACTGAGCTAGAATGGGGGCCCCCGAAAAGCTGGGAAACCCTGACCTGGAGCAGGGGCTTTGAAAAGTTGGGGTACCCTGAACTGGAGCAGGGCACAGGGAACTGAGGGGGTACCCTGAGCTAGAACGAGGGCCTTTTAAGAGCCAGGGCACCCCAAGCTAGATCAGGGCATGGGGAACCGTGGGGCACCCCGCGCTAAAGCGAGTCCAGACTTTGCACCCCCGTCCTGCTGTCCCCCCCCCGTGATCTCTCAGACTAGTCTGGACCCACTGCATGGTTGCACTATGCCAAAAAAATGGAAAACAATCAAGCTCACACACAAACTACAAAACGTACTGGGGGAGTGAAAACCAGAACAGCAGTGTAACAAGGGCACAGTGACCAGTCGCACCATGGCTCCACGCTTCCTCCATCAGCTCTCATGCGGCAAGGTGTCCCTAATGGTTTTTATTTTTCCATTTCTCGCCGTTTACAATTTCAGGTGCTTTCTTAAACATTTCATATGTTTCCCACTTTTTTTTTTTTGGTAGTTTTCCGTTGCGTGCATGAACGACACTAGACCTTTCACCTCCCCCTACCCCCAGCTGCTTTAACGGTTTACATTGCGGTTCCGTTCACTAACGTCCCTCGTTCACTGTCCCAGCTCCTCACAGTGTCCCACCCATGGTACTCTCACTGCCCCCCCGACCCCTGACAAAAAAACAAAAACGCTGCTACGTGCTCCGTCACGGGTGTCAACGAGTACGACGAGAATCTGTCCCTCCCTTTGAAGCGCGGGCGCAGTCTTGTGTTTAAATGTGAAAAGCGGACGTCAAAGTCTGACTGATCGATTCGTTCGGTTTCCCTCCTTTTTTCGGTTTTGAGGAGGCCTGGGGGGGGGGAGAGAGTCTGGTCCGGCCTCGCGTTCCCGTGCAGCAGTTTCTGAAGGAACCGGCGTCGTTGGGACCACCGGGAGTGGTCCGGCAGCGACGGCAGCGGCGCTGTGTCTTTGCTGCTAATACACTGACCGCGCTGCTGTGAGGAGTGGGCGCTAGCGGGAAAGGCTGTTGTTGGTGCTGCTCCCCCCGCAATGCGACCATGAGGGGCCCTGTAGCGAACGCATACCTGCGTAATGGCTGATGTTCTCAATATTTACCTCATCCATCGTTCCTCTTGCCTTGTCCTTCAGTTTTACTTTTTCCTCTTTATAATTTTTTTTTTTTTGACATTTCACTGAAAGATGAAATGCAATCCCTTGCCAGAAGAAAAAAGACTGACGGTAGTTTACAAAGTTTCTTGCAAGAGTATTACGGTGGGGGGGGCGGGGAAGAAAAACATTTGTTGTTCTTGTTCCCAATATTAATACTGCGATGGACTGTGTGCATTCATTCCAAGGGGACTTGTTTGCTAGTGAGTGAGGGCTTGGGCATTCCTGAGCTGTTGCTTTTAGTATGCACTGCCCCCTTGTGGTTATGTAGCAGAACTAATGTGAAACCAGCGGTCCTTGTCTCCTATGGACGAATTAGCAGAGCTTGCCGTCACAGTTATGCCCTTGCGCCCTGCTGTGAAGACCAGGCGTAACTCCAGGACATCACCTTTACACTCGCGTTTTGGGGGCAGGATTGCTATGTGTGGATGTAGTCAGGGTGACAGAGTAGATTAGCGTCTGACTTTCAGTCAGCTTCTATAAAGAACGCGCACTTTACTGTGTCTCAAACTAATGTTACACGCCCATACCCCTCCCTGAGTCCAGGGACAGTTTGACATTTGCTTTGAATTCATGTCCTTCATGACTTCATCTCCTTTGTGTCCCTTCGTCAGCGTTTGATCAGAATAGGTGAAACTGATACTGTCTGTGTGTGTGTGTGGTGTGTGTGTGTGTGTGTGTGTGTGTGTGTTTGAGAGAGAGATACAGAGAGAGCGATACTCCCTGTAGACTTTCCAGGGGAAGTCATGCTGTCACACGCTGTTCTTTCTCGACTTCAGATAAGCCTATTTGCTTGCACTTAGTACAGTAGGTGACAGCAGTGCCTCAGAAGGCCCCTGACTTGAGAGAGACTTAAGACCTGCACGACTGTATCAAGCTGCTCCATTATAACATCAGACCCACACCAAAACTCTCCCTTACGCCAGGCTTTTTCTTTTCAACACGCTCTGCCAGCTAGCCTCTCCTGCAGCTGTGGAGAGGTGTAGAGCATCTTCTCCTGTCCCAAAATCTTTTGGCTGTGACTGGAAGAAGCAGCCTTAGAAACAGCTGCTAGCGTCCCTCGCTAACTAAGCGACTCGCTGCCTGACCTGAGTGAGCGATGGCAACAGTAACCGTGTTTCACCACTAGAGGGCGGAAAGGCCTTTAGAGGAGTCACGGCCAATATGAACAGTGCCTCTTCCAGTGCTTGTTATTGGAAATATTGGATAAGCTCCTTTCCGACATATATATTTTTTTGTTGCGCACACAGCCATGAGCGTGGTCTTTGCTGGCCTTTGATTCTTTGGTGCTACAGCTGAAATGTTCAGGGCCTTTGAGGGAAGGCTCTGTGTTTACAGAGACAGGAAGGGGGAGCTGAAGTGTTTTTCAGAAGTAACTCTCCCATCCTACTACAAGCCCAGAGGGGCTTCCTACAAAATTCAGCCTTTCACCTGCTATCCACCATTTTTATTGTTATTATTTTGTTTTTATTGTTGCTCACACGGTGCTTTTTCTACTTTCATTTAAAATACGTATGCATTTTTTTCCCCACTGTATCTCTTGTTAGAAGTAGTAGCAGTAATTAACGGTTTCAAACAGACCTTTTTTTTTCCCTCTCTTCTTTCTTTTCATTTTGTCACAAATGCACTAAAGGGCCAGCGTCCTTCTGGCCAAGGGCCTGGCCTGTGATTCAGAGCCCCCAGACCTGCGTTATCGTTGGCCCTGCCTTTAGCTCCCGAGGACAGGCACAGGGTACGAGGAGGCTTTTAACCACAAACCATATCATTGTGTTAATATTGTACAGGTTAGTTTGCTTGATAGGAGTTTTTATCTTTGAGCAGGGTGGGGGAGGGGCAGTGGGGTACTGAAAATTCCATGAGTTTTTTTTTTTTGTTTTGTTTTTTTAAGAAAAAGAAATGCTATTTAAACATTGTGGTTTTTCAGGGAGCATTAAAAAAACATGTAAAATAAAAAGAAAAGTGATGAACTGAACTGTTTATTTGAAGCGAAGGTGCATCTAGTACATCATACAAACCCACAATTCCCTTGGAAAGATTGTTTCTTGTAGAAACGTCTTTTTTCTTTTTTTCTTTTTTGTTCCTCAGCCCTTTTTTGTAATCTGTAATCTGTAGTTTGTAAATAGTCGTGAATGGTTTGTTTCTTTTCTTTTTTTTAGTTCTTGGGTTCTTTGCTACAGGAGTACAGCTCAAAGGTGTGCAGGGGGTGTTAAGTGCACAGGCACACAGCGAGCTGGTAGCAACGCATTCAGCTTGTGTCAAGCTTATTATTATTATTAATATTATTATTATTTTGTTTTTTGTAAATTCTGTGTACATCTGTTTGCGGTGTAGAGAATACAAGCATTATTCTGCAAAAAAAAGAAGAAAAGAAAAAAAATGGCAAGAGAACTGGGTGGGTGTACCTGACCTCTTAAATGCCTATTTATTATTACAAGCAAAATGTTTAAAAAAATAAAATAAAAATAAAGGCATCTTCAAATGTATTTATGCACAGCTAAAAGTGGATTTATTGTTTTACACGTACACTAACGCACAAATTCCTCCATTGCCTCTGCAGATGTCTTGGTGGTTGAAGCAAAGCTTTTAAAATATCAATGCCCAACAGAACGTTTCAAGCTAGCCTCGTTGCAATTTCTTTGTTTTTATTCACTATATTTTACTGTTTTTAAAATAATTTTTTCTAAACACATTCACATTAAGAAAAAAAAAGGTTCTTTATGGATTGAGGTATGGATATTGAAATGGTTTGCAATAAAAAAAAATGTCTGAGACATTTGTATTAGTTATTTTTACTGTTAATTTTACTAAGGCCCGCTTTTGAGACGTACAGTTTGATTTTTGTTTTTTATTTACACATTTAGAGATGTTTTTGTCTTGATGGATAATGTGCCGAATATCTTTGTTGATGTGTTGTGTCTTGCTGTACATATTTGTTCATACTTTTGTGAATTCATGATTATGTACCATTGTATTATAGTAACTTTTATAAAGCAATCCATAAACATACTGACCTTTTGTTAATAATCTTGAGTGGTGTCTTTTGTTAAGGGCTACCACAGTACGCACAGACAGACACACACACACACACAAAACAGTCTGTCCAAACTGATACTGGTACTTTTATTGCATGCATGGTAAAGTTACAAAATTGCAGCACAGAATATTGAGTCGTTAGGACAAAAGCAATGCGGTTAGTGAACTATGAAAGGAATGTGTCATGCTGTTACCAAGAAACCAATGACTGCATGGCACACAATCTTACTGTGCGTCTTTTTTAATGCCCATTGTACTAAATGGATATTATTACCTCTGTCACATTCCATGTAAAAAATCATATATATATATATATATATATATATATATATATATATATATATATATATATATATATATATATATATATATATATATATATATATATATATATAGCTTAAATGGCCATAAGTTCAGGAATTGATTATGAGAGAAATTCATAACTGCACCCACAGTATTGGAGTTGTAATTTTTAATACCTCGTCTCATAAAAACAACATTAGTGGACATGTCTCCTACACTGCTGGTATCTTGATTTATTGTGTAAAAGATGAGCGCTCTTGTTTCTAGAAGGCAGTTCCATGTGATTACTTGCTTACTTGCCCAAAATGAGTATTTCTAGAAGCACTAACAAGTTTATATATATCAGCACAACAAAAACCACCATTTCAATAGTCTTTTTTAAAGGTTATACTAATGCCCTAACAGACAGCCTGATATTAATCATAGCACTTTAACATATGCCTTTTCACAATCACAAATTGTTAAATTAAAGTCTGCCTCCTATTTGAAAACAAAACTTTGTTTTTCAACACTCTAATAGTACAACATTGTCCTTACTGATAATTCTTGGAAATACAGTTATAAATGAATCATAGAACATTGTAGGGATAAATGCAGCATCAAATTTAGTAAGTCCTCTGTGCCATCACAATGCTGTTGTTAATGGTTTCAGCATGGAAATTGAGGATACCTGCAATTTCAATAAATGTTTGTAAATATTTTATTGAAATACGGCACAAATTGTGCTGTAATATTCTTCTTGTACTTATGTGCTGTAATATACTAATTATTTGCTCAAAGGCTAGCTATTCAAGTGGTAAAATGTCACTTTTAGTGTAAAATGTTTATGCACAAACACGTAACTGGTAAACACCAAATCTTGGAATTCTTTTTCCAATCCAACCTCCATCCTTTTCAGGGTGGTCACATTTCAGAAGATGTTAATCTTGACATGTTGGTCAAGTTAAGAAAGGCTCCTAGCTTTGAATTGTACTGATTTTTTGGTGTCAGTGTGGACTTATAAGCAGCAGATTATAACACCACAAAAAACTGTAATTCACAACAAAACAAGTGAGTCATTACAAAATAGTAAGGAGGAAGATCCCTTTCTTCAGTGGCCTTGTAAACCACCCGTCTCTGGATTCGCTTGTTTGTTTGTGCAGTGGGGGAGAGAGGTGCATTGTGGGAGCGCATCTGCTGGAATCAGAGAGATTCCGACACGCCGTTGGGGGTCAGAACCGTCAAGTTCCCCCTGGCGTTCTGGTCGGCCTCGATGGCCTCGAAGAGGGACTTGAAATTGCCAGCGCCGAAACCCTGCAATCGCAAGCAAGGCGACCGTTAAAACCGACTGCAGCCTCATCGTTACGGCTTTGAGGGCCTCTCGTTGTTGTTGATGCGTGTTGTCTGGATAATTTGGATTAGCTTCGTTTTGCCAGTGAGTGAAAGGAGCCGTCAGTCACGATTCTCAACCCTGCAGCAGAGACGTCTCCTACTCCTCGCTCCCCGTTCCTGAATGCACTTTAAATCTTAAGATTTCATTCAGATCTCCTTTGTCATTCATAAACACACAGTTCCAGGCTGTTCTGTCTGGCCGTGCTTTACTGCTGACACACGCTTCCCTATTTGCAAAGCCCTTTTCACACGAAAAGGAACAAATGGGCAGCATATATTCTTATCAAAGTGGAGCGCCTGCAGTGGATTCATCCTGTGACTTTCCAGTACTTGGCCAAAGTTAAGCATTTGGATATGTCAGAACAGATGATGCTGAAGGGAATGAGTGCTTTTGGAAAAAGTGTGTGTGTGTGTGGGGGGTATATATTTTCTGAACAAACACTCTTTAGTAAAAGTAAAAGAACAGATCAGATTTGTGATGGAGAAAAGCACAAAGTGTGAAAAATACTAAGAAAAAAAAAGAGTGCACTTCTACCCTTTTTACACTCTTCTCCTGCCTCTCTCCCCGAACACTGGCACCTCACCTGATGGTTGTGTCTCTGGATCACCTCCAGGAAGACAGTGGGACGATCCTGCACAGGTTTGGTGAAGATCTGGAGCAGGTAGCCATTGTCATCATAGTCCACCAGGATCTTCAGCTCCTGACAGATTGACAGCAGGGCCTATTGTTATACCAGCAGTTCTTTGAGGTAACCACTGAGTGCTAAAATAAATATCACTCTGTTCCACAGGGGGCGCCAGCTTTCTCTGAATGTATATATTTGTGTTTATTAAAAATGTCTACCAGTTTTACAGTAACCCTACATGTTCTACATGTCCTACATGTTCAGTTACATATAACTATGCAACAAACCCCATTGCCAAACTAGCTATCTGGACATTTGCTTTTACTGTTTTATTTTGGGACCAGGATTAGAAAAAAATGACTGTGTTACAATGTTGTCAGCTTAAAAAAAACATGTTATTTGTAATTGGTTTATAGAAATATTGATTGAATGTAAGCCTAGAATGGCAAGTGTGCTTCACCTCCAGGGTGTCTAAGTCCTCCTTGATCTTGACTTTGGAGAATTTCAGCTTCTGTCGCAGCTGCTGGTAGTAAGTGCTGGGCACGGTCATGAACTCCATCCCACGCTCCTTCAGGTTCCGAATCTGTAGAAGTCACAGCAGAAAAGTTCTCATTCATAAACAACTGACTGCCTTGCTGTGAAGGTTAACTGGTTTCTCCACTTTTACCTTCTTCATATACATACAGTTAGACTTCATAGGCCTCATCGCAAATTACATTTTATGAATTGAAAAGTCATAGATCTTTGAATGGTTTACATGTAATTATATTATTTTGAATATAAAAATATATAATATATGATTTGGTATGTTTTTTTCATACATTTAAAAATTTAATTTATATGTTTATATAGTTATTAGGAGTTACATACATAAACATTACATAAATAAACATAAACAGTGATACATTTATGATTTACATATAAATCATTGTCTTAATCATCCAAAGTTCTGTATGATCTGTGAAATAATCATCTAGTATGGGGTTGTGAAGGAACACATACACAGGGAGTAAACTACAGTTTTAGACATTCTAATGACACAAAAGCCCCTTCTACAGATCAAGAATTACTTTGAGAGATTCTGATTTTATTATATTTTATATTATCTGATTCTGTTATGTTTATATTATATTTTCTATTTGATGGATATATGTCTGAGCATGGAGTTTTAAGGAATGGAGCCACTATGGTATTTATGTGTTTGTAGCTCCACCCCTGAGGAGGTCCTGAAGATTGTAACCCATGTGTGGATTGGAGGACTTGTGTCTGTGTTTGTCTACTCACAGCTGTGATGATGTCCGACGTGTTCATGGCAATGTGCTGGACCCCTGGACCTCCGTAGTAGTCCACGTACTCCTGCGGGAGAGGGGAACAGATATGTCAGCTGGGGAGACCAGGGTTCGGGAAACCGGGGTGGGTGCCGTGCCGATCTGTGGGAGACCTGCCTGGATCTGGGACTTGCGCTTCCCCATGGCGGGCTCGTTGATGGGCATCTTGACCGTCTCCTCGTAGTTGGCCACCACGATGGAGCGCAGGGCGCTGAAGTCCGTCTGCAGCTGCTTGTCGTCCACCGACCAGAACCGGTGGAAGAGCAGGTTCTTCTGGTACCTGCAGGAAAAACACCAGCTCAGGCACCTTCATGTGGGATTTTGGGGTGGGGGGACTAGACAGAAGTGAGAGATGGCTTTTCCGTCTCCTCTCGGGTGAACATTTGTGCCGGATCAGTTGGAGAGCAGCTGCTGCTGTTGGTCCCTGGGATCTGTTTGATCTCAGCACTGCACAGTGCGGAGCAGTAACTCACTCCAGATGCAATGGTGCCTGGGAGACCCAGGCCAAAAACTGCAGAGTCACGGTCACACTTCAACTGTGCCAAGCATTCGCTGTTGCGCAAGATTCCCTCCTCCTCCGCAGACCCGTGTCTCCGTGGTGAAACTCGAGGAGGGGACCTGGCTCTGTGCACATTGGTCAAGGCAGTCTGGAGAAATTATCTGGCATATGATTCCTAAAGGACCACCCTCTTTTTACATCACTGTACAGACTTTGAGGACATTTTTGTGCGTGTGTGCATGTGTTTGTGCGTGCATGTGCGCCTGCGTGCGTGTTTGACTGTGTCTCTCTGTTCCTAGCGGAAGCTCGTGTCTGTCTGTTCACGGTGTGCGAGTGGGACGAGGTGAACAGGGTGTATCGTAATGAGGCCCAGCTGCCAAGGCTGGCCGGTGATATACCACTCCACCACAGGGACCATCTCGTTGTCGGGCTGGTTTCCCACCACGTGGTCGATGAAGTCCAGTTTCCCGCTTGGCCTGCGGGGACAAGGAATGTGTCCAAGAATCAGACCCGGCTACTTCTCACTGCCTCTGTCCTTCTCAGTCACTGTCCAGGTTTCAGTCTCTCAGTCTCAGCTGGTTTAAAATCCACCTACCGAAGCACACTACCTGACAGTCTTCCCTGCACCTGCTATCAAACACATCTACTCACATCAGACCTATCAATGCTTGGTCTAGAGTACACCTTCTCCTCAGTCTATCTTTGTTTCTATACCTGGTCTAAAGTACTCTTTGTTCAAGACATATCTGCACCTGGTTTACATCTATCTACACCTAGTGTACAACATACCTGTTCTACAATCTAAAACATACCTACTCGTTATTGTAGTCCTATTTACATTTGGTCTGAAATACACCTACTCCTCAGTCTACCGTCCTCTCTAGACCTGATTTAAAGCACACCTACTCCTTATTCTAGCCCCATTTACAACTGGTCTAAAATGCAATCTACTATCCTCCCTACCCCTCTGATTTGTTCACACTCACAGTTTGGCCAGCAGGGGATCGTGGAAGAGGGGCAGCTGGAAGCCAGGCAGGAAGAACCCCTTGTAGTTGGTCCTCTCCACCAATGTGTGTGTGGTGTCGCCGTACTGTGGAGAGGGGAGAGAAAGCTGTCACTCCACCGGGAAAGACGAGGGAGAAATGTTCACCAGCACCCACCAGCAGGCCGGGCTCAATGACCCCAGCGAGAGAGTTTCACAGGCACAGCGTCTCTGATTCCACTGTACCAAGTCGAGTTCTTTAACCCATTATGCATGCACTCACCAAAGGTAAGACAGAAAGGCAGGTTTGAAATAAATTTCCCCTCTACAGTGGTTCTGCACTACGATGAAAATGTAAGCTACAGCGTTTCTATAGTGTAGTGGTTATCATGTTCGCCTACCATATGAAAGATCCTCGTTTTGAACCCGGGCAGAAACATGTATTTCCTTTGTGGGACCAAGTGCAGCATAGTGGTAAGGAGCAAAGATTGTAACCAAAAGGTTGCTGGTTCGATTCCATGCTGGGGCACTGCTGTTGTACCCTTGGGCAAGGTACTTAATCCACAGTTGCCTCAGTAAATATTCAGTTGTATGAATGGGTAACAGGTAAAAGTTGTAGACTGTGTAAGTCGCTCTGGATCAAAGTGTCTGCTAAATGACAATAATGTAATGTACAGTTTGAACAAGCTCGTGCACTATTGATCACTTATCAAAGGTTTACTTGTGAAGTGTCTGTTTTTTAAAATGTTGGAATATTGTTGAATGGCATTCAGCAAACTATCAAGATTTTTTTAACAAATAACTTGTTAAAATAAAAGCACAATAAAAAGCTGATTGATAACACATGTTTGACAGAAGTGGTTTAAATGGTATGGATGATGTCATCCTTTGAATACTCCTCTTATATCAGCCTATAGGATTTAGGGGTGGTACAATGCCCTCATTTGTCCTCTGGCACAAACAGGCGTGAGGTTTCTTAGGGGCAGCAGTCACTTGTAGCGCTAACAAAAAATGGTTAAAAATGGTTGCAAGTATCCCCATTATGTGATTATGTTCTCACTATGCAATTATATGTGAAATAAATGAATAAAATTGCGCAATTCACTTCACAGGGTCTAAAACATGTACCACATTTTGTGCATGCAAAAACAGTCATAAATTAATAAATAAATTCTCTAAATATATTTTAATATATTTTTAAAGTTTTTTATTGAAAAAAATAATAATTTTCTTACTGTCTGCAGTACAGCCAGCTTTACCCATCCATGCTTGTCCTCCAGCACGTATGGCTCCTTCACGATGACAGCTCCACGCTGCCGCGCTTTCTGTGGGGGACCGAGTTGGCAAGTCACGCCAGGACACAGAGGTCAAGCTGCCGGCGCCGAGCGGGGCAGCGCAGGACAGAGGCAAAACGGTCTAGCCAAAGCGCAGCAGTACCTCTACCAGGAAGTCGCAGTCCTCCACTGTGAATGCGATGTCTTTTGCTCCATCCCCGTGCTTCACTAGGTGTTTCCCCATCTCTGGATTACGGTTGGAGGTGTGAGTGAAGGGGTAAGAGATTGTTACAATGATTTTTCAAATCAGACTGTTTTTCCATGCAGTACAGTAAGCTCTGAGCCTTTATCTAACCCCCGTACCTTTGTTTCCCGGGTTGAGCGCTGAAGAAAAGACGTAAATGATCTGCAAAAGAGAAGGCAAATGCAATGTGTACAGGTAAACACTGTCACAGGCCTCCTACCAGCCATTACTCTAAAAAAAGTGACAAAATTTTGACTTGGTGTATATTGTATATTGATTCAATAAAATGCTCAGTAAATTTAGACTAATTTCACACTTTAAAATATCATATTTTAGAAGACTTTTCTCTAAGATGCAAGACATTCCTCATCACATCCTGACTCATCTGATAGCATTACATTGTGCCCTATATATGTGTGTATGAGACTGGCTAGGAAAAGCCGTAACACCCACCTTCCCCTGTTTCACCACATGGGACACCACATCTCGGCAGCCCGTCTCCAGGCCTTGGTATGCCAAGGGTTCGAATCCCATCTTGTTACAGTAGAAGGAAGCCGCCTGTTTGGCAGAGGTGAGAGTATCTGCTATGAAGAGGTATGCATCACACTCCACAAACAGATGCAGTGTCAGTAGGTTTAATCCGTATTACAGACATATTGTTCATCATGACAAATGCATTGTGTAACATGGACGGATATAGTGTTAGTCAAGACAAGAGTGTTGAAAAGGAAAAAAAGGTCTCTTTAATTATATCACAGAATTATATTATCTCTTTGGGACCTTGTGCCCACCTTTTCATTCAGACCTGTGCAGAATAACAAAATATTCTGATGAAAATACACAGCAAAATAAATATTGTTAATTCAATGGTATAAGTGTAAAAAAGTGGGACAATATACACACTTAGAAATGAACAATATATTGTTGAATTAACACTGTGGATTTTGCTTTCTGCATGTGCATCTGCCATATTTCAAAAAAACAAGCAAACAAAAAACCATGCCCTATCTATCTGCAGCAAGTGTTCTACTCTGTAGGTCCCAGATGTGCATGGATGTGTTTGATGCTGTTTGAGAGGGGACAGCGCCCCCCTTGGTCACAGATGAAGTTGGCTCAGGCTCCAATGTGGATCCAATTAAAAGCAAGAGGATGGTGTGGTTTATGGCCATGGCTATGCTAGTTACCCCCACCCCTTCGAAGAACCAATAGCAGTTTCTTGAGGGAGAACACCTCTAAAATTTTTAAGGGGAGGGGGGAGGTGGGGGTAGGGGGGGTTGGGGGGGGGGCAGATGTCAAAGATCCTTAAAAGGCATCCTCTTACCTGCTTGGCGTTGCCGACCCAGAATGTGATGTGGTCAAAGCAGACAAACCTGCCTTGCTCATGCTGAAGAGCAAAAAAAGAGAAACATTCAGTCATTTAGCTGACTTTAAGCCAGAGAAATTCTCACAATTATGAATTTATACACTTATATGCTGTTGCTTTGAAAGAAGCAGAATCTGAATCTGAATCTGTCCACCTGCTTCTGAGGACAGATTGCCATTTGGTCAAGAATTCCATCTGTTCTCTAACTAAATTATTGATATACCTTATAGCATGGCACAATTGATGTAAGTAAAGCAATATATATTAAATTGTTTTAAAATATTCATAATATTTGTCAGATTCATGGGATTCGTGGAGATAATTACAGTTATGAAATTACTGCTAATGATTAACATCACATACCTTTTCGCCTTTGTCAGTGTAAGTAGTCTAAAATTGAAGAACAACATGCATAATATTCAGAAAAATGAACAATTTCACGTTATTTTTCTAAATTCAGGTCGTCACAGGACATCAATCATAAAGTACACCGGCTAAATAACGAAAAGCAAAATGCTAAAACTACTTACTGTACAACTTACTATAAAAAGTACCTTTTACACAAAGATATTTTGAAAATGAGACTTTAACAAATCATGTTTGTAAATTCTCAATAGTTATCTCACCATTTTCCGGTCTAGGTCTTTCTTCAGCAAAGACAATCAGTACAATGAACTCAAGACCCTTCACGCTTAGAATGAACTTCAGAATTCCACGCCCACCAGTACTTGGGAGAGAGGAGGGATGTATTTAATAGCTTCGGCTTTTCGTAACGTTAAACGTTTACAGTTCCTTCGAAACTGTTTGCTGTGCTTTGTAAAAGATTCAGCGTCCTGTTTGTCAGTTGTACATATACTGTTCCTGAATCTATGTATTGGAAATTGTGGATAATTTTGTGGACAGTAGCTCATAATTAATTTATTATTGCTGAATGTCAATTGTATAGGCCTACTTTAATTAAATACTGTCTTAATTAAGACAGTACAATGAAGACAAACATGCCTTCTGTCACGGGACTTTCAGTTAATCATAGTTTGTGGAATTTGTGTTGTTTAACGAAACAGTTTTGTCTGTCGATGCAATGAACTTTCTGGATATCTGTAAATCACTTCGGTTGACAGCACCGGCGAGCGGGAGGCGCTGAAGCTTCCGGTGCAACTGAGGTGATAGCGTCTATGGCGCGAACAGGAGGCAGTCAATAGGTGGAAGTCTGAGAGCACATTACATAACATTGCATTATATTACAGCACATACCGTTTTCTATTTCCAGTTTTTTTATAATATTATTTGCAAACAGCGAATCATCTATCCATAACTGTTTTTTTACAAAGCAATGCAATTTCTGGTAACATACAGTATGTATACAGTACATATAGATTATTAGATATAAAATGTAACTTATGTATACTTTGTTCCAGAAATCTTTGACAATAGGTTTTGTGTCCTTGTGTGTGTGTGTGTGTGCACACGCGCGCGCATGTGTGTGTGCGCGCCCCAGTGTGTGTATGTGTGTAAATTTCATTCCGGTTGATTTCTTGAGTAATTCCACATGTTTAAGTTTGGTAAGAAGAGGAGTTACAGAAATCCTGGTTTCCGATTGGCTGTGTGCTGGTGAGTCCTTATAGATTCCGCCGCCAACAAGGGAGAATGTTGAACGTGGTTTTTAGTCTATGCAGTTTTGGAGGGTTATTAGTGAAAATCGCTAGCCAAAAATATTCAAAAAGTTCATGTCTTTTGTTGAAAAGAAGCAAAGCAAGCCGTAACAAAAGGAATAGAGTAGTATTATGAAAAGTTGTAAATCTGGTAATCTGTTTCTGGTGTGTCAACCGAAGAGATGCGCAATCAGCTCGTTGATGCTTTACACGGCAATAGTAACAATAATATTTTCATACAACAATTTTGTATTTATTATATTTTGTCATGTAATTAATACTTAAGCTCTGTTTTGACGGAGAGGGACAATACTGGACAGGGAATATAAAAACATATATGAATACATATGTATTCTGTTGAGTATACTTAAATATTGTCGTTTGCTATTCCATTTCATCATATGATATATAATAACCCGTATAATAAGGGGACAAAACAAAAATGTATAATAATACATAAATATGGGCACTATTATTGCTACACCACTGAAGAAACTCTGGAATTCGTTTTTCTCACAACAATGGCAACTTTTAATTCGATCACCAGCAGGCTGAATGACTCAGGCGTAGTTAAGACAGGTGATGCACATGCGCATTTTTATGAATTAATAATATATTTGTATTTGGTTGCATTCCTTTCCATTACAAATGGTAATTCATTATAGAGATGTGTCTATCCAATGTTTAGAGGAGATACTGTAACTAGACCAGGGACTAGACAGTTTTGACAGCTAATATCCCTTTCTGCCACAGCACTTTTCTTGTTTTGAGAATTGTTATGCTATAAAGCAATTATCCTTCACACAAAAGATGCTTCACGGGCTACAATAATTCAAAAAAAATATTTTCACATCCTTTACTGAATAACAGGATACCCCCTGATGTTTGACGGCTTAATATGCTCCAAATTGTGCATCTTGAGCACTAAATTTCTATTCCTCTGGTGCACTTGAGGTAAGGGTAGCACAGCTGTGTTCAATATATGATCTGAACTCATTGCCCTTAGTCTAATCATTACCACACAGCTTTTTTTAAAAATTTGTTTATACAGCGTAGTATCTGCATTTTGTCCTGTTTTTCACCACTTTTAGTGCACTGTTGTAGGGGCGTTATATAAATAATGAATATTATCATTACTGACAAATTGCATTATTGCTGATCTACTGTACTAGTTATTTAATCATTGTGGGTTTTAGATCCAATCACAGTGCAGCGGTTGATCGCCATGCCCCTTATCAATAGCCTTGATGAATTCCTATTATTCCTATGATCATGGCTTTTCGTAAGCTCCCACAAGCTTGTCAGACAAGATGGTTAGAATAGCAATTAAGACAGGGTCATCTAGACAGATGGGTTGTTTGTTTCTTGGTGAGGGGGTGGCGATGGACGTGCTGTTGTCAGCCCTTCGGAGACCCGGAGGGTAGTCCTGGTGGCCACCCCTGAGCTGCAGGTCCCTCTCCAGGGGCGTTCTCCAGTCCCTGAAATTCCCCTTTTGCACACGCACATACGGCTGGCTTTCACAGCCCTCTAAGAGCCAAAAGCAGCTTCCAGCCTGCCAGGTGACGTTTAATTGGGACACTTTCGTGGCCTGACTCATCTTGGAGAATAAAGCACAGTTAAAGACCCACATGGGACGATTTTAAAGTCACGCCCACAAGAGCTGAAATGAATACACTGAGGTAGAGTCCTGCCTTACTGCGTTTGTGCTGCCCAAGTTTTGCTTCTTACCGCCTTGTCAAAAATTACATTTAAAAGTGCGCTGCCCCCTTACGACAACCCCTCCAGCAGCTGCAATGTTAAATCCACTGGCTATGACAGAATAACAGGGAGTCCAGACCAGCAAGCACACTTTGCACCCACCCTCTCCTCTCTGTCCAGGAGGTGATGTCATCCAAGTAAATGTCAGGTCTCTGAACATGCTCCACTGAGAGTGAGTGAACTGTGTCTCCATAAATGCATGGAATGGTACTTTAAAACACAGCAGTGCTAAAGACTAGTGGGTTGGATATTCTGTAATGGTTGTGTCTAGATCAAGAATGGCACCTGACAGCTGTTCTTAAAGGCCCTAGATCTGTTACTCAGGCCTCCTCAGAACTATAACTGGTTCTTAGCAGGAAAGGTAGCCAACACTGTGCGCCTTCAATACAGTTCCTTTCTGACAGTCTGCTGTGTTCTGAATCCCCATAACACCATGTGTTTTCCCTGTACAGAAAAAACAATAATGACAAGACACGAGGAATCAAAAGAAAGCCTCAAAGCACTTATAGACAGAGCAATTAAGAAAAAAACGATAAAGGTGTCACATGTGCGTACTCCAAGTTCTGTTATGAATACTCAGAAAGGCAGTGCATCAGGCTAAAAGTTTGAAATCATTCCTCCTTTTCCCCCTGGCTATGTTCTAGCTCCAGGCTTCCCTGATGGGCTTTGTTTTTTCTCACTCTGTCACCCAGGGGCCGCCTGTTGTCAAGAGGTGCAATTAAGTCCAGTAAATGATGACTGTAATTTAAAATGCAGCAACGTGATGTTGCAGCGCGCAAAGAGCCCAGCTGGAATTCACGAAAGCAAGCGAAAGCAGGAAAAATGAAATCGGAAGCACTGCTGACATTTGGTGTTTGCAAAAGGCTTTGTAAAAATAAATCATGAAAATAAGCAATACACCATCTTACAAGAAAGTGAACTGTGCACATAAACAGCCTGTCACTGAAGTTTACTACAAGCAGTATATCAAGAAACCTGAAAGGCAAGCTATCATTGGCTATTTGTTTACTTTTACATAAATTGGCTATTTCTTTATTAATGAATGACTAGCTTTTTTAAAGAAATTAAACTGTTTTATTGGATAGGATAAAGCAGAATAATAACCCAATACGCTCAGATTAAGCTTTTTTGGATTGTTGACTCAAAATGACAATATACTTGGTAGAAACAGAATTCAGAATACAGCTTTACAAATCAAGACACAAACAATATGAAATGGCTTGAATTATTCAAGTTCAGTCCAGTTCGAATGAATTGGCTTAACCTACCCTCTATCCTTGGAGGGATGGATTAAAAGTACAGCACCTGTATAAAAAACGTAACTCCTCCTCACTTTGTCCCTGTTAGCTTAGCTGCGTGTCCCATTAGGAGGCGAGAAGGCACAGCTTTATTCCCGAGGTGTGGGACTGCTCATCTCCTCAGGTGATGAGGGCTTTCAGGCTGGTTGGCTAACACAGGAAACACCCCAAGGAATAGAGGTTTACCTGGCTGTGTGGCTGGTGGCTCACTCTCTGTTCTCTGCACAGAGAGAGGAGGAGAGAGGTGAGGAGCAAGCAGCGCACAGACACACACAGCAAAAGCCAGGAACCTAAACATGAGTGAAGCGGAGGCAGAGAAAGTCGCAGAGGTGCAGCCTGAGCAAGAGGTGGAGGTGGGTGGGGGGGAATCTGGAGGAGAACAGCCCCAGAACGCCGAGGAGGCGAAGGAGCTCTCCCCGACCCCTACGGAGAGTGAGGGCCCTGCCAGCCCCGGCGCCGAGCCGAAGGTCTTGGAGGGCTGCGCCTCCGCCAGTGAAGGAGCCAGGCAGGCGAAGATGCAGGCCCTCTTCACTCAGGTGCGCAACCAGATCAAGTCGCAGGTGGGGATGGACTTCCCCAAGAAGGGCATTCTAGACGTGGTGCAGAGGGTCACCCGGGGAGAGCTGGAGAGGGTCAAGGACAGCGCCGCCCAGGATTCCAGCCAGAGCGAGGGGAAGGAGGACGGGGGGAAGGAGACCCCCCCCACCGAGGCTGCAGCTGAGGAGGCCGGGGTGGGAGGGCTGGATACCCTCAAAGCAGAGCTTCTGGCCAGTATTGAGTCTCTGAGGAAGGACTTCAAGGAGGAGATGGCCCTGCTGAGGACTGAGACGAGGGAGTACACCGACAACGCCGTCAAGGGCCTGGAGGCCACGTTGCTGAGCCGGGGGTCCAGCTCCCAGAAGGCCAGGCTCCAGAGGAAGAACTCGTCAGAGAAGCAGCTCGAGACCGGAGCCAAAAACCTGGAGGGGCGTCAGAAGTCCCTCTCCGTCCCCTCCCTCGTCCCGAGCAAGACCCGAATCCTCAACCGCACCATGACCACCCTCACCCCGAGGATGTGCCACCCCGTCGTTCTGGGTCCCCGCTCTAAATCGGAAACCCTGGGTGACACCAAGGGTGGGGTGCTGCTGCTGGAGAACTCAGACTTCCAGGTCTTCGCCTCCCAGAGTAAGAAGTACAACAATGCGGGGGGAACTTTACCGCCCACATGCCCCCCTCTCGGCCACAGCAAGAAATCCGTCAGGGGCAAAGCAAGACTTGGGAATTCCACGATGAAATAGAGGTCCGGTCCAGCCACGGTCGGGGCAAGGAACAAATAGAGAATGGGAAGTCCCAAAGAATTTTCAGCCGCACTTCAACGGTCTTTAGGCTGTTTGGAGATCAACGGGACTCTTGACAGCGGTCTTTACGAGAGGCCCATTCTACCGGCACTTTTTTTGAATGTAATTGGTGGTAATGTAATCACTACAACATGGTCTCTCTGATGGGTTCTGTGGGCATCACACTGGTGCAAAATGACAGCAGTTTTATGAGTGGTTTTTAATGATGTGGCTTTGTTGTACCTCTACCACTGACCATTGTTTAACCTGTACTGCAATGAATCACTCAAGTGGTAGTCTCTTAAATATTGTTCTTTGAAAACAGATGATCACTATCATTATTATAATTAGAGGAAGAGGTTGGTTCAATGTGGAAAACAAAATCCAGCAAAGCAATATCTTAAAGTGAAATAAGTGAGTAATTTAATGTAATATTCGGTTTTTTGTAACTTTTAATATAGCATAGAAAACACGAATAAGAAAACACTACTGACTAAAATTCACAATTTTACTATCCCTAATACTAAACAATAAAATGTTTCTATAATCAACAGGAAATCATGCATATGCTCAAAAATTTTTTTAGTTTTAGTTTGATTAATTATGTTTGATTTATATGTTTGGTTTTTGGATTTCTTCCGTGTAACAGTTACCACCCATTTGTGAGGACCACCTTATCCAAACATTTTACAAAGGTTATTAACCCAAGTACTTTCAGCATGTGCAAAAGGAGGCTTATGTGAGATAGTTGTACAGAACATGTGCTCAGACTTGGGGTGCCTTCAGTGTCTGAGGAGTCAGATGTCTTATTATGGCTGTATAAAAAAGGGTGCATCAGCAAGTTGAGACGGGTAGGCCCCAGGGATGAAGATGAAGGTCACACTGCAGTTGGGGGTGTCACAGGAGAGCTTTAGCTGATTGTGTTCTATACAGGGGGGCTGGTAAGGGCAGTGGGGCAGGCAGTCCTAAGTCCCGAAGATCCGTCCTGATGATTTTATGGGGCGATGGACCTACTTGTTCCGGTTGGACAATTGATGAGGTGGGGTTATCAGGGGAGCATTGTTTCTTTTTCTGTTGGCACATGCAAGGGAGGAGATTGGAGCAATGAAAGGAAGCATGCATCCAACCTGAGAAGGAGAAAAGTAGGAGAAAGAATAAATCGACCCTAAAGACCTCCCCCTCCATGAGTCCAGTCAAAGATCTCTCCCACCCCATCCCCACATGGGATAGACAAAGACTTTCCCCAGATAAAGAACCCCTGACAGAATGGACAGCAAGGCTTTAACCCAGTCAAACCAAAGACTGCGCATGATAGGGCAGACCAGCGACAACTGGGCCTAAGCCGACATGGTCGATTTTTCCAACGTTTCAGTCAGTCAGTAGGTCTTCCAAGTGGTCTGGGGCTCCAGGACCAGGGACAGCAAAACCAGGCAGTGCCGGCAGACATGGTGGCACAGCCACAAGCAGAACAATTTTGGAGGTAAGTGAGTGCCATAACAATCTGAGCGTCCTTCAGAGCTCCATAAAAATGTGCAATGAAATATCTCAGAAAAAAAAAAATCAAGTCATGCTTCTTCTCTTCAGAAATAGCTAACAGCCCTTCCCATTTATAGGGCATGTCATTTTTATTTATGTTTTCCAGAAGAACAACATACTGCTGAATGTTCAATATGAACAAAGGTATTTTACCCTGTACAGGAAAAATGATCACGTGTTTCATTGCAGATATATGACACTCACTATACTGAGGTATGGAGAGCTGCTTGTGGTGTAGATCTGTAAATGTATACCACATCCCACCCAATTTTCTTCCCTGTTGTATCTTTGGTAGTTTCCCTTGTGGCTTTAACAAGTCCATCGTTGTCAGGAGGCTGTGGGTCTCTGTGATTTCTGTCTCTCCCAAGAGACTGTAACCTGGGCCCTCCTTGGTGACTGGTTGTCAGTGAATCTTGGAGTACCCTTAGAAAGGCCAGCCAGCTCCAGCAGCAGTGTAGGAGGTGTATCACCCCTACCCAATCCCTGTGGGGGACAGAGACGGTGAGTCAAACTAACCAGATGGATAGGGTGCTTTGGGACCTCAAAGGAGAAGCAACAACATAGGCTCTCTAGCTATCTACTGGCCTTGTCAGCCTCCCACATTCAAACCTTTAGGATTTCCTTTGGGATTTCCCTCCCAGCTTTTAACAACTTTTGACTGCTGTCTTTCTTTAAACTGTGAACTGTTAATATCCCATCTACTCTCTGGCATAGTTTAGCCATGACTGTATAAACACACCAAGGGCAAGTCGCGGTTTGTTCAAGTGCTTTTCTCTGTGTCACTCTAGCCTTAAATGTAAGGGCACAAATACTCATTTTTGTTGGTTTGATTTATAAATCTATGCATGGTGTATGTAGTTAGCAATGTATAAGTAGTCTTTACGTAACGTGTCTTGACTTAAAATAATAATGATTTTCTTTTTCGTGCACAATATACAATATTGCATTTCATGACTTGTGATTTTCCATATATTTCTGGATTTAAGTCCTAATAAAATAACATTTTACTGGAAAAAGCCAGTATGCACAACTGTTTACATTTTGCAGTCATTTATTTAAGATAGCAATATTGCAGAAATGTATAATTTTACATAAATATCCATAAACCCGTTCTGTCATACGGTCTACTGGTAAATCTAGTAATGTATAACTTGAACTGTGAAGCCTTGAAAGAAGTTGAGAGACTCTCCCTGTATACAGGTCATTAAACGTGGAGGACAGGTAATTAGAAGGTGTAAAGTGGTGAACAGTGCGCTGGTGTCTGGGGGGATGGATGGGCGAGAAAGCATCTGTGGTTACATAATGCGTAAGTGTGAAATTGTCCTCTTGTGCCTAGAAAGACTGTCAGATGACCTGCTTCTTAGCACCAACACAACTGGAGAATACGTTACACGCATACTGTGAATTTAACTGTGAGGGGGAGATCTTCATCTTCTCCCTGTGCATTAAATGCCTTCATTAGGGCGACAGTGTAGCAGAGTGGTTAAGCAGCTGGGCTTGTAACCAAAAGGCTGCTGGTTCAATTCTCTGCTGGGGCACTGCTACTGTACCCCCTGGGCAAGGTACTTAACCCACAATTGTCTCCAGCTGTATCAATGGATAACATTGCAAAAAACTGTAACTGATGTAAGTCATTCTGGATAAGAATGTCTGCTAAATGCTAGTATTATATGTCTACTATGTTCTTTGACCTCAGTCTCACGTTTGGAGCTTGCTATTAACAAACAGGTTTGTTGTTCATTTGACAGATTAATTTCTCTCATGCCTCATACTCTAGCAAGACACATGGACTCAATCTTTGAACCTGGCACTGAGGTTTGAGAATTGTGACCTATCCCGGTGGGCTTCTTGTGTTTCCCCCTGGAGAGATGTGTACAGATCATGTAAACAGAGGTGGTACTGCTGTTCTGTTTGATGCACCTCTGGTGATGTCACAAATAGATCAACTCATTTCTAAAGAAGCAGTACGTTCCTGTTCTGCAGACCATCTGTACTGGTATCTTCTGCGGAAGCTCGTCCACTCCAGAAAGGGTGCAGACATTGCCAGGAGCAGGTTTGTCAGTTTTGGGGCCCCAATCAAATCTTAGTATTTGGGCCCTTCCTCTTCTACCTGTTATGACCATTTTAGCATCACCCAAATAAAAAGGATGTCTGCATGATGAATGCTGGAAGTCCCAAACTCAGTTATAGGCCCATGTCATATCAAAATAATGATTTTAATAACAATCCATTGTTGTTATCTTCATTCACCATCATAATGTCTTTATTTCTGTATATCATGCCAGCTATTTATCTGTGGAGAAGCTGGTGGACACAAAAACAAGCAGAAAGAGCAAACATTTAAAAAGAAGGAAATTTATTTTATAAACCAACAAACAAAATGAAACCAGCCTGGGCACAAGGTCAGTTGACAAAGGTTAGCCTCCTGCTCTCCAGCCAAACGTGTATTTAATATGCCTTTAATTAGGCAGGTGTGGCTCGTTAATCAGTGGCTGGTTTTTACGCATATTGACAATGACAATGAACAATTGAGCAATTAAACAGACGCACAGATGTATTTGACTGATGAGTTATTAACAAAGCAGGAAATGGAGAAACAACAATCCTTAAACATTTAACAAAATGACAACTGAACAAACAGTCTGGGGGAAAAGTGAAGGTTAGGGCTTGAACAGTGTTACGTTCACAGTCACTAGTCTGGGAGTGTTGTTAGCCTGGTCTGACACTGTCACTCATTCAGCTTTACTGGATACAGTTCTGTTCTATTCTGCTGGAAGTCACTATGGATAAGCACGTCTGCTAAATGTAATGTAATGTAATGTCAAGGTTCTCCTTCACAGTACCCTAATCACGTAGTCCAGATTGGGACCTTTGTTAAAGGCTAGCTGTGTGCATTAGTGGTTCAGATAGAATTTGGTGGGCTACAAAAACCAAAATGTATTTTTTTTTAATGTGAAACGTATCAACACTTCCCAGACTTTAGCAACAATAAAACAATTCCAGAAATACTGGAGAAAAATGTGCACACAAATGGGTTAAGCATACCAGTGCCTGCCAAAGTCTTACGTCCTTATAAATGTAGGCCACTGACAGTGCACTTGAACGTCAACTCTTATAAGTTACAGTAGGAGAGTATAAACCTTCTAGCAGCTCTTGGTGCAATGACTTTTACTTTCTGCACAATTGCTTCATATGTTTGCTGTCCAGCTCATTTTGGACGTGATCCTTGATTTCCTTTTTGGCAATCCTTTTTAGATGTTCACTCATGATGGGACAAGAATTACTCATTATCCTCTTAATGCACAGTTAATTCCTGACTCGTACTATCAATTGTTGTGCCAGATTTGCACCCTTCCTCTAATTCACACCAAGTCTGCATATTGGCATGGTGCAATTTTCCTTTTTTCATGCTCTTTGAAGTGGCTGTGAAGATTTATCCATGTACAAAATCCACTGCTGCTAAATTTGCTGCCTCTTTCAAACAGCACACAACAGAAACAAAACACGGAATCATGTCATCCTGCAGCTGGAGGCTGCTTCCCTTCCAGGTGCACATAAAAAGTGAAACACTGACAGGAAGAAGAACAGAGACAACCATCTTTGGGCCTGTTCCCAGTTTTAGTTCAGGGTAGGATTTTGTGGTCCTGCCTGTACTTTTGTTTTCCCTTTCAATGGACACCACATAGGCGGCTGGACATTTGCCTCTGTGTCAAGGTTTGCAATAAGGTAAACTATACTAAACTGCAAACAACTCAAGACAGAGCTGGCCCAAGAGGAGATACCAAGGATGGGTATATAATTTGCTGTCTTAGATTTAGGAGGTCTGCTTCATGTCAGTGAATCCAATCACTGCTAAAGATGATGCCTTTGCAGACACACATTATCTATTTGAGATGATTTATAGGAAGAAATTCCAATGAAGAGGGACTCAATGTGTTGTAAATTCTTGCACAGTAATGTTGCTATGATAGCACTCTTCTGAGAATGATGCAGACATAGCCAAAGAAATTAAGTTAAAACAGCAAAAAGCGAAGTCTTTCTCAGGATATGTTTGTACCAATGTGTTCAATGTCACAGATTGAGTGTAACCAACTTGTACTTCCTGCAGATAGGTCACAAAACTGTTCCTATGTCGACACCTTGTGGCACAAAATGAGAACAGCATCTGCCTGTATCAATAGAGTCCTTATCAAAATGTTTGCACCAATATGTACCACATTACAGGTTGAGTGTAACTACTTTATACCTGATGCAAATATGTTGACTGTTCACAAAACTGTTCCTATGGCGACACTCTGTAGCAGTGAATGAGGAGAGCATCTGTCTGTATCAGTATTTCACCCCTCACCTGTATGGGCCGAGGGGTCGTGAGATTAGCCCTGTGCACTGAGCCTCCTACTGGTTGTGCTGCCTTTGAAGAAGACAGCTGAAAAAGTTGTTGTTGTGGGGCTTAGCCAAATATTACCTATGGGGAGAGACATTGTTGACTTTTAGCACTGCTCTGGCAACCTGGGCATGAGACATGCATTCTGTCAAGTGCTACTGTGTTTCAGTGAGGAGTTAACTGATGAATAAAATTTAATTATTATTATTTGATAAATTATCATAATTTATAATAATATAATAACAAATATATAATATTATTTATAGTTATCTATCAATTATAGACTTATTAAATATTTAACCTGGAGAAAACTGTAATTTCACCCATGTTTATTTAAATCCCCAAATTGAAAAAAATACATTTTAGTTTACATTCTCATTTTTCTCCATTGACTTGATTTACACTCATAAATGCACTCTGGCAACACTGAAAATCAAAGTCTTGCCGTATCAATTTTTGCAGTGTATCAACCTGAGTGCCAAGTAACCCCAAACCAGTGTTGTTCTTCATGATAAAATTTATTTGGCATTTGATTACATGTACAGCTACTTCAACAGAAAAAAAAACAATGCAATACTTCCATGGGAGAAGCAGTAGTAATAATGATAATGGAAACAGAATGAGAAGAGGCTAATTCACAGAGACAGATTAAAATGCATCAAATGTTGATTTATACATAGAGCTTAATATCAAAATCATTTTTTTGTACACAACCACAGCTTATGTTCATCACAAATTAACTACTTAAAAACCTTTTTTTTTTTTGAAAATCCAGCAGTTAGGGGGAGTGGAGCATCAGTTTAACATCTACAGAAACCGTTAGACAAGCAGCAGTGGCTAAAACCCAGGTAGACATGACCCTCTGAAAGGTGGCATTTGAAGCAACCGACAAGTGTCTTTTTCCGTCATAAAAATGCTGGTTCTGCCTGTCCAAATGACAACATGCAAACGACTGAGACCACAAAAACAGACACTTCCCCCTCCAAATCCAAAACGCATGACCCTCCCTCCAAAGACATGCCCACAGTAACAATACTGTATGATTTTTTTTTCATTTAATGATTCTTGAGAAAATGTAACTGTCCTGCTGCTGCTCTACAGAATGGCTAATATGCAGAAAAATTTTAATCGAGCAAACTGAAAAGCCTGCTAGATATGAGAAGCGCTACCGTGAAGAGGACGTGTTCTGCTATGCAGCCATATGCAGCCACAAGGCCCAGGTGTGCTTTTGCAGTGTGACACTATTAGCCGGTTCGGTACAGTTAGAAAACTACTCCAGACACAAGGGAACAAAATCCTGCACCAATCACAGCAGGGCTCCTCTGAGGGCCAGCGAATCACAGTGAGCGCTGCAAGCATCCCATGACCCAACAAGGCCTACTGTGTGACCAAAAAAAAAGGCTTCCTTTCCCAGTAGTCTTTGCACTCCCCATTCTGTTGAAGCACTTTCAACTTAAAGTTAAATCACACCTTTCAACGGGATGTGGCGGGAAAGTGCCCAAAAGTAAAGCTTTAAGCAAGTATGCCCTATGCAAGCAGGTGTAGAAACCATGTAGAAAAACCAAACACTGATATGGTAGAAGTGCAAAAGTTATAGTGATGCATTTGATGTTGAGTTCTTAGTGTTATACATTTATATATTTTTTTACTTTTTTTTACATAATCAGTTTTAAAAGGTGTTAATGTCCATTTATTTCATGACAAACAAGAAACACTGAGAATCCACTTCACAGAACAGTGATGTGCAAAATGTGTTTACATTTGCCATGAAAATAAAACCCTAAAACAGATAAAGCAAACATATTCTGTGCAAAAACAGGAAAAAAACGACCCATGGAAACAAAACAACTGATCTTGACCCACCTTTCCAAATAAATACTACCAATTTATACAATGGGAAAATTTCAAAAAATGTATTTTTATTTTTAAGCTAATTCAATCAAATTCCATTAGGGATATAAAAATATTGAGATGGAAATTCTCCTATATTCAGCAAAAGGTTCTTTCATACTTGTTTTTTTTTCATTATTTTCTATCCCTGACATTTAGACAGCAAGCACATTGTGCATAACATTTTACTTAGGTGTCTCTTACCACACAGAGCAAACACAATGTTCAACTTCCAAACATCTGCATTACCATCGGTACCATTCAATAGTTCTGTAGAGTGTGATTTCTTTTTCCAAAAACGTCTAGGTGGACAAAAAGCTCATGACGGTACTGTTGGTGCTGGAGAGATCTGAAATTAAAAAGAGTTATACACTGTAATTCAGTGAACTTGATGAAGAGAGACAGGGAAATACTGAAACTACTCTGCCCATCAGCTTGGTTTGCCACCCTGATTGCAGTAAGTTAAGTGCAGAGCAAAGACCCCATGTTTGTAGAAAGAAAAAAGCATTTTTGCTCCCTGACTTCAGAGCTTCAAAACCTACCTCAAACGAGGGGTTGGAAGCACTCTGAATTTTGAGCCCTAATACAATTTTCTATCAAGTCTTCTATCGAGGCTTGAGTTAACCTTACTTCTTCTGCATCAAGACGATGTGGTCTTTGATGCCAGTGTTTCTTTATATACATACATTAACAAGATAGTCACTCGCCATTTTTTTCTTTTTACCTTCCTAATTCGATTATGAACTGTTCTGTCAGCCCCCTCCAAAGACAAAAATAATGCCTGATAAAATATTTACACGAGGACGAACATGAAAATGATGTTCAAGTCAAACAAAAGAATGAAAAACAAAAACAGTGTTGCTGCTTCTTTTTTTTGTTTGTTTTTAAACCAAAGCTTCTTTAAACTTGTCTAGTGTACAGCGTAGTGCTGGCAGCTCCTCCCACTTTTTTTTTTTTTCCTGTCGGACTGTTAAAAAAAAAAAACACGTTGTGTAATTTTCTCCTCCCGCACGCCGCCCGTGTTTGCTTTATACAATGGTGCTGAGTGAGGAGCTGCTGGTGCAGCCTGCCACAGTAGTCTCTGTCACGGTGCTGTCGGTGGGCGTGTCCGGGGCCACCAGGAGCGTGCTGCTGTCGATGGAGTCTTCGTGCTCCACCGAGGACTGCTCCAGCGGGGCCTCCTCCTCTTCCTCCTCCTCCTCCTCTGGGAGCGGGAGCTGGGGGGGGCCGCCCGCTTGTGTGACCGGCTGGCCGCTGTCTGCCGTCAGAGAGCTGTTCCTTCCTTTAGAGGGATGGAAAACATGGGGTAGGGAGTTAAGTAAAAACAAAAACAGAGAAGAAAAAAAACAAAGAAAGTACACAAATCGTGAACCTGAAAGGCACAAGGATTCTCTGAAGTGCTCAATGGGAAAATTCCACAGCATCTACATTTTATAGCACTATTAAAGGGCATTTATTACATTACATTACTTGCATTTAGCAGACGCTCTTATCCAGAGCGACTTACATAGGTTACAATTTTTATGTTTCCCGTTTATACAGATGGATATTTACTGAGGCAGTTCTGGGTTAAGTACCTGGCCCAAGGGTACAACAGCAGTGCCCCAGCTGGGAATCAAACCAGCAACCTTTTGGTTACGAGCCCTGCTCCTTACCACTATGCTACACTGCCACTGTTTTTGTCTTACAAATATGTTCCATGGCTGACCAGAGACACAAAGTATTATTATCATCATTGTTGTCACCATCATCATCATCATCATCAATGTAAATACTTTAACAGAATGATAATAATGACATACCTAAGTCCACATAGAGGATGGTGTCTGGGTTGATAGAGGCCTCGTATGGGGGCGGAGGGTCGTCCGGGTGGTGGATATCTGGGTACTTATAGGCAGCGTAGGGTGGGGGAGGCTCGTGGAAATGGAACGCCCCGCCCTCTCCGTCATCGGACAGGTGCAGGGGGGTCAGGCCCGTGCCGAATCCGTCCGGCCCGTAGTCGAACCCGGGCACCCTGCGGCCCAGGTTGAAGTGGTGCACTGCGGAGGAGAAGGAGAGCGAGCGGTAACGGCGAGCGAGCTCAGAGGACCCCAAAGCGTGACTCTGCGGGCGAGCGCTTACGGTTGCCGCCGATGAGGGTCTCGATGCGCTCGCGCCGCCGCTGCCTCAGCCGGTGCACCATGAACAGCAGCAGCGACAGGATGAGGAAGGAGGAGATGCAGCTGACGATCAGGCGCATCCCACTGGCCATGGAGTCAAAGAGGGTGTTCCCGTCTGAGAGGAAGCACCATAGATATCAGTATAAGGACATCAGCACAATGCACAAACAGACCTACAGCTGTTCCCATCCGAGAGGAAGCATCATAGATATCAGCACAAGGACATCAGCACCAGACATCCACGCAATGCAAGAACAGACCAGACATACAGCTGTTCTCATCTGAGAGGAAGCACCATACACATCAGCATAATGCAAGAACAGACCTACAGCTGTTCCCATTTAAGAGGAAGCAACACAGACATCAGCACAATGCAAGAACAGACCAGGCCTACAGCTGTTCCCGTCTGAAAGGAAACACCACACACCCCACCACACTGCAAGAACAGACATGGCTGTTCCCATTTTTGAGAAAATACCAAAGATGATATCATTCTGCAAAAACAGACACGCTCTGTGTCACAGAGCTTCCTCAGAGCTTTCTGAGAATATGTAAATTTTATCCCCCAAGGGCAAAGCCAGTTAGCAAGGTCAGGGAATTGCGACAAGCATTAAAAACACTGAGTCAGGTTCAATTCCACATTGAAATGTGGAGTGGAGTGAAGTTAAGTCCTATCAATTAAAAAAAAAAAAATCCAGATGGGCCGGCCTGAGGGGGCAGTGGTCTGAGGGGGCCGGGGGGAAGGTGTGTGGGAGCGGAGCAGGGCAGGTCCCGCACCTGGATCCAGGCAGGTGAACTTGCAGCACTCTTTGGGGTCCTTGCGGAAGTGCTGGCACCCCTGCGGCCTCTCGCACAGGGCCGCCACGCACATCTCCGGCTCGCCGTCGTGGCACGTGCAGCTGAGGCAGGGGTCGTCGCCCTTCGGGGTGAAGTAGTACCCCTCATTCACCACGTTGTCCTTGATGTCCACGCATGTCTGCCCTGCGGTGCCGAGGAGGGGTTGCGTTACAATACGGGATTACAGAAGCCTTCACGTACATGCACGCAAACACACATACACACACACACACGCACACATACACACACGCATACACGTATATACACACACACACATACACACACACACACACACACACACGTACACACGCACACACACACACACGTACACACACACACACACACACACACACACACACACACACACACACACACACACACAGGAGGCAAATTTGCTAGTACATTAAGGGTTTCAAATGGTACACAGTGTGGTGTGATGTGGTAAGGGTGTGGACCTGTCCCCCAAAGGTTGTAGGTTCAATTCTAAAGTCAGGCACCACTGTTACACCCATGTAACCCAGTTTATTTAACCCAAATTGCCCTGCTTCAATAAACATCCAACGGTACAAATGGGTGATATAAAAACCAAACTACATAAATTGCACATCAGATCAAGCAAGATAAGGGCGTCTACTAAGCACACGTAAAGCAGACTGGAGTGACAGAACCTACTTCTTTTGCAGAGGAAGGGAAACTTCTTGTAGCAGTTCTCTGCGTGCCAGCTGTGCAGACCACGCTCATTCATGGTCTTGATCTGAAAGCGCTGCAGCTGGGCGCAGAAGACGTTCTCCTGGGTGGGCATGGCTTCCCCGAAGTTCGTCAGGCCCTCCGGGGGCAGGAACACCTGCATGGATCCTGTTCAGGAGAAAAGCAAAGAGCCTTCAGCTTACACACGGGTCGCCTTTCTTCTTTAGGACTGAAGCGGCTCGGCCACTGTTTGCATCCCAGGACGGCGTATAATCACTCACCTTTATAGGCCACCTCCCACCTGCCTTCCAGGGAATGGTTCTGATTGGTTATAACGTACTGATAGCCAACCCAGAACCTGTAAAAAAAAAAAAAAAAAAATCACATAAAAAAAAAAAAACATCACACATCATTACAGTGTTTGTATGTTCTGACAATATGACATTTACTATGACATCATGCTCACCAGGATTTTCTAATATTATTAGAAATTATATGTAAATCATTATTATAAATTACACAGTGGTTGTGATTGGTTGTAACTTTTCAAAACTATATGTAAATGCTAATAGTCCATTTATTTCAGTTTCAGATGTAACACAAGAGAATTGGGACTTCATGACTGTCCTGTATATTTTAATATATCTGGAGTAAGATACATGTAGCAAGCTGTAAACTTTATGGTTCCTTGATAGTTCGACTGCCTAAATGACAATAACATCTTCCCTGTTATCAAGCCTAGATACACACATAGAAGAAAAACAATGCTGAAGTGATAAGAAAGTTTCCGTGCTATTGTAATTTCAAGGTCAAGTACTTCCTTAAATTCAGCTTCAACAGAGGTGATGAACTCTACATGCTAAACTTCTGCACAATAACACAAGGCTTGTGTAATGCTTTGAGGGAACTGACTTAAGCACTACGGTTTTAAATATGGTACATGAGTTTGAGGAATTTTGGACTGCAAGCAAGCAAAAACCCTGTGCCCATGCTTAATCTCAACACACTCGTTCAAAGAGATAATATCTGGCCAAATGTCTGGTGACTAACGCAGCTTTGATTCAAAATGAATCAAAGCACAACTTCCACATATTCTTCTGTGATTAAATGGTAAATGGAAAATGGCATTTGTAAAAATCTACAAGTGTCCACACCAGGCCCAAACCATGTTTCTCTCCACAAAAAACACAAACATTTTAAATAACAGTCCAGTAATTGCATTCTATTCTATTTTACATTACAGTCTTGTTTTAAAGCAATTCACACCCATTACTTATGAGTCAGACACGCAGCGAGGCCAAGGGGGAAAAAAAAAAAAAAATCACACAGCTTGTTTTCACTGTCCATGTCACATTTCCTCTGTACTCGAAGGATGTTTTTGCAGAACTACTTGCTGGGTTTCTCGAAGGTGCTTGTTCCTTTTGACAAAAACATTTTCATCTGGAACCTTCTCTGTGGCCATACAGGACAGCTCGTTTAGGTTAAAATATCTGCAGCCAAATTATTAATTCAGCAGAATTTATTTCTGAAGGGCTAGCACAGCCTGCATGTCTCTCAGCTCCTTCAGAGTGAGATCGTTTGAAGTCTGCTTTCAGTCCTAAATATGGGTGAAGAGCAAGTTATTTCAATGTTTCCTTGGCTAACATAAATTTGAATTTGTTTCTAGGAGATCCAGTACTATTCTACAACTGCTTCTTTGTGCCAATAAATTATGAATTTTTTTGAGATCAATGCGCAAGACAAGGCATGCTCAAGCAGTAAGCTTTGAGCTGGAATATCTTTGCTGTTGTGTTCACTGCAGGACTAGATTCAGGCAAAAGTAAGGATAGTGGTGCAGGCTCAGATAACAAGCATGTAGTGTTGTTTTGGGTGTAATAACATGACATAACAGGAACCATCTCAGGTGTGATCTCAGTTCAGGTCTGCAGGTGAGATTACTGGCAGGCCTTTCAATTATTATCGCATGCATTTTTCCTCTCCTTCGCCAACCGACTCTAAAAATGCTTCCAGGGGTGTCTCTTTACCAGTATGGAAATGCATTACTTGCCACGTTTCAAAGACATCTGGGCCTCGCCACTAATCGCAGCATTTAACGCGTTAAGAACGGGAAAACTTCATAAAGGCGGCCGACCGAATCAAGTGCTGAGCACATACGGACGCTGTCATTTCACAGAATTAAGACAAACACACAGCCTTCTGTCGGCTGAAAAGCACGATCTGAAACCGCGTCATCAACCCCTGCCCGTCTGCTGCGTCTGCAGGATGAGATGTCCGCACGCAGCGGCCGTGTAATCCTCCACTGAACAGGGCTTCAGACGGCACGCACTGAGTCCCCGAGCAGACTTGAACAGGGAACGGTAATGTTCTTAAACACAGGAAGTCCTCGTTCGGGACAGGATGTGTCCCGGCCGCCGCGAGCGAGTGCACGCGCACACTCACTTGCACTGGTCTTTGCGCTCGCACACTTTCTCGTCAAAGTCCACCTCGATCTTCAGGATGAACTGAAGCTCCTCGTTGGTGACGAAGGTGGCCAGGGAGCCGTTGACCCTCTGGCATGTCTCCACCGCCTGCCAGTAGTCCTCGTTGTGCAGGTACACCTTGTAGCAGCTGGCCGTCTTCTCGTAGTGGTGCCACCCAGTGGGGCACTTCTCTGAGGAGAGGACAGGGTGCGATAAGGGATTAGTTCTCTAACTCTTAAACTTAACCACTGCACAGCACTCCTGAGTACAGTCTGATCAAGACTAAATAATAGCGTTGAAAACCTTGCACCCTATACATGCTTCACTCTTGTTCAATGGCTGATTGATTTGTGGAGGGCCTACATTTCTAGATCTTAGGACTACAGTTCCATTACAACACACATTAACACCAAGAAGACCAAAGCAATTTCATTTTTTGTAAATTCACTTTAAGGTGAACCAAAATGTGCCCTGTCCTGCTTTCGTGGTAACTTCAGATGGGGAGGAGAGGGAGGAGCAGAGAGGAGCAGAGAGGGGAGGCGGCCGCCTTACTGTTGAAGCGCACAGGCTGAGCCACGCCCATGATGTCCTCCACCTGATCAAAACCGTTCCCGTAGTGAAACCTCTCCTCCTTCATGGCTGTGGCAGGGACACAGGACACAGCACGTTAACCCAACCAAAACAAAACAAAGCAACAAAAAAAAACAGTCTCTAATCTCACGTCACCTCTGCAATGGGGACCATGTACCAGAGAGATGCAGTCTCTGTGATCAACACTCATGTTTAACTGTTTTGTATTACACTTTAATGGTATCAATGCACTGAGACCTTAGTTATGGCATTCATTTTATTAATGCAGCACTTCTGTATTTTCAAAATGGCACTGCATATTGTAGGACTGAGGGAATGCATTGGCACTTTCCTTCATATGTGCCGACATCTTTTGTAGTTTCATACGGTCCTATTATGTTCATATATGCACATGAGCATACAAGGTACTCTGTGTAATGGTGTCTGAAGTACTGTTTCAATTACATCACGGACGATCTTTGTATCTCTGCTTATGTTCCTCTACCTTATTAAATGCACTCTGTGAGTCACTCTGTGTTCGAACAGCTACTGAATGACTGAATAGAACTGAACTGAAACTCGAAACGCACTGCAGATGGCTAATGGAAATGGAGATCCACTTCTAACAGATGATTAAGATTTTCTGTTTATCAGTTACGTTTACAAATGCAAAATGTTTTTGCATCTTATACCTAGCTTAGTTTGGGATCGTTTTGCTCACCCCGCTTTATTATTTTTTTAAATGTTAATTACTGTCAACAAAAATGTCACGTCTCACTACACTCCAGTAAGCATTACATGACAGTTTACCCCGTCTGAAAATGCTGTCATTACCCACGTCCCTGTCTGGTACATAACAGGCGCCTGTAATATTACTCCATTTGTTTAGTGGGTTGAGATACACATATAATCAAGGCAGGTGTGGGAGTGCATGAGCGAATGCCTGCCTGGGTGCGTGCCATTTAAGGGCTTCCCCGGGTCCTAATGACCGATGACAGACACAGCAGATTACCCTTAATGACCTTACCGCAGACATTTATTCTGATTGATCGCCATGGCTCAGGCTAAAATAAATTAAAGGGTCTTATGCAACGGCTTTCGTCAAAGACCCGATGTTAACGCCTGCCCACTCTTTGTGCAACGTTGCTATCCTGCTCGACTGCAAACCAGGTCCCGCAGCCATAATCGTTCAGGCATCCGGTTTGTTTGCTGAAATATCTGCATGTCCTTGGGAGCGGCAGAAGCTTGCTGATAAGGCCAAGCTGTTTTACAATAGCAGCAACGCAATGCATTCTAAATCGGGGGGGCTGTCAAAAATGATTAAACAGCATTACACTCTCAATCACAGGGGCTGGCAGGGATTATTAAACAGCACTACTGTTGCTCAGTGGTATTAATACTGTTGACTCCTTATATGGGTTTTTTGCCTGTGTTGTACTCTGCCTCACTTGTAAGTCGCTTTGGACAAAAGCGTCTGCCAAATGAATAAATGTAAATGCAAATGCAAATGCAAATGCAAATGGCAGCAGGTGCCTGCAATGTCAGACGATTGGTTGGAAATCCGAGAACGGCAAAAGCCCTGTGGTGGCAGTGCAGTTTGGCCTGCAGAAAAGCGAGGGTAAAGCGGGGGAGGTGAAGGTGCGGTGGGGTGTGGTGGGGCGTGGTGTGGCACAGCGTTGGGCAGCGCGGACGTTACTCACGGGGGCAGTCCATCTCGTCGCTCTTGTCCTCGCAGGCGGTCCAGCCATCGCACTGCCAGGACATGGGGATGCACTGCATCTTCCCGCTGCGGCATGCGAACTGCCCCGGGTTACACCGCAGCTCTGAAACGCAGCACGGCACAGAAAACAAGCGCCTTTGAGGGGGCGTTCACAGCAGGGAGGGAGAAACGTTTCTGCTCTGTCTTTCACCCGGCCGCCAGTGCCGCTGCTCGGCATTAACCTGCCGCGTGGCAACACAACTGTCTGGAGAAGATTGTGCTGTTAACACTCAACTTTCTGCACCTCACTCTTATATTACCCACCACGTGTCTGATTGGTCATTGTCCTGCCTCCCTCACATGCCTCTGGGTAAAGGCAGTGGAAACCAGACAATGGAGAAAATCAGGCATTGTGATTGGACTGTGGATAAGAGGGGTCACCCAACCATGGGCGTGCAACTACCATTATGACAAACTGACACAGGGAATTCCATTCCAGATGGAGAGGATGTATAGGTCTGCTGGAGGTCTGCTATGACTAGTTAAGATGCCGTGTAGCACGCAGATGCCGTTCTCCCTCCATCAGCACCCTGTGCAGCAGAAACCTCCACAGTTCAAAGCTTCTGAGAGCACACACACATCTCCCAGACTGCTCTCACGTTGCCACACAATGCACTGATCCTCTGCTCCAGACGCACACATACTCAGTGCCTGTCTGACAAGTGCAAACACGCCTCCGAAATATCTTTCTCGTGGTGACAGACTGTTTTACACCAGGCTCTGTTATTCTGTAACTCCAAGCAGCAGAAGACTCAAGACTCTATTGTAAGAGAAACCTTTGCATAACAGGAGCAGTACAATAAATAAAAAAGAGGTTTCAGGCAAGCACAGGGCTTTCAAGCTGACTGGCTGATGACTTTGAGCTGTGGTCCAGTGCACATCCAGAGTCAGCATTTGAGAGGTGCAAAACATTAATTGAACGAGTAAATGCTGATACAATTTTCACACAAGTCTTTTTTTGAAAATGAAATAGTGGCAGTTAAGGACAAGGAGTTACAAATGGAAAAAAGAAAACCAAGAAAAAAAGGAAGTCATTTTTGCTGTTTCAGCCATTCTGGCTTTCAATGATCATAAAATACTTTGTTAAAGTCATACAAAAAATTCACCACCAGTCATAGCTGTGCACCAACTACTTATAAGATGATGACTTATGGTGACTTATTAACACAGACATGTTATAAACACAAATCACACAAACCACTAACACTATGGGGGTACAAGAAGTGTTTTATTATGACACCACAAATGTCTACCTGGTGTGTAGATAAAAAGTTGATGGTTCATGTGTGTGTATGTATAACACAGAATGAAAAACTCTCCTAAATTTCAACTGCCACAAGCATTCAGGAATTGAGACATCTACGTGGAATCTTCATAGTAAAACTTCACTTTGGAATTCAGTCCAACATTAAAAAACATTACAAGTTTCTTTTATGTAGAAATGTGTCAATAATATTATGTAAGAAAATAAACTTTTTTTACTTTCTCTTGTGTGGTGCTTATGAAAGCAGTGGAGCAAAGTGTGTATGTTTTGTGTGATAGCGAGTTTGAAAGATTGTCTGCATTTGTAATGTGACATTTGTTAAGTGCAACCTTCGTTCACTCTGGTGAGTGAGGTAAGCGTCAGAAAACTTGGGAGTGCCAAAGGAGGAAGCGCGTTGGAGTTGAGATGGATCAAATGAAAAGCACAACGTGGGTTTGCTTTACATAACAGGGCTTCTGATTCACATTCAAGTGCCTTCGGCCTCAAACAGTGAAGAGACAGTGCTTACCTGACAGCAATCGTGCCAGAGCTAGCCTTGGACCTGAAACGACAGGGGAAACACCCTGTGTGATTTACAATACGTAAACCCCCAACTACATAGAAACATTAGTCTCAATGCCATCCACCTGTGTCCCACTGCCACAGCTGACAGCTGAAGAAAGCAAACGCTTTACAAAGTATAACCAGTGTGAAATCCCAGCTAAAAGACAAACATCCATTTAATGGAAGACCATTATGGTAATACCTTTCAAGCACACCTGAAATTTCAGTTGGCAGAATGAATCAAAGAGCACTGTTTTCTCAAAAAGAAAAAAACCCTACTAACTTAAAATTGAGACTACAGAAACTGAGTTGGCACTGTCTATAGAGCCTGTTCTTATACTCTGAAGCTTGCAATATTTCTATGTACTAAAGAGCGCCTATCTACCATCTGTATGGAATATACAGAAAAAAATAATAACAAAAAAGTCCACCATAATGTTGCAAGCGGGCCCTTGTCTGAGCTCAGAGTCACAGTTCTGCTTTGGCCATTTTTCCAAAGAAGGAAGCAGGCCATGGCCAGCCAATAACTCTGCTTACATTACACTTCTGCTTAGCAGACACGCTCATCCGCTGCTCACAGTTTTTACATGTTATCCATGTGAGGTGTCCTTTGCCTAAAGGTACACGAGCAGCGGCCCATCAGGGAATCAAATCGGCAAACTCTGGGGTACAAGCCATGCTTCTTACCACCACACCACACTGTTGCCCTGCTGCACAGAAGCCAAGGAGACCAACAGGCAATGACAGCAGGAGGGATGGACAACTAACACATAAGCCCAATTTGCTGCTAGCCTGCAGAATCCCAGCAGGCTGTCAGCATAAAAACAGCAAGAGCAACACAACCCACTGCTAGAAAATCCCTTGTTTCACTCCAACACAACTTGACATTGCTTCCCTTGCTCATATGAACATATATCTGCGCCTGGTATTTTAGTGTTATATAACCATCTGCACATCAGAAGGCTGCATGCTTCCTATCACGAGCTACTGTTTAGGACCGTGACAGAAGTGGAGCAAAGCAAATGTTGTAGATGTACAAGAAAAGGCCATGACTAAAAAAAAAAAAAATAAATAACTGCGCAAGGAAACGTAAATGAATTCCATACTGCAACTGGAGAAGCCCCTGTGTCTCTCTAATGCTGACACTGCTGGAGATTTACTCTCTCCAAACGGCTAGACGCTAAAACCTGCAGACCGTGGCCTTTTGACATGCCAACACCTGTTACCACGCCAGGCCTAATCTATCTGAGGCCAGAGGACAGAGAATCCTCCCCTGGGTGAACAAGCCTCTAAGTACGCTATTTTGTTTTAACAGACAACTCATATTAATGAGTTCCTTTAAAATGGGTCAGAATAACTTCTTCATTTAGGACAATAATTGCAACGCATTTGTTTTGCTCTATTATCTTGCCCTTTGGAATTAGTCTAACGTTACGCATCACACCAGAAAAGACAGCTTCCGTTAAAATACATAAACTATGCATAAAAATGCATCAATACATATACATGTTGCATCATTTCAACATCTGCTTTGTGGAAAATACAATTTACATGCGTCTTTCAACCAGCATATGTTTGCCAACATGAGAGAAACGTCAAACTCAATAGTGATTGACGATAGTGGTTTCTGTTTGTGCGGATCAACAAATAATTGGCCTTTATGCGTGTCATTGGCTGTAGGTATCAATGCTAACAGACTCGCCCCTTCCTCACAAAGTTGTTTTGATCTAGCAAGGCAGCTAGAATCACATGTTCAATCAACTCCAAACCCTACCTTCAAGGGATGCATGAATTATTGCATCGATCCTCGTTCTCAGCGTTATTATTATGAAGGCTTACCATGACTACTGTAAAAAAACGCTAGCTAGGTAATATATCTGGGGTAAAGCACATACATAAACATTAGTTTGCATGGGTGTCAAAAGCGTCAGACTCCGCAGCCAGCTAGCTGCTGAACTGAAGTTAGCCAACTGGATAGCTAGCTGTCTAGACTGTACATAACGATGGATAGACCTGGGTTAACTAGCCAACAATTTCCCACAACACATAACTCTATCCGAAAAGAGACAGCTAGCTAGAGCAAGTTTGCAACAGGCCACCACTAACGTTGAAAAACTTTTCGTTATGCTTAGGGGCCTGACCGAAGTATTTGAGTTTGCAAATCGAGTAGCAGCTAAGCTAAGTAACATTAAGCTACATGTAGTAATCTCAGTTAGCTATCTAGCTATAGATACCAGATCAACTAGCCGATATTAACAGTAAGCTACCAAAGATAGTTCATGACAGTAATGTGCAAAGAATGCGAACAAATTCACTCTGACAACTTTACTGCTATGACTAGCTCAAAGGCTAGACATTACAGCTAACGTTACTCAGCTAACGTTAACCGCAGCTGTTGTCGCCAGGGCCGGGTAAAGGCCTCCGTGCTGCGACTTCGCCTCCGCCGGTCACCCAAACTAGCCCGATAGCTAGCCGGCTAGCTAAAGCTAATCCTCAACATTTCACTTCCGACCACAGGCGCCTGACATACTGTTTTGTTTAGCAAGCCCACTGCATAGCCAGCTCACACGGTCACAATCTGGGCACGCTGCAAGGCAAATAAAATGCACTAATATCTTAACTTAACTCGCTGTCTGGCCACTCTGCACAAACTGACTCAGTAACGTTACCTTGCAAAAATTCTAAATAATGTTTTTTAGCCATATAGTAATGCTCTCCTCTCCACATACCTGTCCGTGGTGGGTCTGTCAGAGTCAAGGCGAAGAGAAGAGAGAGAAAGGCGAAACTGCTGCTGTCAGCTTTCGGCAACATTTATCAGCCATTCATCATAACCCTAACGTTATGTAGAAATAAAACAAACTGGCCCAGAGCAGAAACCAATCCTCTCCTCTGTCTCAAAACGGCAAATAGCCCGTATTTTTAGGAGGCAGAAATGTAGCTAGCGCAGTAATCTGTCGCGTCGAAATATCATATCCACTTGCTACATAGCTATGCTAGCTAGAATTTTGTAAATTGTTGATTATTGCTCTGGGCAGAATTGTAATAGCTAGCAACGTCGCTATTACAAGTCTATAACCTGTCCCACTACCCAACCAGCTCTGTGTATTTCAGACTCTGGGCTATACAAGATGGCTTCCTCATCCCCGCACGATTGCAAACAGGCCACTCAGCCTATCGGCTCCAAGGTTAGAGGCGGGGTTTTCGTTCCAGTCAGGAAAAATGAAAATGCGCACTTGACATTAGTAATACAGCCCCAAACTGGGGTCTGCACAATGCGTGCAATCACATTGGAAACAATGCTGCAAAGGAGTGTAGAATTCTGGTGTACATTTCTGCAGTGTAATTATTAAACATGTATTATTAGACAGCTAGCTAGGTCTGTAAGGAACGTTTTCACCTGGGGTCTTGGAATCTGCATTTTTAAGCTTTGTAAAGCATCTCCACCTTCATAAAGATACTAAAAAAGAAAAAGAAAAAAAAACCCATAGACATAGGTTTAGCTTATGAGAACTTGGCACTTGCTCAGAGCCAGATTTTTAGACACTGTTGTATCTGGTTTGATTTATGTCTTTCATTTTACAAAATGTCAAATAGGCAATTAGAGGTCAGATTATGTAAAACAATAATCATAATAATTTCATGTTTTGCTAGAGGAAAGAGCAAAACATATTACATTTTAACATCACCAATGGAAGAGAAAAATATAATTAAAGGCCTTTCGTAGTCTTTAGGAACCCAGTTTGGAAACTGCTGTCATCTGGGAGCATTTGGAAGAAAATGGAAGTATTATGCCACATTAGTTTAGTTCTATGAGTATAGACATGGGGTGAGCACATTCACTCCTACACACACACACACACACACACTCAAATACAGCAGTGCACACATTGTTACAAACACACACACACACACACATCTTTGCAGTAAGCAGTACCACAGTGTTTATAGTCACTATTAGGTAAATGAGGTTGAAATGGACAAGGCAAATCAGACCAAATACCCTTGACCATCATGTTACAGGTACTCTACATTTTATTTAAGCAGACTAAATAATTTCAAGTCAGATAAACTTTCAAATAAACTTTTTTCCCCAAGTTTTGTTAGAGGTGGGATGAGAGGTGGCAAAAGATTGTCCCTTGAAAATCCCTCTTACAAGGATTGTCAAGGGAGCCAACATAAGCCTAGTCAGGTAAGATATTAATAAATGGATCCAATTATCTGACCACAACCAAACCTTTCTTTTATGATAGCAAAAAGGAGATCCTTGGGCTGACCTTTTGTGTTTTGCCAACACTGAATGCCATTAGAAAGGGGTGGCAGTGTAGCATTGTGGTAAGGCGCAGGGTTCATAACCAAGAGGTTTAATTCCCTCCTGGGACACTGCTGTTGTACCTTTGGGCAAGGTTCTTAACAATTGCCTGAGTAAAAATCCAGCTGTATCAATGATAACATGTAAAAACTGTTACCTATGTAAGAGTGAGGGAATGTTCATATTTACTTCTTAGATTATACATTAAATTTGAAAAGCAAAAACCAAGATCGCTATTCACCTTTGTTGCGCTATTTTAACATTTTAGTGGTTTATCATACACTATTTATAATATATTTATTTTCTATTTTAAGCAGCCCATTGACTATGACAAAATAAAGAGTTAAGAAAAACTGGCTATGGCACATTTGGTTCAAGTACAGCAGGCATAATTCCATTAACCTGTGGATAAGAGCATCTGCTAAATGACAATAATGTAATGAAAAGTGTCCAACACAACATTTTGGGAATGCTTGGGGCCCCTCATTAGGTCTCATCAGGCCTGACTTTCTGCTACAGTCCCATGCAGTAACACACCCTTTCCTAGCAATGAAAGATGAATAATCCAATTAATGGTTGACGGATAGGAAGTAATCGGATTGCTTCACGAGAAAGAGATTAGAGGCAGAGGGAGACAAAGGGGGAGAGACATGAGGAGAGTGATATTGATTCATTGTTGATGATGGTGGGGTGGCAGGGTCTGCCGGTTATTGCTGTGCCTCAGGACTTAATTAAGTGCCCCTGCTGATCTACACAGGGCTTTATCCCGTGGGCTATGGCAGGCAGCACTGTACTGGGCTGCTTGGGGCCTGTGTGTCCCTCTCCCTGCAATGCTGGCATCTTTACTGGGTCTGTCATCTGAGGGAGGATTGAGAGAGTTTTATGAAAAGAATATGGCTCTTCTTTGATACCACTTCTCACAGCACAGTGGGGGGGTCTCCATCTCAGTCTTACCTATACTGCAGTGAGTGGAATGCGTTTGGGTCACTGTTTTTAAAGTGCACTCTGTATGCTAATATTTTTAATGGTCTTGAATGCCAGTAATTAGTGTCCTAATTTAGTCCTGCAATGAGTTGTTGGGAGCTGCAGTTTGTATTGCAGTTTCAATGCAGTTGGCCAAATTCTATATGCAGAATCTAAGCAGGGTGGTCTTGTAAAATCCTGGTTTGTGATGGGACCCCACACTTTACTGCCTGAGTACAGCTGTGTATCCCTTGAAAATGTTTAGCCAAATGTTGGATTGAGGGTGGGCCTGCTAATGTTGAGTGGCTTCTCTTGATAAAATAATAAATGGGCTCTTTTAAAGGGTTCCGTGACACACGCTGGTTGCTAGGTTTAACAATAAGGGAGCACTTATATGTTTAATTTTTACATTATACATTAAACTCGAGCAACAAAAACAAACCGTTATTCACCTTTGTCGCGCTGTTTAACATTTATCATACACTATTTATAGTATGTTTATTTTCCATTTATAGTAGCCCGTTGGCTATTACAAAATAAGGAGTTAAGAAATACTGGCTATGACACATTCCGTTCAACCGCAGCAGGCACAATTCCATGTAGCTCCTTCACTATCAAGGTGTATGCTACTTTGCAATATGTTCAACACGTTAGAAATAATCGCACGTATATCCTCTTTTTTGTAGGTGCGGGAGCGTAAGGTTTTTTTTAGGTCATGAAGAGATTTTAAATACAAACAAATCCTAAACTTACGCTTCAGCACCAATGAAATTCATTTGCGAACTCCGCCGATTTAAGTGCGTTGTAACCACACATTAACCGCGGTGTGCTCTAAACATCCAATCCCCCGGAATCTACCGGTGGACAACTTCAGTTCCAGATTAATTTCCCCCTGGCAACTGCTAAAGGTTGTAGTTCTTAGATCCGAACAGCAGGTAGCAGTGTCTCCCGCTGTGAGAGCATATTGTTTCTTTCGACCACCTCTGCTGGCCTGACTGGCAGCTCCAGGCTACAACGGCCCCTTTGATTCAAAGCAAACAAATAACATAACGGGCATGACAAATGTCAGAGGTAACTTAAGGAATGCGATCTGGCTCACATCTGCTAGGAGCCCCCACCTCAATGGGGAACAAGTTTTGTCAGAGAAGGAAGACAAAAAATATATAATATACAAAAATATATATTCCCTTCATCCTCATTTTTGCACCAGTTTGGCGATATCAGAAGCGAGTCATGAAACAATTAAGACAAATTTGTCTCAATATATTTCTTTTTTATTTTCGTTGCCATGATTGATTATTTTTAAATGAAAGTAACATGTTGGTGGGGAGCAGCTGCAGGTTTAGCCTTTTTTCTTTCCATCATCACCACTGCTTCTCCTCACTCTGCCCCCCCATCTCTATAGCTTTGACGTCTTGCCATGGCTCTGTACTGGAGGTTCTTTCATGGGGGCACCTGTCAGGAAGGGGTGGGGGGGTAGGGGGGTAGGGGGGTATGGTGGCGGTTGGTTGTTGTTGCAGGCGGTAGATTCACTACGTGGGCCAGATGAATCAGGAGAATGGGGGTGTTCTCTCTGGGGGTGGGGGGCTGGTCGGGGGTCTGAGGGAGGAAGGAGGTGAGGCGGGGTTGGTTCGCCTTACATAGCCTCCACCATTCACCATTGAAGCATCCCTGCTCCGCTATCAGCGCAGCAATGGGCCCCATTCATGCGTGCCGTAACTGTGATTGGAGGAAGCTGGGTCAAACACCCCCAGCACGTGGGAACGCTGTCTGAGGCAAGCCATGGTGGTCTGTGGATGACAGATGTTGGGAAGCATAACACTGTGGTTACCCCCCCATAACCTGCCCGCAACTCTGACTTGTAACGTTGATGTTTGTGGTATCACCTAATTCATGTTTAACAGTTTCCTCTCTTTTTTTTAATTCTGTACTCTGAAAGCCATTTTCATCCTCATCTGAATGTTTGTGCTGTTGGTCTTCATATGCACACCGGTATGAATCTGTCATCAGTATCAGTCAATCTTATCAATAAACTTGCACATGTGTGTCTTGAGTTTGGATTAAAGAAGTACTGACTTCTGAGCCAAAGGGCCTGAACCCCAGGTCGGGTATTAAAACTGCTCCCTTGTGTAACATCAACTGGGCTGGCAGTATAGTGTAGTGGTAAGGTGCAGAGCTTATAACCAAAAGGTTGCTGGTTCCATTTCCCGCTGGGGAACTGCAGCTGTACCCTTGGGGAAGGTACTTCCTCTATAAATGGATAAAAAAACTGTAACCTATGTAAGGGTGCTCTGGATAATAGCATCTGCAAAATGACAATAATGCAACATAATTGCCTCTGTAAAAACCCAACAGTATATCTGTAAACATTGAAAATCTCAGCAAGGGGGCACTGCTCACAAAGGAGATAATGTGACGCGTGCAATGAAATCTAAACGGACTTTGACTTCAGCTCTGTCTTTTTTTTTTTTTTTACCCATCCTTATTCTATCCCTGTCTGTGCGGGATGCGAGATTAAGTGATGCTCGGAGCCCGTGAATGTGCCCAGCTGAACTGGCACGCAGCAGGGGGAGATGACAGGAGTTGCATTTAGGTCTCTAACGGGGTGCGGCGTGCGTGCGGTGAAAGCAGCGGCCACCTCACAATGGAGGGGATAGAGGAGGCTGTGAAGGGGGCCTTTGTGGCCGCCGCCCGGGATGAGCCTTCCACGCCCGAATCCGGAGGGCTACGTGCCCGGCCCATTCAGGCCCCGCCAAATCGTCCGCTGTCATCGGAAGCGGAACGTGTCTCACTTAACGATATGCTGGCCGAGGACCATGCAAATTGGTTTGTGCATGCCTGGGTTTTTATATTCCTTCAGATGATGGTGAAGAGGCTTTTTTTGCATGGTGTATACATGAGGGTTTCAGATCTGAAGGGTGCAGTTTCTTCATCTATTCTCTGTGTCTCTTTGCAACAACAATGTGGGGTGCTCTCCTCCAGCTAACTAAAAGGATAATATAAGTACACAAGTGTCCCTCGATAAGAGTCCTGAGGGCAGGCTAAATCACTGCTTTCATTCCACTGTAAGCATTTAGCAGATGCTCTTATCCAGACCAATTTACTTAGGTTACAGTTTTTTTTACATGTCACCTATTTATACAGCTGGATGTTTACTGAGACAATTCTGTGTTAAGTACCTTACCCAAGGATACAACAGCAGTGCTCCGGTGGGGAATCAAACTGGCAACCTTTCAGTTACGCATCCTGCTCCTTACCACTAGGCTACACTGCCTTCCTGCAGTCATTAAGCTCTCTATCAGCCCCCATCAGCGGTGCCTGCTGCTTAATTCGGCATCGCACTGAGGTTATCTGCTCTGTCCGTCAGATCCTTTATGAAGCGGTTCCAAGTGCTCAGCATCCCACCTGGGATGGACAGTGACAATGACGCCCGTCTGGGACAATACAGGGCACTGTCCCTCATAGGCAGGATATCCTGGAATAGGAACCTCCTGCTCCTCCTGACTCTATCCTGTCTACCAGGGCGATCCTCCCTGGACGCTCACCCAGCACCATGAAGGCTGGAGGGGGTGCAGCAGTGGGGCCAGGCTATTCTGAGATGCTCCGGGTTGTTTGTTAACCCACAAAGTCTGACCTGTGGCATGCTGCCAGAGACCATCTCGGCCATCCATCTGTACTGTTTAGCCCTTGGAAGACACATTAACAGACTCGTATATGGACACACACTGGTATCCACAGCCACTTGACTTTGTGTGGTTGTTTACGGCTAAGCCAAACCAAAGAGCAAGAAAGAGTGTAGAGCCACTGCGTGCTGCCTTTTGCTCTTGGTGACCCATTGAGGAGAGGAGATGATGAATCGTTCACTTAAACTTTTCCTCTGTGTGACATTTAAGTAGCAATTATGCATGAGAAAAACCAAAACACACATCTGCACATCTGCTTCACCCTCAAGAGCGTCTACACTGCTATGCATGCTGGCACGTGCTAACCTCACTCACCAGCTTTGTGTCAGGTCTGCTTCGTTCAGGTAGCTTTGCCATACACACAGCTGGTAGGCAAGGCTAGAGACATGCTCACGTGTGTGTACATAAGCCATTAACTCTCTGAAAGAATGTAGTCAGGGAAAGGTGGCTAGAACAAAGCCAATTTATGCAGTGACCCTGCAGGAACTGATTTTGACACCCCTACACCCCTGGTATAATTTGTCATGTGTTGGGCCCAACTTGTGATGTGGCTTCATGGTCATGGAAGCTTTCATGGTCCACACTTCATTGAGGATTTACTCTCAAAAAAGTCCTTTTATCACATAACTACTTGACTGTGCAAATCTGTTTTTTTTTTTTTTTTTACCTCAAAGTCATGCGATTTCATCTGCCCTCCTGATGGGGTGAATCTACCTAGCCCAGTGCCAAATTAATGTTGATTCTTTGCTGCCGGACATCTGTACATCCTCCTCCTCATGTAATGCACACACACTGAATTAGCTTCATAAAAGGATCCCCACAATCGAGGGTGGTGTATTCAGATTATGCGTTTCTCATTTACGCAGAACAAAGGCCTCTTGAGGGTCTGAAAACTTGCATCGCTAATGGCCACACCCCCCCATAACAAATGGGAAATCAAGTCAGGTTAACAGCTCTCGCAGGAAACTCAATGTTTAATCCATTAGTGGGACAATGTGGGAGGAAGTCTGTCGATCTGCGCCCCGCCCTCCGTGTTAACAGCCCCCGTGGGCATGCACCGCCGCTCCTGAAGGAATACACGTAGTCCTCGCTCGTTGCATGCGGACGGACGGATCGGGGTCCCTCGTTTTATGTTACACCAAGAGAAGAGTGGCATAAGCGAACTGCTTTGTGGTTCAGTGAGGTGGAAGTGATTACATTACATTATTGTCATTTAGCAGACACTCTTATCCAGAGCGACTTCTATTGGTTACAATTGTATCCATTTATTCAGCTGGATATCTACTGAGGCAATTTGTGGGTAAAATTCCTTGCCCAAGGGTGCAACAGCAGTGCGCTAGCAGGGGATTGAACCAGCAACCTTTGGTTATGAGCCCTGCTCTTTACCACTATGCTACACTGCTGTCCCATGATTAATTCACGTTCGCCACCATTTTACAAGGAAATTGAAAAATTCCTTGTACAGCTATTGTCCAAGTAAGGATTCGGATTCAACTGCACAATGTGAGGGACGGAGAGTGTAGAAATCTATGATGTCATATGCAAGACAGCGTGAGTGAGGGGTCAGCAACATGACTGGTGGGTGGTGTGGATCATGCAGAGAAGAAGACAAGGAGATGTGCAGCAATAACTCAAGGGACCTGTGTGGTTGTGCACAGGCTATAGGTAGCCCAAGAGCATACATAATGTCGGTAGCTGAATGGATAAGGAACAGGTGTGTGAGGAATTTAGAATTTCCATCCTTATTATTTATCTATTTTCCAGGGAGCTACGCTTATCCTGGGTGACATTCAGTACAATTTCACACCTGCCAATGTCTTTAGCCCCCATACACAGCTTTAGCTGTTACTGGAACAGTTTCAGCACCTGCAGGTGTCCTTCCTTCCTCCCACAGTTCTGATTTAAGCCCCACTATGACTGTATTTCAAATATAAAATACAGTGCGTATAAATGCGCAAAACACAGCTGGGGAACTTCTCTATAAGGTCTTTATCTTTTGTTTCGTTTCAGCCATTTTTTTTTAAAAGTCCTGCTGCAGTCTTCTCCCCCAAACGGGTCCAAACGGACCAGATTGGAGCTGGTTCAGTGGGTAGGGCAGGGCATGCCACGGAACCGGTCTGAAGGAGCCGTCTGCATGAATGACTGGGGGGAGCAGAGACTGCCATTTTGCTCTATTCATATGCTCATATGACAGTCAGTGAACTACCCACCCTTTAACTACCCCGACAGGCCGAAAAATCACCTTTCCCAATGCCACATCCATCCAGACAAAAGGGGGCTGCTGACAGTATACATGCAGGGATTGTAAATATTCACGCTTGCTGCGTCACACCTCCATGCAGGTGTGACAGGTTATTGGGGGGGGTGGGCACTTCCTAGAGGAACAGGACAGAACAGGTGAAGTCAGCCCCATCTCTGCAAACAGTCCCAAGAGATCCAGACATTTTTTGAATATTATTACATTACATTCATTACTTTACATTACACTATTTAGCAGACGCTCTTACCCAGAGCGACTTACATATGTTACAGTTCTTTACAATGTTATCATTTATACAGCTGGATATTTACTGAGGCAATTGTGGGTTAAGTACCTTGCCCAAGGGTACAGCAGCTAGTGGGGAATCGAACCGGCACAATATTATGTTCTTTTCACTGTTTCTTTTTGCAGCACTTACTAAAATTCCTTATGCCTCTTTTTTTAAAATTAACTGATTTTTTCTGATCAATGTAAGGTCAGAAATGAGAGCATCTCTGATCAAAATATAATGATAATCACACATTAACAATTATGTACGACATACACAAATATAAAGCAACCTTCTGTTTGGAGAGATGTGTGGCTGTGCCACAACAAGGAGCATGATTGTGGATCACAAACAACAGCATTAAAAAAGTGTTGCATTTGCTGTATTTTCCTTTTTCAAAGTGCTGTATTTGCTTTTTCTGTGTGTGTAGTGCATGTTCATGTTAATTTATTTCTATTTGTGAAAATATATTTTACATTACTACAGGGGAAAAGTCACTATTTCAATGAGAAAGAACTGCAAGGATGCTATTTTTTATTAATGTTCTTACAATATTTATTAATATTCTATTTAGTTTATTTGAACTAACCAAGCACACACCAAGGCCATAACCCATACATGGCTGCTTTCAGATGCTTGTTACCTCCCAGCAAACCCTTTCCTTGAGTCTCCTTTTCCCATAAAGCCTGGTCCTACTTTTTAGCCAAGGGCTAAATTAGTGCTAGATTAGTGCTAACCATGCACCCCTCTCTGCAGGCCCTGCATGGTGTTCTGAAGCTAAGAATCTAATACTAGCTATGAATCCACTGACCTACACTATTGTGATGGTGATGCTCATGACATTTTCCTCACAAAGAAAAACAGTTACCCTTCTGGTGTTTTGTTTTTCTGAAGTACACATATTCACAAAGCCACTGCACTACAGAACAAGTGGCAACCAAATGTCTCCTTAGAGCAGAGACCAGAGACACTGCACTAAAACCATGGGGAAATAGTAAAGGCGTTTTCCAGGCACTCCTCAGCCTGGTCGCTGAGCGCTGCAGGATGGGTTGAGTGTGTGAGAGAGTGTATTACTGCAGGAGTGTATTGGCTGACCTCTCTCCATTGTAATGCACGCTGGCCAATGTTTTCCCATTAGCTCAGGTTAGTGCGACTCTAAGCAGTCTTTGTCTGCTTTACGGCCCCATCCTGTGCATACAGCCCAGTGCTCTGGGAGTACAATCAGGATGGGCTTTACAGTTAGAGAAACAATCAGCGAAATTATCTGATTACCACATGATTATGTATATCATTTAGCAGCTACTTCGTTCGCACTGTCTGTGCTTCAAATACCATGCTGCCCATTTTATTAACTGTACATACTCATCATGCATTGAATCCCAGAATCCTTCTAAATGTCATCATGTTAACAATGCAGGCTGGGGATGTGGGGGTTTTTTTGGCAGCCAACTAAAAATTTGCATTCTTTGCTATAATACTGTTGTAGTGCTCTGAGAGGTAGTCTTATTGCCGAACGTTAGCGGGGTGACAGGCTGTATACTGTGAACACTTCCTGACCCCTGAGTCCTTCTCTGCAAGGTTCATTAGTGAGCATCACCAGGCCACAGGGAACACGAACAGCAGAACAGAGGAGGGAAATGACACAGCAGTTGTGACTTAATACATTGTTGCAGAAAGAATGGGTCTTGAAGAGAACCAGTTCCCACACGGACAATGAGCAATCCCAAGAGGCAGTGCTCTTAACACTCTCGTCTGGTAGGAACCACCCTTTTTCAGCCATCTCCTAAAAAAAAAAGAAATTCTCAGAACTATTTTTGGAAGGAAACTGCTCTCCCAGTGGTCAAGCAGATTTTTGTGTGTCAGTTTTTTGACGCCCATCCAGAAAGGGAGTGATGGTAAAATGGAACAACAACAGCAAACAAACAGCAACATAAAAAAGGCGTCTCCTTTTCAAAGACAGGAGCAGGGGGGCAGTGGTCTGTGCTATGTCTGTGTTATTGATCTGCAATTATAATCTACATCAAATAATATCACCTATCCTCCCCCCACCACCCCCATCCTCAGAGACGTGATAATAAGTGCTTAATTGGGTCCACAGGGTCTCAATGGACCCTGCCTTTTGCCACGGCTGACCCAGCGGGTTGCCAGATGCAGAGTCAACGTTTGCACAGTGGTCAAAGAGGATTATGGGGCAGCCATGGTAGAGGGGCCCAGAGCTGCCAATGGGCCCGTAGGGTCTGCCCTTTGATCCTGGGGAGATTGGAAGCAGCCAGGTGGATTAACATAACCCCCCAACCCCCACACCCACCCACACACAAACCCCAGCCCCCTCTCCCCACCTACAATGTACCCCAGAGCACATATTCATCGACTGGGAGAAGGAAGAGGGCTTATTTAAACTTTTTTAAGAACGATTAGGGCCTTGTCCCCCTTTCAGGTGCTGTCTCTGTGCCTTAAGTTAACCCCTCTCTTTTGAAAAAAAAGAAAAGAAAAGAGAGACACGGTCTTGGATTTCAAGGAAAACCCTGCAGAGACTCCCAGCTGCATCCCACAGACAGTTATTAGACAGGAATGCTGGTGGCGTCTCGGGATTGCAGGCATCACGGTGGCGGTGTGCAGAGAGAGAGAGAGAGAGAGAGAGAGAGAGAGGAGAGAGAGAGGAAGAGAGAGACAGAGAGAGAGACAGAGAGAGAGAGAGAGGGAGAGAGAGACAGAGGGGAGAGAGAGAGAGAGAGAGAGAGAGAGAGAGATACAGAGAGAGAGAGAGAGAGAGACAGAGAGACAGAGAGAGAGAGAGAGAGAGAGAGAGAGAGACAGAGAGACAGAGAGAGAGAGAGAGAGGGGAGAGAGAGAGAGGAGAGAGAGAGAGAGAGAGAGAGAGAGAGAAGGGGAGAGAGACAGAGAGAGAGAGAGAGAGAGAGAGAGAGAGGGAGAGAGACAGAGAGAGAGACAGAGGGAGAGAGAGAGAGACAGAGAGAGAGAGACAGAGGGGGAGAGAGAGAGAGAGAGAGAGAGAGAGAGAGAGAGAGAGAGAGAGCTGTTTGCCCAGGTTCAGCGCAAGGTCCTGCGCCGTGTGACCAGACCCGCTTCGCCCACGGCGGGCCGGCCACGTTTCACACCGCAGATTACAGTCAGACCCGGGGACGAACCCCACCGCGTGGGTACTGCACATTAGCCTCTGCCCGGTGAGGCCCAGGCTCTCTGCAAACCGCAGCCAAACTGATTTTCCAGTGCATGGCAAGGGTATACAGCGTGAAGTCACTACAAAATGATTGTGTTCTGGCTCTAAATCTTTGCCATGGCCTCTTGGGGGGGTATTAGGGAATTCAATCCTTCTCAATGCAGCCATGTTTTCACTCGGAAGGATTCTCACCTTGTTTTTTGCTGGCTTTCCGCCCATGAAGCATTCCTTAGCGTGCCAGTGGTCAGTGTGACATTACATTACATTACATTACATTATGTTACATTGCGTTCATTTAACAGCTGCTCTTATCCAGAGTGACTACAAGCACAAAAGAAGAGAAGCGTAGGCATTCAAGGTGAATGAGCAACAGTGCTAGACCAGGCTAACGAACACTCAAACCAGTGAGTGTGAGCATAACGCTATTCAAACCCTACCACAAGTCAACATGTGTTAACCTGATTAGACAGCCTAGTAACTAAGGGAAGCCAAGTACACTCACTACCATACATCACTAGATCACAGAATCCACGACACACTGCAATACTACAGCAAACAGCCAGCCTTGGGTAGCTGGACACTGGATAACGACAGGCGCGGACAGTTCATTTGAAGTGTGGCAAACGCTGTATAACCCGAAGCGATTACACACTCCAGCGTCGACACCACTCATTACTGCGGGGATCAGAGGGGAGAGGCGGCATGTTAAGAAACATCAAAGCCCCCCTCACGCGGCGGGGGGAGCCCCATCAAGGCGGGGCCGCAAATGATACGCCGCGCTGACCGAGGGCCCGGCGCCAAGCATCGCGATTTTTACAAGAAATAAAGTATCTGTGACATGTATGGAGGCACGTTTCTGCTGCGCTGTGGTCTGCGGTCATGGTCTAATCTGACCAGCTGCAGATACCTTACGCGAGCTGCACCAGATAATCTGCGGTCGAGTCAGACAATCCCGCGCGCTCAGACAAGGCCGGGGAGCCATAGCTACGCACTGCGTCTTTTCCTGCTCCGCTCTTCCTCTGCACAGTAAATCTGGAGCGGAGCCGGTGCTTCTGCTGGATAAGAAGCTCAGCTGTCTAGACTGGCACGGAGCCCTCACAGACATATTAAGTTATTAGCAGTGTTGTGTCAGTTCTAATCCTCCGCAGGGATAGGGTTGCCTTGTGTGGATAACGTAGGGCACTTGACAAAACTGGCTTGTTTTGATTGTCTTGTTCCTGACGATGTTAACAGTGCAATGTTGTCAGTGGTCTAGATTGATGAGGTTTGGCACTATTCATTTTTGGGGTTTTTTTTTGGAAGTTTGTTCACACATTATAATTTCAGACCTCATTTGTGCAGACAAAAACATTATAGCTCAGCATCAATAACCTAAGGGCAGTGACCATGGCTCTGCAAGTCATGAGGTGGTGACACATAGCTTGATTATGCAATGTCAAAACTCATGTGATTCATGTGTTTCATTTGTGTCCTATCACTTCTCTGTGTCTGCAGTAGTCCACACATAATGACTGTCAGATTCACCCACAGCACTCTGGCTTGCAGTTTTCAAGGATCCCAATACATGGACTTTGCACCACACGGTTAAGGTCATTTGGCCCCCACTCCCTGGTGACAGGGTGGAAGAAAGGCAGTTTGAACAGGAGAGATCTCCTGCTAGCTCTGGCTTAGCTGGACACCCTACCCTCTAACTACAGTTCACCTGACAATTAATTTGACACAGGATGGGAACCTTTTAATTAACAGAGACTGCTTATCTTCATTTTTCTGTCTGTCTCCACTTCCTGAGTGGGAACAAACTGTGTCCCATGTCACAGGTGGGATGGAGAGTAATTGAAATTGTGGCCCTGCATCCAAAGGCGACACCCCCCCAGTCTCTTTGATGTTCTGGGGGGGAGGTTTGTCTGTGTGTGTTTGTGGGGACACACACACACTAAATGAGCCTACCCCTCACCTCTCTAGTCTCCTAACTGATCAGACCGCTGTCAGCTCTCATCAGCTGGCACACTTGACTTCTCTCAACGCCTAGCATAATATATTGCTGCTCTAATGGGACCTGTCTGTTTTCCTGGAGCAGACCTTTCTGAAATTAAAGAATGCAAGATGCACGGCCTGTCTGCCTACCTACCACTTTGTCTGTCACTGTGCGTGCTGATGGGTTCACAAAGTCAGACCCAAAACAGAAGAGAAAGAGCAGAGATGGAGACATGGAATTACTTAGATAGTGTTCTATAGGTTTGTGTGCGTGTGTGTGTGTGTGTGTGTGTGTGTGTGTGCATGCGCATGTGTGTGTCTGAGTGTGAGCATGTGTGTGGATGTATTTTTGTATGCGTGCATGTGAGTGTGTGCGTGTACATGTGTGTACCTTCTGGATTGCATAGCCTCTGACCCTGTGCATTTATGCTCACATGTGCCTGATCCAATGCTGGTGTGTGTACTTGTCGGTACATTCATATGTGCACGTTTGATGCTTGAAATGTAACATGCTCTGGAGTGTACTGTTCATGCACACATTGTGTGCTCTGCATGTATGTGTGTGTTTGTATACGCATATGTGGGGGTGTGTATGTGTGTATATCGCTGGTCAAACAGGTGGAGGGGTGAATGGGGGGGGAAAGTGGGGTCGGTGGTGGACATTTGAGGAATGTGACCTCTGTTTATACACTCACTCATACACCTGTGAGTGTGCGTGTGAGCGTGCGAGTGTGTGTGTGTTCAGGCACGTGAGTGTATAAAACGAGAGTGTGTGAGACAGCAGGGAGATCTGAGGGGGGTCTGGGTGGGGAAGGGGCTGCTGCAGTTGTGCTTTGGGTCAGCTCCTGGGTGTTCAGATGCCCCATTTGGATGGGGAGCACAGTCCTGCTGTTGATGCCGGCACTTGACGACAGACACCTATGCCTGGGTGGCCCAGGATGCTTGTGTGGGGAGGGGGGCAGCTGTGAGGTACCCCCCCTCCCTCCCACAGAACATCCCCCATAACAAGCCCACGGTGGTGGTGGTAGAGGGAGTGGGGGTGGGTGGGGCAGCTGTCGAAAATCCCCCTCCCCGCAGAAGCCCTCCCTCATAGCAGGGCCTGATACCTATCTTTGCGTGGGAGCCCGCAGAAGAACACTGAATCTGAGCCCAGGCCCATCTGATTAAGCCACTTACCTGTACACTTATCTCATTTATCCACTGCCCTATCTTTAGCTCTGAGCGAGTGCTTCAAACCGCGCTCTTAATAATCACCGAGAAAAGGGGTAGAGACGCCCTCTGTGAGGACAGCAGCCCAGAACTGTCTGCCCACACTCACAAGGAGGGGGAGCTGATGTGCAGCTGTGAGTTCTGTGAGTTTTGTGAGTTCTGTGAGTTTTGCGAGTTCTGTGAGTTTTGTGAGTTCTGTGAGTGGTGTGGGTTTTGTGGGTGCTGTGACTTCTATGAGTGTTGCGAGTGCTGTGAGTGTGGCTGTAGCACTGTTCTGTTACATCTGTTGCCTCTTGGGTTTCGTTTCTTCCTGGCCTCAGTGAGAGCAGAGGTTAAATATAAACAGATTCACACGTTTGCTCACACGCATGTATGCCTGATGCACCTGCTTGCTCATGCGTGCATGCACAAACACACTAAAACGCACACACACACATACAACACACACACACACAGACAATGAAAACTCCACACAATTAAATAGCTCATGGGTCACAGAGCTGTCAGACGTTGTCCAAACAAGGAAACAAAGAAAGCCAGCTGAAAGTATGAGGTTATTTCCTACTGCAAAATGCCTTGGTCCTCATCACTAGAAACTGCATGTACCCCCTGTTACCATATCAGGTCCAGTTTTCAAGCACTTGGCATCCTGACTCATTACATTATATTAGATTACTATCATTTGCCAGACACTCTTATCCAGAGTGACTAACATAGCTTACAGTTTTTACAGCTGGATATTTCTTGAAGCAATTGTGGATCAAGTACCTTTCCCAAGGGTACAACAGCAGTGCCCCAGTAGGGAACTGAACAAGCAACCTTTCGGTTACTAACCCTGCTGTTTACCACTGTGCTACACTGCTGCCCCCACTGCTGACTCATTGAATTCTGCCTGCTGATCAGTCCATTTTAAATTTACTTGTTATACATTTTGTCACCCGTGATATGTATGCTCACCAGTTTTTTTTTCCATTTTAAGAGTACATTAATATTTCATTTTTTCATCAAACTCTGAGTAGGAGATGAGAAGACTGGACTTCAAGTAAAACAACTAATTGGTCATAAAGTTTAATTTTTTTCTTAAAATGTAAAAAAAAAATACATTGTGTTTGTGTGGCTTTGTGACAGACAACACGTGCTGCCACAAAAAGGCATGGTCCACTTCTATTTTAAGATGAAAGATGATTTCAAGATTTCAAGTAAATAAATTAATAGCTAAAACACTATGTTCAAAACATATCCTGAATATTGTTGATTGTATGCATCAGGCCAGACTTTCAATTACCCTCTGACCTACAAGCTGACTCAAGCTTTTCCTGTCCTTCTTACAAAGTTAACCACAATACATGTTTGTCATATCTATATCTGTAACTGTGTACAACTAGTGAGAACAGAAAATAGTACCTTTTATACCTGGAAACTGTTGCCATTGTTCAAGCCACCTCTTACAGGAAAGTTTAGGTGGTGAAGACATACAAAAACATATTTAACCCTTCTGGTGTGATTAACGGCTTGAATTATACTCATTGTATACAATGCAATGTTATTCCTAATAACATTAAAAATGGGTCTGTGGCAGTGGAGCACAGTGGTAAGGAGCTGGCCTTGTAACTAAAAGGTTGCTGGTTTGATTCCCTGCTGGGGCACTGCTGCTGTAGCCTTCTGCAAGGTACTTAACCTACACTTGCCTCCTTAAATATCCAGTTGTATAAATGGATAACATGTAAAAATTATAAGCTGTTTAAGTTGCTCTGGATAAGAGTGTCTGCTAAATGTCAGTAATATAATGTAATTCATAGATTCGCAAGTCTGAATAATTTTCCTCATAAATGTAACTGATATGGTATGAATAAATACTCTGAGGGTTTATGGTTTACTGTCTTGTCTGGTGTCCACACACACACACACACACACACACACGCACACACACAAACACTCAGGGTCCTCCTTGTTCTGTCAAGACACAATGCTTGTGTGGGTTCCACTGCTGGTGCAGCATTCATCTGGAAGTCTGAGTGCTTCCACAGTCCCTTATTTTATGCAAGAAATGGTAGTTACATTAATAAAAGTATCTCATTTCTGTAAGTTAAATATGATGCTAAAGATTCAAACATTCATCATAGTCAGTCCTCATCAGTGAAGTGGTGTTATCTTGTTGGCAACCTTCATGCATCTAACACTAATCTGTCACCCACAGTGTTACTTCAGACCTGAACCTTTGTTTTTAAGATGCAGTGTGAAATTAGAGTGCACTGCACTTCTATCAAAAATGCATGTTAACAATGAAACAGTCACATTGTCTCACAGTCTCACAATCTGTTATCTCTAGTTATATTGTCTACATTACACGCTTGGAGGACAGCAACAACCCAATACCGACTGGGGATACTTTGGCCTGTCTGTCTCTGACGTCACACTTCCCTTTCTCTTCTCTCCTGGCAGTGGATAAACCTTTCCACTGAGCTTATCAGTGTCTGTCTCCCCACATGTCTGCAGAGTACCCCCGCACCCCCACCCCAACGACTGAGACAAATATTGACTTGTGCTCGGGGCGCAACGCTAGCAATTGTCCTGGGATTAGTGTTCCCCCAGATTATGTCCAACAGAGCTCATTACTGCCAAATCAAAGCGCTCTTGAAAAGAGGCACACACAGGTAATGGCCCTGTATTCATTCAGCAGTCAGGTGTTTGCTCGCAAATTGCTCACTGAACAAATGTCCCGCTCCGCTGCATCTCTGGGCCACTGGAAAAAAAACACAACAACTCTCCGTTAACTGGAGGGGGCTGCCTGTGAATTTGTAGGATTAGGAGGGGGCGGGGGTGGCTCAGGTCGGCCCCTTCTGTCACTGAGACAGACGAATCAGCAAACAGTCCCAATGAGCAAAAACAAAAGAGGAACCGTTGGGATGTCAGCGAGGCGGTCGGGCCTGGGCTGACTGATCTCACTGCACAGGCCAAGAGTGCTGGGTGCTGAATATTTTATGCTTGCAGTCAGTGAGCTGGGGGAGAGGCCTGTCACAACTAATACATGTTCATCTTCTTCATTTATAAAACTTATGTAAAATGTTACGGGACTGCAGTCACACGGGCCTCCTGACTTTGGCGTTTGCGCATGCTAGAACATCCTTTTGGAGACCCCATTTCCCCAGTCCAGGACATTAAACAGGTTGCTGCTGGGAAGGCTGGACCGGGACATGTTTTTTTGGCGGGGTGTGAGGATATTTGTTTTCCAATGCAGGCGCTTACATGCATGTGGAGTGATGTCATGCCTGCCGACTTCCCCTCTCTTCCCACTGCGCTGCTCTTTGAACCTCTGCTTGCATTTGGAAGGGGGCGTTTAAGTCGGGAACAAAAATATAGCTGCGTGTACAAATAAAACACCCCCCTTCCCTGAACCTCCACACCTCCTTGTGGTTTAATTTTAATGAAGTCTGTGTGCCATCCTCAGAGAAGACCCCCAATGTAACATGTCGGGGATGATGCATTGCCACACGTTTGCGTGGGTTAACAAAGCCACAGATGTTTACAAGCTCAAAGAGAACACTTTGTGCCTTGCATTATTGCTGGGCCACAGCAGCAGAAATCACACTCATGTGTCAGACAGCCATGTTATGGCCAGGCCAAAAGGAGCAGATTAAACGCTGCCTCCCCAGAGGAGACCGTGCTGAGGAGCTGAGGCAACTACACAAATGCGAGTGTTCACTCTGTGTGTGTGTGTGTGTGCTTGAGCCCGGCCTGGGACCTCTGACCAAACTCACAGAGGCATTCAACCACAGTTCAAAACAGAATTGCACAACCCAATGCAAAAACAGCAGGTTTATTTTATAAAACACTTTTTTTTATTTACAAAACAATGCCATAAGTGTATCATACAGTAGTTAGTTACAGACATGTCAGAAATGAAACACGAGTAATTCATGAAATTCCTGCCCCCCTTCCCCACACACAAACAAAAACAAACACACACCTCAGTGCCCAGTATCCCCACTGCCGGGACGGCCGCCTCTTAACAGGAAAGACCACCCCTACCCCCTTCCCTCCCTCCCACCTCCCCAAAAACATTTGTCAGCTGCCATCTGCCTGTCTGCCCCCTGTCTCCTCCTTCAAACTATTTAATCAAGCTGCAACACCTTTTCTCCACTTACACTCCAGCCCACCCCCCCCCCCACCCCCACACCCCTGTGTCCCAGCAGTGACAAACACAGATAAGCTTTACATTTCATTGCAAGCGCAAGCTGAGAAATGGGTGCACAGGCTTCTTCTCCCCTTTAAATTTCTTCTTTAAACAAGTGCTAAAAAAATAACTAGATCGACAACAACATGACAGAGAAAGTATGAAAATACTGTACATTTTATCTTTGCCAGTGTAATTAAAGGTGGAACGAGCTATGTGTTCATGTGCCGCAAAAAAAACCCCTTTCCACCCCGATCCCACACCCCCCCACCCCGCCTGCCCCTGCAGTTTCACCAGTGTCCGTCTTTTAAAACATGTAGAGAGAAGCGAGGAAATAGAAGTCTTTTCTTTCAAGGAAAAAAAATTGTTTACCTCTGTCAAAAAGGTATGTGCAGCTATCAGCGGCTCTGGGCTCAGCCAGCTGGCCCCAGCTCTTGAGAAGAAAGGCGGGGGGTCACCTCAAGAGGGTCCGAGCATGGAGGGACGACTGTAGGGGTCTCCAGCACGGGGCGATCCCCAGGCTAACCCCCACACACCCCACCCCCCATTAGCATCTGCTGCATTGTTAATGGGAGATTTGCACACCTATGTACACACATGCAAAAATTTCAGCTCAGTTCATTTCACCTCACGGGTCCTTAAGTTGCTGTTTTCCATCCCCACAAATGTAAAAAAAAAAAAGTCCCTTCAAAAGTCCCTCCTTTACCTGATGGGAGTTGGGCTGCAGCCTGGGTCAAGCCTGAGGGGGGGCCCCCCCTTGCCCTCCCCACGCTGCCCCCCCTCACACCTTGGTGGCCAGCGACTGCACCTCGGACTTCTGTGTCTGGGCGCTGAGGGTGGAGGACATGGAGCTCATCTGGCCGTGCATGGCCTTCTTCAGGTTGAGGAGGCAGAGGCACTGGGAGCGAAAGCGCAGGTCGAAGAAGGCGTAGAGGAAGGGGTTGAGGCAGCTGTTGACGTAGGCCAGGCAGGTGGCGTAGGGGTGGGCCAGGAGCAGGAAGCGCAGGAAGTCGCAGGTGCTGGGCGCCAGGTCCAGGTAGGAGAGGGCGTCCATGCTCTTCAGCACGTGGAAGGGCGTCCAGCAGATGGCGAAGACCACCACCAGGGTGGTGATGATCTTGAGCAGGCGCCGCTTCTTCTGGTCCTCCTTGCGCAGGTTGTTGAAGTGGCGGGTGACGGTGCAGCCGATGAAGCAGTAGAAGACGGTCATGGCCAGGAAGGGGAGCAGGAAGCCCAGCGCCGAGGACGACAGGCTGAGCCCGGCGATCCACAGCGACTCGTGCTGCTGGCTGGGCGACACCAGGCTGAAGTCCATGCCGCAGGTGGTGCGGTTGGTGCTGGCGTCGTGCACGGTGGTGCGGAACAGCAGCGTGGGCACGGCCAGCAGGCAGGACAGCAGCCAGATGGCGCCCAGCGAGGCCAGCATGGTGCCCCGCGAGCGCAGCCGGCTGCTGGACAGCGAGTGCACGATGGCCAGGTAGCGGTCGAAGCTCAGGCAGGTGAGGCAGAAGACGCTGGCGTACATGTTGACCAGCACCACGTAGCTGCTCACCTTGCACAGGGCCGCGCCGAAGGGCCAGTGGTAGCCCAGCGCAGTGTAGACCGCCCACAACGGCAGCGTCACCACGAAGGTCAGGTCGGCCAGCGCCAGGTTGCCGATGTAGACGTCGGCCGCCCGGCGCTTGGATTTGGACTTCCAGACGGTGAAGATGACCACGCCGTTGCCCGAGAGACCCAGGATGAAGATGAGCATGTACAGCACCGGGATGAGGGAGTAGGAGGGCTCCCACTCGGAATAGTCACACATGGTATCGTTGTCATCGTAGTAGTCAATGGCATCATATTCCTCAATGGAATCCATGCTGGAAGCTGACTTTTTTTGAATTTGGAAAAAAAAATGGGATAAAAAATTTAAATCCACTTCTCCAGTGCAATGTCTTTTCTCCTCCAGTCCAATGCAACTTAGATTGCCCAGACCAAGCAAACCAAGCGAGACCGTAAAAACTAAATTTAATGTAAACGGGAGCACGCAAAAAAATTCACAACCCTCCTGCCACTGAACCGCAGACACGGGCAGCTCACCAACTACTGCGCGAGTCTGTCTGAGTTTATGGCGCAAGGCAGTCTGCCTTTTTAAACTCGCAGTCCTCCACACCCCCTTTTCCCCTCCCAGGACGAGTCCCCCTTCCCCCATCAATCACCTCCTCTAACCCCCGCCCCATTTCTCTCTCTCACACACCACAAATTCACACATCCAACCTCCCCGGCTTTTTCTGTCAGATCGTTGAACTCTTATTTTGTGATAGGAAAAAAAAATGATGGGTCCCCAAAGGTTCGGTCGAGCCAAACCCGCAAGTTTTATTTTATTGTTTATGTAAACATGATTAGCCAATGAATCATCTAACCCTGTCAACACCTTGCGTATTAACTGTTTTTGTTGTTGGACTGATAATGCCGAATTGTCGGTATTTCAAAAATAATGCGAAGGATAACACGTATGTTTACATGATCTTTCAAAATAGCACACTAGTCCCTGTCGAGATGAATTATATCGTGAGAGATGTTTTGTCTCATGTTCAACAGTAATATGTAAGATAATAGTTCTTGTGAAGTTGAACTAATGCCAGAGAAATGTTTTAAACACGATGCTGTCCCGCTGATATGTATCTGAATGAACGCTTTCCGTTTTTTCAGCAGTGTCAAAGACCCCCCAAAAACTTAAACAAATCGCATCTAATTCGGGTTTTACTTAACTCGCTTGGCTTTACTGTGAGAAGGCACGGCAAGCAAGCAAATTGTGTAGCCTCCTGGCGCCTAATTTCTGTCCCCACAGGAAGTCTCCTCAACTCGTCACGGCTACTTCAAAATATTTAAACGGTGAAATTTATTTGGACCACATATTATGGTTATTTTTCATGCAGCTACAAGCCCGGACAAGCATGCAGCTGATTTGCAGACCCGACAGACCCTCCGGACGTAAATTATAATGTTAAAGCGGTGGCGCTAACTGTCGCTATTTCGTGAGTCCACATACCTGCCTGACTCAAACATCGCAACTGTAAGTGACATTACGTCAGTTTAAATACCTTTAGACCCCCCAAAGAAGCATATCTAAAATATGTTTTTAAGACTGGCACTCATGGAGACACATTAAACAACGTGAAGCTGAATAAAAACATACATGTAAGATAGCCTAATACATTTAGGAATGAGCACAACCCCTTGTCATAACTCATGTGGTAATGCAATTTAATTTTCGGACAAAAAAAAAAATCAAAATTCCCCAAGGATAACACAGGCACACATATACGATAAATGACATATGGTAGATTTCATAGTGAGAACTGCTGTAATTAAACACAATTAAGAAAACATGGACATTACGCAGTGTATTTTACACGTGAGTCCAGATGCCGGTCATTGTACACCATGTTATAAAATAATTTTATTGAGAAATATCAGAATGCATAGGTGTCCATGAAAAAAAAACCAACAACTCGGACAACGATAAATATAATTTGTTTTAGTTTTAATTAATTTTGTTTTTTTGAGTGTGTTCCAAGGTAGAACGCATGCATAAAAATGGAGAAAACATAGGAAATGTCTGAAGAACAAAGTGGTTGGTGTCTATCGTTGATGCACATATATTCTGACTGAGGAATACGTATAGATACAACTTTAGTTTATACTTGTAATAAATATACTTTGCACTAATGAACTGAAAACTAGCAGGCAAGACATCGAGTGTTAACAAATTCTCGCATCTGGAGATTAAATTCCCTGTAAAAGGAAAACAAAGGGAAGCGTCACTTTTGATTTTAACAATCAATTACTGCATCTTTGATCGTTCATTAGGTAGTTATTGTACTTGCATCGTTGACTTTAAAGTGCAATTAAAGTACTCAGTTAGTGGGGTTTCAGAGCCTCCAAAAGCCTGAATCATGGTGACAATATACATATATTTTACACATTTAAATATTTTCTTAGGTAAAGAGCCAAGGAAAACATCCTGTTCAAGATGAAATATATGTTGAGCCAACCGACTAGAACATAGTCTAATTTTTTTTTCCACAAACTACTTTTTTAAAGCTGATTATCGCCGTCGCTTAATACTCTCCATAATTACTTTTAATAGATAACCTTTTATTTACCTCAGTTAATCAAGTAGTTAAAGACCGTTTGATGTTGCTGTCTCCCCCCCTCGCCTACATCGGGGTTAATGTCCTGCAGCGCAGACAACGACCCACGCATTGTAACCCGACAACGGGGCAGCGCTCGCGGGAGGGGGCGCTGTGGCGAGATTTATGCCGCTTCAACGCCATCTGTCCGGCAGTAGAAAACTGTGCAGCAGAACATTGATTAAAAGACCATTCCATAATATTAACAGTTAGCAGTTTCCCAAAAGTGTCTCATGGTAATTTCTTTCAGGCTTTTTTTAACATAAATGATAGTTCTTTTTTTCACAAAGGACAGAAACAAACTGAAACAAAGAGAGGGATCGATAACTGAGTTCTTTGTAGGGTTGGTGTTATACAGTGTCATACGGCAAAGGGAATCGGTGCAATATGTCATCATTGTTTTATTAGCAGGTCATTTAGTGCGTGTAATGAGTATATATAAGAGCGGGACAGGTATCCGCCTGGGGGTGGTAATGAATGGCCTTAGCTTGCCCTTGCTCCCCTGCGCTGTTGTTGTTGGCTGCTGTCGGTCAATATCGGAGCCCAATAATGTGCTAAGCAGATCTCGCGTTGCTTGGCAAAAAACAAAGCCTTCCTTCCTGCCTAAATTGGAGGCCGGCGAAGCGCCAGCAGGATGTCCTGCCTCCCGGAGGAGCCCTCAGACCCGTGTGGGGGACGTCCTCTGACGACACCAAAACTTTTGGGGTCCCTGGATGAGTGCGGGGTGGGGGTACTGGTGGCAGTGTCAGAGTTGGGGGTGGGGGAGTCAGTGCTCGGCACAGGAGGCTGTGCTGGGCGCGTTTCTTGATTGATTCCAGCTCTACCCGGCCGGCCTTCATCCAGAGACACCTGACAGAAATGGGTTTCAGTCCAAAGCATTGAGGTGATGGCCTAGGTGAATGCCCTACATCTTGCCCTAGGGTCAAACTCTGCTTTGCAAATCAACATCCCACGCAGGAGGAGCAAGAGATAAAGACACTCCTTAGACGCAGATCAGGTTGATCCAGTGGTTTGCATCGCAGCCAAATCGGACATTGACTCGTGTGGCCAGTTCCCATTCACCAACCACCCCGAGCTCTGTGAAAACGGGCATGCGTCAGCATCACAATATCAGAAAGTCATACCTTTGTGAGATCAGTGTCGGGGGCGGGTGTTTGGAGGGGGCAATTATCAGTGGCCCAGGCTCCACCGAACCCCATCCCCCTAAATCCCAAAGAGAAGAGGGCACAGAGAGAGGGGGGCGGGTCTGCGTACAAAGGGACAGACTGAAGGCTAAACGGACACAGGCTGTCGGGCTCACTCTGCACCCCAATCTATCGCTCAGCGGCGGGGTACCAGTGGCGCCTCGGGGCCGCCCCGTGCAGACAAAACTACCATTCAGCCCCCGGCCGAGTATCCCTGCACCCCCCCCCCCCGGGCCACAGGCTGAGCTGAGCCTACAGGTTGTTTGCTGTTCCTTGCTTTTCTCTGCAGAGCTGCGCGTTCGGTAGCTGGGAAGCAGGAAGAGCTGGCAGGCCAAATTAAACCACGCATCCTCTTGCTTTACAATTAAAAAGTGCAAGATTTATTTTTAAAGTATATTTATATTTAAGGTTTGGGGTTAAATTTGTGAGAGAATGTGCCCAGCTAATAGAGAACCCCCAGGCCTGCCCGGCTCTCTGCCCCACCCACACACACCCGATGCTGACACACACAGAAGTGAAGAAAATACTACACAGATGTATGCATGTATAGACACACATGCACATACAAACAGCCAATGAAACAGACATGCGCATCACACATGAATACATACAGACACATGCAAACACACACATCAATGAGCAGGAGCACATACACACACACACACACACATACGCGCATACACACACACACACACACACACACACCTAGGCTCCGCATCTATCTCTCTCCCCAGGGGAGAGGATTGCCTGCCTGCTGCTTCCTGCCCCAGAAATCCGTTAGATAAATAAATAGTCAAATTTAAAAAACAAATCGGGGCAGATAAGAGACAGATGGTCACATCAGCCAGACATCTGAGAGACATCTTTTCTCAGAAGACTCCACTTTGGAGCTCAGATATACTTTAAATTCACAGCAAAGTGCTACATGGCCTTACAAAACTGCCTCATGCTACAGCATGGGTTAATTTCGTAATGTTCTACAGGATAATTAGTCCTTTGGGGCTTTTTTGTAAGGGTGTATCTGTTCTGCAGTTTGGTCCAGTTGCTACAGTGTCATTTTGTTACATAGGTTTTTATGACGCTAATGAACATTTGACATCAGGTTGATGCTGTAAACTTGCGAAACGGGGGACGAAATGTTTTTTTTTTCTCTCCCCTCCCTGTTTGGCTTTGTTTTACTCTGGAGGGCCGAGATTACGGCTGGACCACACACGCAAGAGCAGGTTTGTGCCTGACCCTAAAGCAGCTGTGTATCCTTTTGATCTGGCGTTAGACGAGCCCGCTGCAGCGGCGGAGTGCGAGGGAAGGTCCTACAGAAAGGTCTCGCTTCGACATCCCAGCCTCCTTTGCGGCTGAACGCTCTGAGGAGAGAAGCAGAGGAACCTGGGGGTTCTGGGGTCTTGAGGGATCGGCGCCGGGCCCCATTCCTCATTCTGACGCCTTTCAGCAGCATGTAACTGCGCTTTTACACATAGACGTGGCCAGGCATCGGCCTTTGTTTTCCTTACTGTAGTAAATTAAAACTGGAGGTTGTCCAAAGTTCAGCCTCACCACTACTTTGGAAAAGCTCCGGTGTCGAGCCCCTGCGGCGCGGCGATCCGCGAGGTTCTGGCCCGCTCCTGTAGCGCAACGGAATGCGACCTGGCGGGGAAAATGACGGATCCGAGGCGCGCCAGACTGCGGGCCGAGGCTGCACGAGGGGGGAACAATGCGTGCGCCTTCTGTAACGCGGTTATTTTTTATGGCTGACCAGACCCCCGCGCTGCCATTGTGCTGGTGGCTGAGACAACGGCTCTTACATCCCCCCAACCCCCCCCCCAACCGGGTTCACGTCGTCCCTGTGGTCCAGTTTTACAATGGATGCTGGGAGGCACTGTGGGTTCAGATTGTGACAGGGCTGTGGCGCGCAAAGGGTTATATCACCACTCTGTGTGGCACAACTGTGAAAACGCTCCAATGAGAGAGGAGTACAACTGAGGGTCAGCTGATTCAACAGACCGGGACAGTGCCACAATATCAGTGCTCCAGCACAGAAATTATTGCATAAATTATTATTGCACAGTGATTTTAACCATAACATTGTATTATGCAGTATTATCTGCTATGTGATTTGTGATGCTATTATTATATGAAAAATATATTATTTGTTACTCAGATGTACGTATGCAGGGCCACATTGAAGAAAGTATGCCTTTAAGGTGAATACAAATGCCATGTCCTTGGCAGTCCATGTTGGTTCCTCACATTGTTTAGGCTTCAGTTTGATTTGTGTGACTGTGCCTCAAAAACAGTGTGATTTTATTACTTGTCCTGTATGTGCGTGTCAAGATCTGATGGTTCCCACAACAGAAGGGGACAGGCGATGTGAGACGTGTTTTACATTTACAGGGTATTTTTTTACTGACACGTCGCAGGATAAGAACATTGCTCACAAGCCTCGTCAGGCCTTGTGCAAACAGCCGGTCACAAGTTCATCATATGAAGCCTCATAAAACCGCTGGAGTGACACACAAACACATACACACACGCGCGCGCGCACACACACACACACACACACACACACATAGACACACACGCACACACACACACAAACACATACACACACGCGCGCGTGCACACACACACACACACATAGACACACACGCACACACACACACACACACACAAACACATACACACGCGCGCGCACACACACACACACATAGACACACACACACACACACACACACACACACAGAGACACACACGCACACACACAGACACAGCGTTATTTCTGAGAGGTGGCAGAAGAGAATGTAGGTGATAAGGGGTGAAACGGCCTGCAGGCTGTTTGAAGTGTAAAGACGTCAGAGAGCAGCTTCGTTGCCCTGACTGATTTGATTTGCGGGTCGGGGCGCCCCGATCTGATCCCACAAACCCATGACTCCGAGCCTAGGGACACGGCGCGAGGCGGCTGAGGTCACAGCCCGGCGTTATCTGAAAGCCCCGAAAGCGGGTCAGCGGTGAGGTGAGACGGTGGCATGGGGGTGACCGCCAAAGTGCCTGTCTGATTCTGTGGAAAGTGGAGGGAGTTCCATGCAGACTGCCTGCAGGTCATTCCATCTGTATGTGCATGTCTGCACCTCACTAAACCCAAATGCCTCCAGAGAGAGGTATGGATATATGGAATATGTGGAAATATATTGAATATTTGGAACGTATATAAAGTGCCTTGCAAAAGTACTTGGACCCTTGACCAAATTTCAATGTGTCAGTTCTAATTCAGGAAAATGTGAGAATTTAACAAGGGTCTGAATACTTTTGCAAGGCTCTGTATACAGTTTCTACAGTTGTGGACAGCTCATATGGTCATACCGTTCTGTATCTTAATCATTAACTTTATTTTCTCGATGCTGTGGCTTCAAACTTTTTTGGTCATGTAAACCATTCCTGTTTTTCCTCTGACACTTAAAAGAAGGGATGAAAGACCTCTCAGAAGCTGTGGCTTCTAAGGGGGTGTTCACCTCACTAGAGAAGACACGGCACCATAAAGCCCACACAGACACACACTCAGCCCAATAAAGGCTGGGGATGGGGTAGCCCTGGGGGGGTCCTGTCCTCCGGGCCTGCTGTCTGCTGTAAACGGGGGCCATCCTGACGATTGGCACGAGGCCGCTAAGCGCCGGGGCCGCCGTGTCGGACGAGGTCACACCTTCATGCCGTGCCCCCCCCCACGCGCTGCTCACAGACCTGTGAGGAGACGGTCCCTGCGTAGCGGGAGAGACGGAGGCGCTCGACCGTGGAAGATTTGGGTGGGGGGTTTGGGGGTGGTCCCTGGTGTCTCTCTGGCCTCCCTCGCTGGCTCTTCCATGTGTGTGCACTGATGATTCTTCTGTGTGATCATTGTGCTTCCACACCAACAGATGATTATCACAGTTTTTTTTTTTTTTTGCTTAAATAGGCCACATTCCATCATAGTCAGTGGTGTTTTCCTCACCTCACTGACGCCACATGGCTTTCTTTCAGCTGTGTGATTGGCCAGTTTGTTTTTACTTCTGTCACTTAACAAATCCTAGGCTGGTAGGCTTGAAATCAATTATTACTCAACCCAAAGTCCTGCCCTGATATTGTTTGTGTTACACTCTCTGGCCTTAGGAAAAAAAGTCATTGCCATCCTAAACAGACTGTCTCAGAACAAGAAAGAAAAAAGGAAGACAAACAATGTAAGCTATGTCACTCTGAGTAAGGACGTCTGCTGTGCAAAATGTTATGTAATGCAGAATGATGTCAATTGTCACAGGTGTCATCACTCCTGATGCGTGAACTGTGTGCACCCCTAAATTAACATCTGACAGGACAATGAAATGCTCTCCTAGATGCATTAACTGAGATTTCAGGTCCAGTGGAGCCCGCAGTCCTCTGTGGCACCCAAGAGACACAATAGCATGCACCTTCAGTTAATATTTGAGTGCGTACGGTGAAGCCCGGAAAGCAGTTCTAAGCTTGTAGCACTTTTGGCGAGTTCCTTGTTGTTACTGGTCTGGGGAACGGACTGAGGTTTTGCCAATGCAGCCCGCTGAAGAAAGGGGTCAAGGTGTGTGGCTTCCTGTGGACGGAGACCTCTGCTAATTAGGTGAATGAAATCAGTGGTTATAGAAAATCCCTATCCTGTTCCCAGACCTGTCCTGCTTTGACCTCAGCGTGCGCCACTGTGGGGTGTGGAGAGCTATACGTGGTTATTAAAAAGCTCGCCTCCCGATAAGATTAGCCCATTGTTTTCTTGCCGGGCTCGCTCGCCGTGAGCCACTTAAACACGTTTCCCGGGCGACGCTCCAGCTTATATATGGGCTTTTTTTTCCCCTTTTGTGCTGCGGTGAGGTAAAAAAGAAAGGAAACGTGCGTCTCTGCGGCAGGCAGGAAGTGAGGTTGGGACATTTGACACTGTTGCACAGGGTCCGCTATAAAACATTCAGCTCTCAATGCAAAGGGTAAAGGGTAAGCAAAATATTGATGACAGATATCCTTGAATGTAGCATAGTGGTAAGGAGCAAGACTCATTACCGAAAGGTTGCCGGTTCAATTCCCTGCTGGGGCACTGCTGCTGTACCCTTGAGCAAGGTACTTATCTCAGAATTGCCTCAGTAAATATCCAGCTGTGTGAATGGGTAACATGTAAAAAACTGTAACCTATGTAAGTAGGTCTGGATAAGAGCGTCTGCTAAATGCCAATAATGTAATGTTAAGAAAGCAACAGAATATGCAGTGCATTAGATATAGTGCTCAGATACATCTGTAATATTTCACTGGATATTTGCGAAAACTTTCCGTTGTTCATACTTCATAAAAATTGTGTCACACTGATATCCAACCCCATTTCTTCAGCCATTGACATGGAAAGGGAAAATATATTTATAATTTTATGAAAAATGACAAATCTTACTCATTCTGAGACCCCATCCCATTGCATGAAGTGACTTCAGTAACTATGAGGACATTTTTTTCTAGAATTATTCACAGCAGAAGGTGTGAAGGATGCATTTCCTTCTTCATTTCTTGTGAAAATCAGGGCCCCACCGACTTGTTTTTAATTCATATGCTCACTCATTCAACAGTGGTTAACGATCTGCTATTCACATAAGCAGTAGAAGCTCCCCGCCCTGTCCACGCCTCTGATTTTGACACACACAGGTGAAAGGGTCAACCCCTGAAACTGTCTGACGCTGTTTGTATTGTGGATTGCACTAATGTGGATTTTTGTCACAGAAATTCACGTCGTTTATTTACATGTATCATTACATTATATCAAACCTGATGCAAATTTTGTTTGATATTTTGACAATGACACCCAATGACACTGAATGAACCTGTTCAGTGGCCCTTTCCTGGGAACCATGACAACCCCACCTGGCTGAGGCAATTCTGGGGACTGTGGGAAGGCTTCCTGTGGTAAATGCCCTCACTGAGCTGGAGTTTTCCTTCAACTATACTTAGAGAAATATCGAATGTTTCAATATTTCTGATTGCACTTTAAACATGCCACATTTTTTGGTAAGCTGAGATAGTCCATGAGATGCCCTCATCCATTTCTTATTACATTGCTACTTATCCATGTCCACAGCTGAACATTGAATTCAGAGGAAGTGCATCGCTGAAGAGGACAACATGAGTGGCACAGCAGGGAATGGAACCTGCAAGTCATAAGTCCTGTTCCTGTTCCTGACCTCTTCCCTGACGGCCCAGACTGTGATGCTAACAACTGGTGGCAGAAGTTTAAAGTGCAATCCCTCATGTGCGTGCCTCAAACATGTTCAGATAGATGTGGCCTTTTATGGAGGTGGTCTCGTCTATGTGTGGTGTTGTGGAGGAAGATCCTGGGACACCATTCTGAGGTGTCTGTAAGCCTCTGTGTACCAGTGAGGTTCAGGCCCTCAATCAGAGCTGAGGGCCAATGGCACTTCCCAAGAACAATATGTGCTGATGATTGGAACCCAAACAATGCCACTTCTGCTTTTCCCGACCGAAATGGACGAGGCAAAAGAGGGAGATTTCATTATTGTTGTTGTTGTTGCTGTCGCCATGGTGAGCATTAGCCTGTTTATTTATCTGTTCCTTATCTATCTTCCCAGCATGCAGCTGCCAAGAGAAGCACAAAAGGAAACTCCGAGCAGCCGATCTGTCGTGCAGCTCTCTCTCCTTCGTGTTATTTCAAAGTTTCAGTTGCTCGCATGTGGATACCTGCACAGTACACCAGACTTAATTCCAATATTTGCCCGGCTATAGGCACGGATTTGGCAAAATCACAAGGTCCGGCCGCTCTCACGCGACCGCTCTGTTTTTCAGTTTACTCACCGTAAAGAAACAGAGGATAAGGGTCTATGCTGAGCACATTAATCACCTTAATTCCTTTTATGGGCCCAGACCCGCACCGCTGACCAATCAAGCGTGGGATGGCCACACATCCACGGAGGCTTCCCCCCGTCTCCCTGTCTCCTGCGCTTAGATCCCGCGTGTCAGGGGAGGGACAAGGGGGTCACAAGGTGTTTCCCCTCTGTCTCCACTTAGGGCCCGCGCCACCCTTCCCTAAACAACACCCCTCGTCAATGGAGAAAACAGCAGGCCGGGCAGGATGTGCTGCAATAGCACAGCTTGGTCCTCCGACCAATAAATTTCACTCAGACTTCTGTTTATAGGTCACTCTAGGTACTGTAGGAAATTTGTTTAGAGGGAAGAAAAAATACGATTCTGTTTTTGTTTTTGGTAAGTTAGCAATGTAAATAATGTTTTGTTATTTTTTTTTTAATGAAAGTCTTCTTTGGGCATCCTTCGGGTCTTTTGTTTGCACAGTTTGGTAAAAATAGATGCTCGGCTTCCTGAGCTTAGAGGAGGTGTCATAGGGCTTTTGGCTCCCAGTGTCTTCAGTCACGCGTATGAAAGACAGAAACAATACAGTTCACCCTAAGGAGAGCAACCCATATGGGATTTAGATAAGGCAGAACACTTATGCATCCCTTCTCTCAACTCTTCACAACACACAAAGAAACTGGTCAGCATAAATACGGTGCAAAGGACACAGTGGTTGTTACACCTCTGCTGTCATTAGGTCGAAATGACCTAATGACAAATGATAGGTTCCCCAATATTGGGATGATCTGATATGAAGATGGTCAAAGCCAATCTGATCCGCATGACATGGTCTTGGGTAGGGTCTCATTTACAGCCATTTTGGGGATATGTAAGCAATGACACTGAGCCTCATTGAGACTGTTACATTTTGGTTGGCATAAGCTGATTGGCTGATATATCAGGGTTGGTCGGACATTCACAGTTGCCCATTATCATGTATCTTTATCTTTGGATTTCTTTTCTTCACATGCTCATGGGAATGCGGGACAAGCGGAACAGCTGGCTGTACTCAGGTCTTTGTAAGCAGTCTGCCAATCAGATCAGCCAAATGAATCGCTCAGCATGAATTTATTTAATGTTTCAGTGAGCGGTTTGTTCTGCATCAGAGAGATATATAAATAATACACAGTAAACAATAGTGACTGTATACGTTTCAGTCAGTTCCTGGGTGTCTGGTCACTGTAACAGGTGTCATGTCTCAAGGATCATTTCTAGACTTCTCATAATTCTAAGGGAAATTCTAGACTCCCTGAAATTCAAGGTTTCCACATCATACCACATTAGACTGAATCATCTCACTGTACTGGAACCCAGAAAGGAAGATTATGAATTTTCGGTTGGAAATCGGCTACTTCTGACCTCTTTTTAAGAAAACCGAAGCCTCAGAGAGGAAACTGCAACATCTGCAATGTGAATCCAACCCAATGCATTTATAATTGTGATTCTCTGTGATTCCACTCTCTCTCACATAATGGAGTTGGAATGGGCTTCAGCAGGGCACATAGTGGGCTATCTCAACAAGTCCACTCAAGGGCTCGGAGAATGGAGGCGGGAGGAAGGAAACCAGAGAGAAAACACAAGAAACAAAAACAAGAGGAGGGAGAGAGAAAACGAGAAAAAAAGGGAGGGGGGGGGGTAGGAAAATAAAGGTGAAGAGAGGCCGGAAACAGAGCGATTTTTTTCCCCCATTCAGAGGAGCGGCTCTGAGCAGATAATGAGGGGGATTAAAGGTTGGGGGCTGCTGGGATATGCCGCGCTGCATAGTCACCAGGCAGGGGTCAAAGGTCACCACTTACTCCCCCCGGGGAGAGAAGGGAATCTGGCCCCCGCTTCTGCGCCCGCCCCTCACGCCCTGCTCACTCATCAGAGGATGGCCTGCTGTTTGGTTAGCCTGGCGGCATTAACCTGCTCCGCTACCCCGGGATCCAAAAGGCCCGGCCCATCCCTGCGCACTCAATGGTTCACAGAAAAGAACAATAACGATCTGACCCTTCTTCTCCAAACAGCGTCTGCGGTCGGCTCAGGCACTCTCTCCAATGTGCTGCTCAGATGTGCGGGCCGCATGACTGAGGGTTTCTAATGCGCTGGGAGCACAGATCCATCATTCCAATTTCGTGATGACCTAAGCGGGTTTAAATCACACTGTGTCGCGCTGTAACGCGCCGTGGCCAGATTGTAATCAAAAGAAAACTAATTCAGTTCCAGACCGATGTGTCCCCGCACGCTCATTATTCCTAATCTCCCTTTTAAGAGGAAACCACATCAAACATGAGGGGTTGGGACCGGGTTGGGAGCTCTGGGGAGCGGGAAAGAGGCGTCAACCCGAATCCAGACCGGCGTTTCCCCTCCGCAGATGGGTTGGACTCCAACACACGGGAGTCCCTGCTGTAACCAGAGCCAGGTCCCCCGATTACGGCCCCGATGACTATGGCGCAGAGACTCAGACTCTCCACAAACAAGCCCTTATCTCTGGTCGGAACCTTCGGCCCGTCACTCGATACCTCCGGTACGGATAGGAGCTCTGAAAACGCGAGCCCCCCCATCCCAGCCTCCTCCCCTCGGAACCCCCATCCGGACAAACCCCAGAATGTGGAAGTCTGGCCGAAGCATGGAAGAAAAACACTGCCTAAGTCTCAGGCCCTTTGGACGAGGCTGATACACCCCAGCCTGTGTTTTCACTCATCCTTCATTGTTATTTTATATGAGAGTGTGACTTTGTATATGATAGCATTCTATGGAGAAGTGAAGAGGAAATAAGAAGGGCTAGGGGAATCTGACTGCATTTATGGACATCAAGAGTAATTCGCGGCATTGACAAAACACAACTTATGCGAGGTTTCTAGTTCCCATGATGTCACAGAGGGGTTGTTCAGGGATTGTAAAACATTACTGCCTAAAAATATGTGTTGTATACAGTACCAGTAAAAAGTTTGGACATACTGGATTAAGATAACGGGGAACATGCATTCAAAGACGTTTTAATTTAAAAACTTATGCTTAAATGCTTGAAATTTGTTTGTTAGACAAATATAAATTGTGAAGTTGAAGCCTATTTATGAATTTCTTTCAAAAAGAATTTACTTTAAAAAAAAAAAAGTTTTTGGTTGTTTTGAAGAACCTAAAATATGTTTTGATTTGTTTATAATACTTTTTGGTCACTGCATTATTCAATTTGTGTTAAAAATAATAAAGAGAAAAATAAAGAACAGTGTGTCTAAAGTTTTAACTGGTACTGTATGTCAGACCCGCCTCCAGCCAACTCCCTGTTCAGCCACACCCACGCTCTGAGTCACCTGAATATTAAGCACACCTGCAGCAGATTCATGTAATCACCACTGGGGGATTTAAGGACTGCAGTTCAGGCACCTCTTTGTGAGGTATTGAGCCTGCTCTACCCCGCGGTATCCTTGTTTGTTTGGTTCCACTACTCTCGTGATTTTTGACCTGTTTGCCTGTTTTTTGACCTTGCCCTTTTGTCTCGTGATTTGGATTGTTAGCTTTGATTCCTGTTTTGCACTCCTGGCTTTTTGACCCTGGCTTGATATTTGACTTTCCCAAAGGATTTGCCCCTCTGAATTAAAGCACCAGAGCTCTGCACTTGGGCCTTCTGTCTCGTTCATTACACTGTACATTGTATATTAGAATGAGAATAGATGCTGGTGTGTTTTTTGAAGTCCTGTTATTTAGCTATCAGAAATTGACTTCTGTTTAGTTAACAAATAATTCTTGAAATGTAAATGAATCATGACAATATTAATGCCTTGTGAGAAGGGCAAAGCTTTCCCAAATCATACTTTCTCCCTCCCACAGAGTCAGAGCACTAGGGGAGTGCACAGTGAACTTTTCATAGCCTGTACTATTTCAGTCTTCTACTTTTCAGTTACTCTGCACACCGCAGTTAAAGTGCTACAGTAACACAGAAAAGCCTTAGATTAGAACCCTCTGTTTTTATTCTGATAAAAAAGCTCCACCGAATTCTGTTGAACAGAGAACACTGCAAATGCAGTGCCCTGCAGGGTCCTACAGGAGCTCCACAGCAAGTGCAAAAATCTGCATGTTTTTGGCACTCAGAGTCTATGGGAGGGTGGAAGTTATATTCTGGCAAACTGAGTGTATTCCACCCAGGCAAGTGGCCTATGTAAATAACATACCAGCCCTTCACCACAGTCTGAATAAAGTGGCTTTGAAATGATGTTAAAGGTCTTTTTTTTTCTGCCTTCCAGGCATTCCAGCTGGACGTGAGAAGCAGGGATCTGTGTTATGCTTCCGTCGTTTTAAAGGAGCAGGTTCGGATGCCTCAGGTGGGTTATCTGACACACACAGCCAAGACTGTATGGCAGATCAGTGTTGAAATTAACCCACGGGCGAACAAAAACAACTCAGTGCGCTTTCGACCATATGTCGATATGCAGAATGTGTGCTCATTTTACATGAAATTATTGCCATTTAGCAAATGCTCTTATCCAGAGTGAATTATATAAGTTACAGTTTTTTTTCATCGCCCATTTATACAGCTGGATACTTACTGAGCAATTGCGGGTTAAGCACCTTGCCTCAAGGGTACAACAGCAGTGCCCCAGCGGGGAATCGAACCGGGGGTGGGGGGTGGGGGGCACAGTGTTTTTCGCCGGGGGTCAGTACCAGGCTGGAGCTGACTCACTGGCCCGTCCCATGCCGCCCACTGCAAGCGGGTGCCCGGGTTTCATTCATAAACGAGCCACCACTTCGGGTGGGAAGGGGGGGGAGTGGAGAGACCAAACAATAAAATCAATCACAGCCACTGCAGCACTTACTCAGTGACTTTGATGTGTGCTTTTCGCGAACAGGGAAAGAGGGAGTAAAAACATCAACAGCCGAGTGCTAATTGTTTTTACATCTGCACGGGCGGCTGTCTTCCTCCGCTCCTTTAAAGCGGACTGAGTGTGCATGTATACATGTCCAGGATACGTGCCGAGAGCATATATCTTTTTTTTCGCGCACCACTTCCTCCCAGTCCGTTTCCTTTAATCAGAGAGGTGCGAGGGCTCCCCCCTTTCTCTCTCTCTGATTGCTGAAGCAGACCTGCCTCAATCCCCTTAAGCCTCTCCTCGCACCGAGCGTCAGAGCCGAGAGGACTTCCTGTCACGCTTAGCGGCTCTGTGATCGTTTGATTACCGTCATTATTCTCCGTGATTATTATTATTACAAAGCCAGGCTCGGCTCCTCTAACTGACAGGAGCTGGAGGATGTGGAGGGTCACAATAAACCGTGATGGAGAGGCCGGAGCAGCGACACAGGGGCCTTCTGTGTAAACACGAACCCGCTCGAGTGCTGAAAAACTGCCTGTGAAAAGGACCCAGCAGGCGGTGGAGTTGAAGCGATATATTTGGGATTTCATGGTCCCATAAAAGGAAACGGGCCCCCCTGTTAGAACACAAAAGGTCGGAATGAAGGGCCCTCGAAAAGCCATTTGTGTTTGTTTGTTTTGCCTGTTGTCGGGAAAAGCGGCGTTTGCAAATGAGTGTTAAACGACGCCAAATTGTCCCAAAGTCAATGTCAAAGCCACATATCCCCTCACCCCCCCCCCAGTGAGGGGTGGTGAGGGGGGTCTTAATGACCTCTCACACGAGACAGGCGCTTCGTAATAATATTTAGATAAACTTGCCGCCTTTCCTCTTGTCCCGAAGGGAAGCCTCCTCTACACAAATTGGACGTTTTGACAGAGAGAGGCAAATGAGAAAATGGAGAGCTGCCAGAGACGCATTGACAAACATGTCATGCATGCAGTTTGAATGGACGTTGAAAGAGAGAAGCGGAAATGATACTGTAAGATAAAGCCAGGAGCATGCTTACAATAGACGGACAGCGGGGTCTTGCAGGATGGCGAGCTTGGTTGAAAGATGTGGTTGTGGTTAATAGAACCAAGGGAGTGTAACAAAGAGAGAGAGAGAGAGAGACAGACAGACAGACAGACAGAGATAGAGAGACAAGTGAGAGAGAGAGACACAGAGGGAGACACAGAGAGGGACAAGAGAGAGACAGACAGAGAGAGACAGACAGAGACAAAGAGAGAGAGAGAGAGAGACAGACAGATCGAGAGACACAGAGATAGAGAGACAAGTGAGAGAGAGAGACACAGAGAGAGACACAGAGAGGGACAGACAGAAAGAGAGGGAAAAAGAGACAGAAAGAGAGGGAGAGAGACAGACAGAGACAAAGAGAGAGAGAGAGAGAGACAGAAAGAGAGGGAAAAAGAGACAGAAAGAGAGAGAGAGAGACAGACAGAGACAAAGAGAGAGAGAGAGAGAGAGATCCAGGGATGGCGTGCGTGCATGGCTGGCGTGGGCACCCCAGAATCTGGCCCTCCTCTGTGGCGTCCCAGCTGACTCCGCTGGAAGCCGACCCTGACAGCTGCAGAGCACCCTCCACCCACCCCACCCGCCCCTCACGCCCCCCCGCGCCCCCCGCTCCCCCAGTGCCCCCCCCTCGCCTCACGCCCCTCGGCTTTTGATCCTGGCCTGCCTTCCAAAAGAACACCCGCCGCGATTTCACGGATGGGAAATCTGCCCGCACAAAAATACTGTAATGACGGCAGGCCGAAGCCAGTCCAGAGGATTGGCTTTATTGGATTTTGTGGGGTGGAGGGGGAGGGTTGTGGGTACACAGGATCACGGGGGTCAGTTTTGAAGGTTTTCTTTAAAGGAGAATTTTGGAGGGGGGGTGGGGGGGAGGGTGCAGTCATAATACCATTGTCCATACCCCAAAGAGCATTAGAATCACAGAAATGATGTCTTGTAGAATCTCCTCATCTGTAAGGGATTACAGCCCTGCAGTTGCTTTACCAATAATAACATGGTCATGGTGGTGGATGAGTGCTTCAGCGAGTTTATTAAGCATCATTAAGTGTATCACATAGCCTTGGGGCATCAGCCGGCCCAGAATGCAATGGGAGAAGGAGGCCTGTGGAGCGAGTCTAGCTGGACTACACGAGGAGCATTTCATGTTGCAGTAAAGCCACAAGCCTTCTCATATCGGTAATCCTAGAGTTACCATCCCCATCACCCCAGGCAGAAGGCTGGGCTGAACAACATCCTTCCACTGAGCGCAGGTGGAGACAGCATGCTGCCTGCCTGCACCGCTCAAGGTTGACCAGGTTCTGCCAAGTGCAGGCTATGTTTTTACATTCTCCCTCGAACCCCCGCAGAGGCTTCCAGCCCTGGGAAAGATCCGATTGGAGGGAACGCCAAACAGGAAAATGGGGTCCCGCACTGGCCAGTCCTGGCCACATACTCCTTTGCTTCTCCACATGTGGGCCTCGGGGAGGAAGGCTTGGAGGGCCCATCCTGCCTTTGTGAGGCCCTGCTGGAGGCGGTGCCACCACACAGCGAGCCCCGCCACACCCTCCCACCCTCTCTGTTGCCCCGGCTCCCGCTCCACTGGGAAGACCCAGGGGAAGAACCCGCCTGTCAGTCACAGAAACCAGCCAATCAATGAGGTCGGAATGCAATCGTCTCATAATTTGCTGTGTCCAGCACACCAGACTTTGAGATTTATAAGTGTTCTGATGATGAACACACACTTTTCTTTGCAGACTGTACATTTGGGAATGTTTTTGTTGAATTGAGTAGAGTCCTAACCAGCTCTAGGGGAGGTTTGAGGTGTAGAGGACAGGTTGAAACTTGTCTTTTCTCTTCTCTTTTATATGGCCCTCTGGCCAGGTTTTGAGCCTCTTAATGGTACTTTACAGGGGAAGTTGAAAGCAATGGGATATTACCCCTTACAGGCTCTCAAACAATGTGTCATTGACCTCTGACTACATAGCATAAATTCATAGAATATACCTTCATCTCATTATGCTTCCACTAATGTATTTTCTTCCTCCAGAAAACTGAGCTTTCACCTGTTTCCCCAAACCTTAAATTGCCATAGAGGCCTGAATTGAGTGCAACATCTCAGCTATTAAATTATGGCCAATGCTCCATTGCGGTCAGACACAGTGAAAAGACCATCCCAGATGGTAATAGATAGATTAGGAAACATGAGAAAAAAAGGCCACGACAAGACAGTTAAAAGCATTTGTGAAAAACCATGGAAGATTGACAGCCGTGTCTGTCAGAAACAGGGCCCTGACAGTCACAGCAGGGAGGCTGAACCCAGAGCGTTGCGGAAGAGGGCGGAGAGGCGGGCGACCGGCTGGCCCTGCTGTCAGGTGCCTCCACAGAGGGGCTCGCCCCAAGACGCTCACGGTGGACCCTTCCTGGTAATCCCTGCGCCAGCGGGGACGGAGGGGCAGGTTCTGACCGGCCCAAAGTCAAACAGTCCTCAGAGCATTCCGGAACGTTGGATCAGTGGCTGCATCCCTTTGTTCCATGCATAGCCGGTGTGAATAACCACCTCATCACCCCCCCCCAAGAACTGCCTCACGGGCTGATGGGATTTGAGGGGATTTCTGTCACACAAGAGATATGTCACCTGTCAGCGCAGGGGAGAAGGCCTCGGGCCAAAAAAATAAACAGGCTTTAATAAGGAGAATGAACCGGCAGCTTTTGCAGTTGGGCCTCCTTTGACAAACATGCTCGCTCTGTATTTCTGAAGCTCTGACCCTAACACTGCTCTGCCCTCTGCGCCCCCCACACACACACTACCCTCCTTGTATGTTATTAGCCAGGCTGTCAGGGAAGGCTTTGTAGACGGAGGGTGGACCCCTGGCCTCTCTGAACTGGGCGTGCGGGGGTCTGGGGATCTGCATCCTTGAGAGTTTCTTGCCGCTTTGTCTGAGATGCCTGTTGTTTTCTCTCTCTCCCTCTCAAGGTTCCCGGCCTCTGGAGAGCAGCCGGCATCCGCAGATACAATGGGGAGATGTTTCCTCCCGCACGTATGTCTGCCAGTGATTAGTGCCCATCCATCAACAGCCATCCCCCTCACTCTGTGTGGGAGTGCAGCGGGGCCCGGTCCAAGTGGGCCAAACACCCCCTCCCCCCCCCACCACCGTGTGCCCTGGCCCCCAAAAACCAAAGCAGCCTCACCCCCCAGCAACACAGAGCAGGACGGCAAGGCGCTGCCGAGAAAAAGGGTGGCAACGCAAAGAAGGAAAACAAACAAGGATCGGAGCGGTGCCAAGAGCTATTTTCTCCGCTCTTCTGAGCGGTCTCTCAGGAGCGGCAGCGGCTGCTCTTATCTCGTCTCCTTCGCTTATGATGGCCCTGATTTAAGGAGAGCGGGGCTGGAACGAGGCCTCCTGCTGACGCAGCTCCCCCTCTGAAGCGAACCCGCTGCTGGCGTGCCAAGTTCGGCTCCGACGCGGTCAAAAATAACCGAGGAAAAACGCACGCAGGGACTGTCTGTCTGCGTTGGACACAAGCACAAAAACGGTCTCGCAGAACAGGATCCTTACTGCTGCACGGAGGGCCTGCCGTGTTCCAATCTGCAACTGGCTCTTCAGGGAGATTGTTGTGTCCAGACTTCCCCAAAGAAACGGACCCCGGTTCCCTCCCGAGGTATTAACCCTCATCAGCTGAACCCCACTCCCAAACCCACCTCACCCCCATGACCGATTACATTACGAAAAATGGCCGCCATCTCTGGGCATCGTTGCCAGAATGACAGAATGGGCACAGCCAGCATCGTCCTCTCCCGCTCTCGTGCTCTTGTGTCCCCCTCCACCCAAAACTATCCCTGCAGTCCCCACGGTGGGGCGTAAACAGGAGGCCACAGTGCGTTCTAGCTGCACAGGGAACGGAATCAGCAGAGGGCCCGAGGGCTCTGGAATCCCTGGTCAGCTGATCGCTGGGATTGTCGGGTGTTGAGTCTGAGGGTGGGTGTTGAGTCTATTGCCCATTGTGCGCGGCTGTGTTTGTGGATGGCTGCGTGCGTTTTTTGCATGCGTCTCTTTCCTGAACGTGTGTGTGTGCTCATATGTTTGTGTAAGTGTGCGAGGACCAGCGTGGTACCAGTAATCCTATCAGCAATAAATCACATTAAACTGCAATAAAAGTAGCTCATGCTTGACGCAACCAGCGAGGCCCATAAATTGCACACTCATTCCAGTTTCCCTCTCCCTCTGTCTATGGTTTCAACACAGGCTCTGTTTCAGTAATTCAGCATCCATCAGGAGTTGTCGGTGAGCTCACTGGACCCGGCCCTCTCCCCGAGTGGGCTGGAGAAGCCTCTGGCCTTGATAGCGAGAGAGGGGGAATGCCAGGCATGTGTCCAGGTGAGATGTGGAATGCTCCGACAAGGAGCCAGTAATTGGGTTTCAGATCAACGGGCTAGAATAATACCAACAGTAATGTCGACCGCGGAGGGGGAGAAAACAGCATGCCTGTAAGGGGCCAGGAGTTCACTGACAGACGAGAATGTCAGTGTGGTTATGTTTTGGAAAAAGAAAAACATGTATCAAAGGACCGTTGATGCTGATCTTCATAGCAGCGTTTGTAAAACTAATCTAAAAAAAGGATTATATCACAGAAACAATATCTTTTTTGTGTGTGGGCTGCATATGTGTGCATGCATGTGTACTATGAGTATGGCTGTTATGGTGTCAGTTATAGCCTCCGCCCCATCCTCTCTGTGCAGTGTTTGTAAAATCTCTTTAAAAGAATTTAAATCACAGGAGACGTTTTTTGTGTGCTTATGGACTTTGTGTGCGTGCATGTGCATTTGAGTCTGCGTAGGTCTTTTAAAAAGTGTCAATTACAATCTATTCATCCGCGAGCAGGTGAACAAGCTGTAAGACTCCCGCTGAGGCTTAAGAAGGGTGCAGGGTCTGGGAGACAAGTTCTGACCCGCTGTCCCTCTGTCTCTTAGCGCCTATTCATAGGGGTCTGCGGGAGGAATTCCACAGAAAGTGGAAGCGAAATGTGTATCCCTGACTTCACACCCTTTGACACACTGCTGAGCGCACTAACTGGACAATGCCAGCGTTCACAAGGTTGTCCGCTGGAGATCAGAAGGCCCTAAGCCACACTTGTCATTACTTACCAGATCTGTGAACGGGGCAATACTATAGGAGCTCACATGTCCAAACACAGGGCTGCTCCCTGGCACTTGTCCACCTCCTTAGCAGGGGAAGATATAGTAAGCTGCCTGCAAAGAAGCTGAGCTACCCAAATCAGAGTTTAGGGGGCTCAGACTTTCATTTCATTTCCTTTCCACCACAGGGGCTGGCTGTGGCTGTTCAAACACATCATAACATGCCTTTCAAAGTGGTGACAGCTCTCCTTGAAAATCATAAAAGCTTTGGCATGGAGCTAAAGTCACTGTTAGCAATCTGAAGGCAATGAACACCAACATTTTATCAAAAGATGGGTACATGTGCATTGAACTACCTTTTGTGTTCAGTTTTGGTCTACTCTCTACTACCAGAAGTATGTCTAGTGGAAGGTTTATTAGTTTATTTTCACACCACTCCAAAAGTGTAATTTTGCTGACAGTGAAACCGTGCAAACTTTTTTTTCTTGCTTTTACATGGAGGGAAAGAGGCTGGGCAGTGGAACACTCACGGATGCTATCCGACTAAAAGCCCACTCTGTGTCTCTCTCCCTATCAAGCGCCGCAGCTGTGAACACGATCGTCTGACTTAGTGGAGTTCCAGAGGTGAAGCGCGGTTCTGTCTTCCTGACCTTACCCTCTGCCTGTGGCAGCAGGGCACCATTTCCTGTTTGGCAGGAAGCCAGGCAGGAAAACAAGTTGGGGCGGGGACGCTGAGAGCGACCCTGAGCCCTGGCGAGAACCGAACAACCACGTTGAGGGTTATTTAAGACTCCTGGGTGGCGGGGGCCGTTGAATCAGGCGTGTGTGTGTGTGTGTGTCAGAGGAAGAAGGGACGCACTGTTCCAAACACTCCTATTAGTAGAGGGAAATGAGGAACCGGCTGAAACAGATTTACGGTAATGCTGATCCATTTCAGCGGGGGGATTACACTATTGGACGCGTCACAGAGGGGGGAACGCCGTGACGCTCCTTTCCAACTTGGCGGAGGGAAGAGGCTACTGTTTTCTAGACCCGTGCCGGCCTCGGTCTCGTTGTTCGGGGGAGGTTGAATGGGGTTCCGCTGTCGGCTGGAGATAAAGGGGGCCCTTAACCGCCCGGCGAAGCTGTCCCGCTGCAGCCCAGCTGCTGGCTGCGCGGATCATTAGCGATCCCTCTGAAGTGGGAGCCAGCTCGCCCCCCGAATTACAGAGCACACAGCCCATTGATGTTCACTCCGCTCGCCGGGCGGGTTCCCGTCTTACCCCTCCGCAGACCCGCTGCCATGGGGGTGCTTAGAGGTGCATTGCACCCCCAGACGGACCTCAGCGCACCCCCAGTTGTCTCCTTATATCCCAAAGTCTACATAGTATTTCTTACGTTTTTTTTTTTTAAGATATTACGTTTCTCCGGGCACCGAGCCTGCCCCTCTGCTGTCTTCAAAATGCTCACTTTCGCCGAGGCCTGTGCAGCCAACACGAAAATTAAATTCCTGACATATTAAGCCAAGAACAAAGTTAGTTCGGTATTCTCCAGGATTTGCTGTTCATAAAAATAGTAATAAAAGGAATGAATGGAGGGGGTCTATGTTTTTAAAAATTGGATTTAAGAGAGCGACCCACATTCTCATCAGAGAGCTCCGCAGGACACTCTCCCAGAAAAAGACCGCAAGGTCTTTGAATATACGACCCGGAGATACGCGGTGAACTCCCCACAATATCTGAAGCGAAATTAATTTACCGACGCGGTTCGGGGTCATCACTCCCCTTCATTAATTGTGTGTGATTTAACGCCGGGTACGAGGAATCCGTCTGTCTGGCTGCCAGGCCCCCCGCCGCTGCCTCCCTCTCCCCTGTGGCACACAACGGCCCAGAACAGTAGACCTGGCCCTCTCTCTCCAGCCCATTAATTCTGCTGTGCAAACAAATCAGCTTGACAAATCTCTGACTATAACCCGATCTGCCTTTCTCTCTCTCCGCCTGAGCACCCCCCCACCCCCGGCCCCCTCCGTCGCGCTATCCCCAGGGAAGAGAGTTTCGTCATGCCTGCCATTCCATCCCACTTTCGGAATGCCCGCGGATTCCCAGAGATTCCGCAGCTAACGAGGAGCAGACCGGAGAGGCAGGGAGGGAGTGATAGGAGCCTGTTCAGCGGGGCCCGGCGCTTATCGGAGAAACAGCACGCGGGGCACACGTACACCAGCAATTACACATATACACACGCACACACACACACAGACTCTGACACATTCGCAGGGAGAGGCTTGGGGAACGCACGCGCTCGCAATTAAATCAGCGCGAATAACAGTCAGCGTGCATGCCTTTCCCTGTCGGTTCAGACTTGTGCTCCCAGCAGGCTCTCTCTCTCTCTCACGCACACACACACACACACACACACACACACACACACACACACACACACACACACAGTCGGAATGGTGGCCCCTAAATAAGCAGAGTGCTTAACCGTGCAGCCGGGAGCTCTGAATGTTGTCTTTGACTGGCGGGCCCTGCTTTGGGTTTCCTATCAGCTTCGCATTGTGGGTGTCCGGGAACACCAGAGTCCCCCAGTGTCACCCCTCAGAGTCTCCCAGTGTTACCCCTCAGAGATTCGGGGCCAGGCTCTAAGGAGTCCCGCAGTGGGGTGAATTGTGGCAGGGCAGGGTTACAGAAAGGAATTGAAAGAGGAGTGTGTATGTGTGAAGGATGTAGATGGATTATGTGAGGGCAACATTACATTACAGTAATGAGTCAGGACAGGGTTAGAGGGAGGAACTGACAGAGGAGTGCACAGGAGTGTTAAGGATGTACCTGGGTTACTAAGGGCAACATAACTATAAAGTCTGCTGACACTGCTTGAAAAAGTGTCATTCAGAAGCGCACAGGCCGTGCTCTGAGGCTCTGGAAGCCTCCTCCTCAGGTGTCCGAGAGGGGAGCCGGGGTGCAGGTGGGACGCGGGACAGGACATCCTGAGTGACGCCGCGCACCTGAGGGAAGCAGACGCGCTCTGACGCACGCCGCACTGTTCGGGACAGCCGGCCAGCGGCTGACTCAGCAGCCGGCCGGACCGCCGGTCCCGTGGGAAAAAAACACGCCGGGCGGAGTCCGATCGCAGCGCCGATACAGAGAGGCTGCGTCTGCAACAACGGAGGGTCGCAAGCGCCGGGTGGGACTCAGGACGTGAGCTGGAGATAAGCAGCGGCAGAATCAACACCCGCGGCGGCAGGTGTGTTGAGATCTCATCCAAATCCTGACTTAATGGAATGAAAACAAGAGATCGCTGGGGCTACAAAGACCAGCCCCACCCCCACACACACACCCCAACCACAGCTTTACAACTTTAATAGAGGATCATGCAGGGAATTAACTCAGCAAACCGCAAATGAACTACCCTTACTATGGGTGTGCTACAACACCTCTAATACTGACAGAGATAATCCTCAGGGACCAACCCTATGAAATCTGGGCAGCAGTGTAGCACAGTGGTAAGGAGCAGGGCTTGTAACCAAAAGTATGTTGGTTCGATACCCTGCTGAGGTACTGCTACAGTACACTGCTTGGGAAATGTACTTAATCCAGACTTGCCTCAGTAAATATCCAGCTGTATAAATGGATAACATGTAAAAACTCTAACCTGTGTAAGCCACTCTGAATAAGAGCTTCTCCTGAATGCCAGTAATGTAATGTAATCGAAAAGCAGTTGTGAGATGACATTCCCCGATATGCTAGCTGACCCGGCAGGCGACAGTGTTCCCTGACTGGGCCGTTTCTGTTACGGCTGTGCGTTTGCAGGACAATCTGTGGGAGAAGTAAGTAGCTCACTCATTCTCATTAGGTGGGGGTGATTCTGAGCCCTGATACTGGGCTTCAATGTAACATATGTAAGTTGTTCTGGATAAGAGTGTCTGCTAAATGACGGTTATGTAATGTAATGTAAATAGACTCTGAACAGTGCTCAGAGACGGAGTTCGAGCAAAGCCGAGAGATGTGAGAACACATGATGCTTGCTGAAACAGTATCGGTCCTGTTGGCTGATAAACTGACGCTGGGCGTTGTGTTATTCGTGAAAGGTGTAATCTGTGAGCATGATGTTCCGGGAGCGGGGGGTGGAATGTGGGGGGCGCAGCCATCCTGACCCGGTGCAGTGGGCCCTCCTTCAGCCGGGGGTGCACAGACTGACATGACAGCACCTACAGTGAGGGGTCAGCGGGGCGTGAAGCTGTAATCCCATTAGAGCAAGGCCCCCACCCCCCACACACACACACACACACACACACACACACACACACACACACACACCACATTCCCCCACATTACTCCAGCTGCCATGTAGGATCGCACAGAGGGAGTGCAAAAGCTGTCTTTTGGACACTTAACAGTTATGTTTAACGATGCACAAGTATGTGTGAATGAGTGTGCATTCGTGTGTGTGCGCATGCATGTGCATGTACTTGTGTGTGTGTGTGTGTACTTGTGTGTGTGTGTGTGTGTGTGTGAGTGTGCATGAGACTGTGCGTGTGTGTGTGCGCATGCATGTGCATGCACTTATGTGTGTGTGTGTGTATGTGTGTGTGAGTGTGTGAGTATGCCTGAGAGTGTGTATGTATGCAAGTGTGTGCATGAGTGTGTATGTCTGTGTATGCATGTGCGTGTGCGCATGAGTATGAATGTCTGTGCATGTGTGTGTATGTGTGTGTGCGTGTGTGTGTGTGTGTGTGTGTGCGCGTACGAGTGTGCATGAGTGTGTATGTGTGTGTGTGTGTGTGCGCGTGAGTGTGCATGTGTGTGTATGCGTGCGTGTGTATGTGTGTGTGTGAGCCTGGCGATGTTGCCTTTGGCACACGATGCCAAGGGGTTAGCACTCAGGGCTCCCTGAGGGTGGCCGCAGGAGGGCAGGTCAGAACCTGGTGGCCCTCTGAAAGTGATTAGCCCGTCGCACAGATAAACACGGTGGTCTGCGCACACACACGCGGCACCGGCCAGCTCCCCGAGCTCTGCATTTACACACACACCCACTTCCTGTTTTCTTAGGAAGAGAGAACTGGACCAGGGCTCGGGGATGAGGCAGGAGGGGGGAGACAGGAGGAGGGGTGGGAGGGTGTTCCTGAGAGATTTTCGGGGCAGAGCAAGATGATGGACAAACGGGTCAGATTTCAAGGGTTTGAACACACCCAGAGGTCGACCCCCGCCGCCCCTCGCAAAACATCCAGAGGCTTCGAGAAGAAAAGAGAGGCAAGAAGAAACATTCCAGAGGTGAGGCCTTGCAACCTTGCAGGAAGAGAAGCTCTCTATTCCTGAGCCAGTGATGGAGACTGGGGTGACAGTGTAGCATAGTGTTAAGGAGCAGGACTTATAACCAAGAGGTTGCCGGTTCTATTCCCCACTGGGGCACCGCTGCTCTACCCTTGGGTAAGGTACTTAACCCAGAATTGCCTCAGTAAATATCCAGCCATATATATGAGTAACATAAAAAAAATGTGTCCTATGTAAGTTGCTCTGGATTGCCTGCTAAATGCCAATAATGTAAGGTAACGTAATGCAGTGTTTCCCAACCCTGCTCCTGGTGCCACACTGTCTTGCATATCTTCTATCTACCCTTGCTCTACCTACCTGACTGAACTCATCAGTGGTATGTTTGATTAGCTGAGCACTTCTGATTTAATCAAGCAGCAAGGACAGATAGAAGACATGCAAGACAGTGTGTCGCCAGGAGCAGGGTTGGGAAACACTGATGTAATGTAATGATGGAGTCTGGGGTAAGATGCGTGGCCGCATTCCGAAATGGGCAGTCAAACAGCGATGAGTCCGACAGGAGCGCAGTAGACCCTGCATGGCAGGCGCGTGGGGTGCAGATGGGGGTAGCACGCTTCCTGACACTGCGTATCTGTGTGTGAGTGTGTTCTTATGCAACAAAACAGCCAAAGTGTCCGACTACGCTGCACACTCACTCACAGACGCACACTCATGCACACACATCCTGTAGCACACTGCCCTGATGCTGCGTGCACGTTATCTGTGCATGAGTTTGCTCTTATGCAACAGTGCTGCCTAGGTGTCCCACGGCCATCGGACGTATCTGTTCGCAGCGCGAGGCGAGAGGACAGACTTCAAAGCACCTTCCTGTGGGATGCCTCCCTGTCAGTGCCTTTCCACTTTGCAGGGAAGGAACTGGCACTTCTGCTGAGGGAAATGACACACTCACACACACACAAAAACAGAACACATACAGTTTAAGACATAATTCACTCACTTTGGTTTTAACTGCTCCCCTGGACTATAGGGAAAAGTGTTCATGTGTGTGAATCATCAGGCACTGCGAGAAAGCTGTCGCGGGGTCTCTGCTCTCTGTACCAGTAGTGAGGAGGTTGGGGGGAGGGAGGTCTTGTGTGGTAGGAGCAACGTCCCAAGTGATGACACCGAGCTAAAACAACATAAGTAAATTATCCCTGTGTACAGGAAGACAGGGGTGTGTGTGTGTTTGTGTGTGTGTGTGTGTGGGGGTGGGTGGGGGTGTACCTAAGTCTTTCAGCAGCTTGGCAAGCCACTGCTGTCATCGCACTGTGCTGACTCCCGGTTCCAATAACTTCCTGCGAGGCCCACGCGCTGACACGCCGGGACTGTTGTCACCAGTCACCTTTTTAATGACGGATTCGGCAGAAACGACCCCCCTCCTGCCCGGCCCTCCTGAGGGAGCATCGGAACAAGCCACGTTCACCTCAGAACAGGACGGAAGAAACACACAGGATTAATGGGTGTGATGATCGGGAAAAGCTGTGAGCTTTTTTTTCTAATGAAAGCAGGCATGTTTGTGTTGGAACTCAACATCCCGCAGCGGAGGGTAAAGGCCCTGCTTTATTGGTTTTACCATATAAAGGGCTGGACCGGGGGAAGGATGGAATTCAAATATTCTGCTCCTAAGCGAATAAATCTGGGATAATACCAGCCCGTTTCGTGTACAGAGAGAAGACCCAGTGTTTGGCAACAGTTTTCCATGATAAATCATTGCATTAAAAACACCAGGTGCTTCACACTTGTGTTTCATGATGAATGGGGTTTTAAAAGAATTCACGTAGGGGCTCTCTGGCTCGTGAATGTCCTCACCTTGAACTGAGGTGGATAGCGGGGGTGAGGGGAGGCAAGGTAGCCCCGTATCCCACGTCAAGATCTGGGCCGGCGCCCAGTCCTGCTAACATAAGAGGCCTTGCTCCCCATGGTATGCTGTCTATCTGTCTCTCTCTTTCTCTCACACACACTCTGTCTCAGTCGCAAAAAGCACCAAGATGCCTCTCATTTGTAAGGCACCACGTTAAAAAAAAAAAACCTGTAACATCTCCAGTTCAGCTCAGAGGTGATGAATGGTTCCTCCCTGCGGTCGCCCGCACCTCTCCCATGACATCAGGGCCCGGGGAGAGGCGGGGAGCGAGGGTGGGGGGGATACAGCTGGAGAGGATCCAGGCAACATCTGGGCTCAGGCTCGGTCCTGTACACCATGCAGCAGGCCTGGGGTGTACGTGTGGAGTGGCCCACCGTTCCTGATCCGGGCCCGGGGTTCACAGCGAACACTGCGTCATTCATGCCTTTATTGAGCTACTGTTTTCTCACCGTGGGATCTATCCATCTCGCTCTGTGGAACGCTTTGTGTGCACCCACTGTGCCTTCTCCCAAAAGGTCAGAGTTCAGGTTGACTCAGTTTAGGGTGAGATTTACCTGGATTTATGGGGGCTGCTACGGGGCCTGGCTTCTCAAATCCCCCCTGCGGTATCGGATTACATAAGGGCTAAACGTAATAGCGTTTTTTCCCCAAATGAACTGACTTTGTGTACACGTCCCAGAGCAAAGCGGAGAAACTGGGAGCAAACTTCTTCTCTTCAGCAGTACTTGGTGTTCTCCTCAGTAGTGCGGTGAGCAGCTTGGCCACTGTAATCTGAGAATTACTACCGCCAGGCTGTAGTTTGACATTAACTGAGCTGTGCAGGGGCCTTGTGACACAGTCAGAAGCAATCCCTCAGGATGAAAGAGAGCCTGCGGCGTTCATCCAATCAGATTGCGGCACGCTGGCAGGGAGTGGCATGGCGGACCACGCTGACTGGAGTATAATGAGCTTTTGTGCCTGGTGCCAAAACTCTTACCGCCTGTATGTTTTTGCGATTAGACTGAGATGAGACAGCGCTTCTGGGCTTACGCCGGAACACCACGTTAATGTCGGGATTGAAAGGTGGGCCTCTCTGAGAGCCGCTGGCCGTTCACAGTGCCCCCTGCTGACGTCCTACTTGCGTTTCCACTTCCCAGAATGCCTGCGTATCCCTGCTCGAGCCATTTAGCAACATGACCCTGCGGCGGCCGGTAGAGCGAGACACTGACCTGAGGTAGTCTCTGTTCATAATTACTGGCTTTAGGGAGGGGGGACGAAATAGACCCCTTTTCATCCAGCCCCCGTTCACCTCTCTCCCCTGCAATTTGGAGCCGCTGTGGCAGCTGGTCTCCGGACCGGGTCTTTCTCGACCGGACCCGACAGCTTGCAGGCAGAGCCCGGCGTTTCGGTCCGATCGCGCACGCGAATCAAAAGGCACCTCCGCGGCGCCTTCTTCTCGCTGGACCGCTCTTCAAAGGAAAGTCGACCTGCGCGGGAGCCGGGCCAGCGATCCAGCCGAGCGCACCTGGGCCATCTGCTGAGGCCGAGATCCCAGATGAGCCTCCCGTTCCCGGACGAGAGCGGCGGAATCCAGCACAATGGGCAGCGCAGTAACGGGGAGGGCTAAGCCGTTATTGTGTTCGGAGAGCGGCCAGGGAATTGTCTGACGGGCCCATTGTTTAGTCTGACAGGGCTGAAGGACAGCTGACATGATGAGGATACGGATGCTGCTGGATGTGAGAGTGTGTGTGTGTGTGTGTGTGTGTGTGTGTGTGTGAAAGTGTGTGTGAGTGTGTGTGTGTGTGTGTGTGAGTGTGAAAGTGTGTGTGAGTGCGTGTGTGTGCGTGTGTGAGTGTGTAGATGAGATTAAGCAGGGCCAATTAGAAACACAGCAGGTTACACCCTTCCACCCCTTTATCAGTTCCAAACGTTGTTGCTGACTTTTTTCACTCCACATCTCTGTAATTTTTTTCCCTGCTCTCTCCAAAACTCCTCAAGACTCTCCAGCCAGGCAGTAATAATGGATGGCAGAGTGCGCCCCCGGGGGAGTGCTCTCAGGAAACACCTTCTGCTTTATTATCATTGCCGCTGTAATCACTGGCAGCGCCGCCACTCTTCCCTCCTTATTAATCTCCCCCCGCTGGTGCGGTCCGCACGCCATCCTGGCCCGGCTGCGCTTTCTCAGGCCTCAAAACCCGTCACCCCCTTCCAGCCCACCCCCACCCTGTCTCCTCAGATAACGTTTCAGCTGGCTGCAGTCACGCATGGAGAAGCAGGGCCCTGCTGCACAGCAAGGCCGCTGCTCGGATTCTGTCCCCCTGCTGAAATGAGTCGACCAAAACGGCTAGCTACCGCGTTCACGCTGAAGTCGGTTCCCCTTTTTAGTCTCTCTCAAAGGCGGATTAAAGAGAGAGGCCAAATAAAACAGGCGGACCGACGAGGGCAATCAGCGCTAATGGGTTTGCGGGTTTCTCTGTAAACATCCTACCCAGCATCGCCGCGTTCGCGCAGGGCATGGTCGTAAAATTTGCGACAGATAAACATGGTGTTGAGTCACAAGCTCTGGGCCCAAGACTGTGAAGGCAGTAACGACCTGCTCTGATGGCTCACTGGCGGAACGAGGGCGGTTTGTCACGTAAATTGTGACTGAATGTCTGAGCGAAAGGCAGAGACTCGCACAGATGCGCACGCCGCCGCGTGTTGCCTAAACACCGACCAGATGTGCGCTGGGAACGCAAACACTGCCCTCTTTGATTCCAGTCAACCCCTTTTGTCATCGAGTGCAGACGGAAGCCATCGATTGTGAGTGTAACTAAAACCGCTCCTTTAATTCAGCTTGTATGAATGGGGGTATTAAAACAATTAAATCCCACCAGCAGCAGGTTTAGTCACTGGAAGTGAAGGCAGCTGCAGCTGTTGGCCGTGTCAGGCTCAAACACAGGGGCCTCTGAAGTGCCCACCTTCCAGAGGCACTCGGCCCACGACAGTTTTAAGCTAAAATCATTTCCAGGCCGGCAGCAACATGGCTGAAATGGTCCCCGAGATGGTTTCGCTTGGTGCCGGTGTTAACGAGCCCACAGCTCAGTACAGAGACCCCTCAGGTCCAGCGTCGCGGGGGTGGGGGTGGGGGGGGACGTCTGTCCGGTGCCGTCTCTGCCCTGAAGACACAACACTCTCCCTCCCCCTGACACGTGAACCGCGCTCACATCTCCACAGCCTGCTGTAAATAAGCAGGGGGCAAAAGCAGGGTGTAACCTGACTCTGTGCAAGGGAAAAGGCTCACAGTAACAGGACAGCTCCTTCTGTTCTCCTGTCACACCATCCATGCGATTTTACACTGCTGTTCAGGGCTGTTCTTCAGAGGGGCCCCATCGACGCATCAACATCAAAACCCCTGTTCTCATCTGTGTGTCCCCTTCTGCCTTCTGTAAAGGGAGCGAGAGAGAGAGAGGGAGAGAGAGAGAAAGAGTATAGAGACAGAGGGAAAGAGGGAGCGATAGAAGAGGAAAGAGCAAAAGAGAAGCAAAGTAGAGAGGGAGAGAGGGGGAGTGAGACGGAGGGAAAGAGAAATAGAGGGAGGGGGAGAGGGTGCAAAAGAGAGGGAGTGAGAGACAGAGCAAGGGACAGAGAGAGGGAGAGAATTAGAGACGGGGCAACATATCGGGAAGGAGTGAGGGACAGTGGAAAGAGAGGACAAGAACGAGAAAGAGGGAGAGAGAAAAAGCAGAGAGAAGGAAAGACAGAGCGAGAGACGTCACCTTCGACAGTCTGAGCCCCCCAGCTGTTCTCCATAAAGACGAACTTGCGGGGCTGTGGAGCGTACAGTATCCTGCCGTACTGGGGCTGTCTCAGCTGTCTGATTTATGAGCTGGCTGAGGCTCCTCACCCCCCCCAGCACATTACTCTCCATCTCCTCGCTGCGTCTGCCGTGACCGGGGGCCCACGGATGCCCACCTCCCCACCCAGCTGAGGAGATCCGCCAGGCCAGGTGTCAGCGTAACGCATTGTCAGGCACAGGGAGGGAGCGCCGCTATCGCCCGTGCCCGCGCCGGCGGCCAGGCCGCAGATACGCCGTTACTCATCGCTCAGATCCGCGCCCGCCGCCGAACGTCACCGAGCGGTTTTCCAGACAGCCGTCAAAACCGCCGAGAGGGTTCACCCCGGGAGCCGCCCGATCTGTCGGTAGGAAGGGTGGTGAGGTTCTCTCCCCTGCGCTCAGGAATTCCACCCGGGCCCTGTGTGGAGATAGCGGTGGAGCCTACGGCCAGAAACATGGCCGTTTCCACATTAGTTTGGAATGTCTGTGGGTCGTGCTATTGACCCCTCCGTGACCTGCCAGCGTGGAGCACAGACACTTTGGCCATAGTTAACACCCCCCAACCCCCCTGAGCCCCAGTTTCAACATATGCAGTCAGGCTGCAGCAACTAGGACTTCATCAGCAATATTGCAACAGACGAGGGCACAAACTGGAGTGAGAAGCATCGTGCTGTTCCTCTGCATTTCAGTCCAGGCCTATGTGCAACGCATGCTGGGTGGTTTTGTAGTATACCTTTATAGCATAAGGAACTTCTTTGCAATTTTTAGGGCCCTCTGAAAACATGGTGGATTAAATGATTTAAAAAATGTGCCTTTGTGTGTGTGTGTGTGTGTGTGTGTGTGTGTGTGTGTGTGTGTGTGAGTGCGAGTAAGTGTGTGATTGCATGTGTGTGTATGTGTGTGTACATGCATGTCTGTGTGCATATGTGTTTAGCTGCGTGTGCATGTGTAAGTGGGTGAATGTATGTGTTCGCATATGTGTGTGTACCAGTGTGTATACCTGCATATGTGTGTGTGGCAGTGGAGGTATCCCACAGTGAAACAGGATCAGAGAATGGGGGTTTCCATTCAGAAAACACCCTTTTCATTGTCTGATTTTCCAGATTGAATCGTGTGTGGGGGTATAGGGGTGGGGGGAGAGAGGAGGGCAAGGGGGCAACTGAAACAACCAAAAAAAAAAACAGCCCAACAATAGCAGGAAGTGAGTGTTGATCCAGAGGAGATACACAAAACACACTCATCTTACAGCAAGACCTCATTGGTCGGGAAGGGGAGGGGGTCTCTGATTGCACTCCGCTTCCTGTTTTCCTTCATGGCAGAACCGGTCCCTGCTGTAGACAGGGGTGCTCTGCCTGTCACCATCCCGCTGGCACACTGACGATGATGCCTCTCAGGCCCCCTGTGTGTGTGTGTGTGTGTATGTGTGTGAGAGAGAGAGAGAGAGATGATGACTTCAGTGTTACTCATCACTTCTTATTTAACAAGCTTCATCAGCATCTCTCTGAGTAGCAGGACACAGGACACCACTGATATGAAATCTGGTGTAATAACTGTATGGCCAATCTCATAGTTGCAGCCAAACTTTCATTTGATGTTTTGTTTTTAAAATGTAAAAAATACCTAGAATCTTACACTAATCCAAACACATATGGATATACATATTCATACAAAATAATACATAATATCTAACACAATAATCTTCGCTTGTGCGCTTTGCTTAATTAAATGATGGTTGGCGTCAGTGCCGCCTGGTTGTACGCCAAGGTTGTCAGGGAGAAAGTGATCCAGCCGGGGCGAGCGAGTGAGTGAGTTATGGGCCGGGTGATCCCCGTCTACCAGAGACGCCACCCACCCATTTCATGAAGAGAGCCTTGTTCCTGCGCTAATCTGCCCCCGCTGTTTGCAAAATAAACAGGCACACATGCTCACCCACAGCCCCGCTCCGCTTCCCCTGCCTCGTCCACCAATTAAAGCATCTGGCTGACCCCTGACCCCGGCCTGTTTGAAGGGGCTTCCTGTCCCTCTCACGTTGGGGATGTGACTTATGGAAATCTTTTTCGGCAGAGTGGAACAGGACGTTACGGCGGGGGGATCCTATTGTGGGGGGCGCACGCCGAGGCCAGGGGTGGGCCAGAGGCAGGCGGCTAACGCCAACGGGTCTCGCCGCATACCAAAAACAGGCCCCGTCCAAGACATGAATCACGGCAAACATCACAAACAGAAGGAGGAAGACGTTTGTACCCCTCTGTGGTCTGGAGCCAAGAAGTGGGAAGCCGAAAAGTGATGACAGGCCCGATCGGTCACCGTAAAAACAAACAAAGAATATTTTTATGGGAGAACACGCTGAGGGTAATATCTGAGGAAAAATTGAAAAGACAAAACAAGGTACAAGGAAATAAGCTAACGTGCTAATTTCCACAAGCTAATGTGGAAGCTACAGCTCAGCTGCACAAAGCAGAATCCCGCGGTCCAGTTGTCTTGAGCCTGTATGCATCTCCAGCTTCATTGAGAGAAAGGGTTGATGTCACCCAATCAAAGAGAATTGCTTCACCGTTGCCATCGTGGGTTCAAATGGGATGAAAACAAGCATTCGCGCTGGCCCTCAAAAGGGATGGGAGGACACTGTTTCTTTTAAAGAATGTCTGTGAATCTCAGAGCTAATGGAGGCATCGTGATGCAGGCTGTGGCTGCAGACCTGTGGCCTTGTGGGTAAAGGGTTCACGGAGGACCGCATGCAGAGCCGGGGGCTGCTGGTCAGTGTCACCGCATGACTCCGCCCTCCTCCCCAGCCGTCACTCTGCGGGGTCCCTGGGCCCCCGTTTATCCTGCAGACAGAGAACTGAGATTAGATAAACTGATCTCCCCCCGCTGTGTTCTCCCTCCATCATCGCTGGAGTCCCCGAGCAGAGTAGAGTTACATGCCGAGACCACTGCAACTCCAGAGACTCGAGGGTGGGGGGGGCTAATATGCCCCCTGTCCTGCTGATTCCTACCACCTGCGTCTAACCCATCACCCCCCAACCCCACACTCCCCTGCAGCCCAGGAACTGCCACCACAGCACCCAGGCAAACACTCCTTCCCCCCACCCAACCAAATTAACTTCCAGTCATGTTTATTTTTCACTTGTGACAGGAAGTGCTGTCAATAACTGAATCATATGAACCACCGCAGGACTACGACCAATAGCGAAACATCATGATTTGCGTCATCGATGACATACAATGGCTCTGCCCATTCCAAGGTTCACAAAGCCCAATTCTCCTATCACCACTTCCCATCATTCGCTGTTTTTGGCTGGAGCTAGAGGAGGCACAGAAATACCCCTCACTGACTCACTGAATCACTGATTCACTTGACTGACAGAATGGCAGCTGCCGTAACAGCATGCTCCTACCCAAAGCATTAGACACCAAAAGGGTCCAGCTGATATGAAAATCGCCTCTTGTCCTAATTACAGTCGGTGTCATTTTGCAGGCCTTTCACCACTCAATTAAACCAAGCTTTGTGCGGCTGAAGGGACATCCCAAAATCTCTGACCTCTGACCTTACTGGACTGAGGAGGGGTTGGGGGGGGGATAATTATGGGGACCCATAATCCCTGTCACCAAAGCCATGTAGAGGAATCTGACTGCTGTTTAGATTAAGGCAGAGACTGAAAGCCTTCAAGCGTCTAAGAGGGTAACAACTGAGAGGTGCTTAGAGAACTAACATATAGGAAAGGAATCTTAATAGTGTGGACCACTGATATGTCCACACCTTATATCATGTTGTATTTTAATTACAAAAATCAAACAGAAAACTAAGGCTGAAATTTCACCAAAAGACACTACAATTTGTTCTTAGGTTCAAATAAACAGTCTAGGCAAATCTTTCTTTAAAACATTAACCTCTTTGTGTGTTCTGTGGTTGCTATAATGGACAAAAAATATTGCACTTCAATTCAAAATTGACAGATAAGGCTAAACTGCAACATAGGTGGCAAAATTGAATGTTGGCTTGAGTATCAGGCCTCAGAATGAAAATGTTCAAAAATACAAACCAGACACTGGTTTTGAGTCTTTCATTAGTTACAGGAGTCTCTTGAATTTAGTGCGGTGAGGGTGTAGTCTAAAGGTTTTGATGTAATGGGGTTTAAGAACTGCTACACCTGCATCTCAGACTCCGGTGGCAATGATGGGGAGGAAGAGAGAGGGAAGGGCAGGGATTACCCTCTGATATAAAGGCCTGAGTAATCCCTAACTGCCCAGAGGAGACTCCCAGGTGTGTAGGGCCTGCCCCCTCACACCTGTCCCCTTCACCTGAATATCCAACTGGATCAGCACACACCTGAGATTACCAGGGGTCTTTACTGTGTGCCAGCTCTTTCATTACCGCCATACCTACCTGCAGGTCAGATCTCTGCTGTTCATCATGAGATTGAGGGGTCGTGACATTTAGCCCCTCCACACCTGCGGTTCACTTCAGGGGATACAGGCACCCCATTGACACCATACCGCATGTCCTAAAAAGGTGGTCTTCATTATCATAAATGTTAAGATCAGAGTGCCTGTCCATCCCAGAGGCAAACACATACAGGTACACAATACTTCCAGCAGGAAGGCTCTTTGTATGAAAGGCAATCTTGACTTTTTTTTTGGAAGCCGCAATGAACAAAAGGAGAAACATGACTCTCCATTGAACCACATTCTCCATTGAACCACAGCAAAAACGCATTAGAGTCGACCCCCCCTGCTCCCTCTCCCAGGGGTCCAGAAACAGCTCTATGCTGCGTGACTGTCAGTCTCCTAACCTCCTTTTAGCCTTGCTTTAGGTCAGCTGTCAGCAAAAAAGTAAAAGGTCTGATTAAAAAAAAATCCCTCAGTAATCTCATCGGGGATCCTTAAAAAGCATCAATTAATCAAAATAATATTAGCATTTTCCATCATCGTTAAAAGCGGCTGTGAGTGATTCAGGATACAATATCCATGCATGTTATTACAAGTTACGCTTTCTGCCAAGAAATAAAGCTTATACATAGACCACTTAAAATAATGATGTCAATAATAATACGGAAATTTGAAACAGGTGCCAAGATTATGGTCTCCTATATACTTAAGTGGTTCTATTTTAGGGAGCTACAGTGCAGCATTTGAGTCCACAGGCTGTGGTCAAGACTGAAAAACAACATTAAAATAACATCTCGGACTGGAGGCTCCTGTTCGTGATGTTTTGGTACCCATGCGCATGAGTTTGGGGAATATTTACACGAACATGAAAGACGCAAATGTTCTGGACAGCAGTCAGACGAGAGTAACCTCAAGGGCTCTGAGATTTTCGTGGCAAGAAATAGAGGCATGCACTGGACAGCTGAGTACACAAAAAAGTGGTTCTGTCAGGACCCTGAGTCTAGGTTGTGTGCCAGACTCAAAGGTCCCCTGCTCGCGTTGCCCCCTGGACAATCCAGCTGACTGCACGGCCATGGCCCCTGATAACACCCTCTTCCCATCATGCATTGGGAGCGGCTGACATCGCTGGGATGAAAGCTACCCAGGCCCGGGCTCTTTGTCTTTCAGTGAAAAATTGCACAGAATTCTTTCCAAAATGCCTTTTTTAGGTTGGGTAACGTAAAGGGTGAACGTCTGGGGCATATCTCGAGACAAGGGCGTTCCTTTTTCCATGAGAAGGCACACACCCAAATGACACATCTCCCTGGCTCATATTCCATCAGAAAGAAAGAAAAAAGATTGTTTTTTGTACAGCTCTGTTGTGCCCATAGAGGGTTATGTCAAAAATGGGTTGCATAATAATAAAAAAAACTTTGGACAGTTAGTTTATGGGTAATGCTCTGACAAAGCAAACTTCAGTGGGGGAATGAACACAGAGTCACCCCATACAAATAGAAATGTGAGAGCTCACTTTGACAGCTGATGCCAGAAACTCCATGCGGGCAGAGAATCAATGAGATGATTCAATTATCGGGCACTGAGATACCGGGACCCCCTCAGTGAGCAGAGCCTCCCCGAGAACAAATGTTTTTCTTGGGCTTCATAAATAACGTTTTATTTCACCTCGTCTTAAGAAGGTCACCTCCAGAGCCCATTAAAAGCAAGCAGATATATTCATTACCCCATTCCCCCAAATGCCGGCTCGGTTGAGCTGTCATGGTCTATCAAAATCGGGAAACAGGACACCGGGGGGAACACGGATGGCTCCAGGAGCAGAGAAAGTGAACCGCAACGTATGAATCACCCTCTGTGACAAGTGTCCGCTCGGCGGTGGTATTACACAGGGGATCACCAGTCCTCCCCTTCACTCCCTCTCTCCCTTCTTTCTTTACAGGGGGTGGGGGTGGGGGAAGAAAAAACAGGGGATGGATTTTCTAAAGGCATAGATTTCCGTTGATGAGCAGATAAATCAGATCATTTTTTACGGAGGGGGAGAAGGGGAGAAAAGCCGTCTTGACTGATGTCTTTGAGATGTAAATCGAAAGCTGAAAGGGGAGGCAGGTGTCCAGTCCCAGTGCACGGGTGCTGGGGGGGGGCGATGGGGGCCAGTGTGAGGCTCTAACGCTGTCCCTCTTGCTGTCTGTGATTCTATAACCCACCCCCACCACCACCCCCTCTCTCATAGGCTCCTTCCCTTGCATTTCAAAAGGGTCCCAGCATTACCAGCACAAGGGGTTCATTTGGGAGGCTGCATTACCTGCAGCCCCGAATCTGGTATCCATGGGTGATTCAAACCCAGAGTGCACACTTGTGATTTGATTTAAATGATTTTTGTTATCAGTAATGTAATACTTCTTTGCACCTTCAAACTTACCCAAAGGTTACTGCAGATGTGCTCAAAGTAAATAGTGTGTATCCAAACACACAGGAAAAAAAACATTGCACACGTGGCTTGTAGTGGTGAAATGCTTTGCCTGTAGACATATTCAGGTGTTGGAGTGGATCTTTTTCGGACAAGTGAAAAAAGGTTAATAAAAAAAAGAAAATCAATTTTTGTTAAAAATTAAGGGTGTCATAACAGTGCTCTGTACCAGTTTTAAGCAAACTTGTTGGGCAACCTGTGAGATGCTCACACAATCTATTGGATTTTTCTAAACTTTACTATACCAGGCAAAATAAAACACCACTTGAAAATGCACATAAAAACGGACATAACACGGACACCAATGCACCCAAGACGAATTGTCCAAGCCTCCACGGGTCCTGAAGGTCGGGGAGTGTCCGACAGAGCGACGGTGAACTTCAAGCAGTGAATAGAGTTGCAACGCAATGCCCTTAAATGGAAGAGGGAAGACAAATCGAGAAAACAGCTGAGACCGTCCCTTATATGCTCATTGCAGCTGCATGGCTCTCCATGTGGATTAGCAGATGGCAGAGATCAGCTAATTAAGCATTCTGGAAAAGGATGGGGAAGTGGGAGTAAAGGGAGCTTTTCTTTTTTTCCATTTTAGAGCTGCTTTGGGGTGTCACAGTGGACTTGTGTATTTCCTCTAGGTAGGGTTACTCAACAAGAAAAACAACACATGTTCGAAAGTGCATGTTGGTTCAGCGTGGAGTTCTTTAAGTGAAGCAGTGTCATTGTTTTCTGCATGCCATGTAAAGGTTTAAATGAAAGGTTTTAAACTTGTGGTGGCATCTTGCTCTCCTTCAAAATAAGTAAAAAAATTATGTAGACCCTGCATAAAAAGTGATATGCAGGGATATTCTGCTTGTTCAAAGAGACGTTGAGACGTTAATCTGTGCCTGTAAACATTCAATTAAACCAGAACATGAACATCAGAAAATATAACAGGGAGGTGGTGTCAGCGTGAACTTGTCATCGGTGTTCTTTTTCAAACTCGGAACCAAACGCACGCACGAGACCAGGTGCGCAAAGACGCGATGAGCGTTAGTGTTTTTTTCCCCCAAACACAATGTAGGTTGAAGGTGAACATGAGAGGAATTATATTTGTCGTGTCAGCACGGTTGGGGTGTCCTCCCCCTCGTGCCCTTTCTTCGTTATTTATTAGGAATCCAGCGGATACAGACCTCACTGTCTGCTTTTAAATGTTTCTATTTGTGTTGCGCAGTGGTCAGTAAACAGCACGACCCTTTTCCGCGAAGATCCTCTGTACTGTCAGGTTTCGTAATGCATCCCAATTTGGCAGCCTATCCTTTTCATGTACCATTTCCTGTGAGATTAATACCGTAGTATCCAATCCATTTTAACTCTGGCGTTCCGAACTGCCTCGTTACTCTTTACTCCCCACGGAACATACATCCTGAGCGCTCAGTACTGACCAGCGATGATCAGTGTCGTCAGTGTCGCAATACAGGCTGCGACGTCGAGTGCACCTGGGAGCAGTGCTGCCAGTCGCAATAACCCTGTTCATGAGGACTTATCAAATAGGTTGGGAAGAAAATGGGAAAGAATTTGGGGGAAATTAGTGAGGTAAAAGTTTACACTGAGGAACCACCTCAATTATCAGAAATCGAGGCGCTCTTTAAAACGAAAATCTTGCATATTTGATGAGGCTATCTCTAGGACGTTTCTGGCAGCGAGAATAGGTGGGGGTGTGCACAGATGCGTCCCAAGATGTGAAAACACTGCACCAGATTACAATCACGCTTTGTAACTATTTTACAAACAATTTTATAACGGATTTTTAAAATTGAAATATGTGGCATTTACAAATCATATTGCAGAAGCATGTCGACATACAAGGACTGATATTTGACAGTTATCTAGATAATTAGCTGTGAGTTGTTTTTGTCCAAGAAGATTCTCTCTGAGTCACATCAGTAAAATACTGATTTTAGGCAAGCGATATGCCTTCCCTATACAGGCAGCACAATTTTGACGAAAATATGGTTAACGAACAGATGCATTCGCGAAGTTTGAAAAAAATGCCTGTTTTGTTTTAAAATAAAAATAAAAATACCGATCTTCTCGGGGACAGTGGCAGGTAAACAGGAGTCCGAGTTCGTGAGGGAAAGCAGCAAAGGAAAAAAATTCTGAAAAACTCCCATCCCCATCCCATTCCAACGTGTCTTTTATTTGTTTTCATTCCGAAGTCACTAGGGGGAGATGAAGAACACTAAGCCTGAATAAACACCTGTCCAAAGCCCAACATGCATCTTACTGTTCAGTGCATCCTGTCATTCCCAAACATACACAATGCGTCCCAATGCCACGGAACTGGGTAATGTACCGCCCATTAAGACAGAAGAAAGTCTATAAACCATTTTTAAAAAAACTCAACAAAACGGGAATTAATATTAACAGAGATACAACGCGCACAAAAAACCCCACAACTGTTTAAGTGAAGGACCAGTTTGCAGCACTCGCTCACTCGCGTGTATTTAAGACAAGCCACTTAACGGGCGAGTCACATTAGCCAAAAAGCCATTAGCCAACTGGCCTTCGCTGACTCACGTTCCCACGCACAGTGACTTTGGAGGACAGAGAATTTGGAGGAAATGTTGGTTTCGTATTGAACACAGAGGATCCTCCAAAACTGCAAACATTTCAACACTCATTCCCACAATTACAAACATGGTTTGTACAGCTGTTTCTGGGGATAGGTGAAGGTTCACCTTCACACACAATACTGAACATTTATATTGCAATTTGTGAATATGTTTAAATTACAAACATTTATGTAGTATTAATATCTTATGAATGTTTGTCTTAGTCCTGTGCTTATCTCGTTTTTTGTGGAAACTGCAGTCTGCAATGGTTGGAAGCATGGCGGAAAGTCTATCTATGGAAATCTGTTCAAATAGGGGCATTTTTGACACGACAGAGAAGTGAAAGAGCGGTGCGGTAACCCTGCTCCCGAGGCCAAATTGCGTTGCTTCATGTGAAAATAGCGGTTTGCACAAGCAGGACATCTCCATAATAATGAAATCACTTTGCACCCTTTGGGGAAAAACGCAAGTTTAGCAAGTTTCAATCGTTGAAGTGTAAGACGGACATTAATTGAAAACAAGCTAACCGAACATATTTTCATATTTATGTGTTTTTTCCTCTCACTTTCTCTGGATATTTTTCTGCCTCTAGCATTTTGCAGAACCGAGTTTTCCCCCTAAACGACTGACCTCTCGAGCTGTTATTTAAACCCAGTGCAGTGTTCGGGGAACAGAACGCCAGTGGCCCTGGAGGAAAGCGCATATTTCATCTAATTGAACGCAACCTGGCACAGAGTTTATTGCCGGCTCGAGGTCACATTTTGCGCTTTAGTTTATTCTGCCTTGAGGAGGGTCGGTGTTGGTTGTAATTCACATGTTGTTGCACCTCTCAGCGACAGAAAACCTTTCGACCTGAAAGTGCGAGTTAATTGTACTTTCGTAAAGGAGATAAAATCTGTTAATTAGCTGCAAGCACGTCGCACCTTTGCATGTTGATAATACCATACCAATTGCCAAGGGATTGCAGAAGATTCAATTTAGGTAATGGGCAAAAAATGCAATAAAGTTTTTTTTTTTCTTTTTTACATATTCAAAGGAAACATAAATTGCTCTGATCGCAAATGTATGCATCCTTAGTCCCGGTGCATCGTCAAAGCCGAGCTAAACTTCTCAGGCAACTGGAGTGATTTCATAAAGCCTCACAGTCTGACGGTGCCCTCTGTCGCCCGACCTTCTGAATTACAACTCGCGATATCAGCAGGCCATGCCTCCCAACACTCAGTCTCAGTAACAATGTCTTAGATGGGCATGTGGTCTCGTAGTAACGGAAACGATCATTGTTGGAAACCATTTGGCCGACCTAGGACATTCACGTCCTCTAACTCGCCGTCATTGTATAAAGTTCTAAAAATGTTGATAATGAACCCGTCAGAATCATAAACAAATCAGCAGAGTGTAAGCCAAAATAATCTGTACACTTGATCATTCCTATAAATAAACAAGAGTGGGCAACCTGTGGCCCCAGGACCCTACATTTTCTTGTGGAAGTAAGAGTGATCTGCATCAGTGTTATGAATATTAATAACTTTATAATTTGGTCCTGTTAAATACATACATTGCTAGACAAACAAAAGACTCTCGAATAAGGTGTTCATCTTACTAGAGGCATAAAACCACCAGAACTAGAATAAATGTTAACAGTCGTTCCATCACCTCAGTATAATTAATGAATCACACAATAAAACCTGAAGACATTTTTACTGTGGTGCTTTAACAAAAACAATGGTAAATGCAGGCTCTTATAATGGGTCAGGTTTGCCTCACCCTGACCAAAATTAATTACTAAAAACCTCTTGTACAAATCTCTTGTAAATAATAAATAATGTTAATAAAAAACTCTCACAGAGTGTTATGTAAAGCAAAGCCCCAAATATGTACACGTCCTTACAATCCGAGGATTCTTGAAAATATTTTTAGTGATCAAATGTTCATAGTCTTCATGCTGTTTGCTGTGATAAGGCAATCGACAATCTGAGACTGAACCGTATTGAATTTATTCCAAGTGGTTTTGGACAGAAAGAGCATTTACTCAAGACAATTATATTAAATAAAAATATTGCACCCTCCTGACTATCACTACAAAAAAAGAAGAAGAAAAACAGTGGTTTGGAGGTGCTGCCTCATTGTAAGATTCAAGGCAATGGCGTTTTGCATAAGACCAAGATGGTCAGCACCGAAAGGGACGTTTTAACAGTTTAATGCTTTAACTGTACCAGTCAGCCTTATTTAAAAAAAAAAAAATAATAATACAGATGAAAAAAGGGACTTAAAACTGTGAAACAGAATCTGAATGAATGTTAGGACAGCTATGTTCCAGCACTTTACTCCAGGTTTTAAGATTCAAATGAGAGCCAACAGCCATGACAGCAGGAGGGTGACATACTTAATACAATCATCAGCTGATCTGCATGGGCTGGGTGCCTCAAGCAGGAGTTAATATGGTTTAATACGGTACCAACAGCTCAGTATGTGACCCGCGGGGGGACACAGGTCCAAACATGAGTGTCATGTCTCAAACACGGCAAACCTCTGGGTGGAATGACAGTCCAAATAAAGCTGAAGCCCAGCATCAGGGCTCAGAACCACCCCCACCTGATGAGAATGAGTGAGCTACTTTACTTACTTCTCCCACAGATTGTCCTGCAAACGCACAGCCGTAACAGTGTTCCCTGACTGGGCCGTTTCTGTCGCCTGCCGGGTCAGCTAGCATATCGGGGAATGTCATCTCACAACTGCTTTTTGATTACATTACATTACTGGCATTCAGGAGAAGCTCTTATTCAGAGTGGCTTACATAGGTTAGAGTTTTTACATGTTATTCACTTATACAGCTGGATATTTACTGAGGCAACTTTGGGTTAAGTACCTTGTCCAAGGGTATAGCGGCAGTGCCCCAGTGGTGGAATCGAATGGGCATCCTTTCAGTTACAAACAAGTTCTGTGATTTCAACTCACACTGGAAAAACACGAGTAACAACGGCTTTGGCAAGAGTGCTGAATTGTTAATGCTGGTAATGATGTCTTTAGCTGTGTAACGCTAGCTTTGTTTTGTGTTAGGGGTACATCCTATAAAGGGGTCCATTTCAGAGTGTTTCCCTACTCTTGACTGGAACCGGAACAGATGTCTGGACCTTTGACATCCCTATGTGTTCAGGCCTCAGAAACAGTCCATCTCCAGTCCTGTGTCCCAAATGCAAAGGCATGCAGTTTTCTATTAATACAAAGCATTTAAAAAAGGTCTTTGAACACATCTCCCAGGAGAAGATAAAGTCAACAACAAAAATATACACACATTCTAAAATATTCATCTTAAGAAGCTTTACAAAATTGCCTCATTTTATTTATAAATCTGAACGTCTAGTGTCATAACAGTCTCGCTTTCCAGATCAAAACAAAGCAATATCAACTATTTCAGCTATATACAATATGCTTTCACAAGAAAAAAAATCTTGATCCCAAATACTTTATAAACAGCATCTTTTAAACATATTTACTGGCTAGGTTTTATTGTGGAATGCAGGCAAATGTGCAAAATGAACTCTGTAACATTACTGAGATTACCAATGCACACCAGACATGATTTGAGGGAAGGGGTGAAATTGTAATATTAAACTTGAAAATATATCATTTTTCGACATTAGTCAAATTTGAACATTTTTTACGCTCACTTATGTCTGGTTTGCATTGGCTTCAACATGATCTGACCAGAAGACAATTTGGCAGAATAAAATCGAAACCATGTGGATATGATTTTTTTTTTTTTTTTTCAAGCATCACTTCCCAACCATAACTTTCATGCACTAATGTACTACCTTTTACACCACAGGGGTCATAAGTGTGATCCTTATAAAACTCAGCCCCAGGGAAGGCCAGACAAGGACACCTTACAGGAACATTCAGACCCCATGGACCGCAAATCCCATGATCCTCTACAGATGACCAGGATGCAGATGGCTGAGGCACTGCCACAGATGAGTGGCTAAGTGCTGACTAAGTGCTTTAAGAGAACAGCAAAAAAAAGAACTTGCATATTTGGTTTTAAAATTCTCTCAAAATGTTATTTGTCCATGCTTTTTCTTGTTTCTGTAATGGAAGCTGTCAGCCCCTGAAGCCCGGACGTTCCCGGAACGCTGAAAGGAAGACCAAAATGTTTCCATCACATGTAAAGAAAAAGTTTGTCTGGCACAGTACTGCTACATAAGCCAGTGAGGGGGTTTCTGGTCCCTCTCCGTGGTGAAGACGTGCAAACGGCGATGTGACAGGCTTGTCTTTAGTTTTCACATTAGAATTTATGGCATGGTATCTAGTCTTGATGTTGACAGAACTCCATGTAAAGACTTGGAATGGCTTCCTTACACAAGTTTCTAGTGATGTGAAGAAATAGTGACTTTGAGGGTGGGGGGTGGGCATGGAGTCAGGGGTAGTGTCCCTCCAGTGGTCCCGAATAAACAGGAAACTCTCTCTCTGCTGTGCCCCCCATTGAATTAAAATCTAAAAACATAGGAAATCTTGGTCCATGTATCAAGAATGTGCACATCTACATAATCTACAAAAAAGGCAATCTATATTGCGGGGTGAATATTTGGTCCTTTTGGATTAGACACAATTTATGGCAACAGTGTATCACCAGTGAAAAGATAACTCTGTTAGTGAGTGCGGAGTAGTCGCAGCCAGTGTGGTTATGAGTGTGTTTTAGGGAAAGAGGTATCCCTCACAAAGCAGCACACAAGAAACGGTTGAGCTCTGGTCCAGAAGTCACAGTGCGTCTTGGCCTGAACAGAGGCTAAGAGCAGACAGTGTATAGTGAGATGGGGAGGGCAGAATGACTTGTCTGAGGGGGTAAATGGAGCAAAGGAAGGTGAACCTGTCTGAGATTGTGCCTTAAGATGCGCACACGGGCGCCGGTGAGATTCCAGTTTTCCAGCCCAGTTTGTCCCCCCCCCGTTACCCCGTCTGTCCCCGAACAGCTCCAGAGTTGCTCTTCCACAGTCCCGCCACAAGAGGGAGTGCAAGACCCAGCTACAGGTAGGTGTCCTCCTCTGTGCTGCTCAGGCTCTGGGTGGAGCCCTGGAGTGGCGTGTGTTTGCGGAGAGGCTGGGGGTCGCTGGGTAAGGCGTAAGGGTTTGGAATGTCCTTAATCGGGCCGGGGGCCTTCTTCTTCTTGGGCTTCTTGTCTTTCTCTTTCTTCTCTTCCTTGCTCGTCTTCTCCTTCTCCTTTTCCTTCTCGTCCTCCTTCAGCAGGGGCGACTCCACGATGATGGTGGGCTTCTGCCACAGGTCCTGGTGGCTGGGCGGCTCCGCCATCATGATGGCCTTGGCGCCGTGCATCCTGGGAAGGGATTTGTAGTGCAGCTCTCCCCGGGTCTCCTTCCAGCGTTTCAGCTGCACCTGGTGCTCCTTATCGATGTCCCGCTCCGACACCGGCACCTCCAGAACCTGGAGAGGAGAAAAGGAATCACAAAGACAGGGGGAAGACAAGAAGGGGAAGAGGTCATGTTAGAGATTTAAGAGGGTAGAGGGGGCAAATGCTGCATACAAACCAGACATTGTCACCCCCAGCACCTAGTTTTGTCTTGATTATCTGATGTTATGGGCAGCAGTGTGGTATCATGGAAAGGGGCAGGGCTTGTAAACAAAAGGTTGCCAGTTTGATTCCCTGCTGGGGCAGTGCTGCTCTACCCTCAGGCAAGGTACTTAAAACACAATTGCCTCTGTAAATATACCGCTGTATAAATAGGTAACCTAAAAAACTGTAGCCTATGTAAGTCGCTCTGGATAATGGTGCCTGCTAAATGACAGTAATGACTGTAGCACTATGGAGGTAAAAGAATGGCCTGGATTTGGATCTTCTAAAAGCCAAGTCATACAACTGGGGCTGTTGTACCAATTAAAGCTTATCGCTGTCAAGGCAATACAGCCTGCTCTGATCTGATTACAGCAGCATCAGAAGTTCACCAGGCTTATCTTGCAAGTTAGAAACCACAAGGTATCAGAGAAACCATCACATTCCAACTGGCCACCAATTAAAATGGGCTCACTGATGATGAAGCAAACGCAGAGAAGAGTGATCTGGAGGGAACAGCACAGACACAGACACAGTGTTTTGGAAAAACAGCCTCTCCTCATTTCTCTGGGTTGATGCGGCCCCTTGCCAGAGAATCACTTCTAACCGGACACTATTTTGGAAATGTCACACGGCCCCAGGCGCTGGGAGCTTGTGACAGTCACGTGTTGCATTTTTTTTCCTGAGAGAGGGATGGGAGCGCTGTATCTCATCCATCTGAGGGGCTTTTGTCAAAGCAGACAGAGTCTCTCACACACAGAGAGAGAGAGAGAGAAAGGCCCCCAGGCTAACACTGTAACTGCTGAGAGAGAGTGTGTGTGTCTGTGTGTGTCTGTGTGTGTGTCTGTGTGTGTGTCTGTGTGTGTGTGTGTGTGTGTGTGAGAGAACATTTTTCCTCTACTTCTGAAGAATCCAGTCTCTCCTCAACACACATTTTATGCTTCTCAGGTCCACTCGGGTGTCCATATACGCTACAACCACAACAAGACCAGGTTAATGAGACCATACAGTCAGAAGCCGAACAGCATGACCAGAACTCTAACGTAAGTCCCATGATCCTGTTATGGGAAAACCCCAAATCTTCACCAGTTCCCACCAGATCAACCTCCCCGAAATAGCTTCTACAGTGGCACGGTCTCCAAATTCATTCTCCCGCTGATGAACAGAGAGGGCAAGCATTGCTTAATTAAGCATCGCTTAATCCACTGCATATATTCACGCCAGGCTGTTTCATTAACACCCTGAGGCCTGTTCTGTGGATTTGCGTCTCTGTGTGAACCCTGGCGAACCCTCGCTGTCGGCTTCAGCTCCGCGGAGGAGGATGAGGATGAGGAGGGTCCTACCTCTCGGACGAGGAAGCCCTCTTCCATGTAGCGCTGGTCCACGTTGCGCAACAGCTCCATGGTCTCGTACTGACCCTGGCACGCCTTCAGCTTCTCCTGAGATCCCAGCATGCACTTCAGCAGTACCAGGCCCACCCGGAAAATGATCTTTACACCTGTGTGTATGGAGGGGGGAGTTGTAGTTAGAGTGGTTAAGTTACCTCACACCTCTGCAAAGGTGCAAAGACCTTATATCCGTGCAAGAAATGTCACTGCCCCTGTGACAGCACATCAGGATGCATTCTGTCTCAGTGTTGTCTGAACAGCATGTGCATATGTAGGGTCTGGTTCTTTCGCACTTGGGCAGCAGTGTGGTGGTAAGGTACAGGGCTCGTAACTGAAATGTTGCTCTTTTGATTCCCTGGGGCACTACTGTTGGAACCTTGGGCAAGGTACTTCACCCAAAAAAATTGCCTCAGTAACTATACAGATGTTTAAATGGATAAAATTGTAACCTGTGCAAGTCATTCTGGATAAAAGCATCTGCTAAATGACTGCTGTGTAATGTAATATGTGTGACATATTTTACTATTTATTTCATTTCCTGTGTGTCAGGACTCCTCTGTAAGAGTGACCCATTTGTATGTTGGTGTATTTGTAATAGTGTAGTAGAGTCCGATATTTTGTATGGGCACCACTGTATGAATGTGTGTGTATATGTGTGCATGTGTTTGTCGATCTGTGTAACCAACGGCGGCCTGCGATCGCTGCACTGAACGCGCTCCTCACCGTCGCAGAGGAACATGTCCCAGACGCGGAGCACGGAGGCCCAGGGCAGGGTTCGGGAGAAGGCGCACATGAACCACTCCGTCATGTACAGGATGGGGTCGATCTTGTGCTTCTTCAGGTGCCGGTGCGCGGGCGGCGAGACGCGGCGCAGCAGGGCGAACAGGATCTCCCCGTCCAGCTGGATCGCCTCCTGCAGGAACACCCAGGAACTGCATGCAGTCACACAGACTCACCCGCGTCCCTAGGACCGTAATGCGCCGTGTGTCAGAGGTCGCCAGACCCTGGGTCTGTAGCTAATCGCTAACGACGGGTGTCCGGATATAGCTCGTTAACCGGCAGTGACTCTTCCTGACTGAGCTCTCTGTTCCTCGGCTCTCTCTCTCACATCCCGGGTCTCTCAGACATGTGCAGCCGTTTTGCCAATTTTCCTTGTTAGCCGCTTTCTTCTACAGTGCTTATTTTTGCGACTGAGTTGCGCTTCCCGGCGCCGTTTGTCCCCTTCCCTGAATGCCGAGAGCTTAAGTGTACCCGTGTCCCTGAACAGGTGATGCAGTGGCACGTCTTAAATATAATGGGAGGTGATTCGATAAAGGGGAAACAAGAGACGTTATGTGTCGCATTCCAGAGGCATGAGATTCGCGCTCTCTTTCGGGTTGAGTGAAATGATGACTTTGTGCTGCTGATGTGTTGTCTCAGCACCAAAGCCCTTCCCCTTTTTTCGCCTTTTTCCACCACAGAGGACACTGAGTCCAGTCTTTCATTCCTACTTGTCTCTTTTTGGCTTTCAGTCCCTCTTTCCTCCTTCTTTATTCTCAACTGCCTGTCCCGACTATGTAAACAGCTGCTAACGTTGCCTTTGGTATGTGTTATTACCAGTCCTTTTTCTTGTGTTCTGCATCAGACTTGCACAGCGACAATGGAAAAGTTGCGCCATCATGCTAAACACCAGTGCTCTGAATTGCTGCATTGTCTTAACTGGTAGAGATAGTAAGAGAGTCTCTTTGTCAGTGCCGGGACAGAGAAATGCCAACTAATAAATCTCAATCATATCAGTTCTGTTTGTTGTCCTGTTGCCATGTCGACATGGTATTCCACTGTCAACATCCCATGACTTTCTGCACAATGCTGAGGTGTGTTTTTTGCCTGTTGCTCATCCAGCCTGCAGGGGGCAGTGTTATGGATGGGCTCTCACAGTGGTGACACACTTAGCTGTGTTTCTGCTGGCCACTGGGTTCCACCAATCCTTTCCTTCTCTCCCTTGCACTCTCTCAAACACCCTTTCTTTTCCTTCCTATGGCCATATTGTTTCCCTTCCTTTCTTTATGCCTCTTTCAATTCCCTATTTTGACTCACAAAACTACTAAAAGCAACACGTTCCATAAATCTATGCTGTGCTGCAGGGATACATGAAATGACAAAATAAGGACCCAATACTGCAGGACTGAGTGATACGACTCCTAGCTACGGTTTATAAGAGTCAATAAAATCAGATGCATTTGCTGCCCTAGTGACTCTTTACTATGTCCATTATTGCATATGATCTGAAAGAGGATACAGATGGATGCAGCAGGTGTGGAGAGGGGACAGGGGTCAGTCTTACCAGGCCGGCGCTGTAGTAACCAGGAAGGTACCTCTCACAGATCTGGACGAGCCCCCAGAAGGCATCCTGTGGGAGACCCCAAAGAGAGCCGATTGTTTCCCGTCTCCTGAGCGCAGCACAAGCACAGCTGGAGCTTACAGTAGCTACACGCGCAAATCTCCGTTTGGCTGCCACCTCTTTAGTGCAGCGCAGCACAGCTAAAATGTAGAGAAAGTCTGGAGTGTAGAGTAGAGGCTACAGCATAGAGTTTCATACAGTATGGATGGAGAGTACAGTATCTCTGAGGCAGTAGAACCTCTCTGGGGTGTGCAGTATCTCTGCGGTGTACAGTATCTCTGGGCAGCTGTACCTCTCTGGGGTGTGCAGTATCTCTGAGGTGTACAGTATCTCTGAGGCAGCTGTGCCTCTCTGGGGTGTGCAGTATCTCTGAGGTGTGCAGTATCTCTGAGACAGCTGTACCTCCCTGGGGTGTGCAGTATCTCTGAGGTGTGCAGTATCTCTGAGACAGCTGTACCTCCCTGGGGTGTGCAGTATCTCTGGGCTGTGCAGTATCTCTGGGCTGTGCAGCATCTCGCAGGCGGACTGCACTCACCTCCGCAGGCATGTGCATAAGCAGCACTGCGGCGATCGGGGCCTGGGCCTGGCAGTAGCCTTCCTCCGGCCGATACAGCGTGTAGGCCTTCAGCACACGGTACAGGTCCTGCTGCCTGCACGCACACGCACACGCACACGCACACGCACACACGCACACACACACGCACACACACACGCACACACACACACACACACACAGGCATGATGGAAGGCCAAACACATCACGGCGCTTTCGTACAGAGTGCCGCTGAGTAACACCAAAGCTGAGATGAAACAGTGCCCCTCGGCTCACCCATGGCCCCCTCGTGCAACGAACATCTCGTGGAACGGGAACTGGCGGTACAGGTCCTTCTCGATCACGTCCAGCCACTTGGGGTCCCCCGCCTGACCGTCCAGCTCCTGCCAGAGAGAGGGACATGTGGAGCAGAATAAGCCTCAGCATGTCCCATTACTGCCCTGTGCTGGCACTAGACTGTCACACTGTCACCAGCCTGAACAGCTACAGGAAACATGCTGTTACAAGCCTGTCACACTGTGAACAGACTGTGGGCAGCTACAAGAAACACACTGTTCTATAGCAACACAATACTGTCACACTGCCATGCAACGTTACAATACCAGCCTGCACCTACACAAATCAGACTTACTGTCCTTCACCTGCATAAATCAAACTTACTGTCCTGCTGCTTTGTGTGGCCAAATTCTCACCCACTCGATGACACCCCTGTACTGTATCAATGACTATTCAAAGCAGTTAGCCGATGGCTACACAGTGCGCTATATCAACGACTGCTCACTGCACTACATCAATGCCTATCATTACTAACATATCACTGCAAAGAGCATACGGCTGCTATGTGGGTGCAGTGGGACAGGATGTGAGATCTAGGGGCTGCACTCACCTCAAACTTCCCACGGTTCTGCTCCTTCTTAACCTTCCCCCCGGACAGGTAGAGCCACGCCCGTCCTCGCAGAGCGGGGGGGATCCCCTTCTGGCATCGCAACCTCACCTGGGGAAGAGAGAGAGAGAGAGTGTGTGAGAGAGAGAGATGACATCAAACACCATGGGTGGTCTTTAAGCAGGGTTCTTACAGACGTCACTGTATCTTTTCCAAGCACTCTGAAGCACCTTTTTCAAGCACTAATTTTTATTTTTGAGGACCTCACACAACTGTGCATTTGCACTTCTCAGATGTCATATGCCTCTTCAGGGCCGATTTGCCCACACCGGAGATGTCAAAATCTTTTGCACATTTCTTGCACTGCAGACAGTGTGGGTTTACCGATCTGGCAGAACCTAACCATGGCCTATTTCCTGCCAGGCAGGGTTACATTTCCCTGGCACCATTTTGTGAGGGCACGTGCCGTAACTGCCTTATCTTTGGCACTAACTGACATTGCGTCACCTCACACTCCGCTGTGGCGCGTGACTAATAGCATATCTCACACATAGAACATGACCACACAGCAGTAACCGCTGCTGCAAACTATCAAGTTCACTCTGGACATTAGGCTGAACAAAATTATGCCAAATGCTGTAACGGTTTTGTTCAGATATAGGCATTTTTTTCTTCAGGTGTATTCTTCATTTAAGACCTTTTCAAGGACCTGATGCAGATATTGTCTGACTTTCTGGGTTCCAGTACTTGAATTTTTCGACACCAAATTCAAGCACTTTGAGGACTTTAATCCCCATTCAGCCTTTCAAAGAGGGAACTATGAACGCTGCAGCTGAGCGAGGAGAAGCACAATAAACCACTTCATGACGTAAAATGGTTAATCTTTTCCATCCTGAGGGAGACCTCTCGTCTGGTACAGGCCGGCAAGCAAATTACCACCACAGCGTAAACAGAGACCGCGATATCTCTCCATCTCCATCCCAGATCGCACAAAGGCGTTTCATTCTCGCACCACCTCAGTGCTCATGGCGTGACTAACGGGTCTGTGAAAAATAGCAGCACACGTGGCAAAGTGTCACGTCAGAGGGCCGCCTCTGTTCGGGGGTTCGAACCGTTGCCCTGAGGATTTGTTACAAATGAACTGACAGCAGTACAGCTGTATCAATTGTTCCCTTGGGTGTTCTCATTTTAGTCTTTAGGATTTCACGCTCTGAAATGCATGTTATTGAATCCAAGACCTGAAAATCACATTGCACGGCAGTTACCGATCAGGAGTCTGGCACCCCCTGGGTCTACGCTGATAGAAATGTCTCGGAGACTGACGTCAAGAACGCCACGCTGTTTATATGGACAATTAGAGGCGAGAATAAGCTTCGTTCTGGTGTGTGAACCAAGCTTGGCAGATGTGCAATGAGTTTGCGGTACGCTTTTGCAAAATAGGTGTGTTTACATACAGTAAGTCAATACAATTTACAGTGTATTTTGCAAAATAAGTGTGTATTACTTTCCCTTAACAGAGAGCTGACAGAGCTGCTTTATAGAGCTGACATGACTCCAAACGCACAGGCTTCAAAAATCAAATATAATTTAAAAGAAACTCAAACACGGCTGACCTATTATATTCTGCTGTGGACGTAAAGCACTACAAATACCGCTATCATAAACAAATTATTCCAGGAAAACCTGAGTGCACCGAGTGCATATGCAAAGTGTGGCTCAAGGTCTGAATGTCACACTATTATCAAGGAAATAACACGGCTTCAACAACTGGGATTCCGGATTGGAAGAATGAATTTAGTGGAATAAAGCGGGTATTATTTTAAATGAGCGGGGAAGCGTCATGACCAGTAAGCGAGCCAAATTAAATGCTGTGAATGGATACGGAGAAAGTTTATTTCTTAATAAATGTCAGAAGAAAAAATTTCCATCAATTACAAAGTTCCCACCAGTTGCAATCAAATTGTATGTTATCTTGTAAGGCGAGTCCAAAATAAATTAAATTCAGATTTGTGGTCTGCCAAATATATCCCCCAACAACTCCTCAACAACTCCCATAACATTTGATAAACTGTTACAAATTCAAAAAGACTTCTATCTGCTTCACACACCCTCTGGATGAGGCAGATTTTTAAATTTGTACCATAACATTTTTTCGATGCACACTGGAGCAAAGTGAATCTAAGTGTGAACAAGCTGAATCCAGAAGAGTAATTACTTGTGAGATGTCTTGAAATGCACATTAAAGAGTGTACAGGAAGAGCAGCCCCTCTGAGTTTCCTCAAATTCAGCCATTTTGGGTTAGACCTGACCAGCTGAGCTGAAAAACATGATACCATGACAGGACTTTACAGCTGCAGTCCTGCACTTGAGGAAAATGGTCATCACATCACTGCTGTTGCTTTCCAATCAAAGGCTCTAATCTAACTGCTATATAGTTTAGCAGGGATGAGGCACTAATCACAAATAACGGGACCTCATGATGAAAGACGACGATCTGGAGAGTGAGGAAGTGGATGTCTGAGGGCAGGTCCTGAAAGGAACTCAGGTCCGGCTCAGAGGTGCACCGGGTGAGGTGCTGGGGGAAACTACAGAACAGCGGGGCACAAAAAGGAAATGGCCACCATGCTGAGAGCTGACCTCTTCACACGCGTGTGCGCGGACAGTCAAACGCTGCCCGCTACATAAACCGGCGTGTCCCTCTGACATGAGGCAGCTACTGTTTGACCTTTGGGAGGCATGAGGGCAAGGCAGACTGTTCTGGGATCATCGGTGAGTGTCTAACAGCTGGGGGAATTTTTTACAATGTTATACAGCTGGTTACTTACTGAGGCAGTTGTGGGTTAAATACCTTGCCCAAGGGTACAGCAGCAGGTCCCCAGCGGGGAATCGAACCGCAACCTTTCGGTTACAAGCCCTGTTTCTTAACCACTATGCTACACTGAGCTGTGCCTTCCTGCTTGTTACAGGGAGAGTGCAATGGCTGCAGCATGCTGCTCTAAAAGGAATGCAGGCCCTGGGACCCTGGGGCGCTTTTAAAACAGAAAAGAGAATGAGCTGCAGAGCAAGAACACGCAGCCCCACCCATGCTGACCTCTAGCTACACCGCCTGTCACATCCAGTCACATTCTGTCCGAGGTGCTCAGCTAGCTCACACTAATGTGTGTTCGCACAAAAAACAAGAGCCCAACAAGGGAGCGGGTTATGAGTCAGGACCCAGGGTAGAACCAGGCAGCCTTACTCACACTACTACAGAAGGACAAAGACCCCAGAGGCTAAACTGACTCCTTACCAAACATTTAAAACATACTTTCCTGATGAAAGGAAGGGTTTCCTAATGCTAAATGCTTAAATTTATGCCAAAGGAGCACCACACTACAGGACACTGATCTTGAGAATTTATGCACTCAGTAAACAGTGAAGGTTTACCTTTGCAAGTAGACTTTACCCACATGTAAAACAAAGAGATCTGAATACCTTGGGCATGAATAAAAATCCACAGCTGAAGCCCGGAGGAACATGAGCTCAGAAACCAGCATATGCACTATGTTCTCTACACCAGGATGAGTCAAATATTGGTTTGTCATCGGGTGCTGATGTCCTCTGGGCTATGGAAAAGCGGAGAGAAGCTTAAGTGTAGTAACGAAGCCTTTCTGCTGTTTTATACAGCTGGATGCAGCTCAGTTTACATCTCTTTCCAAGTGTTAAATGGCAGTGAACTCCTGGTTACAAATCCAGTTCACAAGCAGATAGTCTACACTGCAGTCCATTGGATTTACAAAGTCCTCCATATTTACTTATACCCTGGTTGAACTTGAACAAAAACATGATTTATCAGAAAAAAATTATCTAAAACAAAAATTCCTGATAAGCAGAACAGGCATATTTCTAACATGAGCAAGAAACAATTATTTAACTGCCTCCAAGGGGTATAAAAGGAGGGCAGAAGAGTCTTGAAATTTTTGTAAATCATATAATATACAATGAAGAAAGACGACAAAGTGCCGTTAGCCAACAGCTCGGTGAGATTTCTGTCTTGCTTGCCAATTTCCACCCTACCAAAGTAGGAATCCATTCAAGCTTCCAAGCTTGCTGACCAACTCATGTGCTAGGCAAACAACTATTAACCCCCCTCTGGTTTGTGTGCCCCAACTAAAAACACAGACGAGTTTTACTTTATGCTTCATTACCAAGGAACTTGTTTTTCTTCTGAGCTCAGTGTGCAGAAAGATGCTCTGTGAAATGAAACCCCTACTCCTTCCATAGGCCTGAACAGCTGAATACTCTAGCTTCACCTTTATACCTCCTCCTACAATAGAGGACAGCAAAAGCATGACTCTGGCACTAAAATACCCCAGAACTAAACTTACTCTGTACAGACAGACCACTACACCTGAAATAAATAGCACTGTCGTGAGAAGCAGTTACAGTAGTTATACTCACGAAGGTACCTTCAATTTAAGTGCAGGTTTCTCTAAAACACTGACCCCTGCACTGACCCTGTGTGAAATGAACACTGCTAAACATGATGCTTAAGAAGTATGGGCATAGGTTTAAAAAGAACACCCTGAATCAGAAAAATCTCCTTCATCTAGTTACTTGGAAAAGTGTCACCCAAACTCTGTGTGATTATAAATATAAATAAAAGATGATTAAATACACAACTCTTCGCCAGGGATTCATTCTGTACAAAATTAGCACCTAAATCAAATTTTGAACTAAGTGTTCATATAGGTAGGTGATCCAGGAAAAGAGTGTTGATGTAGTTGAATCTGTGAATTCTGAGGGTATTTCCATGTTTTTAAGTGCCTAAAATGTAATAAACTATGTAGGACATGTGTGTGTTTAATTAAAAACACAGTGGGGAGAGTGGTTAGCCTCGTTCATCTATTCCTGCCTTCAACGCCGTGGTGAGAAAACTAAATAAAGACATGTTTAAGAACATCAGAAGACTGGTGGAAATTCATTTCTGAAAATTCAAGGGCACAAATTTCTTCTGGTCAAAATGATTTCATACAGAAAATCAGAGTTTAGCTGTTGTTAACATTAGCTGGTAAAGGAAACATTTACGTTGTTTTTTTTTAACTATTGCAAGCAGTTTAAATTATGACTGATGTCATTACCGCTAATCCAAGCCATTTATTTAATTACTGTTAAATTTGTCCGCTGCAGTTAGAAGTCTGTGTTTAAACTGGAGTAGCAGCGGCAGCTCTTTCGGTGTTGTAAATATGCAGTGTGTTGCGGGAGTCGCCCACCGTTGCCATGGAGCTCAGATGGCAGGCATGCCCAGACAGCGATAGGAAGTATCTGAACCAAAACAAACAAGATGGTGCAGAACCAGAACTAGCCAGATTTAGCAAGTAGGGACCAGATTGGCTGCTTTATGTGATGTGGTAAGGTTAGTTGCTGAAGTGCCATCAACTGCCCTAAACCTCTAATGGACCATGGGCCACAAGCTTCTGTACCCTCAGCAAGTCTGCCTGGGGCAACAGGGATGCTGACTGAATCATGACTATGGGTGCCTCCTACAAACTCAGATCATGATTGGTTACAGCAGGGCTATCCTCCTTGAGATTTGGGAACGATGAGCCAATCGCAGTCGGGAAACAAAGTGAACAGGAGCCTCACCTTTTTGTGCCTCTTGGCCATCCACTTGTCCCAGCTGTTGAGCATGTCCAGCCACTTCACCTCCCTCTGCCTCAACACCTCCGGTGGGACGTCCTGGGCCCTGGGGGGGGGTCAAACGGGAGACAGAGAACGTCAAGCCCTTTGCTTTCTTAGCTCAGCATTATCAAAATTGCTCCATAAGGCCTCAGTGAGGGTTCTGCTGCCAACCAGGACCCCAGGTGGCCTGCCTCTGCCTGATACAAACACAACACTGATAGAGTGACCTGTGATATGCCTGTGGTGAAACAGCAAAGAAGTGACACAGGGGGGTTCAGTAAGACCTTTCTGGAAGACTGCCTACAAGATACAGTCAGCCAGAGTATTAGAGGGGCATTTTTGGGGAAAGGGGAGGCTGGTCTGCTCAGAGTGGTACTTTGAGCAATGATCAATAAATTACGAATAAAGGATACAGGATTCAAAGCATGCAGCAGCAGCCCAAGTTGCTATGGTCAGAGCTAAGGGCCACAGAAGTAGGAGGGTCTCATAAGGGACACCGCACAGTCACAAAGCAGAAATGACCTCCCTCCTTCAGTGATATGACAATTACGCGAGACCCTCCTCTATACGTAAGCATATATAAACACATAAGAGGTGAGACGGAATCTTTGAGGGAATCTTTTAGATTATGAGGGAATCTTTGGTGATTGGTGAAATATTGCAATAATCAATCAATCATCAATTCCTTGTATCGGTATTCAAAAGCTTGATAACTAACCAGAGCAAAATATAAAAAAATGCAGAGATGTATTCATTCTGATTAACGTATGTGCAGAAAGCCCAAAAGCCACCCTGCATTAAAATAAGCATGATTAAATGCTGGTCAACGAGCCACTATTTACAAAGAAGGAAGTAGAGCTATAACATATTCATTCCATGTTGTAGGATTCCGCAGTCCCGTTCTGTTCTCTTGTGCATCTGGCTCCCTCTGAAAGGACATATATATTGAAGACTAATGATGGTGTGGCTGAGCTCCACCCTGGCTATAATTAAATCAGGGCCTGTTCTGAAAAAGCACATGCAGAAGGCCAGCCCAGTCACCAACGCAGACAAGAGCAAAGCGTTGCCTGCGTTCTACCCATACACTGTGTGTCTGAGTGTGTGTGTGTGTGTGTGTGTGTGTGTGTGTGTGTGTGTGTGTGTGTGTGTGTGTGTGTGTGTGTGTGTGTGTGTGCGCGCATGCATGTGCGTGGATATTTACCAATCATAACAATGGTGAATATTGAACCACTAGAATATCCAGCTGTGAGACCCCTTGCTGATTATTTGGATTACTTAAAAAATATGTTTCATGATTTCTCATCAATGTTTCATCAAAGAGAGCCCAGCAACCCTTCACAATTAACAGCAATTATATTTTCACTGACGTTTATTATTATTTTGCAGGCACTCTAATCCAAAGCGACTTACAATAGGTGCATTCAATAGGGTTATGAAATTAGCTACACATTTGCCACAGTAAGAGGGCTGTTTTCAATATTGAAATATAGTGTCGAAATGTTGCCACAAGCCCCCAAAGTGCTGTGACAGAGCACACTAGCTCACTATACAATCACAGTATTATTATTACACTGGAAATATGAATTCTCCTGCCTGGAAGCGCAAGCCAATGCAAATCTCTGCGGAGTGCGTCACGGGTTCACGGTTGATTTACGGGTACATACCGCATTTGAGGGTAAAAAAACAGGGTTTGCTTTGTTCGAGTATTTGACCCCCAGAGCCACACAGGGTATTTGAATATCAAATAAATATCGAAAAGCACGTCCCTGATATTTCAATACCACATTCCCTCAAACACTCACGCCTGTGTGTGCGCGGTGAGGGTCCTGATAATGCGAGTCTGTGACCTGCTCGCGACCCTGTGCGGAAGAGGACAAGGGTGCACTTGTCATCCCGTCGCTGATGATTCAATGAACAGATGCAGCGCTGGAGCTGTCTGGCTCAGACAGTCCTCTGGTGCTGTGTGGAGCTGTAACACAAGGGTGGCTCCTCTCCGCTGGGTGCTGGGTGCATGCAGAGCAATAACTGCGCACGTATAACTGTGCATCTGCCTGCCTGTGAGTCCCTGTATGTCGCTGCCCTTATCTCTCCATCTGCTCTCTCCTGCTGTTTCCACCGCAAGGCCTCCCGCCAAATTTCCCTTTCCCAAACACTAATAAAGAAGTTTTTTTTTTTATCTTGTGGAGATTCGCTCCTCCACTTCCCCCTCGCTGCTGGTGGCAAGAGGAAGCAGGGCCAGTCACACACCTAAAGGAGAGAAGTCACATGCAAGAACGGCGGAAAAAAAAAGGCTTTGACATTCACTGAGGCAAACTAAACGTCTGGCCAACGTGCCAGCGGCCACAATCAAAACGTGAGGGTCACATGAGGTTGACAGTAAGGCTTCGGGGCTAGGTATAGGATCCATTAATGTTGATCAAAAACAGCCGATGTGCGTTAAACACACCCTCTCAAAAAGAGCCAACCTGTGGTAAATGCACACTCTCCTCAAGAACCCAGGAGTGAAAGTTCATGTAGACTTAGCTACAAAAAAAAAACATCTTGACTAGGACTGGCTTTAGCCAACTCACAGCTCTAAGTGTGAACACAGCTTCCTGTCTCGCCAGGTGTGAACCACAGTAATCTGTTTCAGGCCCAGGCCTACTCCACTAGTGGTCTTGAAACTTCCTTTGGTGAAAGGCTTTATGGGTTAGCACACACACGGGCTGACTCCCTCACCAGCTGTTAAAGTGCTTCTGCCCTTATTACTAGTTGTTGATATTAAAAACAGTTAGCTCTTATCTCCAGTGAGAAGTCCATTATTATTTATCGCTCCCATTCAACCAAGTAGGTATAAGTACACAAACTGGCCTCCTCTAGTAGGAGGCAGCTGGGAGGTAAGTGTGTGTTATAGTGTGCGTGGGAGTTGCATGTGGGTAAAGTGCACAAAATGTGTAGGCTGCCTTTGTTAGCAATGGGGTAAAAGGTGATGTCCCCCTCGCTACCTCAGCTATGATGAAAAATAATGCTCACTTGCCTCTGAACTACAATCAAAGCGTATCTGTCAGTCAAGCAAATTCCTGAGGTGCAGATACTGATGAGACACAGCCCCGAGGGCCTGCCTTGCGCAGAACCTGCAGAACGTGTTGAATTCACTCAGTTGTGAGGAATCTGCAGCCGCTGCCAGCCATGCTGCTGATCAAACTATACGAGAGGCGTGAGATGGGAGATCGTGGCATCAGAGGGAAAGGGTACCTGAAGAGGCACTCACACACACAGTGGCACACTTCCAGTGAAACAGATCACAGGCCCACAGACAGGAGCCCAGATCCAACAGAGTGCCACTGGGAAGGAAGTGTACTCGGCAATCAAATAGGAAGGGGATCATTGTACAATACAGCCACACACAGACAGACAGACAGAGAGGCGGACAGAGAGAAAGACAGACAGACACTCCCATTTAGGACAGACAGACAGACAGACAGACAGACAGACACACACACACACACACACACACACACACACACACACACACACACACACACACACACAGATACCTGCTGGGGCCTGCACTGAAAGGGACAACCTGCCACCTAGTTTCCAGCCCAGTTGACAGCTCATCCTTTTGGCCTCCCGTCTGACTGCTCTTAAGCGTGACAGCCTGCTACCGGCATCCCTGCCTCCATAACCAGCTGCAGTTCCTGCACCACATCCAAACAGGTCATCTAACCGGCCAGATGGGCCTCGTGTTTGCGCTCCCACCTCTGTGACAGCTCCTTGTTTGCGCTGGATGTTTCTCGGCTTAGCTGCTCTGTTTGTTTAAAAGGGTAGGGCTCCGGGCCCTGCTCTGGCCTTCTGTGAGGGTCACACAGTGTAGCAGGGCTGCTCGTCCTTCACAGGGAGGCACAGAATGCCGCTGAGCGGGTTCCCGGCAGCTCCCACACCGCATCCAGCAGAGACCGGCTCCCGAGGAACCGGAACTGGAAGGAGACACGTTCGCCGCGTTCAAATTTGCAAACCGTGCAGCGAGTGGTCTGTTATGAGACAGCAGACAGGCGGACGTGTGAAATAAAAAAGTCATTAGCGTACGGCTCGCCCGCGCCTTGTGTTAGCTATCAGGGCTGATGGGACAGGCCGCCACTCATTTCTGCTAACGGCCTCTCCAAAGGCATGATGGGACTCGGATCTAAAGTGCAGGAGTAGTTCCTTTGCGTTTGTTTACTTCCTCATCGTGGAGCAACATAGTAACAATAGGTTTTGCTAAGGAAACGCCCCTCTCTGATCGAGAAACCCTTGTTTTCATTGACATCTTCAGTGAGAACCAGATCCAGAAACCACAAGGCTGACAGTCGTGTTTTCCTGCTTATTTGAGTGCAGCTGGATTTCGAAGCATGCTGGATTGATGTGTATTTCTTAAATTTCTCTTGAGATGTAGCAAGTGTGAAAAGGGCTTAACACTGAGCCTAGAGTGAGTGAACCAGGAGAGAGACAGTGAAGTCAGCAAAAAAGGAAACATTACCTTACTTCCACAGCCATCACCTGGAATAATGACTCACTGACTCAATGACACACTGTAGTACTCAAACAAAACAGGTGTTCAACCATTAAAGCTTCACAATATAAACTAATCACACAGGTAAGAGATTAAAATGTAGCTGTGCTTGATCTACCATTTAAATACACACAGGCAGACAGTACTTCCCTTTGGTAATAGGAAGCACCTCTCAGCCATTTACATTTTTATCATCAATCTACAGCAACTGAAAGTGGAAAGGATCACACACCGGTGAAAAGCATAGGGGTGACATTACAGAGACATTACAGTTCACTGCCTATACAGTCTGAGCAAGATATTACATTACATTACATTCATTTATCAGACACTCTTATCCAGAGCGACTTCCAGCACAACAGAACAGAAGTGCAAGTCCATTGACGTTGAATGAGCAACAGTGTCAGACCAGGCTAACAACACTGCCAGACCTGTGAGTGTGAGCATAACACTATTCAAGCCCTACCACAAGTTAGCCTGTGCTAACCTGACTAGACAAGGGAATCCAAGTATACTATCATACATCAGACACTAGATCACATAATCCAAAAAACATTGCAATCCTACATATAAAATAAACATCAAGTAATACAAGTAGCAGGTGTTTTGGGGTGGGGACTGATTGACATTAGAGCACCCTCACCCTCATTTGAAGAGAGGCAGAGATCAGAAATGTTTCTTGTAAAACAGCAGCGATGGTAAAAGTCAGCGAGATTTGCAATGCAAAGCTGGGCACACAACAATAAACCAGCTTATTGCATCATGGGTTTCCACTGACGCGTGAAGACAAAGTGCTGGAGCCAGCAGAGGGTGTAAGCCATGTTTATTGTTGCGTTTTCCAGCCACTCTCTGAAGGAAAGCCGTCAAGCTTGTTGCTGGGGAACAGGCCGCGGCGGAGTTTCGTTGAAAGCGAGGGAGTTTGCGGTTACGCCATCCGCCTCATTCCATCCAAACAGTCCACTTTCCTCACGCCTTTATTCCACAGAAGTGTTTTGATGAGACTGCCCTGTCTCATTTGAAAATTGGAAAACATTTTCCCAGTTTGTTCTCTAAGGCCACAAAAGAAAAGGAATGGGGTGACATGTCATGTCCAGCTGTAGCTAGTGTGCAGGTCCATGACACAGTATTCTGTGTTCCGTGCTGCTGTCCTGTGTTCTGATATTTGCATTTTGATCTTAATCTAATTAAGTGTAAACACCGAGATTACCACCGCCAGATTCAAGCGACAAACGTTCCCCTGTGGTTTGTTTCATAAGGCCACTGAGCAAAGCCAGCGAAGTGAAACTTCATGTCCGTCTCGAGTTTCATGACAAGGTGTTCCCAAATACCTTACTGCTGTTCTGTGTCCTGCTATTTGCATTTTCATCTTAATCTAATTGAGTACATGAGCTCATTTAACAATGCTGAGATGGCCATCTCCTGATTGGAGTTGAAACATCCCAACGTACTAAGGGCAAAGGGAAACAAGTAGAGCAACTGTCAGGCTCCAGACAGCCTCTGTAGCAACGCACCCGTGCTAAACAAAGTGTCAGCATGCAGATCTGTCTGAAAACACAGACCCCATAACCCTCCATTATGTAATCTCTGCTTAACAACCCGTAGCACGGTCACACCTCATCTAACACACCAGCTCCTAGACCAGTGTTTCTCAATCCTACTCCTGGAGGCCCACTGTCCTGCATATCTTCTATCTATCCTTTCTCCAAACACACCTGGTTAGTGTGATTAACATGCTCTTGATTAAATCAGGTGTCCTCAGCTAATCAAAAGTGCCACTGATGAGTTCAGTCAGCTAGGTAGAGCAAGGACAGATAGAAGATATGCAGGACAGTGGGCCCCCAGGAGCAGGATTGAGAAATAGTGTCCTAGACAAAACAAGGCCGCTGCTGTTCCCCAAGATATGATACACTGATCTATAGGTGAAAGCGGCCTTTTCGTGCTGAAGTGACCGCAGGGCAAGGTATGGCGAAGCTAGCCAATTTTAGCAGCGCTCTGGAACAGAACACACCGAAATGAGCAAGCACCACCCCGAACAAGAGGAGGCTCTTCCACAGGACGAAACGCGCACAGCTCTTCGTTTGCACTCCCCCCCTCTGGGGTGTCATTAGATTTACGCCACAGCCTTGTAATCATAGGATGTGAGAGCTCCCTTCAAAGAGGGGCGCCTGAGGTGAACGCCTCCTCACACTCGGCTCGGTCTGAGGGGAGGATGGGAAATCGGTCCACGGCAAAAGTAAATACAGCTGCCTGTCTCCCCAAATCTGGTTTGCCGTCTCTCCGTCTCCACGCTCCGGAAAAGAAACCCCACATTAAAAGGAACCACAAAAAAAAAGTAGCCTTAGCCACGCAACTCCTGGTGGCCATTTTGGCTGTCTTTTGTAACATCCACCATAGAGGAAGAAAGTTAAGGCGAATCAGTAACCAAGATTTTTTTTGTACGACAGATTACATACTGAGAGAGTTTGTTCTCTCAAAGATTTTTGGAGGGGGAGAGCCCAGGCCGTGTAAATGATTAGACCTCCTGATAGTCTTCTTTCTTGTAAAGCCCAAAGCCAGACGGACCTCTCGAAACGTGCTTGGGACTCCGTCCCTCAGCACAAGGTCGCACCAGGCCGTGGAAAACAGGAAGCCCCACGCACTTGGCAGGGACCTTCCCCTCCGACCGTCGAGCGCAGAGGGGCGGAAAAAAAATTGAGGAAAAGGCAGAGAACTGCGAGAACCACCAGACAAGAGGCGGCATGTTGACAGGCGGGGTGCCTCTACACAGCGTATGGGTCTTGTGACACACCCTTTCCAGCACAAAAATGAATCGAGGCTGTGTCACAGTGCCCGATTTGGACAGGGTGGAGGCCCAGCGCATAGCCAGCCCGATGCTCCTCATTAGTGGACTGACCCTATTAATGTGCCCTGCTGCCAGCCTTGCAGCTGTTCAACAGACCATGACATCATTGCCAGGGGTCATTTAACACAGAGTTCCAGTCAAAAGTTTGGACACACCTGATTAAGATAATGGAAAACACGTATTCAAAGACATTTTGATCTAAAAACTTAGCTTAAATGCTTGAAGTTTGTTTCTAAGACAAATAGAAATAGTTAAGCTGATGCTTATTTATGACTGTCTTTCTACAAAAAAAAAATATTTTTAAAAATACTTTTTGGCTACTTTGAATAATCTAAAATACAAGATAGTTTTGATTTAACAATTTTTTGGTCACTGTATAATTCCATTTGTGTTATTTCATAATTTTGATGTCTTTGCTATTATTCTCAAATGTGGAAAATAGTAAAAAATAAAGAATGAAAGTTGTGTCCAAACTTTTTACTGGTACTGCACAATGTGACAGTGGATTTAAGGTTAAGTTAAGAATAACTATGTTCATATTTATCTGCTAGTTCCCAGCAAATTAACAATAATCCATCTTTCATTCTTTCCTTATGCAACACATATAGGTAATATATCTGATATGTACATTATGCAGCTGTGCCTAAAGTCTCTCCCGTGTCATTCAACATGCCTTAGGCTGTGAACGGTTGATATATTTATGCCGAGAGGCCACACAGCAATAAGTCAGCTGTGACTCAATCCAGTAGTACAGGTTTTTCAGATTTCACATAGGCTACTAGAAGTTTCATTCATTAGAGTAACGTGAGTGATGAGCTTATATAGCGATGCGATTTTAACCCTGTCATAACAGAAGTGCAAAAAAACCTGCTCCTTCACATCCCTAAAAAAACAAAAGGGCCAGCGCTTCCAAGAACAGGCAGATCGTAGCTGTGCTGAGGGTGGTTTCAACGGGAAATAGGAAAGTTTGATCTCAAACGCATTTCTTTCTTGATTTCAAACGCAGGACGCAAATACGTCCTGACCCACAGCCATGGAACTAATTGCATCACTTCGGAAAACTTCAGAACTCTGATACGGGGGGGGCGGGGGGGGGGCGCGGCGTTGTGCAAGGGCTTTGTTTCGCCAGAACAGCTCCAATTAATGACATTGGCAATGCATGAGTGAGCAATTAATCTCAAAAACACGGCTGATATGAATCTCTGAAAACAACGGTAACACAGACACTATTCATATCAAAAAATAATACACTGAGAATATGCTTTAGAGAATACATTTTTTGGCTCAATCAGTATACTCAAAATATGTATATTAGTCCCATTTTAGTATGTTGCGATACATTTCTGCACTGCATCAATACTATTTTAAATGTATTTGCAACACTTTCTAAGGCTGAACAACATATTTCTTAGCATATTGCAATATATTTCACTTTCGTGTGGGTAAATTTGGTTAAGCTTCCATTAGGGGCTGACAGGGGGCCTTTTTGCTGGGGTTCTGGGTGGCTGGAAGAAATGAAGAAGCTGGACGAGGTGCTTACAACATGGCCTCGTGTCAGGAAGAGCGTGGGGATGAACTGAGGGTAAACCACGCTGACAAAACTCCCAAACAGAAGCAACAGAAAAAGCAGCACTGAGGCGTTGACTGAATGCTTACCTCCAGGCCTATTTGACATCTGTCTGTAGTTAATCTGAAAGGGTCTGGCTTTGTCACTGATTTTGTTGGATAGCAGGGTACACCACCCTGACTTTTAACACTGCTCCACTGTCATGGAACATGCCAAATCGAGAGAAAAAGCTACAGACGAATGAGCACAAAAGTTTACAGAGTCAACGTTGGGGGTTTGTCGGGAGATGCTGGGTCAGTGGCTCCCCACCCGTACTTATATTTCAGCTGGGGTTAGCAGCACTTCAGTATCCAGAGGGTTCTCCCAACACAACATGGGGCCACAGAAAGTAAAAAGGGCAGCTGCATGAATGGGCCAGAGTTCAGATGTTTATCAGCTCCTAAAAACTAAAACTGACCTACTGAAGGAGAAAAATTCACGATCTCAAATTCTTAAACAAACTTTAAAAAAAAGTTGATTTGATCAATCAGCTTTTTTGAATGATTCTTAGTGCCTTTAAATCATGTGTGCCAACCCTTGGAAAAAAGTGTTTATTTTTACAGTAAGGTTTTCTGTTTTAGTTTACATTGTACTTAAAAGCTTTGGCTGTTGATAAAGCTGGATTATGTTGTTGAATGGTGAAGGAACACAGAAATCTCAGTTCTCAAAATGGATGTAAGCACACACACTGTGAGGCAAACATATCAAAAAGTACCATCATTACAAATACACTATTTCCTGAATCCTGAATTTCCTGAGTCACATTTTACATTTGAACAATTCAAAATGTTTGAAGTGTGCTGCCGACGTAAGCACTTGACACATGTTATAAAACATATCCAATTCACTTATTTTTGGCCAGAGATCTCCTTTAGGAGCTCTGAGTCAGGCCGAGTGAGGGCATCTCTGATAAACAAACGAGCATCAGGAATATGAATAATCCGCTATGACATTCACGTAGCAATATCACATTGTGCCACAACACCTACTCTTATGAACTTTAATCCCTTTGATAACGAGGGTTTTTTTTTCCCCTGACTCCTGCAGCCCCGTTGGTGCGTGAACTCCTACACGCAGCCCACAGACAAAACAGGACTGGAACATGGTCTGTGGGCCCACTAACCTTTGACGTGTCCACTGCACACCTACTCTCCCTTACTCACACCGCGCAAGGCTGCCGTCAGGGGCCGTGAATATTTTTTTTTCCACCCCCGTTTTCGCACAAAGCGCTGAACCGTGACCTAAAATGGAACGCCGCGCCGCGCGATGTCAAAATCAAGAACATGCCGCTGTTTTGGCTGAGCGAGTTAAGATATGAAAGAATGTGCCGGACCTCTCTGTTCCAGGCGCACGCCCTCAGTGAGAGTGTTTAAGCTCTTGGGCAAACACAGGGAAAGACGCCCTTCCAAGTCTTCTGCATTTGTTACCAGTACCCCTTGTACTGTGGCACAGATACGGTCAATAACAACAATGGTTCTTAATCACCCTCTAGTTAAGTTCTGCAGTTCAACTCCATTGGTATCTCCTCTATGGAGTATACCACTGATGGGGTGCAAGACCACAGACCACACAGAACTCTTGAAATTACAGTGCCAAATAACACAAGTTCACTTCATTCCTGTGTAGCACATTATGTGGTCCTTACCTAAGGTGAACTGTGATTACATGCACTGGCAAAGCAGTTTCACAGCTGTGAAGCACACGACTTTTGGCAAACTGCTACGCTAACCAAAAGACCAAGTCTCTGACATGGAACATTGAGACAGGATCTTACAAAATCCTTGGACTGGCATTACCTGCTGTGAAACTCATTACACACGGAGCCCCGTTACAGCCAGTTACAGCGTGTTCACCCTCTCTGCCCAGCAGCCGTCAGTATTACACCTACCACAGGTCGCAATGTGTTTTTACATTACTGGCATTTTGCAGACTTACATTTTTTTTTACAATGTTATCCATTTATACAGCTGGATATTTACTGATTCAATTGCGGGTTAAGTACCTTGCCCAAGGGTACAGCAGCAGTGCCCCAGCGGGGAATGGAACCGGCAACCTTTCGGTTACAAGTCCTGCTCCTTCACCAATGTGCTACACTGCCTGTGTTTGCCCAAGAGCAATGCCCTGTTAGAGGACAGCAGGAGGCCATTGAGGAAATGGGAGAAAGGCAAACAGAAGTAAAACGAAAACTACTCTGAAACCCGTGTGTGACTCATAACGACAGCCCTATCCTCAGGATACCTGCTCCAGTACAACGGCGGTCCGCTCAGCACGTTTACTTCTGGTGGCTTGTTCAAACCAGACAAACAGAATCGTTCTTGTCACAGTGTACGCCTGCGTCACAACACATTTGTTCAAAAGTGCAGCTCAACCAGGATTAACGGCTAAAAGGAACAGGCGTTCTGGCATTAGCCTCTCTTCACTAGAGGGTCCTTCCACGTGAAACAGCGTCCACTTTGACGGGACCTGCTCAGATTTTTCTTGCGGGCTGACACACACACACCCTTTGGGATACTGCATCCACACAGTATAAGAAGCAGTCAAGGTCTTGGTATATTACATAATATTACATATTATTGGTGTTACGTGACACAATTGTGGCCTTTGAGATTTATTGCCCCCAAACTGCAAACTCCATTGTTGCTTTAGATATGTTTTGGTATGATAGTCTACAGACCGCGTTGATTCACGCACTAAGGGACCAAATGACAGCGTCTGCTAAATGACAACAATGTAATATTATGTAATGTATGAGTTCAGCTAATTTCAGAGTAGGAACCTTTGCTGTTTTGGATAGGACGTGGCACAATGAAAATGCATTGAACAGTTGCCAATGCACATTACAACTGTTCTTGATTCCTAAGAACACATGCTGCAGTCCTTCAGCACAACATGTCAGGCTTCGGCCAGAGACACGGCCTCAGATACACGGCACAGGAAGTTCTCCCAATGTTCCCAAAGCCTCTGCGTTTGTCAAGAGTTGGATTCCGCGTATCACAAGAATGTTATTGATTCTTGGATGTGAGAACGAGTGAGCCGGGCCAGCTGGATGAAGCTCGCTTTTACCTCAGATGTGTTCCAGAAAACCTCCAGCACACGGCCAAGCCACCATTTTCCACCATGTTCTACTATGACAAAACTCCTGATGTTTTGGAAAAAGCTGGCTGCTCCCCCCCCCGTCCTTGTCACCAAGCAAACAAAGATTCCAACCTATCTGAACTCACTACATGACCCTAGATATGAATGTGAACTAAGGTCCACATACACAAACCTTTCCATGGTTTGTTTCTGTCTTCCTTTTTACTGTGCTACTCTACACTGATGCATTGCACACAGTGTGACAGAGTATACAGAGGCAACTCTTGGCCCAGGGAGCTGCAGTCTTCAGAGTAAACCGTTTTACAATGGAATACCATGAGACGTCAAGTAACAGTCTTAGATTGTGGATCTACATTCAAACTTACCTTTATTGTTGGAGCATGTTTAAGCTGATTTCTCATTGGTGACTGCTTTCCCTGCTGTCCACTCAGGATGTAATGCTCTGTTTCTCTAACAACCCGCATTACTTGTTCAATGCATCTACCATATCTCAATTTGACTTAAAATGAACAGCTTTACTATGGCAAATATGTGTATTCTTCAAGTTGTATTCAACTTTAAGGATACTGAAGTTGTATGTCTGACATTGTTGGCACAAGACCTGTCGAAAATAGTCAACCAATGATAGAGATGGGGTTCTACCCATTGGTAAGCACTGGCCCTCTTAATATTTATTTATGCGTCGTATGTCTCCTGGGTAACTCGATTGCTGAGTGTGGACATGCCATGACACTTTGCAGGGCCCAGAGCATGAGATAGCGAGAAACCCGCAACAAAGGCGGGGACCGTCAGGAAATCAGATACGGCGCGGCTCCGCGACGCCCTTTCACACCCTAGAGATGATTTTAGCTCGCCCCTCGAGAATTTGTTGTCTTTATCACTCTCCGCAAGACTTCGCAGAGGAAGTAAGCAAACAATCGGAACATTTCCCTCAGTGTCAAGGGCTTTCCCCTGCACACATCGGTCTAGGGATCCAAGATCCTTCATCATTGATCCTTGTGGCTGCGAGCACACAGGAATCACGAGTGAATGAATGACATATTGCACGCAAATCAATTCCTGTAACACTACAGGATGCTTCACTGTACACTGATGCTTCTGAGCAAACTGATCTGAATTTGTGTCTTAGGCCTGACGCAAAGATATGTTGCGGAACTACAGTAAACACGGGGAAACCGCGACTAACTTTCAGATGGCAAGCAAAATGATCTAACGTTATCTGGCTAGTTACCACAACATGCCGCATATTATTTACCCAGGCAGCCACCTGGCTTGCCATTAATGGTAGCACTGAAGCATAGATAAAAAGGCAATCAAATAAGATAGCTAGGCTCGTATTAGAGATGTAAGATGCCCCTCTACATCTGGCCCAACACGCTGGGCAGAAAGGCGCATTTGCGGCAGAATATAGGAGCCTCCGGGTTTTTTTCTGTCAAACCTGCAGGTAGTAAGTTAGCTAGCCACTTATCGTGTTAGCTAACTGATGAGAGTGACAAATACTTACGAATCTCCAGTGTACTGCTGCGCGCCTCCAATGAATCCGTACTTGTCAGGCTGCATCTCGTTGTTGCTGCCGGGAAAGCCGTTGATCTCCGAGTCTGAGCCGATTGAGCTCTCAGCGTCGGCCAGACTCTCTGTGGTTCCCCGCAAGCTTCCTGAGTCCGCATCCTGACGACCGTTCTCTTCTTGAGGATCCATTGTGCCCTACCTTGGTAGCAGCAAGCTTGCTCGCCAGCTAACTCTTCACTCCCTCCTTTAAGCAAACTGTACAGTCCAAAGCAAACGTTTGCAGCCTCTTTACCGATTAACAAAATTAAGGAAGACGACACTTAAAATGGTCTCAGTGCAACTGAATGTGAGTATGGCCACAGCACTCAGCTAGTTTTCATATCTCATTACAGCTCCTTACACCATAGACGAGGTGACAGATTTTTAAATGAATAAATGACCACACAAAGATTAATGTTTATCAAACTCTCGAGCCAATTCAGGGAATATAAACAATGTTGAGTAGCTGATCGGATACTTAGAAAAAGCACGTGTCTGTCACTAACCAGCTAACTGAACTTGGGAGCCAAGGACAGCAAAGAAACCAAAATTAAGTCGTTTCAACATGCGCAGCGCTAACTAGCTATTCTTCACAGTAAGCAGTTTGTAAATGTTTGCTAATCCACCGTTACAGATCCTCCACCTCCAGCGAGGCGTCTCATGATCGGAAAGCAGGTAGTCTAGCTAAGGTAACTGCATTCTCCAAGCACAGCATACAATGTTAGCCATCTAACAAATCACTTGTGCGGTTAGGATGTTTAGCTAGCCAGCTAACTCATCAAATCACACAGCGGCAAAAAGTTTCTTGACAGTCCAGCTAGCTAGCTAGGTGATTCCCAAGGCCGGTGACGTCGTTCAGTCAAACACACAGCTATAGCTTCCAGGCTTTCTGGACTGGTCGGATGGCGGTAACTAACATAAGGTTAGGTAAATCTGCACACCCAGCTAGCTAGCAAGCGTCACGATAGGCTCCAATGTCCCATCTGTTTAGCGACTGAACAACGTCCTCGTCAACAAAAAATGATATGAAGGTACTGAATATTACTTCAATCTCGTCGATTTCATTAACTGTCCTTCCCTGACCAGATTCCGTTTCCTCTCGCTAGCTTGATAGCTTTCCATCCATTTCCACCCGAATACTGGCTACAGCTAGTGGGCAGGTTTAGATTGATTTTGTCCTTTGATTTTCAGTACGCCTTCATGTAATCTTCCCTGGATATGTCACATCACGGTTTGTTCCCTTAGTTTTGTCCTCCTCATAACGATCTAGTGGTGTCAGGTTCTGCTGCCGTTTGCCAAGTCAGCTTGCGAGTACTAGTAACATTTTACCCAAACCACTTCGGTTACAGTTGTTTGCAATTGCGCAGTAGAGTCATGTCAGGGCTGGAGAGGGTGTGTAGACACTCTACCCCCATACGCTGGTCCTGGATCAGCATTCTCCTCCTCCTAAAAAAATCTTTGTGGGAAGTATTAGACGGTTAGAGGAGAACAAGCTGATCCCGAATCGGCTGTTGAGGAAAACCTCCGTGCGCCCGCGAGTGCATGTGCGGTCCTCCCTAGGCAAAGCCTTGTACTGCAATGTTACAGTTGATTTCGCCTAATGAAAAGGCTTTGGGATCTGCAGGTCGGCACAGCCGACCATTCAGTTTCAATTAAAAATCACATTAAATTCCCAGAGTCCGGATAATGTTTTTTTACACTACAGTAGATGTAGCCATCGGAAAGCATCAGATATCGCATACTGTTTAATGGCACCTGCTTGTGTTGTATTTATTTTCAAACCAGCGATTAAAAATTGTCTTTCTGTAATGGCCAATATTGATGATACTCTAGGTGTTCGAAAACAAACCTTGCTCGCCAACCAGGACGTTGCAGATATGGTGCCGTGTATTATGGGGCGAATGGATACACATTTGAACCAAAACATTGGCATTAATCATGGTTTTATCCGTCTAGTACTCCACTGACTATAGTTAGTCGCTTGATTCCCCATTCCGTGTGAATGTGCTGCCATCAACTGGACGTTAGAGAAAATTCTCAACATAAAGAGACTTACAGACCAAATTGAGAAGATAATGGAATACAGTTGACCCTCCAACATCGCGGCTTCGATTTTTCTTGGTAGCAGACGAAAAGTAAAGAAAACGTAAAAAAGTTAAATTCATAAATGCATAAAATATATGTGTAATATTAATGTATAACCCCCGCGATGTGGGAGGGTCAACTGTACTGTGTTATTAGGTTAAATATATTTAAATATATTAATATAATTAAAAAATAAACATGATAAATATAAATATAAATACAATTAAAATATTTTTTGTGGTGAGACATTACTTCCATTATTTTCCATTCAGTTCAATGGGGTAACATTACAATGGATTAATTTCACAGATTTAGACCTGAACAGACTGTATGCTTTTTCATGAAACCTCCACTTAGCTGTTTCCAGCTTGCTCCATGGTATCCACATGTACTTTGCAGAGTCTATGTATTATACCTGATGGCATTAATGAGAAGAGAGTGAGTGTGGCAGTGACACATTTTTAAAGGAACTGACTTTATTTTTGAAATGGCAGAAATGACATTTACCAAACGGTTACAAGACTAGGCGTATGCTCTTTACTACCAGCCCCACAGTCCATTGAGCATAAGCAGTCAATAATTAGCTAACAAGTTCACAGAAATACGTTCTCTATGTAAAACTGGTATCATCAAGAACAACTTAACTCCAAGACAATGCCGTCCATCTTGACAGTGGAATGAATTTACACAGAGGTGCAAAAGAGCCTTCTCAAACACGTGGCTTGAATTACTACTGCAGTACGAATACAATGTTTGCTTTGAAGGGAGGTGATCTGACACTACTGTTTTTTTTTTTTTTTAATGGTGACACTTTCTTCAGTACAGGGGCAAGACAGGAGCAATGCTTTCTTTTGGGACACAGAGCACTGACTGGGACCACTTGGACCCTGCAGTAAGGGTCTACCAGCAGGGGGTGCTCTTGAGGAGTAAAGCGGCCCTCACTTCTTCCTGCCACCTCTCTCCTTCAGTGCCAGATGGATAACCGAGCCATTGTTCATATTGTAGTAGGCCAGCGAGTTGGAGTCTTTGATGAAAATACCCTGGAGGAAGACAATAAGTATTTGAGTGACTGTCGATCAAATCAAAATCACAGAAAAGGCATATCAAATACTGAAAAATGTGGCTTGTGAGCAAATTGAAAAAAGAAATGTACTGCTGCACTCACCTCATACTGCAACTTCTGCTTCCCAGCTGGCATGCCAGTGGCTTCATGGATTTTAACCTTTATTACAGACACCTGTGGAAAGTTGGAGGGGTTGGTATTTAATAAAACACAAACATACATCAGCGTCATTTTTCACTTTTAATAACAAATTAACAAATCCACCACAGTAGACTTGTGCATTTGATGACTTATTTACTTCCAAATCAGTTAAGATCAAGTGAAGTGAAAAGTTACAGAACTGTTAATGAAGGAGACACCATTTTCAATCAAGTCTAGAAGTTGCCTGGGCAGTCACTGATAACAGGCTTCAGCACGATAGCCTTCCAATGCTGCAGTGTGGATACACGGTCTGCGGGCTGAGAGGGGCAGGTGGGCCTTACCTGGTCTGTGAGCGGGACGGTGAAGTTGAGCACCTGTCCATTGAGCTTCCATTCTGTCTTGTCCTGCATGTTGGGCACCTGCACCTTGACCGCCACAGGACCCTAAGAGAGATGCAGGAGGGGGGAGACAGCGGTCAGTTACTGCATCGCTCTGTAATCCCTGCACACGGCTACCTCCTCTCTCCAGTTTACAGGGCCAGCTCACCTTGTTCCGGCGGAGGAACTCCTCCTCGGGGATCAGGTTGTCCTCCGTCTTCATCTTCTTGCTGGCGGGCTCGTCTTCGTGGGGCGGGGGCGGGTGAGCAGGGGGCAGGGGGGCTGGGGCGGAGCTTGGGGGCTGTGGGACCGGAGGAGCAGGAACAAACGCTGTGGCGGAAGTAAAGGGGGGACATTTTACATGATGGAGGGGCAATGTGAGGTTTGGCAATGTAAGATTCAGAAAATACAGTTAGGAGAACAAAGTGAAAGGTAAATAAGAGATCTCCAAGAGCCAGTCCACTCACCAGCAGGAACCACCATGGGGGGTGGTCTGGGGGCCATGATGTGGGGCGCCGAGGGGGGCATGGGCACCACGTTGATGCGGGGCGCGTGCAGCATCGGGGGCATGGGGGTGAGGACCTGCCCGGGGGCCAGGCGCACCACGGGGGCCATGGGGGGCCGCGGGATCACCGGCACGGCCGACAGCAGCGTGGGGCGCACCGAAGGGGGCATCTGCAAACACAGAACAGAGAGGGGGAAATGAGCGCGGGCACCAAACACTGCCACGACGGAAAGAGCCTGTTACTACACTGGCAATGTGGCACGGTGGCTAAGGAACAGGGCTTGTAACCCCAAAGAGTACACTAACCCATGGCGCTGCTGCTGTATTCAATGTTACCAGTGTGGTTCAAAGTTATTTAACTCGACTTGCTTTCTTGAACATCCAGCTTTCTGTGTGCCATGTAATTCGCCCTGGGTCAGGGTGTCAGCCAGGCCAGCAAAACTAAAGAGCTCTACTTCAAAACTGTTCACTCACAATGCAACATTACTAATGCCCCTCAAGTTACTAAACTAGCCAACCGGAAACCTGGACAGTTTTGCTTGCTAAATACATCCAGTGGCGTGTAAGAGCGACGTACCACCGGAGGAGGGCGGGGCACGGTGGTGGCGGGAGGGGAGGGCTTGGGCAGGCTGGCGGCGGAGGAGGGGACGGGGGCTGGGGGATCTCGCTGGGCTTGCTGGGCCCGATCTTCTCCTTGCTGTCGTCCTCCTGCACCAGCCCCTTGGCCTTGTGGATGGCCTCGATCTGCTCCTGCAGGGTGATGTTGGCCTGAGCGGCCTGCTGGGTGCGGGCCATGCTGCCCGAGTGCCCGTCCCACGTCACCTGAGGGGGGGGGAGGGAGGGGGGGGGTTACAAAGGGAGGAAATTGAACATTGAATATGATCAGTACAGGGTTCTATGTTCAATTTCTCATTCAACTCAAGATTCATTCAATTTTCTTCATGCTACTCCTGAAAATGTTAAAGCAATGCACACATCCCCAAAAAGAGCTTTTGTGCACTGTTTAAATACAGGCAGATGACACTGTGCAGACAACCCATATCACAACACATTAATATGTAACAATATACAAAGCATCCTTATAAGAGCAAAAGTATTACAACATTAAATTTTTTTTTCCTTCAGCACACTAAAGAGAGATTATCCTGATCTTCCTTCCTTCCTGTCACATCACCCATCTTTCTCCATCCCCAAAAACATCCTCCCTTTCCCCGAATCCAACGCGCACGCCCCCTCTCTCCACCCCCCCGGCCCCTCCCACCTTCTCCTCGGGCTTCTGTATCTCCTCCTCCCCGATCTTCTTTCCTATGGCCGTCTCCTCCACACCGAAGATGTCGGTACGCCTCTCGGCCAGCTGCTTCAGGCTGCTCTCGATGTCCAGGCCGGGTGCGTACACGTCGTCCTCGCTCTGCCGCTCGCGGATGCTGCGGTCCCGCTGCTCCAGCCAGCGTGGGTCCAGCAGGCCGATGCGCATGTGCTCCTGCATCTTGCTGGCGGGGATCTTCTCGCCCGTGATGGGCGAGATGAGGTACTCGTCCGTGGAGGACACCGGGACCGGGGGCTTGGAGGCTGCGCGGGGGAAAAGGAGAGGGGAACGACAAAAAAAAAATCATGAAATTACAAATTAATGATCTGATCTTCACGCTAAATTACTACAAAGTATAAACTTATGAAATGACTTCATCTTCAGATTATTCATTAGTTACTGATGATTACAGACTGACTGCATTGGTTACTCTTTGTGTTGCTTAAGTGGATGGCAGCAGATTTCTAACCTGAAAACTACCAACTGAAAACTGTACTGCTTTATAACAGTGATGAAGACTGCTGGTATTCCCAGGTACCTTTGGGGTCGTAGTCCTTGCGGATGATGACCTGGTCTGGGGTTGGGGGCAGAGGGGGCGGCATAGGGTTGTCTGGGGGCAGAGGTGCTTTGAGACCTTCATCCTCCTCATCGGAGCCCTGTGGGTGAAGGAATCGGTTTTAGGTGAGTAAAACATCCTGCAGAGCTTAACTGCGTACGGCTATCTGAGCGGGCGTGTCACTTCACCTCGTCCATGTCCTGCAGCTGGGTGTCCTGGTCAGGCTGTGCGGGGTGACCCTCGTCTCGGTCCTCGCCTTCGTCCTCCTCATCCTCGCTCTCGACCTCCATCTCCACCTCCTCGCTCTCGCCAAATTTCTCGTAGCGCTCCTGGATCAGGATGCGGGCTCCCAGCTCCTCGGGCGTGGTGGGAGGGGGGAAGTGACCTGGAAAAGATGAAAAGAAATCCTTCAGCAGGTATCAAAGCTCTGAGGTGCGCTGACTGGATAAATATAGTGGTACGTAGCAGGGCTTGTATCCGAAAGGTTGCTGGTTTGATGCCCTGCTGGGGCACCACTGTTGAACCTTTGGGCAATTCTGGCTTATGCACCTTGCCTCAGTAAATATCCAGCTGTATAAATGGATACCATGTAAAAATTATAACCTATGTAGGACACTATGGGCAAGAGTGTCTGCTAAATGACAGTAATGTAACATAATGTACTCAGATGTGATCCTCCCCTTAAAGACCTTAACACCTAGGAAAAGCCTTGCTCTAAGAGGTCAAATAATAAGCAATCCTCATTGTTAATCAGCATTTCCCCCATGCTATGACACACCAATATTAGATCATTGTTGCAAAGACTCCCTAACAATCCAAAGTGTAGAATTTATTTTAGAAGTTACTGGGGAAATCTTTCAGGTAACATCAGAGGACAGATTCAGTCCATGCTTTAAACTTTTCACACACTAGGGAGAGCCAAATCCTCTCTCCTTAAGAGCGAGAAGCCAAGAGCACGCTGGGTACCTTGCTCATTGGGCTGGAAGTCCACGGTCTCCACCACCACAAAGTCGTGCCAGTCGATCTGGGCATAGGCCACGCGCTCCTTCTCTCGCTCCTCTTCTTCCTTCTTCCTCTCACGCTCCTGGAACTTGGCCCACTCCACACGGTACCTCACCTGCCAGCAAGGAAGTGACATCATGAAACCAGCAGAAAAGATGAACTTGCCATGGGCCGGGGCTCGTGTGCAGAGTGAAGGTGTTTGTGTGCGACCATTTAGCGCCTCACCTGGTCCAGCACCTCTCTGGGGTTCTCAGCCTCTTTCTTCAGCTTCTGCAGCAGTCCCTTGGGTGGGATGAGGATCTGGAGAAAAAGACACACAGCTCAACATCGACTACATGATCGTCACTGATGCTCATTTTCATACAATCAGGAATTACCAATTCCTGCCACAGAGACAGGAGGTGGTGAAGAGGCTAAAGGGCAAAAGGGCGAGCAAGAGGAGCTGGAGAAAAGTGAGTGCTGGAAAGTGTTGGGTAAAAGATTAGGATAGACAGTGGTGTTTGAGGGAAAAAAAAAAAAAAAATCGTTGTTTGAGATCCAAGATGGCGGAGCACAGATTCTGCCCGTCTGAGGGTCCCTCCGTACCTTGGTGTACTGCTCCACCAGCTTGGTGAAGTAGTTGAAGAGGCTGTGCTGGGGCCGCAGGAAGTCAAACTGGTAGTTACGCTGCTCCTTCTGCATGAGCTGCGTGAGGAACTGCCGGCCATTGCGGGCCACAAACTGGGCCGTCAGCTTCACCACGTCCAGGTCGAAGGCCGAGATGGAAGGGGGGTCGGCGATGAACTCGAACTCCGGCGGGGGCTCCTTGGGCACGACCGTCTCGTGGATCACCTGGGCCTGAACCTGTCCAATGAGAAAAGGAGAGCGAGGAGGGGGGCAGAGCGAGGGAGAAAAATCAGTTATCACCATATCACCTTAACCTACCATGACAACACAGAATGTACTTACTGAAAAAACTATGGGGTGGCTGTGTAGCACAGTGGTAAGGAGCAGGGCCCGTAACCAAAAGGTTGACAGCTTGATTCCCTGCTGGGGCACTGCTGCTGTACCCTTGAGTAAGGTACTTAAACCAGAATTTCCTCAGTAAATATTCAGAAATGGACAACATGTACAACTAAGTCACTTGATACAAGCATCTGCTAAATGACAGTAATGTAATGTAACTACACTTCATCTTCAGACTAGCGCTGTGCAGATAAGGATGTGTGATGTGCAGATCAGGATGTGTAACATGTGCGTGTGTGAGGAAGGCGGAGACAGGGCTCCAGCCATGGGGGGTGGGGGGGTGGGGATAGAGGCCCACCTTCTGGGGCAGCTGCTGCTGGGGGACCTGCTGCATGGCTTGCTGCTGCATGACCTTGGGCACTGCCGCAGACGGCTCCTGCGCCTTGCCCTCCTTGAACTCGTTGACCTTGTGCCGGTAGTAGGCATGGTAGGGGTCGTTGGGGTTCAGGAAGTTGAACTTGGGGTTGTTGATCTCGTTCTGCCGGATCCTGGCCTCAAACTCTGGTCCGTTCCTATTTGGATACACCAGGGGGGAGAGAAAACAAACAGGGACAAATTAGCTTGGCAAATTGCCAAACCACACAGCTGCCTTGGTTGGGAAAAACATAAAATGCACTATTTGAATTAGAAACATATGATCATGGTTTGCAGTACATGGCTAAACACTTAGACTTACCTCTGATTTCCAATAATATAATTCTACACTCATAAATGTTCTTGTTCATTCTAAATTTACATCTATTTAAAGTGTAAGTAAGGAAGTAAGATCGTATATCATTCTATATCAGTCAATGACAAAAGGGATGTTCTGACCTGGCTACGAAACTCGCAGTCTTGTCAACAATGTTGCGGACCTCAGGAGGCGGGTAGATGATTCCAACAATTGGTTTTGTCGCCGGAGTTTCATCCTTCGGTTCATCTGGCTGCGAAACAAAGAACAGGTTAAGTCTTCACAGTATCACTCACACCCGAGGATCTATTTCTGCAAGAAGCAAACGTTACAGAGCTAAGTACTACACAGCAGTGTTTTAAACCGCGTTATGACAACACTTACGCACACAAATACTCGTTAGCTATTTCAGTCCACAGCGATCGGATATTTTCAACAGTGCACACATTCAGCTAGACTCGACCTACGTGGCTAGTTAGCTAGCTAGCCAGTTGGCAAACTTCATCCGCGTAAATTAATCTCTGCGGCTCTACAGCTGTACATTACAGCAAGGCCAAGCGTAAAGCAGAATGGCGCATATCATTTTTGAACAACAGATACATATTAAACTGGGTAGCTAGTATGGCTAACGAGCAAGAAAAGTCCTTTAGCGTATGTTAATACGTAGTGGTATGTCGTACAGATCGCAAAATCTAGTAAGTCACCTATCCAGCAAGTTACCTTATTGTTGGGCTCCGGCTGAACTATTTGAACAGGGCCGGGCGGCATGGCTGCGACAGGATCGGAAAACCTTGGGGTTTCTCAATCTCCAAAGGCCTAGCGCTGAAACTAATACCCTCTGCGTTTGTAGCGCAGATGCACTTTACAATGTGGTACAACTCACCACTGTTGTATATTTTACTGACTTCTGAAATCAAAACGGAAAACACAGCGAAGGACTCGCTCTACGTCGCAAGTTCGGAGAGCGTACAGGAAACACTAAACTTTGCTTCCTGATACACACGCGCTTAGCATCATGGGAATTGTAGTTCTGTTACACTGTCCGCACAACTGATTCATGATGTTGCTATGACAACAACTTGACAACAAAGGCCTTATAGCCCGTTGAATAACGAAGAAAGAAATGCTAGGCGTTAGCAAGCTGAATGATTTGCTAGAACTTATACATGTTTTCCTTGTGTTGGGAGTAGTCGGCAATCAATCTTGCTAACGTTAGCTAGATACCCATGGGATGACAGAGAGCATGTTTGTCAGACCCCGTTGATCCAAGAAAAGAGTAACATGACTCACATTTTGGGACGGCAGGACTGTGTGGAGAGCCTTCGGAGAGATCTGACAGATCTTCAAGGTGCAGTCCTGAACGTTTTCTCCAGAACAGGCCCTGTCCGCTTTCCCTCCTGGAAGTTCCCAGACAAGTTGTCCTGCAATTTGGACCTGGTTGCGCTATTAGAACAATATGACTTCGTTGACGGGGAAGAGGAGTTCAATCAGCACTCCCACATTGTTTTGCTGGAACTGGTGATTGACAGGTAGTTAGCGATCATACAATGTCTTTGTATAATTTGTTTTGAACTTTTTAATAACTGAAGGTTTGAAATTTTTTCTCGCTTAACTTTCGTTCCGTATATGTTAACATGCTGCTGTTTGTGTGTGTGTGTCTGCGTCTGCGTGCCATTGGGCCAGACTGATGTTACTGCTGCAGAGTTTCAACGCCCACGCTGAGCTGATGATGGGTGGTCACAGGAGCAGTCCACAAACCCGGCAAGCCGCCCCCTCCGTGTCCATTGGCTTAGTGGTCAAACGTTATTGGAATAACCTGGCCCAACTGAGTAGCTTCTGGCACCCACCTCAACAGGTCAGTATGTAAGCCAGCCTCGTGACAAGACGTTTAATGAAATCTAAATGAAGTGCTTACTCCTAAATATGGCGTGGCTTATCATTCTTGGGTATGACTGTGCTTATTCAGGGGAAACCGAGAGAGATTCAGGAAGCACCTGCGGAGAGGACTGTAAAGCAGTTAAAAGCTAACTCTAAGGTGAAGACCCGAAGCCCCTCTGCCTCCTCTGTACAGAGCACCAGGAGCAACCTCAGCCACCGATCCGCTTCCTCCACACCCCACCTCAGCTCCCAAGGAGCCGGAAGCGACGCCCCTCCCAGAGCGGCCAACATCGCCGCAGACACGCGGACCGTGAGCAGCCAGACCTTAAATTCATCCCTGGTGCCCTGCGACGCCTGCACCAAGGTGCAGTCCAGCCTGCGGGGGGTGAGCGACGCCCTGGTGGAGCTGTGCCAGAGCCAGGGCCTGCCCTCCTCGCTGGTGTGCTTCCTGGACGCGGTGGACGGCACCCTCGGGGTGGGGCGCCTGTCGGCCACCGACCTGGCGCAGTGGGCCGAGGAGCAGACCCGGGACCTGGGCCGGGTGGGGAAGCACCTGGCGAAGATGCGTGGCACCGTGCAGCCGCTGCGGGAGAGCCTGATCGCCCTGGAGGCGGCGCGGGACGAGCTGAGGGCCCGGCTGGAGAGGGCGGAGGAGCAGCTGGAGCGGGAGGCGGCGGGGCACCGGGCCGACGTGCAGAGGCTGGAGCTCCGCCTGCAGGAGGCCCAGTCCCAGAGGCAGGAGGCGGTGAACAGGCAGAAGGGCGAGCAGGAGGAGCTGATGAGGAGTGAGTGTTTGGAAAGTGTTGGGCGAAAGATCATTACATTATTCCATTATTGTCATTGGCAGATCTTATCCACAGCGATTTACATACAGTAGGTTACAATTTTATTCATTTATTACATTACATTATTGGCATTTAGCAGATGCTTTTACCCAGAGCAACTTACTTCAGTTACAGTGTTATCCATTTATACAGCTGAATATTTGCTGAGGCAATTGGGGGTTAAGTACCTTGCCCAAGGGCTTATATAGCTAGATATTTACTGAGGCAACTGTGGGTTAAGTACCTTGTCTAAGGGTACAACAGCAGTGCCCTAGCAGGGAATCAAACCAGCAACCATTTGGATATGAGCCCTGATCCTTACCACTACACCACACTGCTGTCAAGATAGGGAGGAAAAAAAAAAACAGTCTCCTGGGACTGGTTTGCAGAGCTGTACAAGGTGTTAATTTTGTACAGAATTCTGATATGTCGCACTGTGCCAGTACTGTATGTGTGATCAGACAGGTCTGCTGTCTTGCAGGTGTCGCGTCTCTGGAAGAGAGGAACTCCAAGCTGCAGGAGCAGCTTAGTTTGCAGCTGGAAAATGTACGCATATTGGGTAAGGACACCGTTTTTCCCTTACTCATCCTACTCCTATCACTGGAAATAAAAGAATGACTAGGAAATAAAGATTCCAGCCTTGTAAAATATATCTTGGGTTATGGACATGTAGTGGCCCCAGACAACAGCTTCATGAACTGAGGTGCTGCATTTAATATCAGTGAAAGTGTAGCTCAATGGAGGCTTGTGCTGAAAACTTTCAATTAAACTGCTGATTGTTCTGAACTTGTTCTTTTTTGCATGTGTCACAACCGTGTCAGTAAGTAATGCCACAACATAAGATGCGGCCGAGTAAAATTCTCTCCATTTAAATAGGTTCAGTTGTTAATCTTGCAAAACTACCACAAACTGGTTCAGGACCAACAGCAATTTAAAGTTAAGTTTTTTTAACTTCACCTATTTTTAGATCACAAGCCTCCTCTGCTACAGCAATGACCCTAACAGCTCTACTCCCAGTCAGGCGGAGTGTTTATGCATTCTTTAAATCCACCGTTTGAAACATCAGAGTGCTGCTTCTTTGTTGGACAGAGAGTATAAAAGATGGCCTAACACAGGAGCTGAAGGCCAGACAGGTGGACCAGGACGCATTCCGAGAGCTGGAAGAAAGGAACAAGACGCTGGAGACACAGTTCTCTGCCAATCAGATCCTGCTGGACAAGGAGTGTGCCAAGTACCAGAGTGCCTGTCGACAGCAGGAGGTAAACACACACACGCGCACGCATGCACGCACACGCACACACACACACACACACACTCCATCTAGGGGAGAAAATCAGGATTCTGAAATATTCACAATTATCTATAAAAAAGTATAGACTGTAAACTGAGGTAAAGCAACTCAAACCATTATTGAATTCAGTTCATTGCTGAGAATCAGAACTAAATGCTGGCTCAGCCAATGGGCAGCTTTCTGTGCTTTGTGGTGTTGTAATTTGTGCATGTGCGCCTGTCTGCACCTGCTTCAGAACTTACTCTTGTTTCTGCCCAGTCGATGCAGGTGAAGCAGAAGGCCCTGCTGGAGCAAGTGGACATACTGGACCAAGAGTGCACTGAGCTGCAGAAACAGCTGGAAGAGGGTCAGGAGGGCAAGGAAGAGCTGCAGAAGAAGCTGGCACAAATGTCAGAGGAGAAGAACGAGCTGACGACCCAACTCAAACAGCAGAAGGTACTCCACAGTGCGCCACAGCACACGCCTAACAGCATTAGAATACAGCACGCCATAGGTCAGCACATCACAGAGCACACCACAGTGCAATAAGCTACATCACACCACACTCATGCTTTGTTTCACTTAGTCCCACAGTGCTTTACATCTTCTCAAACTGTATAACACCGCTATTCAACATTGTAGCTCACAGTAGTTGATTGTGGCACCTGACTGTTCTACAGCTCTGTACTCCTATTCTGGGTAGCACATCAGACTAAAGAATAACACTCCATTAGATTCAAGCTTATGTGCTTATTATAATCACAATTTATGTGTGGAGCACAGTGTAGTCTACTTCGCAACAGTTTGAAGACACAACTCCACAATGCTGCAGGAGTGTAATACAGATTCCATGTGCACCTTTGTGTCTTTATGAGAGGATAGTCTGGTTAAATATGAGCATCGCTGACATCACCTCCGCCCCCAGGGCCAGATGGCGGAGCTGCAGAAGCAGAAGCAGGGCCTGGAGAGCCGCGTGGAGGAGCTGCAGGGCAGCGTGACGCAGCTGCAGGAGGAGGTGCAGGAGCTGGTGCAGAGAGTGAGGCTGCTGGTGGCCTTCCCCGAGCTCAGCCCCGCGGGAAACGCACAACCACAGAGTGAGACCCCCCGATGGCTTTGTCTGTTTCCCCCTCCCGCTCTGCAGTTGTTTTCGCCAGCCACTCTTCTCTTAGCTGTGTGAAGTTTGCTGTGTGTAGGGCGGCCTCTCAACCAGATCAACTTCCTCGTGTTTTACTGTGATGAACTGAAAAGCACTGGCAAAACTTCCTGTAAAATCTGGCCTATCAAGTCGGCTGTATTAAGCATTGGGGTAGAGCAGGATGTTGCATTACATTACAGTCATTTAGCAGCCGCTTTTATTCAGAGCGACTTACATAGGTTACAATGTTATCAGTTTACACAGCTGGATTTTTACTGAGGCAATTCTGGGTTAAGCACCTTGCCCAAGGGTACAACAGCAATGCCCCCAGCGAGGAATTGAACCAGCAACTCTTCTGTTATGAGCCCTGCTCCTTACCACTATGCCACACTGCTGCCTGTGTTAGGTGTACTATAAGGGCTCATTCTGTCTGACAGGCTGAGGGAAAGCCTTGTGTATAACATGAGGAAGTGCCTCTCACTGCCTGTCCCTCCTTACTGCGGCAGGTACGGGGGACGTGCTGAAGGATATGGAGCAGCAGCTGAAGGCCAACTGCGTGCGGATCAGGGTGCTGGAGCAGGAGAACGCCACCCTCTGCAGCAGCCTGGGCAAGCTGAAGGAGAGAGCCCAGCTCAGGGACCTCAGGGTGGGTGCACACAGGCACCTTTCTCCCCCTCACACTTTAACAACACAGCAGGCGATTGTTCAGAATATATCACCTTGCTTGTTATTTATTCAGGGCTGCTTACACTGCTTATGTATTGACATGTCATCTGTTTGGATAAAATGCGTATTTTTGGAACCAATTCATGTTGAGTGCCTGGCTGTACTAAGCAGCTGCTAAATTTGGGTTAAGCAGTGTGCAACCCTGCCGCTCCCAATTCCATCAAACACTAGTTAGCTATGCTGCACCTGCGCTCTGCACTGATCCGTCACCTGACCTCACTGTGGCCTCTCCGCAGGTGATCTCTCCTCAGCAGATGGGGCTCCTGTCCAAACCGAGAGACAATGCTGGGAACCTTGGCACCAAGTAAGAACTTAAACCTTAACACTTCACTCTCTTGTCTTTTGTATAGTGCCTCCTGGCAGTAGTTTTTCCATTAATGCATGACGGGTCCTCGCTTTCAGTGTGAGGGGTCATGGTTATTTGTGCTTCATGTTCTTACATGCTGAGATAACCGGCTACCTCTCTCGCTGCCTCTCTCCACAGCAGCAAAGCCTCTAACGGTAAGGGGCAGCGGGCGCCGGGGGTGGGGGATGGGACCGCCGGAGGCAAGGCTGCAGAGGACATGGGCCCCTGGGAGCAGGGATCCCTCGTTCCTCCATCGATTTATTCAGACACTCCGTCAAAAACTCTAAGTCAGCAAACCTTAGCGCTGCCTCTCGATCTAGAGAAAGATACCCCTAAACCCCACCCCAAAATGCCCCGCAACATTCGAAGCCGCACCACTGGCATGCAGCCAAAGAGGAAGTGACGTCATGGTGGATTAAATTCACAGCTGTACCAGTGGAGGTTGATTGACTGGCCTAGTGAGAATGCTAAGGTCCTCAGTCCCTCTGAAGTACTAGAGCACTGGCCTCTCTCAGTGGCCACCCATTAGCAGAGCAGGCACATACAACATGATGAGACACAGAGAGTGATGGAACTTCATAATTTTGGGGAACTTCAGCATTTGGCAAATTCAGTGTTATAGTACAGTGGGTAAAAATAGAAGCACATTTTAATTTTGAGTCCTAATGTTATCTTTTGTAAGTATTGGATTATTTGAAAGTAAAGAAATACTGGCATATATTTAAATTCACATTTGTCTAAAATATTTGTTTAAATACAGTATTTTATTATCCTTCAGAAAACATTTTGTTGACTGTGTATCACACCACCGGTTTTGTCTACAATAAACAAGGTTATTTTCACGAATACAATGCCCAGTCTACGCTTGAATGGATCAATTGGCTTCCCTTGAAAGAACATCGACAGCACTTTATTTCTTCGATTTATTTTATTACAGCCACTGTCAAATTGCTTTGTCGCGATTTAATTTAGCCTGAATTTTTCTCAGTGTGCCCACAAGGGGCCAGCCGCGCTGCGCTAATACCAGAGCCGCAGAACTAGTTTGTCAGATAGTTTTTTTTGGCAGCCTAACAATCAGAGGTGGAAAAGCCTAGGTGTAGAAAATAGAAGTACTCCCAGTATTTGTTCCAGTCACTTGAATTTTCTGTCAACTACTCAACTAATTGGTGAATCAGCTGGCTGAGTGCATGGTGGGGCAAATACATGCAAATAGTGATATATTTGAGGACTGGAGGTTTCCAGCTCTGCTTACAGTTACAGTGAAAATACTGAACGCAGACTATACATTTCAGTCCAGACACCGTGCGGACGGGTAAACATGACTAGCCCGCGCGACGTATTATAGCTGTGTATCGTGACATCGTGAGGAGTGTTTGGTCGTCGGAGAAAGGTTAATGACATACCAATAATCGATTACGATTGATACTTACGTAGAACAAAGCGTGGACGTTCGAAGTAATAGTGTAAACCTGAAAACAAGTATACCTGACTGTGAGGAGGAAAATAGTGGAAAATTTGTAGCAAATTCCCCTATTGTTGTAAGACTCATATGTGGTTACACACAGTGCTGAGATTACCACAGAAATATTGTAAATCTTAAGTTTGTAAACTTTGATATTAAGTACGGTAACAAATAATAAAAACGCGAAGCTGGGTAACGATGGCCGCGCTTTAAATGGCACACGGAAGAGGAACAAAATATTATTAAAAGACTTGAAGAAATAAAGTTGCTTTGGAAAAGTAAATACAAGAGGGAATTCGTGGTCTTTCTTTCTTTGACTCGTGTCTTTGTAACGCACGACTGTTCAGTAAAAAGTGGGCGCAAGGAGGTTTGCAGTATCTCTGTATGAACCCAACAAACCTCCGGTTTCACCGTGCTTCACTCTCTGCCTTAAAAAATGGATAGATTTGCACATCACGGTCACACAAGTATCAGTAGAGGGTGGAGTTGGAAGGGTAACGGTGGAGTTCACATATGTTTAGAGAATGTTGTACAAATGTTACCAGGGGCAAGGAGAATGTGAAGGGAAAAAAGCTTTTGTATAGCAAGGGTATGCGCATGCATAATTTAGATGGGTATACCTCGCCCCTGTTGCAGCTGCTAACAATAACTCCACTCAGAACAAATGAATTATTTAAATGAATTTAAATGACAAACATTTATCCCTGCAGAAAAATGTGTCTATTCTGACAATATCCTGGGTTAACTGTAAATGCACGGCACAGTAATGATCTCAAATGATAAATGCCACATTGTTTTTAATGCATATATAGGTTCACTGTGAGGAGAGAGTTCTCTTGACAACAGGTGATGTGGCAGATGCGCGGCACTGAGTAATCCGCAGAGCGCACGACCTTGCACGGCTCCGCTCTCTCGCGGCGCGGTCACAATGGCGTTGCGATTTGCCACGAAGACAAATGTGCTCATGCTTTCCAAAGTACCTTGGCGGAGGAGGCGGGTTACCATGGCAACGCCATAGGTGAGCAACAGATCCCGTATTGTCTCTCCCTCTCTGCCGTAATTTCTGTTTGCGCACGGATATCTCAGATGAGTAAATACTGAGTAAACAGGACTGAGAACACAGCTAAGGGAGTTTGACAGAGTGCTGTTGCCCACGCACAATCCTTGATACTGTTGCGTACAGTGGGAATAATTTTAATTTTCGCGCGGTTCTTGTTCGTGCCCAACTGATTTGTGCAGTCATTGATGCTTTCAGTGCTGTACTTTCCTTGTTTGTCAGAACCAGCTGTCTTAAATAAACCAGCTGTGCATTTTTGATCAACCCCACGTTGTGTCTGTTAAAAGAATATGTAATTTAATATTACATAGCCTTTAAACCAGTAACTTTATCATGAAAAACAGGACAGTTCATTTAATCAGTTTACTGTATATTTAAAGAATAGTGCCCAGGGGAATAACTGGTTAATGAAATTTTCTGTCTGAAATACTACACTTGAAAGAAGCATAGTGCCTGTAATAGAAAGCCTACCCTCTGTAACAGAACAGGACCACTGTGAACAAAATTACTGTTAAATTACGCTGCAGAGTAAAATATTACAAAAATAATTGAATATTTTCTCTGCTGTTCTCGTATGCAGCGGAGGTGTGAACAAGCTGTTTGCTTGGCAAAAGCAACAGTTCAGAGCATGACCTGTGTATTGTAATACCTTCTTTTCTAGCCAAGGGCTCCACGCAGCCAGTTTTGCTTTTCAGCCTTAGAAAGAGCAGTTTCGGTTTCTCTCTGACTCATAGCTCCGTCTGCCTGGAACGCTGCTGATTTGCCTCCCGTAAATAATGGATATCTCCATCACACCATCCCAGGAGACAGAGACAGCGGCCTGTCTGCTTTTGCTCTTGGAGCCTGGCTCTGGAGCAGGCAGCCGTGGACGAGACGGCTGCAAAGCAGGCTTGGTTGTTCTGAAAGGCGTCCCGCGTCATGTGACCTATAACACGATTAGACGTTCACAGTCTGAGTTTGCTGCATTAGTGCTTAATGGCTACAATATCAATAGCCTTCCAGTGACTGCTTGACAGGAGAATTCAGAGAAGGACAGCAAAGGGTGTTCTTGTAACAATCTGTGACCAGATTTGTTGCTAATTTGCTTAGAAGACAACCTCATATATTTTTTCTTAAACTCATATTGTATACAAACCCAGGTCCCTACATGATCTGCCACGTCACTGCCTGTTTTACGTGTTCTCAGTGCTGTGATAGTCAGTTACCTCCTGTGTCACACACCAGTAAATGACACCCCAGAATGTTCAAAGGCACAGTGGTGGTGAACAGAGGATTGCACTGGGGTGAAAAGAGAGGGTGAGTCACTGCAGGAGCATTGCGATGATTATTGCGGTATTTACTGCACAGATTAGAAGAGCATGCGTTCACAGCATCACTTGGTGAATTTAGCGAAATGCGACAGACACAGGCAGAATACCGCAGTGTAAGAGTGTTATGGTGGTGGCTCTCAGGGATCCGTCTTTGCAAGGGAGATGGCAGAACATGAGTCATCCCCCCTACCCCCTCCCACCCCCACAATCTCCCTCCTTTTCCCAGGCTCAGTGCTCCCATCACCTGCCTTTCTGAGGGGATTTGGCTTTCCCCGGACCTCAGAGTTAAGTACTTAGATTGGGTTAATTAGACAGGTCTGGCCCAGTCGAGCGTGTAACTGACATTAGCCATACGCCACCTCTCCACAAAGGAAGCAAGGTCCCGCCCGGGCTAAATAGTGAGGCGGTGGATTAAACCGCTGGGACAGGATGACAGAACCACCCTTGGAGTCCAATGTCATAACTGGCTAAACAGGGATAACATCTAATTAGTATAATGTCACTGATATCTGTTTACTCATTTGTGAAAAAGGACAAAGAAAAAAAATGAGAGGAGACAGAGAGTGCTGCTTCATAACATTTATTCGTCACTAAATACGACAGAGTTGTGCTGAAGAAATATCTGACAAAGACGAGTAAGAAGAGGGAGGTGCCGGTGTGTACAGAGGAGACAGGTATCTTCATCCCCTGTCTCAAGCACAGATTGCAACGCTCAAAGACACCAGCGGGAGACAAACAGGCCGAGGCGAGAGGCAACAGAGAGTGGTTTACCAGCAGAGGCGCAGTATCCCTCAGGCTATACCTATCACCTACACACACCTAGGCCAGGGGGCCTACAGCTGAGACACACTGGCAGAAAGCCACACAGCTAGAAATGGATGAGGGTTTTTTTTTTTTGAAGCGTCATATAAAAGTCCACCCACCCTTTTTTTTGTCCTTGCAGTATTCTCATGGTCCTGAAAACCACTGAATTCTCTGGACAAGGTTAATGTTACTAATTTAGAAAAAAAATCAAATTTGGCTGTATATAATATCAAGGTTGTCAGTCAATCAACAAAAAATGGGTTGATAAATCTTTTCCTTTTAGTTAATAAACTACAATTATTCAGATTTTTTTTTACATTAGTTACACTAGCATGTCCTCCTGCCTATTTGAACATTCTAAACACTATTTTATTAGCATATTTTATTTGAGGCATAGAGGAGAGAAATCTGTTTGACCATCTGTAACACACTGTGTTCAGTATTAACCGGTTGACGACTTGGTGCGATCAACAATGCAGTTGAGGTAATATGCTTTTTTCCATTTAGTTTTTAGTGCATTCAAGGCTTTCAATGTGAAATATGAGCACAGGGGCTGGAAAGTTGTTTGTTAAAGTGCCAAAAGAGTGGTATTGACTGTTGTGGTAGCCTGCTGTTCCTGTTCCTGCAACATGCAGCTAGCCTTGGAAGCTTTGTGCGTAAAATGGTGCTGCAAACTAGTCACACCACCCTGCACTGTTTATAGTGTCAACTTTTGTCAAGCCAGTTTGTTTACCGCATTTGCAAATAGCTAACATTATTTAGCTGGCTAGTAACATTCAAGGAACAATTCAAACCATTTAGACAACGAATACAGAACACAGACACAAACAGCTTATCTAGATTTCTAAGAAACAAAAACAGTAAGTTAGCATATCAATGGAAAATGTTATCAGTATTGCAAAATTAGTAACGTTACATTTGGTGGCTGGCAAGTTACAACTGTAAAACCCTGACAAAACATTATATGCTAACAAGGGATTGTCTTTTGGAATCTCTACGAAAAAATCCATTTGATCTACTGATTAATCAACTAATATGAAAAACATTTATCAGCTACTTTTTTTGATTGACTGAGAACCCTTCCATATATATATATGTATAGTACTTTAGAATATAGTATTGTAAAAACAAATTGTAAATCTACTGAGATAATCACCAGGCTGAGGATATATAATCGATTACAAAGTATCTCAACTACAAAGTTTCACAACTTAGAAATTTTGCTGTTTGCATGAGCTTTTGGGAATGCATCTGTATTTGTTACTACATCATTAAGGCCATTGGTTACTCATGTTACTGTATACATTTATATAATGTACATTAATGTACAAAATTACTATTCAATCGCAGGATGATCTATGTAAACCACAAGAGAAATTGAGAGTCATAAAGTGCAGCACACAGAGACTTGGTGCACTTCAGAGTACATGTGATATGGCCAATAAAAAATTCCTACACTTACTTTAAACCTCAGGCTGAAAGTCATTCTGTACCTCTGAGTCCGAGTGGTTTAAGTCACATTTCAGTTAACGCACAACATCTTTATCATGCTATTGTGACATGGTAAGAACATTCTCCCATTGTTGCCAAGGACACAAAGTTGTTCTAATGTTATAAGATGGTGGTGACTTACTCTACCCACCGGGATAACCACAGCCAGTGTGAATGAGGTGTGTAAAGTGAGAGTGTAAAGGTACGCTAACTGGTAGAGGAGGAGGAGCGAATGTCTGCGAGTGAGAGTGACTCTTACAGATTGTATGCGTGTAATCCACGCCTGAGAGCGAGAGTTAGCTCACAGACTGCTGCGGCCTAATCTAGGTCAAACTGTGGCATGGCTCGGGGGGGGACTCTGCAAATCTGCCGGATTACCGCCACCCTTTGGGGCGGGGGGGTTGGGGGGAGGGGTGGGGCTGCAGTTCGTCCCATGGCTGGCATCGTTTGGCAGGGCTCCGCATCCCTGCTTGTCAACATCCGCCAATGAACAGCCTGTCCCACTGCGGCATGTACATTTGTGCTTCCGGTGTTTACGTAACTCGGACAGCTGTCCCGTTTTTCCCTGGTATAAACACAAACCAGGGCGCAGCGATAGCTGAAAGCAGTTCATGTGCTTACGAACCCGTATGTAATCTCTCGGGCAGTTTCTGACGAGGCGCTGTTTCTGTTTCAAGGACGCGCCCCCCCCACCATCACCACCACCTCAGATCACAAAAGCTAACATCATGGGACACAAGAGCTGGTCTTGGCGAATGGTTGAGGAGAAGTGTGCTTTCAAAAGGGGAGACCGTGCAAGTCATGTGGCAGAGACAGGAGGAAGGGGAAGGGGATGTGGGGTGGGAGAAGGGTTTTTTTGGGGGCTTCTTTAGGTCTTTAGGTACAAAAATGTACCAGACAGCAGCGGCAACAACTGCCAGTGCTTTTCAAGGACAGGAAGAAATGCCCTTGAACTGTGCACAACTGTTGATTCAGTGATATGAAAGTGGCAGTCAAATAACTACATTACCATAAGAAAAAAACCCATTCCCTCTGAGCCTGACAGACCAGTACAACCGTTAAACATGAGAAAATTGCAAAACAACTTTGACAGGCCAGTATGACCGTTAAACACGACAGCATTGCGAAACACAGCTGAACAAACAAAAAAGAAAGGATAAAAGGGCAATAAATTAAAAACAATATATTACAAAATATAAACTGTAACAACCTCTATAAAGTAAAACACATTAAAACGAATAAATTAAAAAAAGAGGTTTGGTAGTCTGTGAAAGAAGACAAGAAAGTCTCAGTTTAGCAGGAACCTGAAGGTTACAGGAATCAGTGGGGCAGAGAGGTCGTCGGGGGATTGTAACTGGATACACACAGCCCATTACTGCCACTGACTCAGGCATGACATACCTGGCTTCCTTTAAAAAGCTAAACTGCAGTATCCCACAGTCTGTTCTAGATAGCAGCCTTTCAGCACCTTCTGAGGCTTTCTGAGGAGGCCATTCATACCGATGGGACTTCACTGATAGCTTAGTCTCAAGATTTCTCAGTGACCCAGATATTGCGGGACAGGTGAGAACTGCACTGGGAAGGCACAGATTCCGCACCGATCCTCGAAAAGCCTCTGAGGAACTAAAATTTAAGCTGAAGGAGAAAAGGATTCTTTGCCTCACCTACAAGCATTCAGTCCCCGATCCTTCCTACCACTTCCTGTATGATATCAGTCTCTGTAAAATAAAATGGTATTAACTGAGGACTTGAGACAGAGTCAAAAGCAGGGATGTGTTTACAGCACAGGAGCCTATAGAGCTTATGCTGTGGGTGAGGGAGTGTGTGTGCATGTGTATTTACATGCGCATGTGTGTGTGGAGCGGAGTGTGTGTGTGTGTGTGTGTGTGTGTGTGTGTGTGTGTGTATGTGTGGGTGTGTGTGTGAGACAGAGAGACAGAAACAGCACGGCTGATTGGACAGACACATCAGTACTCCGCGTGGATATTGTGCCGTTTCGAGCCCACGATCTCGTGTTGTGGCTAATGATGACAGACAAATGTGAGTGAGGAGTCTGGGAGGGACAGCAAAGAGGGACAGGGCCAAAACAAAACAAACCGTGCAGACAATGGACGCTCTATTCCGGGACTTTACTGACCACAGAGAGACTACCGAAAAATAAACAGATATATATGTTTATATCTTTGGTTGCCAGTAGTAAACTGCTGGTTCACATAGGTGGGAGGGGACTTGCCACTCACCCAATTGTAAGCATTCTCCCTTAGATGGCCCCTCCCTGCTTCCCTGCACATTCATGGCAGACATCCTGTCATGACACGGCAAAGGTCCAGAGTGGTGTAAAGGCAAGAAGGGAACAATAAGAAGTCTGAACAAATAGTCGGAAAAAAGTGAGATTAAGACATTTAAAGCTCCATCTTTGACGTGGAAACAATCAATAGGCCAGTGGATAATACTATGCAAAACAGAAAGGGAATGCTTGTATCCATAGCTGTTATATATATTATATGTTATACGGTGTAGTGATGAGGCAGGAGAAGTATTCCCATTCTGAAATGCACTTGCGTTAAATGGCGTGACACGAAACCTGTTCCAGTACACAAGAGCAGGCGGTGTGGTGCGGAGGGGGGCGGGGGGGATTGGAGAAAGACAGAGAGGATGAAAGCAGGAACAGTACACAAAGAGCAAGAGGAGGAGGAGGAGGAGGAGGAGGAGAGCGGTAGGAATGGTCCCGAGTTTGATTGACATCCTGGCCCTCCACACACATCATCTCTTGCCCTGCTGGTCCTCGGGGGTGGGGGCGGGGGTGTGCTGGGGCGTGGCCTCGCCCTGGGTGTCCGGCTGGACCGCCTGCACTGTCTCTACCAGGCTGCCGCTGGGAAGCACCACGTAGCGGGCCGCCATGTCCCGCGGCGGTGGCTCCCTCAGCCCCTCCTTGCTGTGCCAGATGCCGTAGCCGAAATACACCAGCAGCCCTGCGGACACATACATTCACATGTATTACAGACTGGGACACACACGCGTGTATGTATTACAGGTGGGGACACACATACATGCGTACAAATGTATTAACTGTGGACACACATGCATACATGGACATGCATGCATTACAGGCCAAGACACAGATATATATACACATGCACGTGCACACACACACACACACACACACACACACACACACACACACACACACACACACAAACACACACAAACACATACACACACACAGCACAGGCTGGAACACACACACAGGTATATATCACAGATGAGCACAAAGACACACAGTCACACAAAAATATACAAATGTGAACCTATACAAGCCTTCACACACACACACACACACACACACACACACACCCCAGCTTGTGATGCATACAATTACACATATATTCTACAGTGTTGACACTGTTAAGCAGAGACACTAAGTGAAGGGGATATGTCTGGATGGAGCTGCAAAATCTGGCCTGTGCAGTACACCCCCCTAAGTGTTAAGGGAGCGCTAGATCGAACGCAGTTGCCATAGTTTATTAGCTAAGAGCACATATCCATCAGGCTGTTTGGCACACAGCTGGTGCTTATGGGTGTCCTACTAGCTGCCTGAAGAAAAAGTGTCAGATAAAGAGACAGAGCTGTTGCGCATCCAGGGTCCTGTGGGTTCACACAGTCATTTAGTTGGCTCTGAAGGCAGGCAGGTCTGTTTAAGGGGTTTACAGGTCCAGAGGAAAAAAAAATAAGCTTTGGTGGCTAACCATGTCTCCCACTTTATCCTCTTTGCTGACAGAGGACAACCCCAGAGTATTAACCCCTTGTGTACACATGTTGCCAAGCCCAGTGTAAACATGGTACATGAGCTCTAATGGGAAAACTACGAAGCAGAACAACGGGCAAGGCAGCAAAACCTGACAGGGATTGCATAAAGCTACTCCTACAGTGCTGAAGAGAATTAATTTCACAGAGAAAAAGGGCAGCATTTTATCAGGTTGGTGGGTCCACAAAAAGGGAAGCCAGGAGGGCATTTCAAAGAGGATTTGTTTTACTTTAATCTGTGTGTGTGCCTGTGAGGAACTGTAACTAGTAGGATTGTAACTAGAATAGCTGCTTTCCTAATCGTGCTCCCTTGAGCGATTCTCATCCTGCTGTAGTTACTCTTCTGATTTGGTGCATTGCTTGTTCTATAGGGAGTGTCTGTGTACTCAGAAGCTGCATGCATACACAAGCAGCTGTACCGCGTAGGATGCCCCCTCTGCTCAGAACTCAAATATCGAATGTTTTATTAATATCATTGCCTTTGATCCTGCGTATATCTTTATTCAGAATGACATTTGAACTGTAGGTCTCTTGGACAAACGAGGTAAGTATTTTCGAACTAACTTACACTATAATTGCAGATCATGGGAGCATTTGGTTGGATGTGACACGCAAAGCTGTTTGACCAGAAACTTGATTTGGCAAGCCCTATTCCCAGATTTAACGTACAGCCCTCCATGTTACAGTGGATTTCAAGCATCAATAATATGTTTAAATATTCTTTATTTAGATATGCATTTTACAGATATATTTTCATCACAGGTATTTCGCCATGTGTTCACACAGAGTGATAGAGGTGTGACTGTCGCCCGGGGGTCGTCTTACCTGCAGCCAGCCAGATGGCGAAACGGACCCAGGTGAGCGGACTAAGCTTCAGCATGAGGAAAATGTTGAGCAGAATGCTTGCGCCAGGGATGAAGGGGACCAGAGGCACCTGAAGAGGTTACAACCAGCCAATGGCATCAACCAACCATCAGTCTTAGGTCAAAGGTCATAATATCATAAACCCTGCTTGTGCTGGGGTCGAATCTTTGTGTGAAAATCCCAAATCTCTCCTCTTTCCTATATCCATCAAAAACGCCATTTTGAAATGATGATATTTCGAAAAATAATTCTGTTTATGTTGCAGAGATTAAACAACAGCAAAGGAGATTTGTTTTGATGTTGTCATCTCTTCCAGTTTGCGAAAAACGCTCGCAGTACGCGGGTCTGCGTGACTAATTCACGCCGCAGCGAGGTGGACCGTCTGCCGGCTCTGACAGGAGTCACGGCAACAGCTTTCCTTTCCTCCTCGGGCCAGACCACAACAGAGGGAGGCAAGCTGTGACTCAGCCACACGGCGGAGCGGCGGCCGCGGCACCGTGCCCGCCGAGCGCTGGCACTGAACAGAGCCAATCGGATCCGCGCAAGGGCAGGGGAGACATCTGCACAAACACATTTGCAGGGAGACGCAGGAGGCTGCTGGAGTATCTCATTGGTTAATCTGTCGAAGAGCGATCCGGGATGTGACCCTCATTCATTGAGCAGACATCCGGTGATGCAGAAGTAATTAAGACAGAAAGGAAAACGTTAATCATTTTGGCTACATTAATAGGAGGAACATTTTTTTTTTTTGGATTCCATTTTTGGATAATCTTTGGTTCTGCTCCTTGCTGTGCTTGGTGTTTTTGTCTTTTGTGTGTGGCAACAAGAATCGGATTTATTATCACAGACACAAAAACGTGAGACATAGCGAGAGACAAAATGAGCGTTGGCATGAAATGATTTAAATAGGTTATATCTCTGCAGTGCATAGGTAGATTATAAGCCCACACGCTTTAAGCCTTGGATGACAGCACGGACAGCGTAGGATAACTGTACAACACAGAAGATAGAGAGATGCTTAAAATATAATAGGCATCTGATTCTGCCTGTGTCCGTCTGTGTGTCAGTGGCATGTTCAAGTGTTTTATTGGTATCTGAGTGTGTGTGTGAGATTGTGAGTTTGGATGTATCTATCTAGAGAAACTGTGAGTGTGTGGAATCTTAGCACTAACACATACATTCATGGCAGCGTACCATGCTGCTACACAAAATCAGAAAGAAACACATCATAAATTTTAAAAATAAACAATATCTGTCCAGTGATACAGAATGTCATCATTGCCTGACCTGAGCAGTCAACACAAGCAAAGAAAGGTTAATTTAGTTGTCAGCTTTAGTCATCAATAAATGCATAAATGGGAACTGCATAAATGGGAATGGGATACTTTCATAGCGGTCTGCACGTAAGCCTTTTCAATTAACCTCCCAGAACTGCTGTCCCATGTAATTATCATATTAAAGCAGAAAGTTAAACCATGAGGCAAAATATATGCGCATGTTTGTGTGTTTTACTGAATGAGGTCATGTTGATTCATAACTATGAGAGTTTGAAAGTGCCTACAGATTTTTTTTGGGGACAAACACCAGCGCATGGCTCACCTGGAAGGTCTGGATGTTGTGCTGCTGCTCGTGGACCCAGATGAGGGCCAGGCTGAGGAGGAAGGCCAGGCCGAACACCACCACCAGCAGGGAGAGGCTCCACACCGGCAGCTGCAGCTGGTTGCTCCCGAACACCAGCACGGCGCACAGAGACACGGCACTCACCATGAGTGCCAGCACCGAGAAGGCCACCACCTCCCCCGGCTCGCAGTCCCCCAGGACCCTGCCCAGGTGCGGCTCCCAGCACGCCTTCAGCTGCCCCGGGGCCCGCCGCTCTTTGCTCTTCTTCTGCGCCTCCACCAGCTGGAGCTTGTCGGAGAAGGACTCGTACTCCTTCAGCTCCCCGCTCTCCTGGGCCATGGTCTGGGCGTCCGCGGCCGTCGGGAGGGCTCCGGGTTGGGGTTGGAGGAGGAGGAGGAGGCCTGCTTGGAGCTGGGCTTCTCGGGCTGGAAGCGCAGCACGATTATGCTGGCCGCCACAAAGGTGTAGGCCAGCAGGGTGCCGATGGAGAGGAACTGGACCAGCGCCTCCAGGTCGAAGATGAGAGCCAGGAGGGCCATGAGGCTGCCGAACACTATGATGGCGATGACGGGGACCTTGGTGACGGGGTTGACCCTGGAGAAGACCGAGAAGAAGAGGCCGTCCTCCGCCATGGCGTACACTATCCGGGGGAGCGAGAAAAGGTTGCTGAGGAGCACTGTGTTCATCGCTGCAAGCAAGGATGAAGAATCAAGCTGTTACTGCCGCCAATCACAGTGACAGGAAACTATAATAAAATGGATTGTGAGAGCCTGAAAGCTGAAGATCTCTGACTGACATGTCCGTACAGTGGAGCCCTCTTCAGGTGACAAATACATTGCACTTACATGTAAAGATGCTGAATGGTATGTCAAAGGCAATGGCTGCCATACAGATATTACATTACATTACATTCATTTAGAAGATGCTCTTATCCAGAGCGACTTCCGGCACAATAGAACATAAGTGCATCCATTCAAGGTGAATGAGCAACAGTGTCAACCCAGGCTAACAACACTTCCAAACCAGTAAGTGTGAGCATAATACTATTCAAGCCCTACCACAAGTTAAGTGGTGCAATCTGACTAGGTAACGGAAGCTAAGTATACTACCATAGATCAGTCACTAGAACACGGACTCCAAAATACATTGCAATACTACACATAAAATAAACAGGAAGTAGTATAAGTAGCAGGTGGTAGGGGGCAGGGATTGAGGTGGAACTGAGATATGCTAGGGAGTTTATACCTAACTATATTCAGCACACCTCTGCCCTTTCTCACTCAAATGACATTTTTAAATTTACTTTAGACTGTTAGTTGAGAGGCAAACAGACACAGACTCACCGCAAATGGAGCCGATTGCCACAATGAAGCCAGCCCAGCTGTAGCCGCGACGAAAGAAGGCGTCGGAGAGGGCGGAATTGGGGTCGAGGGTGTGCCAGGGCACCATGAGGGTCAGCACGGTGGACACTAGGATGTAGGCTGTGGCTGCCAGCACCAAGGAGATGGCGGTGGCAATGGGAATGGCCTTCTGGGGGTTCTTGGTCTCCTCGCTAGAGGCAGCGATCACGTCAAAGCCCACGAATGCATAGAAGCAGGTGGCCGTGCCCGCCATTACCCCAGACGCCCCGAAGGGGGCGAACCCTCCCTCCTTCTTGCTCCAGTTGGCGGGGTCGGCCAGCATGAAGCCGAAAATGAGGATGAAGGCGATGACCACCATGCTGATGGTGGAGAAGATGTGGTTGAGCCAGGAGGACACGCGCACCCCGAAGGAGATGAAGAGGGTGGCCACCAGCAGGAGGCCCGCGGCCAGCAGGTCGGGGTAGTGGGCGATGAACGGGACGTCCCAGCGCATGATGTGCGTCTCGGTGAAGTTTTGGATGGTGTGGTTGAAGATGGAGTCCAGGTAGCCGCTCCAGGCCCGGGCCACGGCGGCACCCCCGATCATGTACTCCAGGATCACGTTCCAGCCTATCAGGAAGGCCCAGATCTCGCCCACGGACACGTAGGTGAACATGTACGCCGATCCCGTCTTGGGCACGCGGGCCCCGAACTCCGCGTAGCACAGGGCGGCCATGAGCGAGGCGATCCCCGCAATGAGGAAGGAGAGCACCACGGCGGGGCCGGCTGTGTCCTTGGCCACGGTGCCGGTCAGGACGTAGAGCCCCGAGCCCACCATGCCCCCGACGCCGAGCAGCGCCAGGTCCACCGTGGAGAGGCACCGCTTCAGCGACGTGGCCATCACGTCGTCGTCCAGGGTCTTCAGGCGGTTCAGCTTCTGGCAGAAGCGCACTCCCGGGGCGCAGCCCCGCGCGCAGTTCTCCATGGTTACGCTGACCAATCGGGAGGGCTCCCAGAGCCGCCGCTGCAGCCGCCCGCTTTAGGAAGGACTTGAGGACAGGAAGGGCGGGGTCGGGGCGCTCACAGTCGATCCATCCTCCAAATCACCTGGGACGAGGTAAACGGAGACAAGAGTGATGCCGCACACCGCGCACACAACATGTCATGCATCTGAGTGACAGTAAAGAATGATCAGAGACATTACAGTACTCACAACTGACAGGTTCTGCATTTGGGACACACAAATGCAGTAGAGAATTATAGTCCACAGACAACAAATTGATGAACACCTCAATATAAAGAACCGCTATGAAGACCATCCTGAAACTTTCACTTTTGTGAACATAGTCATAATCTTTATCTATTCCCTGCACAGGGGCTCTTTCACAAATGTAAAAACCATTAAAGAGCCTCTGATACATTTAGGCTGGGAATGTCATAGACTGAGGATTTCTGTGACATTTTCTTTCAGCTGCCTTCTCTGACTCCAGTGACACCGTGGGCCAGGTAGTCAAATTACCAGCCCTGTAAATTAAAAACTCTCACCTCTGTGGTGTGACCTCTCTCTCAATAGGAGAGTCGTTTTCTTCACACAATGTACACCTGTCCTTCATGCCTATTTGTACTGAATGGCCCTGGGATAGCATCAGCAATTACAAAGAAACCCAGCTAAAACTTGCCTATCTTTTTATAGGACTGATTTATGAGTGTTTCATTGCGTGTCTTTCTCACTCCTACCCTTAAGTCCCACACAGTAAATGAAATAAGTAGGTTCAGATCAGACCTCTCCTCAGAACTGGAGAGTGTAAAGGCCGTTATAATGCTTATGTTATCTGTCAGAGGGAGCTTTTTCCTACCCCTAACCCAACCTGTGATTGCCATTGGTTTTGCAGTCTGTGATGTAACCTGGCCTTCAGATTGAGACTGAAGGATGCACCCTTGCACTGTTTCCAGTTGCTAACTACAAACTCTATTGCGGTAGCATTTTCTGGGATCTATATATGTCAGTTCCATGGATGAAAGCTGCTTTCATCATTAAAGGGATTAAAAATAGAAACCTTTTTGGTTCAGCAGAGAAACCAAGTGGTTGTCCATTGTAGGCAATCTTTTAAATTCTGATGTCAGTTTTGTGAAGGACATTAGTAGGTTGGTAGGTAGGCTGAAAGTATTTGTATATATACACACTTATATAAACATATAAAATATATATAAACAACTTCAAAATACTTCTTGAATTATTTTAGATATTATGCATTACATTTCTTAGTGCTATGCGTAGACGAACACCAACTTTACAAAGTACTACCCACAATGTATCCATATAACAAACCACAGAAGTATCACCTGCATCTAAAATCTGCATCCTGCATCTTTTAATTTATCACGTTAGTAATCAATAGTTATTATGTAAGGTTAATTTCCTTAAAATACACATACAATGGTGTTTCTGAATTGGTACCCACAGGCTTAAAGTATGTTATGTCAAAATACACACAGATAATCTTGCCCTCATTTGCACAAGTGTGGTGCTTTTTCTCTTCTGCTGGGATGTTCTGAACTGTTATAGATGAACATTTCTCACAGTCTCCTCTTTTGGTACACGTCTCTGAAGACTGGATTGGATGGATCTATCCAATGCTTTTCCAAACATCCATCTGACAAAAATAATGGATGGATCTATCCAATGCTTTTCCAACACCATCTGACAAAAATAAAAACTTGAATTTTGCAAAGCCATGCACTGGCGTTCATCTGTAAAAACATCTGCAGGCACTCACAAACTCTCAGAGAGGTGAATCTACATTACCTCATTCAGTAAAACACACAAACATATGCATGTACTTTGCTTTATGGTTCAAAGAAAAAAAACAGCAATGAGGAGGATGTCACAACGCTGTCCATTTTGCATTTGTCTGAGTAAACTAAGGCCCTAAGGCCTGGAATTAGAACACTTACCATAGTTACTCATGACAATGCTGATAAATTAATCAAACAATGCATTCCTGCACCCTGTGTTTTGTTCAAAGAATTAAAAGCCTGTTGGAAGTGTTAACCAAAAATGAGCGCAGAGGAGAGATTATCTGCTTGAAAGGAAGACAGAATTTTGTTTCCTGAGTCTTACAAAAGGATTTCCCCACCATACATGTCCATAGTAAATGTGCACCCACCTATTACTTTATTCCTAATAACAATATTATAGGATTAATAGCTTTTTCATTGACCCGTTATGTGTATTTGAACCATTCTTTTTTGCAATGTGACTGTTTATATGAAACATGCTTAGTTCAGTGATATGCATCTTTCCCATGCTTCAGTCCGTGACATGCTACTCATTTATTATTATTATTATTATTATTATTATTATTATTATTATTATATTATTTACGTATAGTTTTTGATACCAAACATTTTAAATGTGTTATGATACTGTACTTTCAAAATCTGTATCTAAAAACATTCCAGTACACGCTGTTCAGTTTGTTATAACATAATTCTATTTTTCATGGCATCTTCGAACAAAATACTTTAGCTGTAAACGTTTTGCCACTCATGAATACAGAGATGCACATTATAAAGTATAAAATGTACACATATGCGTTTTCTCTCATTTTTTCCTATTGAGAAAACGACCCAGTCATGATCCGAAATGACAAAGTAAAAGGATAACAGTATGAATGAACAGACAAATACAGTAGATGACTTGGGAGGACAAGGATGCTTCGCTCTCACCGATTCGTCACGCTGGATAGGATACTTCACCAGGCTTAAAACCTGGTTCATATTACGCAACCCTTTATCGCTCCATAGGATTCGGCTCTGAATTAGAAAACAACTGACCTATTTCCCCCGTTTGATACGAGAAAAAAAATACCATACTGTCCGAGGAGACTCTATTGACATATAAATGTTAATACCTTATTTTTATATTTAAAACAGCTTCATTAATAATGCAAGACAAAATGGAAACGTTTGCTACTGGTGAAAGGAAATTACTTACAAAATTAAACATATCCGTGTACTCAATTTATGGCGGAATTTTTAAAAAATAAATTCAACTATATCCTTACCGGCCTCCTGTTATCATAATTCAAAGCGGGAGGTGTCGGCGCAGATGTCAAAGCCCCGTGAAGAACTCGGGCTGCATCGTCCAGCGTATAATAACATCCCGAAATAACGAAGTGCTGCAACCACGACAGAGGAATTAAATAAGCGGCACGCTACCTTTGTTCCTGAAAAGAAGGGCGGTTAGGTAGTGTTTCGTCTCGATTGATAACAGCAGCAGAAGCGCTCCTCCGGTTCCGCGGCTGATTAGGAAGGGAAGGTGGGGTAGACGAACACTGATCCTGCCACTCTTAAAGGGACAGAGCGGCGGCTTCTTCTGAAGAGCAGTATCGTCACTGGTACACCGTCCGACAGTCCAAAGCATTTGAATACCCTCTCCGTGCACCAGAAACCTTGCATATAAATTAAACGAGTTTTTCTTCTTAGAATTAGTTTATGACGTAATTCTAAGTTTAAAAAGGTGACCAAAATTCAATTCAAACAGGCCCGATTGGTCATAGAAGAGGAGAGTCAGAGAAAACTGTCGATTAGTCAAATGTTTGATTCAGTTCTTCTGAAACTGAGTCGGAATTATTAAAGATTATGTCGTACTCAAAAGCAATAGAGAAGAAATCATCACAGTAGTAGTAGCAGTTGTAGGGAAGTAATCGTATCCCAGCTGCCCGACACGGAAGTAAAGGTTCGAAAAGAATACAACAATTAAAACGTCTGGCAATTCACAAATAAATTGGGTTTTTGATCCAGCATGTCATTAATTATAACATTCGTTGTGGTGCATCGTTGGAACTTAAATTTGAAAGAAAAATTAAAAAACGGTTTCCTTTGAGCTTGTTGCCCCGTGTTTCCTCGTCGCCTCCTCAGAGGCATCCCTGAACACCTCTAACAATGTGAACCTGTGGTATTTCCACCAGCGAAGCCTATCTTTAAAAAAAATGCAAAGGGTATACAAATGACATTTCATACCCGACTGTAATAAACCAACGCCCTGATGATGTATCTTATACCTCTATACGTAGTGCATGCAAAGTTATTTGACCCATTTCTTTAAACACGTATTATTCAGATCAAGAAACGACGTAGAAAGCTTACGAAATAAAACTGATAGATGTGGCTTGAACTTACTTACTTAAGGCTTTTACAGCTTACTTTAGTTAAAAGACCTGGCGATCTGCCAGAGGCATGTCTAGCAATGAGACAAATGTATGGAATTGTAAGTGTGAGAGTTACATGAAATGTTTAACCACATACAACAGGCAAACAAACAAAAAACGTCCCAAAATCCAGAGTAAACATGTTTAAGTATAGACACAATTACCCATTGTGCCACAATGAAAGTAGAGAAGTACAACTGCAGCGGTTTTCTGCACCAATCAATGCTAAACACATTTATTTGCAGATGCCATACATTTAAGGCATCTAAACATTTATAATTCAGTTAAGCATAATGTAACAGAACTAACAAAAGCTTTCACCTCTTATGTTTTATAACCTTTTTCAGCCCACTAATAAGGCTTGTACCAAATATGTTTCACACAACCCAACTTTACAACTTCAGTCTTCATTTTTTAAATGATATAGTAAATCAACTAATAATACACAAAAATCATTTGTCCAGGACCCAGTAAGGGTTAAAATCTACATGACATCACCGTATGGGAAAACTTTATACAGAATTAGAAAACAATACTGATTCCCATTTTCCTTGCAGCTTTGAGGCACACACAGCCAAATATCTGGCTATGTAGAAAATGAATAAACGTGTTCATCACCTGACCCTACGGTTTAAATTAAAGGTTGTTTTCTGGCGCCCACACTACAAAACTCCCAAGGCTGCATTTTAAAACAGGTTATGCATGCCAGGTGGATGGAGACACATGGGCCTATCAAAAATCCAGTTCTTAGCCATCCATCCAAGTGCCTTCACTCAGGACGGGTTTCCAGACTGAGCCTCTTTCTGCTGCAGTTTGAGGATCAGCTCCAGCAGGTTCATCTGCATCGTCAGCTCCTGCAAACACGGGGAGTAACACAACACCTCAGCCCACGGAGACCTAAAATGGACCATTTCTGCCACCTACTGGACACTTAAGACTCCAACATGTAATTGTATTTTTTACACATGAAAAAACAGGCTTGGCAATAGCTACATCATCCATGCATTAGGGACTAATCTTGCAAGAAAAGAGCACTCATTTGGATTCAGTGTTATCAGCAATGAAATGTTTGGGGACTTATGCTTGGAACTGACTGGATCCCCACAGACATTCAGTTATCTGAAGACATGAATTTGGCACTCAAGACTCAAGGCTAACAATATCTTTGCTGGATATATACATATATACATTACATATAATTTTTTTTATTGTACTCAGTGTTAGTAGAGTATTGCTTTAAGACTATTACAAACTCACTGTTCTACTGTTTTTTTTTTTTTTTGACTGAATTAAATTTGCGAGGCTTTCCAGTTTGGTAAAGGTAAAAGAGTTCTGCATCACTGGGCAGACAATGACCATGTAAGACTCAAAGAAAATGTTATTATTAAAATTTAATAAATTAGTTCAAATTTAATATTAATTTAAAATATTTTTCTTGACTCTTTCATTTTCATAATCCCCCAAGCAGTGCCTTTTCTTATGTTTTACCTTTACTGTTTTTCTTGTTTCATGCACCTTGGTGAAACTGTGAGGAAACACTAGTACCTTTCTACAAGGTGGATGAGTTTGACAGACTTTCTAACATGCTGTACATTACATTACTGGCATTTGGCTTATCCAGAGCAACTTACATCTGTTACAGTTTCTTACAATGTTATCCATTTATACAAATGAATATTTACTGAGGAAATTGCGGGTTAAGTACCTTGCCTAAGGGTACAGCAGCAGTGCCCCAGCAGGGAATTAAACCAGCAACCTTTCTGTTACAAGTCCTGCTCCTTCTACATTACCTACATTGTCCTGCTACATTGCTGCCCACACTGTACTGTGAGAGGGGGTTGATAACTACACAAGATAAGGGATCATTGCAGTGACTTCATTAGTCATTTAAGTGTATGAGGTAATTTGATTTCTTTTTACTGGTGTGAGGCTGAATGACCAACCACTGGATCCAGTGGGACTGTGTAAGTCAGAATTGGAGCGGAGTAAAGCACCTGGGGATTGGTGGTTACGTAGAAGCCTGGGACGCCTGCTTTCTCCAGGGTGGTCTGCTGGTCCACAACCTTCTGGTCCATCTCCACCACGATCTTCTCATCCATCATTCTCTGCTCCTCCCTCACTCGCTGCTCCAGGGCCTGAGCAGAGAGAGAGAGAGAGCGACGGCAGTGTCAGAGTGGGCAAAAAACTGCCTTTCACAGTCAAAAGGGGGGTGTGTCATCACCTTGATTCTACTGTAGCGTGGCCTAATGGACATGTGTAATGAGAAGGTGTTGACATATTACATTATATTGTGTGGCAGCAGTGCGGTGTAGTGGCAAGGAGCTGGGCTTGTGACCAAAAGGTTGCTGGTTCAATACCCTGCTGGGGCACTGCTATTGCTCCCTTGGGCAAGGTACTTAACCCACAATTGCCTCAGCTGTATAAATGGACAACATGTAAATTATTAACCTATGTAAGTCACTCTGGACAAGAGCATCTGCTAAATGACAATGACATAATGTTACATTACTGGCATTTAGCAGACGCTCTTGTACAGAGCAACTTACATGGGTTCCAATTCGAAATGTTAAGTACATTACATTATTGGCATTTAGCAGATGCTCTTATCCAGAGCGATGTACATAGGTTACAATTTTAAATGCTATCCATGTATACAGCTGGATATTTACTGAGGCAATTCTGGGTTAAGTACCTGGCCCAGGGGTACACCAGCAATGGGGAATCAACCCCAGTTTCAGTTATAACCCTGCTCCTTACCACTGCCATTCTACTTGAAAATTGTAGTGCCTGCATTGTGTGGGAAGTGCGGTCACATGGGCCTTCCTATAAGTATTTTTACATTCACTGTTACACATAGATTTTTTGAGTGCATCATTATGTGTATATACTTGTTGTTAACTAGCTATTTGCTTCCAATATCTACATACCATATGTACGCTATTGAAGATGACAAACACCATCCCCGTTTGAAATGATCAAATAGTGTAAACAGCTTGATCTATCAAAAAAAAGAATTTTTCACATCATAGCCAGCTTCTCCATAGCAGAGGCTGGAAAACAGTGGCTGTTGTGGCCAAACCTGGAAATTCTCACTTAACGCGCATCAACTTTCGTGCTTTCGTACCTCTGTCTCCGCCTGCTGGTTCGTTCTCAGAACTGCCAAGTTGTGCGTTTTGCAAGTCAGCAGTGCTTCTTTGTGCTTCCGAACTAACTCCTGCTTCAGAGCTGAAAAAGAAATTAAAGAGCCAGATAGGCTGTACTTCATTTCAAATATGGCAGAATAGGTTCCTTCTGACTTGATCACGTTCCCTACATGACTAAAGGCGCACAGGGACATCGCACTGACCTCTGTGCTCACTGTGAAGCTTCTGTCTCTGATTGTAAAGGTTTTTCTCAGTCAAGTGCTGGATGTCAAGCAGGCCCTGGACGATCTCATACACCGTTCCATCTATCAAGGCTAAAGCCAGGTCACTTAGCGTGGTGTAGGACAAACGCTGCTGGAAGGAGCTGTTTAGGAAAGGCAAAGAGAGACAAAAAGACAAGTTGAGTCCCAGTTCACCTCATTACACTGTACTTTCCCTCTGCATTATCTGATATCTAGATGGAAGCGCATCTGATGTTACAGTAACGCGATTAAACGTTACTTAATTACGTAAATTAATTACGCTCTTGTGGGCAACACAGAAGATTCACCCAATCTTGTCCATCCACTGTTACCACTGGGGAAATTAATGTTTTAAAATTTCTACTGACGACGACGACGACAGTGTTTGTGATGTATTACCAATTAATTCATACTATGAATCTGTCTTTGTCCACAATGGAGACTTGTCTGTGAAAATAATCACGGCGTAGTTAGTTTATCCTTACCTGGGCAAGTCTTTGACAAGCGCCTGCAGCTCAGATAGGAGGTAGTAATGCCTTTCTTGCTGTTTTGTAGAGTCGGTCTGTTCGTCGTAGGCGCCCGGATAGCCCTCCATTTGGTCGCATCTGTTTTAAATTTAGAGATGACAAACTGAGATTAGCTTGTTTAACACGGGTCTGCCGATAACAGGCGCAAATGACACATCTGGGCTAGTTTGACAGAGACAATGTTTCGGTCTTGGCATACCGTAAAAACATGCAAAACAAGACCTGAATATTCCTATTATATTCACAACAATGATGCACAATAATACGTCCTGCCATTTATGCCAAAGTATCTCAATATCTTAAACGGTCCCAAGATTAGTCCATTTGCATGGAGCTAGTCCAGCTAGCTATACCTACATGCGATGCGCTAACTATTACGTGAACTATGCAGTACAGCTTAATTATGCCACGTAATTTCAGAATAACTTGGCAACGTAGTGTTCAGTATCACAATAAATCATTGATCCTAATACTTTTCTTCTTTGCGAACTCACTTGGTAGGCTGCAAAATTAGCAGCTATCTAACTCAATGAACAGTACTCTGCAGCACAATGTTGACGCTTGCGGTAGGACCCTCAAACACGTATTAGCCGTCTTTGCCAATGCCTGGCTGGATCCTCATGGTTATGTCTTCGTTCTCTTTTTCGTTAGCTATTTGTTTCAATGAATAACATTTCACTACTGAGACATATGATATTATATAGACATTGTATATATAGATGCCTACTTTGCTTACTGATTAAAATAAAATACGATTAACGATCCCGTTGAAGTGAGATTGAAGTGTTGCATTGCCTTTTCCATACCTCAGGTGGCGCAAAAACACCACGGATTCGCGATCCGTTATTAGCTACATGTTAATCATGCTCTCCCCGGTTCTCATACAGGGGATCTCCAGCTCCAGTTTGTTAGCCACTTGTCATTTCGGCAAAGGCTGCGGCACAGCGATCACGAAACTATTTTCCCATCTACATTTTGTTATCTGTACGGTCAGGAGAAGACCACTCAGGCATTTTCCACTTGACCGCTCATTTTAGGAAGAAAACGGAATGGGGACTAAATTCATCCAATTAACTGTAGATGCTACTGTATAGGCTAGGTACACCTTGGAGTTACAAAGGTATCTACGTTAGCTACATCCATTACAAACAGGTAGATCTTGCTAGCCAATTGTAATTAGCTAGCAACCAAACCTTCTGTGATGCACTCTACCTGAGTTCCTCATTCCATCTAGGATCTTACTTTTTTCTGCGTTGATGTCGGATGACAAAAGGAAATGCCAGTCCTTTATTTTCTTAGTAAATGTGAATTTTTGTTAAAAGATCATTTTCGAGCGTGACCAACTAAGCTAAGCTGGCTGCCGAGAGCGCACGACGACATGGGTGCCACACGCCGTTGCGCATCAGTTGTAAGAGAAACTGAGAGAACCCAGATGTTGAGAACAGCGGTGTGAGGAGCGCGACACGAAGAACAACTTGCAAAATCTGGAACTCCTCGTCTTAATTTAACGATGGCCAAAAACACTTCTTTGTATTTCCGAATCGTCGAAGGAAGAAATTTACCAGCAAAGGACGTGTAAGTTCTGCCTAAATGCAATTACCTGTTGGCTTAGGTGTTCATTTGATTTGTACGGTTTGTTTGTTCACTTGTTTATTCGGCTACTTCATAGTGAAACCTTCTGGCTAAATGGCGTAAACGACTTTTGCAATAAACACATGAAAGCACGCACCGTGAGTAGTACATGAATAAATAACTATACGGCAATTCGATTTTACAAAAAATTGAAAAACCATTGAATGAATTTTAATAGAACCTCAGGTGAGCGTTTGACTTGAGCACTCGTAAATAGGGACGAAAACAGTTAAATGGATGTATTTTGGAGACGCAGGGCGCACATCGAAGAGCAATGTGGTCATGTTCAGCCTCTCCTTACTCTTGATGAAAAAGATAGTTTGCTGCTATTATTCCATAAGGATTATGACATACTACATTTAACGTATCGTAACACCAGATACTGCCAATAATTAGCTGCTTTGCGCTGAAGAATGTGCAAAATGAACGCACCGAATCGCTAGTTTTCCCAAACACTCTTGTCTGATATTTGAGATTGGACCTGCTTAGAAGCCCAGTTAGAATTCTTTGAAATACAGTTACGTTAAAAAAACAGTTGCTAATGCACATGTTAATAAAGGAGACGCACTCACATTCTGTTCTCATTCCTTTCTCATTGTATCCGCCATCCGCTCGGCTATACAGATGTGCGTATGTATTCGTTACGACTAATGAATTCGTTAGGCCCTTAAGAAGACTTGTGATCACCAACTACAGTGGCATATTATTGTGCTATAAACTGGGAATAGCCCCGTGGTAGCAGGAGAACGACATGGTGAAAAACAAACACATGTATTTGACTGTAATATTTATGCCTGAGTTATCCCAGGGAAAGGAACACTCCGTTGTTTTTAATGCCTTTCTCATATTTCTTCCTCTCCATTAGTTCTGGGACCAGCGACCCTTACTGCATTGTAAAAGTTGACAATGAGGTCGTGGCCAGGTAAGTGTCAAAGGCTAGGTATTTATTCATGTCCATTTCCTGCACTGCACCGGGTTCAAAATAGCTGAGTGCTTAATAATCGATTTCTCAAAAGTCAATACGCGCCATATTGACAAATTTCACTTACGTTATTCTTTGAAAACTCTCTCTGTTTCCTTTTCTCCCTTCTCTCTCCCTGTCTATACATATATTAAATATGTAGATATTATATTTATAAATGCATCAACAAATGATATACAGTACATGCATTGTAATATACATAGCTGTAACAATACAGTGTAGTGTTGTAAAGGTGGGTTTACAGGCATAGCATCAAAATGTAAACATCAGAATTCTAAAGTTGTGACCAAACAAAAAACATAGCAAGGACTGTGAGTAAGAGGGGCTAGGTGGTTACATTTACATTACATTTACATTTAGGTCATTTGGCAGACGCTTTTATCCAAAGCGACTTACAAGTGAGGAACAGCAAGCAAGCTACAGTAGTGTGGTTAAAGGTACAGACCCCCTACAAACATTCAGAAGAGCAGGTAAGAGAGAGACAAAGGTCCCTTTCAGCAGGAAATAAGACAGGCTCTTGTTTTGGGGGAAGGCCTGCTGGCTGCAGACCACTGTGGCAGCCTAATCTAGGCACCCATTCAGGCCCCAGCACAGGTGTGAGAGAGGCTTCACCCCTACACAGGTACACCACAGTGTTCCCAGTCCACTTTTCAGCAAGTGGGTGGAGTCTTCATTATTAGATGCACTGGTAAAGGCAATGTGGCCGAAACACGCCGACATCGGTCCGTGTTCAGTATGCAGTAAGAAGATATCGATGCAGAACTGTAGTAAGCTTTCATGACTATGGCACGCAGGGAGAGCAGGTTTTCTTTTTCCAGAAAACAAGCTGAGCGTATCAGAATGAAATATGTTGTGGTTTATGCCTCCAGACTAATCATCATAGGAACAGAGTGGATTAAGCGGTACCCCGATGAACTGAGAGTGTTACTGTTTTTTTTTTTTAGCACGTAATTGCTGCTCATGTATCAAATTTAACAGTCATCATATTGTGCTGAACAGCGGGCGATGGTAATTGCTCCCGGTGTTGGTAAATTAGACTCGGCGGCGTTCCGGCCCCGGGTGACAGCGGAGGGGAGCTGTGCCTCGGCTCTCTGGTGACAGTGCGAGCGCACGGGCAGGTGCACGTGACGAGCTCACCTGTGAGTGCGGCGGTGGCCCGTAGCGGGGCAGAGACGGGCTCACGGCGCTGGGAGGGGCCTCTGAGGCCGGGCTCCCACCCCCCCGCCCGCAGCCAGGTACATGTGACGGGGGGGGGGGCTGGAATGTGTGTGATCTGGGGCTCTGCTGCTCCCGGCATGGGGCCTGCCGAGCGCTGCGAACCTGATCCGGCGCTCGCCTTTTAAGACACCCGCAGGTAACCATGGAGAAGGGCATAAATTATTGCAGGCAGCTCCAGGAGGAGAAATGGTGGGGGGCGTTGGAGGGCTAGGGGGCTTGGAGGGAGGTGTGTAGTTACGGTTGTAATGCCTGTGCGCCGCTTCAGATGCCTGGGGTGCAAAAAAACAAAAGGTTCTCTTAAGTCTTATGTTTGAACACAGACACCCCCCCCCCACATTTACATTACATCATGGTTTTTCAGCTTTTGTCATTTATTATTTATCCCGGTTGCGATGGGTCAGAAGTTGTTTGTGGGCGGGGTGTGAGAGTGGCTGACCCTCCTGGTTTGGAATGAGAGCGCTTCCTGTGGATCGCGGTGTGAAACGGCTGGAGTGATCGCGGAACGAGCGGAACTGGTGCTCACGATTTCCAGGCACAGTGGCACTGCTCCACTTTCTATTAGGGGATCGAGATTTAATCAAGGTGATTATATAGCCTTCCTCTTCAGAATATAAATAGAAAGCGTTGGCACAGCACCCCCCGTCTGGTCCTCATTATCTTCTCTCATTGCTGTGTGTATCTTTAAATTTAAGGAAATAGGTCTGAAGCAAACTGATTTTATTGTTCATGGGTATTTGATGAAGCGCAGGCAAAAGACATTGTTCCACAGGTTCAGAGGGCATTAACTGTGTATTCCAGCTCACAAATATAGAGAGGGTTACACTAAGTTGGATTGAACTGAGTTACATGATGACAATGGTATCGAAAGTGATGATAAAGCCTCATGCATCTGGCTTTAGGTTGCTCTTTGTGGTGCTGTGAATATCTTGATTAAATTGCGTGCAGGGCATTAGGGATATTCAAAGCCCAATGTCACATTGTCCCCGGCCACTCGTAAAGATGTTCCAGCCACTGCCCCTTTGTTAAGCCTGTAAATCAATTCCTCTTGATATTGGATTCCAATAAGGACAAAGAGCAAGCCTCAAGCTCCTCAGAGACCTCCCTTACGATGTCATTGAAATCACCTAGATCAATAGGTGCCATTATATTGGAAAATCTGGAGCAGCCGATCATTTTTCAGGTCTGCGGCCGTCTGTTCTGCAACATCTTTATTTAATGGCACAGCAGTGAAGTCTTTTTATGATGGTGCTGATCCTACCCCATTGAACTTTCTCTTTAATGATTTTATTTTAGCAAATATTGGTGTGTTTTGGTCTTGTAATATGCAAAACAAGGGAAAATATAGTCTCCAGATCATGCCATTTCACACTGTACTTGGCTCTTACTCAGTACACGTTGTCTGTGTTGGAAATTATCCAAAGTTCTCTGTGCATGAGATATGAGTGTCTGTTAGATCTTTTTGGCAGCCTGTTCAGTGAGCCTCTTTTCTACAGGACGGCCACAGTGTGGAAGAACCTCAACCCTTTTTGGGGTGAAGAGTACACCCTGCACCTGCCCATGGGGTTCCACACGCTGTCCTTTTACGTCATGGACGAGGACACGATTGGGTAAGGGTCCCACCCGGGTCATTCACACAGTCGAGATGGGAACCACAAGTCTTTCTTTTTTCTAAAGCAGCCTCACAGATTACATTACATCGTCATTTAGCAGATGCTCTCATCCAGAGTGACTAATGTTTGTTACAATTTTTACATGTTATCCATTTATCCATCTGGAGACACCGCTCTTCTGCGCTCACCTGAACACCTGAAACACTACCACCTAAAGCAATTTCTTATATCTTGAACTTTGTTTTCCTTGTGAAAAATTCATATGGTTTCATGCACTCGTATCTCTACCAGCCAGCTTGTACCTAATCTGGCCAACTGTTGAAACTTGGTCATGCAGCGCTTCTAATACTGTTGACTCTTTTTATGGCTTTTTGCTTGTGTTGTACTCTGCCTCACTCGTAAGTCACTTTGGATAAAAGAGTCTGCCAAATGAATAAATGTAAATGTAAATTTATCCAGTTGGATATTTACTGAGGCAATTGCGGGTTAAGTATCTTGCCCAAGGCTTAGCAGTAGTGCCCCAACGGGGAATCGATCTGGCAACCTTTTGGTTATAATCCCTGAGCCTTACTGCTATGCTACACTGCCACCCCCAGATAGTTTCAAAAGTACAGCTCATGCGTACTTTATAAATCCTAATCTCTGAATACTACAGACCTAACCTGCAGTGTGTCATTACTCCGATTGCCTCATACACTGTGATAAACAGACATTGTGACTCCCAGCGACTGCACTACATTTGGTATCATGCATCTTTTTAATCTGACCGTATAGGGACAGGTGTTCGTTGTGTTTTTCAGAGGAACATCGTTTCTATGCAGAAACAGGAAAGACCATCAGCGTGTTCTATCAGTGCGTCATGCACCAGCAGGTCACGATGTGTCATGATCACGAATCCCTCCGCCCCTTCACGAGTTACCTGCACATTGCGTGTTGTGCGCTTGAACTCAGAGTCCTAGTGACACGTGCGTTTGTGCGAGGGGGCCTCAGGTTTCCCTTCCACTGAATTAATCATGCCTTTCCGCTTTATGTTGTTTTTCTGTGATGCGGACAGAGTCGCTGCCGCCGCTACCTGAGCACGGTTTGTGCTGCGAGGTTGTGAGGGCTGCTGTCAGACGTCAGCAGTGCTTCCCGGTCTAATCAAAAGTCATGCCGTCCTGACTCAGGCAACACTGCTGCTGGAGCGAAGGCCCATAAGCCAATTTAATATCTCTCCCAATTTGATATTGTGCTAGTATTTGTGTCAGTGCTGCATGGGAAGGACTCCTTTTTTTAATGTGTAGGCCTAATTCACTGTGATGGCTTTGCTTGATGGATATGTCAGTGGGGGACAGGCCTAATTCTAAATGAAATAGCTGTATCTTACGCAGCCGCTATGCTGATTTAGCCTCTCAATTACAAAGCGCCAAAGGGATCCTCTTTGAGAAGGTATCAGCAAGCTACCGTATAGATATCCTTTGACATGCATATTCGGCTAATTGGAACTTGAGGCTGATTTCAAGGATTTGTGAACAACAAAGGAACCCCGGGGAGAGTGTTTGGTTGGACGCATCAGTCACGCACCGAGCCAGTGTACCCTCACAGGTCTGTTTCATGAATGGTGCAGCATGTCTAACCAAATGCCACAGTGTTTTTCCTGTGTTCTATTTTCTGGGAGAATTACCATTACGTTTTACATTTATTACATTTATTCATCTGGCAAACGCTTTTATCCAAAGCGACTTACAAGTGAGGTGGAGTACAACACAAGCAGAAAAAGCCATAAGGAGTCAACAATATTAGAAGCATTGCATGACCAGCTCTTGGTTGTTGGCCAGACAAGGTACAAGCTATCTGGTAGAGCTAACGAGTATGTTACCCCATTAGATTACATTTAAAAAAAATTTTATTTTATAGTTTAGTAGGAAACAGTTTTGACACATGAGAAGCTCCTTTAGGGGGTAGTGTTTCAGGTGCTCAGGTGAGAGCAGAAGAGCTGTGGTTGCCTTTTAAAAGGGGGTTTGAAGCAGCGCAGTTGACATGTGTTTGTCTGTTTTAGTGAAGCTTTTGCAGCAGGTGGTCATGGTGGTGGTGGTGGTGGTAGCATAGCCTGGGCTCAGGGTCGCTGTGCCCTCAGTAGGTTGTGCTTAACAGCAGCGTGTCACTCAGTCAGTGGGGACGCCTGTCATGTTCTCCATACAAAACAAATGTCAACGCGCAGGTGCTGCTGCAAACTGGAAAATGAAATGGCCCTGTCCTCTGACTCCTTGCCCTTTCTCTCTCCCCTTAAAGGGCACACACTGGTGTTCTCTGAGTGCTCATCATAACTTTCCCTCACTGTCCTTGTTTAACACGTGCATCTGTGCTTATAATGTAGGCCTTACCCCGAAATCCTGTGCAAATCGTAATGTGAGCAAAGTTTCGTGGGCACACAAATCAGATGCCAGTATGCAATTTGTTTTCTCGTGTTTGCAGTGTTTTCTCAGTGGTTAGATCTTTTGAGATAACTGTCCCTCTTTCTCTGTCCTTCTCTCTCTCTGTTTCCCATAGCCACGATGACGTCATTGGGAAGATCTCTCTGAGCAAAGACGCCATAGCGGCCCAGTCCAAAGGTATTGCAGTGACGCCTTCACACCACTCACACCACATTGACTCATACAAACCCCCAGTGAGCACAACTGCCACAGTCACAGTGCCATTTACTGTAGGGATGCAGATCAGCTTCATGGTTACTTAAAGGGGGACTGAACTTCAAGACAGCTCTATTTCCATGTTATTCCTTACCTTACATTTCATTTGGCAAGCAAATGAACCTGTGGACCACATCATCTCAGGGGCAGAGAGCTCTCCCATTGGCTGATCAAATTTCTTCTCACTAAGATTATCCAATTGCAATGTATCGGGAAGTGGGAAGTTAGTGGATGCTCTGACTCCGGTCAACAACTCACTGTTTTTTTGTGATCTCAGTGTGTTTTTATTTCATAAAATGGCAGTAATCGGTTCATCATTACTGCTCTCTGCCCTCAGTCCCTAGCCTGCATAGTGAGGTTGTTTGAGCTTGTTCCATTGATTGAGTGAGAATTTCATCCTGAGGTTTGTATGAGACTTGATTATCATACAGTCATGAAAGAGCTTCACATTAGCTCCTTTTCTTGTTGAAAAGGTGTGGATAAATTGTTGAATTATAATTTTAAGAGCAATACTGGAAACAGACAGCTTTAAAGGGAAAATATTAAGGTACATGTACTTTATGCAACTTAATATGTCTGAGGGTAAGTGGGAGATGTGCTTTTCTATTTCTCAATGTGCTGTCACGAATGAAGAAGGGCTTTTTCCCAGATACATGGCATTTCTTTGGCATTGGGGTTACTGGTCTACTTGTACCAGGCAGGTGACACTTGACACCAGAACACAGGAGGGGCAAAGGGTTCACCCAGAGCAAGATTCCCATGACCCAGAGCATCATGGGAGACTGTCAGAGTAGAGTGTAATGACGAAGGGCATTTTTTAAGAGACTAGCTATAGCTGGTGCTGTGAGCCTTTGCCTTGAAAGATTCACATGTAGCAAAGACTCCTTTTATATCTTGCTCATTGATTTATATTTCGTTTGTTTGTCAGCTTGCCCACTAGAGCCTAGGTATCTGCTGATCTTGTGATCACTGAAAAGCTCCATAAATATGTAATTTCTTATGATCTATATGGTGCACATTTAAACTTGACTTAAAATATAAATGCTCTATATCAGAAATACATGTATGCGCAATATAGACCACACAAACTATATCAAAATGGAATTCCTACATCAAAGAATGAAGAAAGCACATACATAACCTGTGTGGATGTATATTATGTGGATATATCGTAGATATATTCCCCATTGGAATGGTAATAGCATTGGGACCATGTTGGCAACTATTATCCTGATCTACCACTTCAATCGTTGTGCCTTGCCATGGCAACACAACCTACTGCTGTTTCATTCCGAGCAAACTTATTGGACAGACATGAAAGGATTTTCTCCAATCAAACAAAAAAGCTCACATGGGGCTGAAATTCACCAGTTGCTGTGCACCTAAATGCTAGGCAATTATTTGTTTCCATCTTGGAAAAAAAAAAACAAAGCGTAACAGAAAAATATGGTGAAATATGGAGTGAGAGTGATTAAGTGGAGCTAATGAGCTGCAACACCTTCAGTGAGGTGTCATGCTTTTTCTTTTCTTTTTTTGTCCTCGTGTCTGTAATCATTTCTATGAATCATAGCGCCCATAACACCCACAAAGTTAAAAAAAAAAAAAGCAACAGCTGAAAGCCTTTAATGTTCTTCTCCTGGATAGTATTTCATATAAAAACATCACTTTAAATTCCCCTCAACTGGGGACATCGCAGAAAGGAGAGAATGTAGATTTTCTGCATGGTGCCAGTAAACGGTTTATTTTTAGTGCTTTTTCCTGGTGCCTCGCTGCATATCGCGTCAGCACCGTTCCCAGGAGAACCCCCCTCCTGTCATTCTCCCTGCTCCATCACTTTTTTTTTTCCCACGCATCACCGCCACATGTCACCGCTGAGTTGCTGCTCTCTCCCGTGGGACCATGGGAATTCCGCTACCCCTGCTGTGAGCATCAGGAGGAGCCCCCATGAGCCCGCTGTTAAGCCAGTCAATTTAAACGTGATAGCAACCACGGACACAGATCACATGTGATGGGTGGGATGGTGTGCAATTGCAGTGCTAGGCCGCACAATTTACAGGCAATTGAAATGTGAATGACAGTTTAAGCAGTATCCAGTCATGATATGCAGCACCACACCGTTTCATTCCAGTGTACCTTTGTATCCAGTTTGAAAAATAGAGCTAGCTGTTTGCTGGTCAGAAAGAAAATCGGTTTATTTTGTAGCAGAGACTTGATTTATGTGTTTGTTATTTATTGTCCTCATTAATTCATTACTTAAGCACTAGAATGTATTTACCTGTTTATCTTGTAAAGGTAAAACTTAGCATATGTTTTGTTAGACCTGACTGGCAGAGGCAATAGCAAATAGAACAGCAAACAAAAATGGTTGAGGTGTTTAGACTGAAGTGAGTCATGTGACATGTGTCTGCACACTTATTGGATATTGTGGTGTATCAGTTACATGAAATGAGGTTGATGCCAGATCTGTGTGATGAGGTGAAACAGGTGCAAGTGTGATACAGCTAGATCGAGGCTGGTGTTAGTTGAGGCAGTCTTGAGTGTGCTAGGAGGCATGTAGTGCAGGTTGCTGGCTTCATGTAACATCTCTTCCTCTCATACACAATCCCTGTCTGTACTGGTCCCTCAGTGGTGGAATAACCTCCCCACTGAGGTTAGGACAGCGGAATCATTGGCCATCTTCCGATGCAGACTGAAGGCTCGCCTCCTCAGACTGCATCTCTGTTGCACGTCAATCCCGGCCCCCTAACACCTGCTACTTCTAGTACTTGCTGTTATTTTAATGTGTAGTATGGTGTGTTTTGGATTCTGTGATCTGGTGACTGATGTATGGTAGTGTACTTGGTTTCCTTTGTCTAGTCAGGTTGCACAAGTTAACCTAGAGTAGGGCTTGAATAGTGTTATGCTCACACTCACTGGTCTCGGAGTGTTGTTAGCCTGGTCTGACACTATTGTGCTGGGAGTCGCTCTGTATGAGAGTGTCTGCTAAATGAACGTAATGTAATGTAACATGGGATTGTTTTGCACGGGGTTGCAAAGCATGTGCATAGATACCCCACTGCATTTCTGCCTGCTGGTGTCTAAGTCATAGGAACGGTGGCATGAGAAATAGGAACAGTGCTGGAAGAAATTGTAGAGGCCCCAGATTATTGTGAATGTCTAACCGCTGTGGTGTGCATGCAGCAGAGATACAGTTACACTGCCCAAGACAGGCATCAGCAGTGCATTGTGGCTATCAGTCACTGTTGTCCAATCACTCCTGAGTGGAGTGGAGTGTCTTCCATAGTAGGAGCCAATGAAACTTCAGTGCGCTTTTGCACTGTGCGTCAGCACCTATGTATTTTTGAAGGAACAAGTGCTTTCACTTGAATATGCCATGTTGCATGTGTTACGGCCTGGTCTAGGGTCAGACCGTAACAGGGTTAAAAGGGGAGACCGAAGTCACAAACATCGGGAAAGTGTAACAAAATGTATTACATAAACATAAAAAGTGTAACATAAATAAAGGGTGACAGGGAACACACACTCAGGAGTCGATAAAGCCAAAATAACAAACAAAACACACTCTAACTAACAAGGGAGGGAAACTAACTCACCTAACGCAAAATAAATAACACAAAAAAAATACAGTAAAACTTCCCTTTCTCCCTTCCTAATGAAACCAGTGTGAAAAAGACAGATTGAAAAGAAAATGGCATCGACTTCCTACTTCCCACACCCAATCATAGTGTTATGGAAAACCAAAAGCAATACTCACAAACACACATGAACGAGGACCTAAACCTACACACGACGAAGTACAACTAGCAACTACAAATACAAAAGCGAATAAGACAGTGAACATCGGAGAGCGACAAGTGGTCTCTTCTCCTCCGTGGACTGAGCCTCTTTGAAGGGAGCGGGCTGACCAGGAAATGATGGAAGGCTCCAATCGCGGGCGAGGGGAGGAGACACCAAACGAAGGGCACACCTTGGGGAGGGGATGAGACAGTCCTGGGGAAAACATAAAACAACGCAACGCACACAGCCGGAACAAAAATAAAATACATTGGGATAACGAACACAAACGACCATGGTCGTAACACCCCACCCCTTAAGACAAAAACCACCGGTAATGCCACTCTAGGACACAGAGCGTGAGAGCACATCGGCCACCACGTTATCGGTACCTTTTTTGTGCCGAAATGTCAGGTTGTATCCCTGAACAATCAAGGACCAACGCATTAGGCGCTGATTCAAATTGCACATCCGATGGAGGAAAGTTAGGGGCTGGTGGTCAGTGAAAACGATGACTGGTTCGGAAGAGGATCCAATGTACACCTCAAAGTGCTGTAGAGCCAGCAACAGCGTGAGAGTTTCCTTCTCAATGATGCTATAATGGAGTTGGTGCTTGTTGAATTTTTTTGAGTGTGAGTGTGTGTGTGTGTGTGTATCTGTGTCTGTGTGTCTGTATGTGTGTGGGTGTCTGTGTGTGCCTGTGTGTGTCTATGTGTCTGTATGTGAAGGTGTATGTGTGTTTGTGTGTGTATGCAGGCATGCATGTGTGTGTGCGTGCATGTGTGCGAGTGCGTGTGTGTGTGTGTGTGTGTGTGTGTGTGTGGCTGTTGTGTGTTCTGTGAGGGGGTTCAGCCCCGGAGCTTTGTTTGCCATCTCGGCCAGGAGACAGTTCCCGTGTTTCTTTGATACAGCAGTTGACTCGGAGCTTCTGAGGTGGTGGAAGTGGCTTTGGGTAAGCAGGTGAAGTGTGCTCCAAAGCCCAGGGCTCAGAGGGCTGCCTGCATTGCTCACACAGCAGCCCTGCAGAGGGACTCTCACTTTTCCCAGTGAATGGGAGCTATTCCCACTTTAGCATGTGGATACTACGCTAAGTGATCATTTATCCTGAGCTCATCCGCAGGCGTGTTCGCCATTTGCTTGTTCTGTGTGAGTTTGTTACCTTATGCTCAAGTGTGCAATGTGTGTGATTGAACACTTCAGCAACTTTTCTGTCGCTTAAGGTTGCAACAAGCAGAGTGTCTGTGAATTGTAACTGGTGAGGGTGTAGCGTTTGTGAGTGTGTGTACTGCAGTATGTATGTGTTTGCATGTGTGTTCTGTCCTCTGGACATTCTGACTTCCCCCAGGGTCAGCATGCTTGTGCTAAAGAGCGGAGAAGATCTCTGACCTTACTAAAGGGATTGGGATGATCAACGCTGTATTGTCATTGTCACCGCTGTCCCCAGGACTGGATAACTGGCTGAACCTGACACGGGTGGACCCGGACGAGGAGGTGCAGGGGGAGATCCACCTGGCCCTGGAGCTGCTGAGAGACGCTCAGAGGACGAGTCTGCGCTGCCACGTGATCGAGGCGAGGTGAGAGGGGGGCGGAGCATGGGAAGGGGGCGGGGCTCGGCCTGAACAATGGGGCTGTTCTCAGGTTTCACTCGCAGGGTTCAGCTGACACTCTTACATGCAGCATGTGCGCTGTGTGAAGGAAGTGTACCCACAGGTACGGCCTTTGTAAAGCACACACAGCGTTCTCATGAACATGAGCATCACTTCCTAAGGCGTAAAAATACTGATAATATCTGTAGTTCTCACCCTTAAAAACATAGTAAAGTGATAATGATATAGGAGGGAGTGAAAGCCAGTGTCCCTATTGGTAACTGAGAATGAGATTTGGTTATTGGAAAAATGTCACATTAACATTCATTCTGAATCATGCCATTATAGTTTATTTACCATTTGAAACTGCAGACCAGTGGCATGAGAATAGGGAAGTACTGGCCATGTAGCTTTACCATTTGAAGTGAAAGTCAGAGAATAGACTAGTTTCTCTACAAATACTGCAGCCTTCATGTACCAGGCTGACAAGAGTGGTGGAATATTGAATGGTGAGTGTATAGCTTTTGAAGAGGGCATGCAGTACTCAGCTATAAAGTGTGCCGCTGAAAGTGGGGCTGGTGTTTATATGACTGCATTAGAGAATTAAAAGCTGAGAACTCCTTCAGTGGGTGGGCGGAGACAGAACACCAGCAGCAGAGGGTAAACCAATGGGGCCAGCTGATTTTGGATGCGACCAATCAGTGGGATTCTATACAAGACTTTACCAGTGACTGCTGTGGAGGGTGCTTTTCCTAAAACCGTGCCCACATTCAGCAGGGCAAGTCTGCAGGCTGGGAGCGTTACATTACATTACATTACATTACATTACAATCGTTTAGCAGAAGCTCTTATCCAGAGCAACTTCCAGCACAATAGAACATAAGTGCATCCATTCAAGTTGAATGAGCAACGGTGTCAGACCAGGCCAACAGCACTCCCAGACCAGTGAGTGTGAGCATAACAAATTTAAAAACAAATTTCTCAGTCTGCTTGAACAAAGGAGCTTAACAGCTCACGCGACGGTCCCCATCCAACAATGAACTTGGACCCCGCGCAGGGAGTGGGTGCCAGTGACACAGCCCGCATCAGGCAGCGTTGACTCACTGTGAGCTGGTTCAACAATCGCTCACCGTGGGAACGGGCATCCAGGAAGGCGCTCACATGCGCAACAACTGTTTTTAAACAAGCAGCAAGAACCAAGTGTCTGAAGCCCATGTGTTGTGGGGGTGAGGGGTTTGGCAAGTGCCAATCTGCCACCCATGTAGAAAGGGTGAGCAACTGAGGAACTGAGAAGCCGGGCTAGAGAGAGCGAGAGTGGGAGAGATGGTGGGAGAGATAGAGAGAGAGAGAGAGAGAAAGAGAGAGACACACAGAGATAGAGAGAGAGAGAGAAAGAGAGAAGGAGACAGAGAGAGGGAAAGAGAGAATGAGAGAGAGCAAGAGAGAGTGAGACTGAGAGAGAGGGAAAGAGAGAAAGAGAGAGAGAGCGAGAGAAAGAGAGAGTGACACTGAGAGAGGGAAAGAGAGAAAGAGAGAGAGCGAGCGAGAGGGAGAGAGGGGGAGGAAGAGATAGATGTTAGGGAGTGAGAAACTGAGAGAGAGCGAGAAAGAAAGAGAGAGAGGCCAGCTCGCAGAGGTGAGGTGCCTGATTTGCCGAAGACATGTTGGATCGTGGGAGAGCAGTGGGTGGCGCAAAGTGATCTGAGACGCGGCTGAAGCAGAAGGCGGGCCCAATGCGCGCGACGCGCGGTCTGTGGGCGAGGTGCTTCGGCGTGACATTATTTGCAGAGGCCCGGTGGTTCCTCTCTCCCGAGCACACGCGTACGCAGAGGCATAGGTGGCTGAGTTACCGACTGAGGCCCTCTCAGCTGACAAACGTGTCGTCGAAAAGTGTTCTGTCAGAAGAGCCCGTCGCCCCCTCCTCGGCCTGCTATGCCGTCTAATTACGAGGGTGGGACTCTGAGTCAGACCCTGAGCTTTTCCTCAGTAGAGCGAACAGCGAAGCAACTGTGGGCTTTCAACCCGTGCATCCACAGAGAACGGCTAAGTGAGCGTGGATTTCGCCCGCCTCCTCCACTGACAACAGCAAAATCACGCACCGAACGTCGCTGAACTTCCTTGTGTAACAAAAGCCAACCTACCACTGTGCTCCAGCAAGGTTGTCAAAGGTGTGATTTCCCCCAACCACAAAACATGAAGCATTACATGATGTCACATTATTGACATTTAGTAGACGCTCTTATCCAGAGCGACTTACATAGTACATCTAATAATGTGGCAAACCCCCCACAGTCTGTCTGCATAACGACACCAGTCTATAGTAGAAGCTATACGTGCCGCATAAAGTGGAGTGAGTACAAGATTGCACATGTATTGATTGTGGAGACCAGACATCTCAGTCAAGGAATACGTTTTTCATCAGCATGGATTCAGAGCTTTTTTTTCAGACCATAGGATAAAGAAGAGGTGGTCAAAATCATTTCAGTAACTACACCCACAGCTACATGATCCATGTGCAATGCTTTTTACATAAAGATTAGACTAAAGATTTAAAAATTTCAGCGTACTGCCTCCAGTAGTGAAACGATGTTACTCACCTTTATATAACGCCATAACATCACTGCAGGTTTACAAGTTAATTGCAGAGGGATTGCCAATCGAGCCTCCATTTATAGAGACTCTGTTAAATCCTAAAAGAATTACGTTTGTAAAAAGAAGTGGATTGCACTGTGGGTTAATAGCACCGTTTCACTGTTGAAGGCAGTGTGGCGAAATGTTTGACGTCTTTATTAAAAACGCTGAGTGCAGACCCTTTATGAATATCTCACCCCACGTACCTCCGCACTCACTGCTCTGAGTCACACATTACAAAGCCGCCTGTCGGTAGTGAAATGCCATGGTCTCTGTTTGCCTGACTGTGTGTGTGTGTGTGTGTGTACTGGTCTTTTTGGCACTGTCCCTCTGTGTTTTCGTAATGAGAGGGGTGAATTGTGCCTGCCTGTGCTCTGAGTTTTAACACGTGGAAAACTCCCTCTTTACCAAAATGCGTTTCCTCGTGAGAGTTTCACTCTAGAGTGAAATATAGCTTTTGTGGCCTAACCCTGGCCTCAGGGTTTGAAATATATGCTGGGTGAACAGACTGGCAGATGAGTTACCACTGGCAGCTAAACCAGGTCAGGCACTGAGTCTAATCTTAGACAAGAGCTCAAAGACCACAAACTGTGAACCATGGCCTTAACCCCCAGTACATGGAGGTAAAATGAGAAAGACTGATGACTGAAGGGTGTAGTTTTGTACCTGGTTCTCCCATCTTTCTAGTCAGCGCTCTCAGCTTCATTGTATGTTCGTCTTTAAATTAGTGTGAGTGAGTGAGCTGCAAAGTGGCACTGGGTATTGACCTACCCATGCTCTCTGCTGCCTCGGTCTTCCCGCCTTGGTGTTTGTAACGATGTCGGTCAGCAACACCTCCCCTGGTTTCCGGCCCAGGCGGCCTAGATCCTGCTAGTTTTCACACAGCCGTGAGACACCAACAACTTTTCTGTCACTTAAGGTCACAACCAGCAGAGTGTTGTGATTGTGTTGCTGAGGGTGTAAACAGGCATTAGTGAGCGTGTGTACTGCTGTATGTTTGTAGTGTATGTTTGGGCAGGAGTGTGACGTAGTGGTAAGGAACAGGGTTGTTGGTTCGATTCCCCACTGGGGCACTGCTTTTGTACCCTTGGACGAGGTACTTAACCCAGAATTGCATCAGTAAATATCCAGCTGTATAAATGGATAACATGTAAGAACTGTAACCTATGTAAGTCGCTCTGGATAAGAGCATCTGCTAAATGACAACAATGATGTAATGTAATGTAGTGTAATGTGATGTAATGTAATGTAGTGCATTTATTTTTCCCTCACAGAGACCTGGCCCCACGGGACATTTCAGGAACGTCAGACCCCTTCGCCAGGGTCCTCTTCAACAACCACACTGCAGAGACATCGGTGAGGGGGTTGGGGGGGGGGTTGTGGGTGTCAACGCTTATCGGTCACTTTCACCCAAATGAAACTCGGTAGGGAGGGGTCAGAGGCCAGAAGGTCACAGACAGGCTTCAAAGAAAAGGCTTCATTCAGCAGGCAGGTTCTTGCCTTTATGCGAGGCTCTCTGTCAAGGAGAAGGACACGCCAAAGAATTGTGATAATATTACAAGGCATTTGTTTACTTGGCATTTAAAAGCTGCGGGATCGTGCCAAGTTTGGCAGAAGGGTGGCAGGAGTTATGGCCCCAGCAATGACAGCCTGTTTGTCCAGGGCTAATGTTCTAGAGAGATTAAAACATTGGCAAAGGAGCTCCGTTTTCACTTTCCAATAAACTTTTATAGAATTTGTGGGAAAAAATAATGACAAAATTCTAATCGCTAATGGCAATATGATATATTCAGCAAGCTTGGGAAAGTGACATCATCTGTAAATGAGTGCATTTACTGAACAGTGGGACACTTTTTGTATATTGCTGTAATAAAGAAATACTGGGGACATTCTGGTTCCCGAATCATTTTTTCTGAATGATTTGTTGTATGATGTTGAAGTTTCCTGCTAAGACGAGTAGAGTCATGAGTCATTTCCATTGTGTTAATATAGACAAAGAAGCACAAAGATAGCAAGCACCAGTATTAAGGTTAACCCCTGTCCTAGGCCATTCTTCCTTGAATGAATGCCAATGAATACCTGATGATATTCAATCAAACATTTACACCAACACAGGACATGAAGGCTGAGCTGTGTTTAATTGGCAAAGGGCACCCCTGTGTTTCACAACCAGGGGTTTATGGGAGAAGTCCAGAGCTCAGTGAATGTATTGGAACAACCACATGTTCTTGAATCCATTTCCCATCATCCCTCAGAAAAAAACATTTTTAGGGGCACAGCCTGTTGTACGCAGGCCTGATATGGCGTACTGAAGAACACGTTTAACAGCCAGGTGTCAGGCGCGAGAATGCGATCACCTAAAAACACAGGCCAGGAGACGCATTCCTCACGATGCGTGTAGGACTCCCGTGGAGCACCTGCTCTCATTAGAGACGCAGCGATGCAGAGAAAGTGCAAAGTTTCTCTGGGTTTTGGCAGATCATCAAGAAGACCCGCTTCCCTCACTGGGGCGAGCTGCTGGAGCTGGAGCTGGAGCCGGGCGAGGCGACGGAGGGGGCCAGCCTCACCCTGGAAGTGTGGGACTGGGACATGGTGGGCAAGAATGACTTCCTGGGCAAGGTGCGGCCCCGCGCTCCTGTTTCGTTCTGAGCCTTTCTGTTGTGCCGGTGGGGATGAGTGAGGAGTTAAAGGCAGAAAGGCTCATGAAATCCTGCTGTGTTAAATCTGCTTCATATTTGGTTAATGGATGGCTGCACTGAAGCCCTCACCAGGGAGCGTCTGACAGGAGGTGTCATTGGAGTTTGTTCCTTTCTGTTGTCATGTCTCAAGTGCTCCACAATTTGGCAAACCCTGGGATAGATGGCTTATGTGTCTGTGTTTTGGCTCCATAGGTGGAGATCCCGCTTGCATGCCTGTTGAAGACCCCTCTGTTGGAGGGCTGGTTTCGGCTGTTACCCCTGGGAAACTCTGAGGATGATGCAGGGTGAGACTGTGTCTCTGCAAGTGTTTGTGTGTGTGTGCACGTGTGTGTGTGTGTGTGTGCGTGCACACGCACAAGTGTGTGAGTGTGCACACGTGTGTGTGTGTGTGTGTGTGTGTGTGCGTGTGTGTGTGTCTATGTGTGTGTTTGTGATATTTATTTGCTTGTGTGGAGGAGAAAGAGGGAAAGGTGAGAGAATGTCTTGTCCCTCAACTGGAAAAGGTTGGACGATGGTAGGTGACAGGACAGACATTTGAGGCTAGGTCTGAGGATGCCTCAGTGTCCCACGCTTTAATGTCAGTGGCCACATTTGACGTCAGTATTTTGCTGTCCCTTCTGGAGATGTTAATTTTTCTGTCAGCAGCATGTAGGCCATGATGAACCAGGGGTCAGTTTCTTACAGGGGGCAGAGGAAAACCGACTGTCACAAAGCACTGTCTCTCTGTCTGTCTCTCTATGCCTCTCTGTCTGTCTCTCTCTAATTCTCCTTTCCCCTGGGAGGATGTAGTGAAAAAAGGGACGCTCTGAGGCTTAGCAAACATCTGCTCACTAATGATAACACTTTGAAAGCACCAGACCGTCCCCAGGCGTAAGTGTGAACTCAAACCAGGGGTTCATTAGAGAGTGAGTCACCAAGAGGGGGAGTCCGGGTGTCTCCCGCGAAGGGCACGCATTTATTTATCCACATGACAGGAAGGAGGGCAGAGAGCGGCCGTGTCACACGTCTTCTCCCCCCGTCTGTTTGAATAACCCGCAGAGCGGCTTATTGTAGTGACCCTCAACCCCGAAGGAGGGCTGTGTGCCTCAGACGCCGTGCATCACCAAACGCCTCGACTGGCACTGTTTGCAGTACACGCCAAATATTTACTGTCAAATATTATCACTCTCTGGAAGGGATTTCCTACTTCGTGCCCGTTCTGCAGTTCTTCCTCTTCAGAATACAGAAGCCATTTTTTTAAATTATTATTTTATTGACTAGAACTAGGTGTGAGGAGAATTGTAACACATTTCTGTGCATATTTCCATTTGTAATGTGAAATCATTCGTGGCTGGAATGGAGATATTCACCTGCAGCCATTTTTTGGTGGGTTGTGTTAATCAGGCAGTATGATTGTTGGCGGGAATATCTGTATGATGTGTGATGGTTGCCAGGTGAGGAAGTATAAGGTCGGAATGCAGGTTTGATGCTAAATAAACCCCCTGGAGATGCGGCAAGAGTAACACAGGTCCGTAACCCGTCCGGATGAGGTTGAGGTTCGGTTTTAGCCGGGAATGGTGTTGGTAACCCTGCAGCAGCTGGAAGGACCAATGTTATGGATGTCTATAGGCAGGAAGGCTTTGAGCCCTCCTGGGCTGTTCCTGCCCCCGGACTGCTACCTCAGGAACTCTCTCTCTCTCTGTCTCTCTCTTTCTCTCTGTCACAGGGGTAAGCTCGGGGCCCTTCGGCTGAAGGTTCGGCTGGTGGAGGACCGCATCCTGCCTTCCATGTACTACCAGCCCCTCATCGACCTGCTGGTGGAGTCGGTCATTTCCCCCGCGGAGGTCAGGGTCCTCTTTGCCAGTCTGTGCTAACTGAAAGTGAACTCACCAGCAGACGTTCTCAACAGGCATAAATCTGAAAACCAGCAACAGCAGTGGCACTGTGCGTCAGGGGTGAAGTAAACACAGAGGAAGTGTGGCGTACTATGTACATAACCTGACAAAAACATTTCCTAGAAATATGCAAAAATATACTATTTATCAGAATGTATCAGAAACCATCTGTGCGTGCAGCCATGTGTAGCCAGGATGGAGTCCGCTTCCTCTTAGAGACGCTGTAAACACTCTGCCTGTTCCGGCCGTACCGTCTCCCAAATCACCGCCTCTGTCCCCGCACCAAATCAGAAAAAAAACCCCTCCAGACCCACGCAGGCCTGAGTGGCATTCCTACTGAGGATGCTCTGGTTTTGTGCGGTACAGGGAGTGTTGTGGGAGGTGACATATCAGACATCCAGCGAAGATCTCTCATTCTCAGTTTCGTTTATGTAATCTGAAGTCATGCACCAGGCCACCATCTGCAGTGTGAATGTCAGTAAGTAACACACACACACACACGCACACACACACACACACACACACACACACACGCACGCGCACACACACACACACACTCTCTCTCTTCTCTCTGGGCCTGACAGGTGGACGACACCACCCCTCTGACGATGCTGGAGGAGGTGACCACAGTGGAGAGCCGGCAGGACGTCGCCATGACGCTGGTGAAGATCTACCTGGGGCAGGGGCTGGTGGTGCCCTTCCTGGACTACCTCAACACCCGTGAGGTCAACCACACCTGTGAGAGCCAGCACTCTTAGGCCTAGCCACCCCCCCCACCCAACCAGCATTACATTACATTACATTCATTTAGCGGACGCTCTTATCCAGAGCGACTTGACGACAAAAGAAGTACTGGCCCTGGCGCCCTGAACCCCTGCGGCTCTCTGCAGGGCCTGTTTGGACGGCGGTACAGCTCGGTGCGGCTGTGCCGTGCCTGAGAGAAAGAGAGGATGATGGGAAAGGCTCCGCGCCGCGGACCGGCTCACCTGTGCCGGCCGTGTGCGTGCGCGCACGTGTCCCACGGAGAGACTAAGTGCTGTTGGTATTTAACTCTGATTTGACGGCCGGTCTCCAAGGCGCAGCGGCAGCGGCGCGTGTGGGCGGCAAACGCCCGCCGGAGCTATATTTATCCGCCGTCAGCCAGCTCAACAGCTCACATCATTTCGCCATTATTTCATTCGCTTACTTTTCCGTTTTAATTGCCTCTCTCTTGCTTCTCCACCTTCCTCCTCTGCCTCTCCGTTTTCCTTGCTTCCCTCTGCCTATACGTCGTGGTAACCTGGTAGCGTCGGGAGGGTGACAAAGTGTCTAAGTTTCCATAGCAACTCCACAGGAAGTAGATTTAAGAGAGGGAGCGTGCGTATCGCAAGATCAAAATAGATAGGGTGCGCAATATCGGAGAAAATGGGGGCTAAAAGACCACACTGAAAATGTGCAATGCCGTGGGCCTCGTTTGACTTTGTCTTAACTCTTTGTTTGCTGAAGTAACACTTTGTACCCTCCCTTAAAGGTACAGCTCCCACCACCAACTCCAGGACGATACTGACCTTTAGGCCTACAACCAAAATACTCTTTGTCGGCCAATCAACAGGGCTTTGTTCCTATGGCAACTCCCAGGTTTTTTTTTTCTCCAAGTGGGGTAAAGGTTGTTTGATGAGCATGACAGTTGTGAGGTCATTTAGGACATTTTGCTGTCACCGTATTGTAGCAAGGTTATCTGCTACGTCAAGGTGTTGGGAATGCATCCGTGCTCCCGTTTTTACACAAGCAGTAAAGTATATATTACATTACTGTCATTTAGCAGATGCTCCTATCCCGAGCAACTTTCATAGGGTACAATTATTATTATACACCTGGATATTTTCTGAGGCAATTCTGGGTTAAGAACCTTGCCCAAGGACACAGCAGCAGTGCCCCAGCGGGGAATTGATGTGGCAACCTTTTGGTTACAAGCCCTACTCCTTACCACTACACTACACTGCTTCCCCAAAGCATACAGCACCTGGCATTCGCAGGCAGTCTCCCATCCAAGTACTAACCAGGGCCAACCTTGCTTAGCTTCCAACATCAGACAAGATCAGGCTTGTTCAGGGTGTTATAAATATATGTTTATATTTAACACATTTTCCATTCGTGGAAAATATATCCTTCCATAATGAATGGCATTTTCTGGAGAGCTGGGTGTCTGCTGTTGCTGTAGTGACAGGGCAGGGGTCAGTGACCATATTAACTTCAGGACGGGCCGAGTGGCAGTTTGTCAGGTTTGAAAAATGCTTGGTGACGTCATCGCTCCTGTACCATGTCTTTCATATTGTCCTGGGCACAATCAGAAAGACACGGAGAGATGTGTTATGTGTTAGAGAGGCATGTGTATGATGGTCACACATGGTATTATTTTTGTACATGTATGTGTGGATTGAAAAGGGAACATTTTACTGACTCTCCTCCGCTTTGTGTTTCCCAGCGGACCCCAACACCCTGTTCCGCTCCAACTCCCTGGCCTCCAAAGCCATGGAACAGTTCATGAAGGTGTGCTTCCTCTGCCGTAGGCCTCTGTTAACCCCTGCATCCCCTCTGTTCTCTCTCGCTGTGTCTTTAGTTGGGTGTTTTGTCAGCCGCCACCAAAAGGTGCATGTTCCTGTGTGACACTTCTATGAGTGGATTTGGAAATTCTCTTTTTTTAAAATAATGTGCATGTTTGTAAAAAGGCCTTGTCCACTCCCCTTGTCCCCCCCCGGGCCTGCTTGTCTCGTGGCCCCTCACCTGGCTCCTGTCCCGGTCTGATGTCCCTCCTGTGTTGCCTGTTGGCAGGCTGTGGGGATGCTGTACCTGCACGAGGTGCTGAAGCCCATCGTCAACCGCATCTTCGAGGAGAAGAAGTACGTCGAGCTGGACCCCTGCAAGATTGAACTGAACCGCACCAGGTAAAGGACGCACCAGCGGCGGGCGGGGCGGGGTGGGGTAGCCACGGGGAAAAACAGACAGCCCCTGTCAGGATCACCCCCCTCCTCAGGTCCTTCAGGGTCTCATAGCTTTTGTTATTTTTCTATTAGTTTGGCCAGGTCTCTGGAGTGGTTGATGGTATTATTAGGTTTCGGAAGTCACCCCGTCTGGTACCCCAGGTGTAAATTGGTTGCTGCTGGAGAGGTACACTTGCAGCCTGAGCGTGCCCATCCTCGGGGTGTGGGGGAGCTCCTGATTACCCCCCAGGGACTGACACTTAGAGGCTCCTGGCAGGATCCAGGTGCCGGCCCCAGGTGCCTCCGGAGCAGCTACAGCGGCCAGGTGCGGGCGGGGCTCTGAGCAGCCGGGGTTTAATGCCGCTGTAACGAGGCACAGCCAAGCAGCCTGCCACGGCCTCCCTCGCAGCGTGCGCCACGAAGAAGACACAGATCAAGAAATGAAGAAAGAGAGGGGAAAAAAAATGGGGGAAGGTAGTTGCCTGGCAACAGGCGAGAACCTCCTGAGATGCTTATCTCCGAACCTCTTCGACCCCCCCCCCGATCTCCGATATCCATCTCGGCGTCCGCAGCGGTTTAACCCCTTTCCCCTCTGCTGGCCGGGAGCTGGCGCTTCGCTCCGGATCCCCGCCGCCCGTGGGCCGTCTCAGGCACATGGGGAATCGATCTGAGGGCGTCTGCGTCGATGCTTCACAGTGTGAAGCCGGACCAGACTCCGCTCGGAGATGACGCTTGGCTACAAGTCGTGGCCTCAAAAATCGGTTCCATTCTTTTTAAGAGCGTGCAACTGAACGGAACTCTCTCTCTCCCTCTCTCCCTCTCTCACTCTTTCTCTGCTTTCTTTCTGTCTCTGTCTCACTTTCTTTTTCTTTCACACTCTTTATCTCTTTTCCTCTCTCATTCTCTCTCTCCTTCTCTTTCTTTCTCCATCTCTCCCTCACTCCCCCCGCCTCTCTCACCCACCCTGCCTCTCATTCCTTCACCCTTCCTCCCTCCCTTCATCCCCCTCTCTCCCCCTTACTCCTCCTCCCCCTCCCTCTCTGTGAAGGCGGATCTCCTTCAAGGGCGCGGTGTCGGAGGCGGAGGTGAGGGAGAGCAGTGTGGAGCTGCTGCAGGGCTACCTGGCCAGCATCATGGAGTCCATCGTGGGCTCTGTGGCGCAGTGCCCTCCCGTCATGAGGGTGGCCTTCAAACAGCTGCACAAGAGGGTGGAGGAGCAGTTCCCCGAGCCAGAGAACGAGGTCAGGATACCCCGATACAGCACGCTACAACACACTCTACACCTCAAAGCTAAAGGACAATGCTAGAGAGGTCAGGATACCCCAATACAGCACGCTACAACACACCCTACACCACAAAACTAAAGGACAATGCTAGTGAGGTCAGGATACCCCAATACAGTATGCTACAAAACACCACACACCACCGAGCTAACCAATAGGCTTACTGAGGTCACAATACCCCAATACAGCAAGGTGCAACACACCACAGAGCTAACCATAATGCTAAGGAGGTCAGGAAATCCTGATACAATATGCTACAAAATGCCGGACGCTACAGGGCTAACCAACAGCTCTAATGAGGTCAGGATACCCCGATACAGCATGCTGCAATACACTCCACATCACAGAACTCACTGAGAGGGCTATTGAGGTCAGGATAAACCAATACAGCATGCTACAACACACCACATACCACGGAGATAACCACACTAATGAGGCCATGATACCCCGGTACAGCATGCTACAGCACAGCACACACCGCAGAGCTGACCAGGCTAATGGGGTCAGGCTCTCGTAAGAAGATATCCCTGTACAGCTCGCGAAAACACGCCAATCACACCAGAGCTTACCCACAGCACCACACAAAGTGTGACCATAAAACTACAAAGCTGTGAAATCACACTCCATAGACCGCAACATCGACAGAACGCGTTACACACCGATACACAACAGCCACATGCAGAGCACTCATTCACCTTTGCGCGCTCCTCCGTTCCCCCGGCCGTCCTCCCAGGTGTTACGCAACACGAAAGGGCAGATTGACACCACAGTGTCACTGACACCCCTCGCCCCTGTCCCCGGGTCTGTTTACCCGCCCACGGGCTCTCGCTGTTCCCGTCCCTCATTCACCCCCGCCGTTTCGGGAAGCGGATGGCCGTGGGCGCACCTCAACAACGGCCCTGGGACATCTTCAAAACAACAGCTCAACAAAGCAGGAAGGTCCCAGCGCACCATTGTTGGCCCTGATTGTATCCATTAGAGACCGGGCCCCGGTCTGTGAATACTTTCGGCCCCCCTCTCTCCTTTGTTCATGGTCATAAACGGAGCAGTTCAAGTGTTTCATTTAGTCTTGAATGAAGGTGCTTTTCTTGGGGGCTCTTGGCATTATTGTGGTGTACCTTACATAATAAGGCTTCTGTAATGCTCCTGGTTTTTTGGGGTTTTTTAAACAATGGTTTTCAGACATAGAGGACATGTTATAACAGCAGTGTATGGACTCTGTTTTGCTGGCCTTCTCTTTCTTCATGTCCCCTCTCCTCCTCCTCCTCCTCTTCCTCTTCTTCCTCCCTCCGTCCAGGATGTGAAGTACCTGGCCATCAGCGGCTTCTTCTTCTTGCGTTTCTTCGCTCCCGCCATCCTGACCCCGAAGCTCTTCCACCTGAGGGACCACCATGCAGACACGCGGACCAGCCGCACCCTGCTGCTGCTGGCCAAGGTACACACACACACACACACACACACACACACACACGGCCATGCACACACACACACACACACGGCCATGCACACACACACACACACACACACACACGGACACAGCCACGCGCACACACACACACACACACACACACACACACACACGGCCACGCACACACACACACACACACACACACACGGCCACACACGCACACACACACACACACACACACACACACACGGCCACGCACACACACACACACACACTCAGACACACACACATGGCCACACACACACAAACACACACGTGCACAAATACACACACACACAGATACATACGCACAGGCAAACATGCTGCTGGCCCATTTGCATTTAAAGAATGACTCAAGATTCATCAGCACAGCACAGATTATCGCTGATTAAGGAAGAGGGGGGAATTGGCACTTACTAGTCCTATTTTTGGACTTTAATTGTTAGAAAAGTGTTTAATGTGGTTAATCAACTTTAAACTGCAAGAGACGAGGTGTTTTTACAGCAGGGATGGCCAGACCAAACAAGCCCTTGGTCCTTTCCTGCAAGGCCTGGAGGAACCTCAGTACAGCTGTGTGGCCGCATGTGTGAGTGAGCAGGAGAGAGAAAGAGAGAGAGAGAGAATGGGGGGGAGAGGGAGAGAGAGAGAGAGGGAGAGAGAGAGAGGAACTGTCCGTGGTGCTGAAAGCCTGTTGCTACGCGTCCACTAAAGAAAAGTAGCTATTTTTACCCCCGGTGTGCGGCTAAGCTCTCGTTCAAAGCTGAGCTGCGGAGGGTGAAGTGGAGCTGGGCTTCCTCCCCCACCTCACCCCCCACCCCCACCCCCCTCGCTCCGTACTCCTGGGCCAGGTGTGGGGAAGACAAAGCAGGACGCAGAGTGAGCCCGTGCTGGGGGCTGTTTGATCTGAGAGACAGACACAGGGAGGGAGACAAAGACACAGAGATGGAAAGTAAACTCACACTGAATATACACTAATCACATGTAAAGCATAATAACCATAATGATGACAATAGATATTCTTTTTAGATCTTTTTATAATTCTTTTTCTTTTAAAACAAGCAGCAAAGTGTATTTTTTTCTACCAAGAGGTGCCTTAAAGTGAGTGAATTGTTCTGCTTTTTGACAACCTATATTTTACTCTCCTTCGCACAAAATTAAACACAAATTAACTGTCTCCCCCATCGATTTCAAATGACTGACCTGGTGGATGAGGTTATGCACACAGCCTGCATTCTGTATGTTACAGGCATAGTGCGTGTTATCCATGCATGTTTATTTTTTTAAGTAGTCTAGGATTTATACAGTTTAGGTAATGTGCTGTTAGTTGTCCATGTTCACAAAAGAGACACTGCTGTAATGACTAATAGAATAATACAGGTTATTAGTCGTTAGAACAGTCTCTCTTGTCTTATGGTGTTGTGTCAGTATTCTGAACAGGGGTTATATCACAGGGAAAGTACAATGCTGATTTTGTTCTGCTGCTGTGGTTCCAACTTGGTTTTTTTGTTGACAGTAAAACATTGTGATGATTTCACACACTGTTTATTTCATTTGAATATACTATATACTATATTCATATACTATATATAGTATACAATATATATTGTTTACTGATGTTTACTAGCTGTTACTGAATTGATGTTACTACTACTTTTTGTTAATTGCAGCTGAAAGTATCTTAGTGTTCTTTCGTGAGTTCAGTGTTTGGAGTTTGGCGTTTTGTTGTCTGCAGGGTCTGATTACCATATTATTACTCACAGTAGCCTGTTAGATAAACGTCACAGTATCTTTTTGCATCACTGCATGATTGGGGTGGACCCAAGAAGCTATTTTAGGACGATTGTGTGAGTAACATTGCACACTGGTAACTTGTTATTCAGCTGTGCTGTTGTTCTTAAATGAAGTGAACCTTGTTTCTTTTTTTTGGATTTGATTGCATTTCTTTACCCATTAATTAACATTCATGTCCTCTTGATTTATTTATTTATTATCTTTGCTTTTCAGCCAGTGTGTGTTGTTGTAGTTTAAGCTGTGATGTTGGAGATGTGACTTAGGTGTGTTGGTTAAGTGTTGTGGCTATGGATTTCTCTGCATGTAAGCATAGATCAGACCCCCTGCCAGTGAAGAACCGGGGGGTTTGGGTGGTTTGGGGGAGGGGAGGGCGGTGGGGGTTTGTGCATAATGAGGGGGCTTCACTGAAAGAACGATCGCTTCAGCTGATGTTCTTTATCATGCTGCGATTCTACCGAAGCCATTAATTACTTGCTATAAATCGCCCATTTTTACTTTTTTGGCCTTTCATCGCTGTAGAGAAATATGGGCGTACTGTCGACTCCTCGAGAATCACAGCAGCAAAGGATTTAACCAGCCCTGCTCTGCGCCTCCCACAATGCCACAGAATAGCTCTCAAACAGCCAGCCCGCAAGTAAGACACGAAGCCAAGGTGCCTATTTAGGCAGAGACACACAGAACAAAAATTCCAAGTATGTTTGAATTTTGAAAGGAAATATCAGGTCTCACACTTTTGTTATTTTTATAACTCACACTTTTATTATTATCGTTACTCACATGTTTATTAGTACTGAGTAACACTCTCAATTACAGTACAGATCTCATTTCTTTCTCTAGCCAGCTGCTTATATTCTAGCAGGATATTCACACACACAACCAATTTAGCTATGTAGCTGGCTGCTAGCTGTCTACATCGATAGCCTGATACCTGTAGTGATTAGCTAATGGATGTGAACATTGTTCAGCGCCACTAGGGACAAGGTTCAGTGCTTACCTAGCTAAGCATGCCATGATACCTGACAAACCATATGATTTGCCTGTGAAGAGTTATGCATTGCCAATGTCTTGTAATGCTAGAAGAAAATACGATATCTTTCATCATAAATGTGCCAACATTGCTGTCAGTCAGTTGAGCTGGAGCTGTTGTTTTTTTCCAACCCTAGCTTAGTACTGCTTCCCTCTGTTTTTCAAAGCTGTATCCGCCCATTATGGTCTCCAGATTGCACTCCTAACGCGTCCCCTGTGATGCATTCTGTTTTTTTATATTGTGACATTATAATTGACGCTGTAATTGTGCCATTACAGTATGACTGGGTCTTTGAAGGCTCTTTGTTTACAGCGTTGGCGTGTGCGGAGTCAGGCTGAAAGCTCTGGTGATGTCGCAGTGTTCCGTCGATGAATGCCACGTGCTCTGAGGATTCCGGATTCCTCCGGCACAGAACTGGCATTAGCTGTGCTGTGTAGCCCTGGGTAATGGTGTAGCACAGTGGCAAGGAGCAGGGCTCATATCCAAAAGGTTGCTGGTTCAATTCCCCGCTGGGGCACTGCTGCTGTACCCTTGGGCAAGGTACTTAACCCAGAATTGCCTCAGGAAATACCCAGCTGTATAAGTGGGTGACATGTAAAAATAGTAGTTTATGCAAGTTGCTCTGGATAAGAGTGTCTGCTAAATGCCAGTAATGTAATGTAAATGTAATGGGTGAGGATGGTCAGAGTGGGAGGGGATGGTCAGACTGTTCTGCTGTGTAGGCAGTAACAGCAGTAACGAGGGCCCTTGTCTTTGTGTGCCAGGCTGTGCAGAGCGTGGGGAATCTGGGCCTTCAGCTCGGCCACGGGAAGGAGCAGTGGATGGCGCCTCTGCACCCAGTCATCCTCCGAAGCGTCGCCTCCGTCAAGGACTTCCTGGACAAGCTCATCGACATCGACCACGATAACGGTGAGACAGACACCCTCCTTGAAGTACTCGCTGCTAAAGAGCAACTCAAAATGTGCTGCAAGGCAATTATAGCATACACACTGTATTCTTACAGTGGAGATTACAGTGGACAGCAGTGCGGCATAGTGGTAAGGAGCTGGATTTGTAACCAAAAGGTTGCTGATTTGATTCCCTGCTCTGTTATTGCTGTTGTACCCTTGGGCAAGGTACTTAACCTAGAATCGGCTTGGTAAATATCCAGCTGTATAAATGGACAAATGGAGGTGTGAGTATCTCAAAACAGACAGCCACTTAGATCCCAAAGGGGCATTCTTTGGAGTGTCAAACCCCGAGATAACTGAATGCTGTACACTTGCCACCAGCTCGACAGCATATGACCGCATCCCTGACTGCGCTGAGCTCTGATTGGCTGATCTCTGTGTGGCTGATGTTCACCCTACAGAAAGTCAAAATGCAACCAAGTAACTGGATACGCAGAGATCAGACCCCCTGCCCCCAGCCCCCTTACAGTGTATCCCCCACGGGAGTCCTGGGTAAAGCGAGCTCTTGGCAGCCGGCCCCTGTAGTAAACTCTGGTGTCAGTGCAGGAGGCCTGTTATTACTGAAATCCCCTAACAAAGGCCGCCTGGTGAAATATTCATGGCTGGCAAGTGGCTGATACGGTGGCTACGGGGGGGGGGGGCGTAACAAGCCAGGCGTTGGGGCAAGCAGGCCTCGCCACCCCCGAACACCCCACATTCAAGTCCCTCTCTCCACGTCACAATCCAGCGTGCCTGGCTTTTGTGTTGCAGAGGGGGAGATATGAGTCCGTATGAAATATCGTGTTGCAATCTCTCCCTGTCATCTCGTGGTGACTAATTTCCATCAAAGGGCGCGTTAACATTTAATGCACTTCATGTGAACGCTACTGTATGGATCGCCTCACTGACCAGGGAGGTGAGAGCGGGGTGGTGTGTGTGTGTGTGTGTGTGTGTGTGTGTGTGTGTGTGTGTGTGTGTGTGTGTGTGTGGGGGGGGGTGATAAGGTAATGATAAGTACGATGAATTATAGCGGGAAACATTAAGAATAATTGAACATTGGAGTTTCCTTCCAGGTCTCCATATCAATATTTATATAAGCCTACGTTCATGGCTGGTTCAGGGAATGGCTCTCGTTAGCCATGTGCGTAAACCCAAGAGGCAGAGTCCCAAGAGGCCAATAATTGCGAAGTCAGGTGCACAATGCCTTCCAGCCGAAGGAAACGCGATTTCGACTTTTAATTCGGAGGGTAGACTTCAGTCAAAGACCCACAGATGACTTGGAAAACAGGCACATCTGCCGAGAGCTTCCCACACCCATCTTTATCTTCTCTTACTATAAACACCCTTTTCAGATAAGCGAGGAGGGAAGATGTGCCTGGTGGCCCTCTGCCACAGAGGTTAACCCCCCCCCCCCACACCTCACCCCCGTTCTTGCTGAGAAGAAAAACAAAATAAATAAACTACAGTATTCAAAAGCTATTTATACACAGAGATGTGCTGTGTTCATTTGCATTCTGCTCCCCTTGGTAACTGTAATTGCTAAGCAAGTTTTTCAATGATGCCATGGAAGATAAGCAGATACTAAGTAGTGCTGCTGCTTTATTGTTAGCATAATCTGGGAGATTGCTGTGCTGTCTGTGTAATAGGAGCATTGTGCAGGGCTGAATCTCATGTTTTTGTGCAGTAATTTCAGCACTGCTCTAGAAACACAGGAGAAAATGCATTCTTTCTTGCAGGGATCTGGTTGGCCTTCCTTTGAGCACTTGTCTTGATAATGGATTTTGACAATGACTTAAAAATGCTTATGTAAATGCATGGTACTGTACTTCTCTTTTTAGTCTTGTTTGAAAGGCATGTTAATACCAGTCTGATGTAATACTACAGCCCCACCTAGTGACTGCTTAATAAAGGTACAGCTTCAAATGGACAAAACCTACAAACTATATGTCAGTTGGGAATCTCATTGAGGTATCCAGTCGAAAAGGCAGTGGCCTCAGGGACTTCAAGAAGACTTATGTTCTGTCTTATCAATGATTGTCACTGCATGCAATTGGAATGGACTAAAGGCAGATCCACATTCATTGACCTGTACAACTTAATCTGGTTCAGTTAGATTTAACAAAACATGGCACTAAGTATATCCAACTGTTAACAGCCATTAGGTTGAATGTTTTGATAAGCACCAGATGGTGTATCAGGGGAGTTGACCCAGTGAAAGTTACCTTTTATCTGTAGCAAGTCCCATGCTCTGTGTGTGACATGGCTCTCTGTCGCCCCCTGCAGTGTCGGAGGTGCCCCAGCGGGCGGTGTTCCTGCCCTCGGTCACGGTGAAGGAGGGCTACCTGCACAAGCGCAAGGCGGAGGGCCCCCAGCTGCTCACACGCTTCACCTTCAAGAAGCGCTACTTTTGGCTGAGCAGCGAGACCCTGTCCTACGCCAAGACCCCGGAGTGGCAGGTCAGACGCGCGCCCATTCCCCTACCCCAGGTCCCCCCCAGGTTCTGTATCCCCCATCACCAGCTCTCACTGGGTTCCTCCAATACTGCTCTTGGTCCTCCACTCAAAGCCTGTACGAGATGTTCCAGAGTCCTGGGGCCCGGTCTCCAGGCAACCTCAGGTCAGCGTTCCAACTCTGTAATTGACACCACTGAGACCAGTGATGGCTGTTACATGCGCAGCCATCGTCATTACCATCGGATAAACAGGAAGGAAGAAGACAGACGAACCCGACATCAAGGCCTTGTCAGAGCCAGACAGCGTTAGGGCACCGTCTCCTCCAGCGATTAGCTAAATACCTTTTTTTTAACTTAGCACTTTTGATTAGGAACGTGACGCAGACATTTTAATCAGCCCGCTCCTTTACTTTATTTCAGTTTAGGCCCCATATGCAGGGACATCATTAACAGAGGGGTTATTATCACGCGCTGCCCCTTCGGATAATGAGCGCTTCTCATTTGCAGAGGTAGGCCAGGACAAGAGAGTGAGGAGGGAGCGAGGGAGGAAAGGGAGAGAGAACTTTAGTGAGAGAGAGAGAGAGAGAGAGGGAAAGAGAAAGGGGGGTAGAGGTGCTGGTGAATGGGTGTCTCTTTGAGCAAGCACCCTCCTTTATGCCTGCAGAATAAAGCCGCTGATTAATTGAGGGCCGCGGATATTCATACAAACATTGTAAATCACACCGCAGACAATATTCCCCCGTTCTCTCGCCCCGTCCGCGCGTTCCTCTGAGAGGCTGATTTGCACATTAAAGCGGGCCGTTTTCCCCCCATCTCCACCTTTGCTACACGTTTCTCATGTTCCTGCCTTCCTCCCTCCTTTTCTTTTTTCTTTCTCTCTCTCTCTCTCTCTCCCGCGCACTCAGCCATAACTTCCCAGTGCTCTTCCTGCAGGTATTAAGTATTAGAAATATTTCAATGCCCATAGAAGCGCCTTGTTAACAGCTGCCAGAGGGCCATTCTTGCCTTTGTGTGTATGTGTGTATGTGGGGAAAGTGGGGTGTTTTGTAAACCGTGCGGAGGAATGCAGAGTCGTGCTGCTCTGACCCCACCCTTGTCTCTCTCCCCCAGGTGCGCTCGTCCATCCCCATCCAGCGCGTCTGCGCGGTGGAGCGCGTGGACGAGAACGCCTTCCAGCAGCAGCACGTGATGCAGGTCATCACCCAGGACAGTGACGGGCAGCTGCACACCATGTACATCCAGTGCAAGGTACAGGGCCGCGCAGTCCCGCACAAGGGCAGCAGGGGGCGGTGTATAGTCACATCTCACATCCACTGTGTGGAGGCGTGCAGCAAAAAGAGTTAACAGTTAAATACAGTTAAGTGCAAAACGCGAGTCTGTAAATACACTTAATCTTACGGTTATTTCAAAAGTGTGTCTAATTGGTGCTTGACATTAATATTAAGTGTTTGGGAAGAAGTCGGTAGGCATTTGAAAATGAACCCCAGGGCAAGCGTTCAGTTGGAAATACCAAGCACACATCAATCCAGTGGCCTGTGCAGTACCATGTTGTGTCTGTTCGATACATCCAAGTACTTTCCTCAGGTTTCCTCTTATAAAACCGCCCGAGGGTTTTTCTTTTAAATCTCCCTGCAACAGATTTTCTGTCAAGAGATGACATTTTTCTTTTGCGTTTGTCAGGAGAACAGTGCGTGTGTGTGTGATGTGGGAGTGCAGTGTGTGTTTGTGTGTGTGTGTGTGTGTGTGTGTGTGAGCTGCGAGAGTAGCGCGTTTGAGCAGAAGTCTTAACCCTCCTGCAGAACGTCAACGAGCTGAACCAGTGGCTGTCGGCCATCAGGAAGGCCAGCATCTACAACGAGCGCATGCTGCCCTCCTTCCACCCGGGGGCGCACCGTGGGGGGAAGTGGACCTGCTGCCTGCAGAGCGACCGGGCAGGTGAGGAAGAATCTGGAACAGCACTGAAAGATTGTGGTCCGATAGTGGCTCAGTCCCAAAGCGCTCTCTCTGTTTCCTGCAACTCCCTTAACTTTAAACTCACAGTCTGCAAGTGAATGTTGTGGTCAGTTAAAATGATGAGGAAAGTGAAGGTCATCAGACTCAGGCTCCCAGGCCTGTGAGTCACAGTGTCATTGGTTCGCTGGTTTAGTTTAGGCTCCTAATTATCAAAAATCATAACTTATGAGTAGGAAAAATGAAAACAAATGAGGGGAGGCATATATGCCAAATATTGCAAGATATTGAATAAAATGTTGAATGTAGTAACAACAAAAGGAACATGTTGTCCACTACATGTTTCCCTCATGATATATTCTTTTAAATATATTTAATTAATTATATATATAATTAATATAAATATATATATAATTAAGCAACCTTATTGATATGTGATTATAAGCTGTGTAAATACAAGTGTTTCTACATTATAGTTGCCCCTTTCAAAATTTAGAAGACCGAGTTTGAGTTGTGGTTTAATCATTTTTGTGCGCCTTTGAAAAATGCAGCCATGCCCACTGGCGTACTTGCATAATACATCAGAGACACAAATAAAAAACGAACACACACACGCACGCGCACACAGAAAAAGCGAAAGGTGTATGCGCAGATGGGCACACAGACAGGAGAGCTGAGTCTGCCTCTGTCCCAGCTCAGGGCTGCAGTCGCACCCATTCTGCGGTCACCCTGGGCGACTGGAGTGACCCTCTCGATCCCGACGCTGAGACCCAGACCATCTACAAACAGCTGCTTCAGGGCAGGGACAAACTGAGGTGAGACCCCCCTGGTGTCATCTGGGAGCCCTTTTGGAACAGATGTGGCCTTTTAAGCTGGAAGAACTGTCTCAGATTCAAGTTAAACCCACACAGAGAGTGTGTGGAATGTTCTGGCGCACAGGTGGATGTTGGAGGATACGTCTTTTTCTAAATGGGTGCAGTTCTCCAGTCAGCCACCAGAGGTCAATATTGCTGCATCAGTAAAATCTTCAGTCAATACTCCTTTGATTATTTCGGCTGTAGACTGTCAGAGCTAAAGGGGCTTTGTTAAGGACTGTGGAATTTGACAAAGGGATGGTCCATAGTTTAGATGAACGAAAACAGAGATGCATAATAAATATTTCAGTACTTTCGTGCTGGATGTGACATGCACATGATTGTCATATGATAGCATATGACAGCAGTGTTGTGTAGTGGTAAGGAGCAGGGCTCATAACTGAAACGCTGCTGGTTCAATTCCCCACTGAGGCACTACTGCTGCTCCCTTGGTCAAGGTACTTAAACTAGAATTTCCTCAGTAAATTGCCTCAGCCTCAGCTGTATAAATGTAGAAAATTATGATAACATGTAAAAATTGACACCTATGTAAGTTGGTCTGGATAAGAGCATCTGCTAAATGCCAGTAATGTAATGCAATATAATGAAGTATTGCACCCTTTAAACAGTTTAAATGCAAAAGAGTAAAAAATGATCCCAAAGCAGATGTGTCAGATTTGGCCGTTTTCAGGTGCAGTTTTTGTGACCTGCTGCCTGTGCTCTGTGTTGTGTGCTGACAGGAAGAAGTACCTGGAGTCCGTGGACGCGGAGACTGCCATCGACAAGGAGGAGAAGAGACTAAGCCCCAGCCTGTCCCCAGGTGAGCCCCCCCCATTCCGCAGCGCCCTGTCCCGACTGTCTCTCTCTCAGCATTGGACATCTGTTTTCCTGTCACCCCCCCCTCCCTCGTCCTTGTGTCTCATTTCTTTATCCCCCTGTGTTGCTGACTGGGCTTTTTTTTGCACGTCTAACCTTTTATGACTGTCCGTGCCACTGTGTGTCTTTGATGGTCGTAACCTTGGGGCAACTGACTGCCCCATTCCGCCGTGGTCACTCCTCTTAGACACAATAACTGTCTGTGCTGGTCCCTGTAACAAGTAGTAACACCTGCTACTTGTATTACTTGCTATTTTTATTACATGTATTGTTATGTGTTTGGACTCTGTGATCAAGTGACTGTAATGTATGGTAGTATACTTGGCTTTCTTTGCCTAGTCAGGTTGCACAAGTTAACTTGTGGTTGGGCTTGAATAGAGTTATGTTCACACACACTGGTCTGGGAGTGTTGTTAGCCTGGCCTGACACTGTTGCTCATTCAACCTGAATGGATGCACTTCTGTTCTTTTGTGCTAAATGAATGTAATGTAACGTAATGTAACGTAATGCAATGTAACGTAACATAATGTAACATAACCTAACGTAATGTGATGTAATGTGAGGTAGCATAATGTAACGTAATGTAATGGAATGTAAAGTAATATAATCTAATGTAATGCAGACGCAGCCGGGGTGGAGCGCAGCCGGCAGTTCCACGAGCGCAGGCAGGCGGCGGCGGCCCGGCTGCTGGACGTGGTGATGGACCTGGAGCGCGCCCACCTGGCCTTCCAGCGCAGGGAGCGGGAGGAGGCCGCCAACCACATCCTCAGCCCCTAGGCGACGGCGGCGGCGGGGGGGCGGGGCCAGGGGGGCGGGGAGTGTGTGTCCCAGGTTACAGCGCATGTGGAGAGAGCACAAGCCCCCCAGCCGCGTGTCCCGCGTGTGTCGCGCCGTTCCCGTTTTGTGTGTCGTGTCAGAGGAGAGCCCTCACACTCATCGCCTGGGTCAGCAGAGGCCAGGGGGCATGAAGGGCAGATCTTTACCCTCACTCTGCGCTACGCCGAGTAGCGTAGCAGCAAGGAGCAGGGCTTGTAACTGAAAGGTTTCTGGTTTGCTGGGGCACTGCTGCTGCACCCTTAGGCAAGGTACTTCACCCAGGATTGTCTTGGTAATATCCAGCTGTATAAATGGGTAACATGTAAAAAACTGTAACCTATGTAAGTTGCTCTGGATAAGAACGTCTGCTAAATGACAATAATGTAATGTAATGTAATGTACATGCTGCAAACTGCCACCAGGCTCTGCATTCTGACTGCATGTGTGTCCCGCAATTCAGCCCTCCTCTCACTAGAGGGGGCAGGAGAACCAGGTGAGTGGCTGAAGTCCATGGAGCGAGGCCCACAGGGACTGGTGCTGCCAGCAAGCTGCATCATGGGACTGTTTCTTGGGCCATAGGAGGACTGCGAGCTCACCTGCATGCCGGGTCAATATGCCACATATGGAACTGTAGGGACTGGTGCATCACAATCGGGGACTGAAACGGAGTTGCCATGTCGACCGCGTTTCTCCGGCAACCTGACTGCCATCGTTAATCCTGTGGTTATGTCATCCAGGGTTCGTGACCTCTGAAGTGGAGTCGGCATCACTGCCATGCATCTCTGAAACCATGGAGATGTTTTTTTTTCTTGGGAAAGGCCCCCATTCTGCGTCTTTAATAGATGGACCAACAACACCTCCGCTGAAAGGGGGCTTGAGACTGATGCTCTTAAACGACTTAATCACCTGCTTCACCTTCCCTTGTCCCTGAGGTTTCACTGCCTGTCGACCTTTCCTGGAGGCTCCCAGGGGAAGCAGGACACAATGACAAGCAGCATCTCTGCTCATTTCTATAATGCTTTAGTGTAACGCCTCGGGCATGACAGGGCGAGCTTTGAATGTCATCTTATTGGAGCAGCTCCCTGTATCTGGTCGTTTTGCTTTGTAAGAGCTCTCCACCTTGGTTGGTTCGTAACTGTGCATGAAAAAGAGATCCACGCTCTCAGTGGACGTGAATTACACGCCTTTTTATTCCCCCGATTGTTGTCCCTCACTGAAGGATAATTATGCAACGAGTTATCTATTCCTGCTACTGACCAAGTATGCTTTTTTAAAATATTGCTGAGCTTTTTATTGATGTTTTTTTTTTACTGGTATTGCTTATTCTGCTTGCCAGATAATAGCTTTGAAAAAAATGACCCACAATGTAGCAGAGAGATGATTTTGGGTGTTTGCACCGCTGTCGTTGCAGAATGGCTCTGTACGTGTGTGTAAGTGCTGTAAGTACCGTGGCTGCAGGGACAGGTGGCGTGTTGCATGGCCGGCGCAGCTGCCGTGTTTTGCTTTCGGGGTATCAGTCTGCCGCCACCGCCGCTGCCATGGCTGCCGTCGTCATGGGTCCCCGAGATTAAGCTTTTTTTGGTGCTATTGTTCTGCAATTTTTTTTAGAAGCAGAATCTCCCCCCTCCTCACCCCCTGCGGCATACTCTTTCTGCCATGCAAACGTACAGGTGAGGGCGGGAAAAGGACATTCTGATGTAGCATTCCGGAAACTACCTTTCAGTCGTCTTAAAGAGATGTTGCAGCGCTTCGTGGACTTTGCTGAAACAGAAATAGTGCAGTTGCTGTGTTTTTTTTCCTCCTTTTTGCCTTGGTCAACTGATTACAGCTGCACTGATTGTGTCATGAGAAAGTACACAGTGGTACACGCGCATGTTTCAATGAAAATGTCAAGTGTTATACAGTGACGTACAGCCACCTGTGTGTGGATAACTCATCGTGGCCTCAAAGGGCTTGGAGGTGTTTTTAATTGTAAAGACAATTACGGTTTGAACACAACAAAGCACCCCGCTGAGATGATTGCATGACGTGTTTTTTTCACGGGCAGCACAATGAATGATACAATGACCAGTCTGTTATCTTGCACAGCCACGTTGTGAAGCTTTTGTTTATAAGTGGTAGTATTTGGAAGGTGTTGTAAATCTAGTGACGCTTATGAACATCGATTGCAGAATCCTTTGTGAATGGCTGTACTGATATCACAAGAGCAGCAGAATCACTGAATGTGTCTCATTTGAAATGACACTAGACACCGATGCTTTGATGCGCAAAAGATAATAGGCCTGGATTCAATCATGGTATATACTTAACTTTTTACTAACAATTAATCACAAGTGTTCCTTTTTTTCACCAAAGTTACGGTAGCGTAGAAAATATTCAACATCAGATTTTTTGTAAAAATTAAGGATGTGTTGTACTAATCTGGGCCTTAATCCAGAATGTTATTGCAGACATTGCATTTTATTTCAGTTATATAATTTAACGGAAAGGTGCAAACGTGGCTGGAAACAGCTTCTAGCACTCTACAGCAGCACTCCCCTGCCTGGGGTTGGAACCCACACCCTCCCGTCGCTCAGACACTCCCCGAAAATTTTCCAGAAACCTCACACGAGAGAACTGAGAGAAGGTGCCAGAAACACTCAAGCGACGCTCCTGTGATGTTCTTAAACAAATTCACCAGGACTCTGCTGACAGAACTGTAAGTGGGTTGTTGGTGTTATGATATGTTGGTGCCAAAATGAATGTGTTTTTTGTGTTTTTTATTTGGGGGGTCTGGGAACAATGCCAAACTGTTTTTGCCATAATGTACTCTTTTAAATGCTGATCCTGCTGGATTGCATATGCCTTTGTTGATTGAATATATACATCACATTGAAAAAAATTGTGTTTTTTTTAATACTTGCTGGGCACACTTTATAATACAAGCAATTTCCTGTAGATCTGAAGCAAAAGACTTGAAGTCATATACCACAAGCCCTCTACACACTGTGGTCACCACTATGTTATTTTATGTCTTAAGCCCCTTTATGAAAAATTCATATATAAAAATGGGAGCCGTAACTGTAAAATACTAGGAAGAAAAGTACTCAACGTATTAGTCAACCTGCGCCAAGTTTGAGGTTTGAAACCAGCCAAAGTGGGTTTTTGGATCCAAGGTTTTCACTCAGCTAGCGGACTGAGCTGGTTGGGGGTTGCCATGACAATGAGAGTGTATATGAGTTCAACTTTTGAGCAAGTAAAACCCAAGAGTGTAACTGCACTGTTTTCACTTCAAACTACCATTTGTTTTTTTTTTTTTTTTTTTACCTGCAAGCTGGCTAGGATACATCTGATAGGAGTCGTTTTGATCCAGGCATACAAGTGCACATCAACTTTCAGTTTTGCTCACGTCAATCCGATTTACATCCAGCAGGAAGAGGATTGACAGATTGCGAAAAATCTGTCTTTTTTTGTGAGGAAAGCGAAATCCTCCTCACCCCCCTGGGCCTCCCCTGTCCTCATGACTTCCCTGTCCCAGTCCCCACACTTTGGCCAGATTTAGTGCCTGTCCGGCCCGGTGTGCTGAGGGGAGCCCACTTTCCGCTAGCGCGAGTGTTACGGAGATCGATGAAAGCCTCCCGAGGCAGGGCTGATGCGACTCTGTTGGACACCAGTTACTACAAAATATGGGGAGCTGGACACAGGGCAACAGCACTGCCTTTTATAGGCCAAGTTACTAAACAAGGAAAAGAAGCATTCCTACAAATAAGAGGTTACCCTTGATTTGTGTGGGGCTTGTTTTTTTGAATGCTGATGCTTGAGGCTGTCATGCCCCTCCCAGGAGGAACAGGTCCTGGCTGACCTCCCGAAAAGCAGGACGAGGGGCCGCATGATTGCCCCCCCCTCGGCGAACTGCTGGCACCATCTGGCCTGAGGAAGGATGCGGCTGAGGTGACGTCTTCGGGGACAGGAGCGGTTGCACCGTCACGCAGCTTTCCTGTCAGGCGGCGCTGACGCGTGACAGCAGAGGAGACACCTCGCTTTGGTGTGACTTCGGCACGGCCCCACAGGGGACGGGAGGTTCGGGCCCCCGCGGAGAGCCCAGGGGCCGGTCACGCCATCATCACGTCAGCCCGGGGGGGGGGGGCGACCTGACACGAGCGGCTTGCTTTCGCTGCCGCTGCACGGTCTGACCGACGAACACGGACAAAACTCTCTGTTCCTCCACCCATCACTGTCACCCCTCCCACCCCCCCCAACCGCCCCCAGGTGTCTTGCAGTTCCGGAGATGATGACTCCTCAAAAGTACTCTGCAGCGGCCAGTACCCGAGTACTGCAAGCAGTCCGTCAGTTCCGCCACATTAAAGTTTAGGGGAAAAAAAACGCGTATTTAAAAACAGCGTTCCTGGCACTTCCCCCTTCCTATCTAATTAAAATGCTAATGAGAAGCACCTGCTGTAGGGCAGCTGAGACTCCCTCATTAACACTAATTAGCGGTCAGGGTGAGGGATGGGGAGTGGCGGGTTGTGCTGAGGCAGGAGGGAGGCTTGGATTACGCCCCTCGGCGGGTCGGCCCGGCCCGGCCCGGCCCGGCGTGGCGTGCGCTGCGGAGCCGGAGCGCCTGCCCACTTCTCCCACGGCAACGAGATTCAGCGGCGAGTGACAGAAAATGACCATAAAGCTAATTTATGGCCCCCCGAAAACAATTTCTGCCGCACTCTACAGCCCTGGCAGTACTCATTTGTATCTGAATAACGAGGTGCAGAGCTTGGTGTAGCTGGAGGTAAGCTGGAAGGGGGGGAGGGGGGAGGGGCGGAAGCTGACTAAAGGAGGACACAAAAAAAAGAAGAGAGTGAGAGGAGAAAGCAGTCAAACAAACCCTCTGACGAGGGAACATTTATTGCACAATAAACACACAAACATGCAACAAGGTCATCATGACTCAATAAAGACTGATAGAATAAAGAAGCCCTTTATCATTTGAAACAATGTTTCTAAATCTTGCGTTGTTTTTTTTTTTTTCTTTTAATGATTTGTTTCATCGGTACATATTTTAAAAGGGTCCATTGCCTTTTTTTTATTGAACTTTGTTTTTCTTCAGCTATCGACTACTGTACTCACACAGTCACCATGAACAGAAATGGGGACCGAACAATGAAATTTGCATGGCTTTTTGACATCGTGTCGGTGAGAAGAGTGGGCACTTCCAGTACAAAGAGATCCCTACTTCCAAAAGGAATTCATGTATGAGGAGGCAGAGAGCAGAAGAGAGAAAAGCAAAACAGTCTCCTCTCTCTGCCAGCAAACAATGCTTAAGAGAAGTCTCACAAAGGTATCTAAGCATGGATACATAACACAGTTCCAGAATCCATGGCATTCCAAAGACTACTGATACATGACTGATACATTATTAGTATTATTATCTTATTAATAATCACTATGTTCTTTTTATAATGCAAAGCTATGTCAACCTGTTTTTTGACATCTTATGGTTAACATGCATCAGCAAAAAACCTCTTTGTCCCTGTGGCACAGAGGACACAACCTAAAGTCTCCTGTCCCCCTGGACTCTAGAAACGCAGTATGCATGCACACCCACGCACACACGCACGCACGCACACACAAACACATACAAAGCCCCACATACCAACTTTCCTCCTGAACTTTCAGCATGGCATACTGGGAACCAGGCAGAGAAATGAACACATTGAGAAACAGAGCTCAATACAGGATATAAAAAGGACAAAACTCAACAGGAATGAAACAGAGACTTCAGACTGTGAAGTCTTTCCCCCATGTCACACCTAAAATATGGGGCTACCATTTAATGAAAATATACTGTAAATATATGGAATGTTCATCTTAAATGTGTGAATGTGTGTATAAAATGTATAACTATTCATGTCTTAATATGAAATGCGAAAGAGAGATAAAAAATGACACTAAGGTCCATCTCTCCGTTAAGGCTGAAAATATAAAAACATGAGGCAGGACTATGACATCATTCTCAGTTCCGAGCGAAACATCCACGATAATATCGCCTGCAATCACCAACTTACTGTGCTATGCTTACAACTTGATACATACAGTTTCCTCCCATTCCTGGAATGAAAAAGCCGCCCCTTAAACACTTATCCTTAAACTCTAACCCCTGTACCTCCTCTCCCCCACGCAAAGTCCCTCAACACTCTGTGAGCACTCATACACTAACGGTGCTCCGCATATGCAAACAGGAATGGTCGTTCTGAGGAGCTGAGAAAGCATGCGTGATAAACGACCGTATGCTGCGCCAACCTGCGCCAGCTAAGCAGACAGATGCAGGAGAATCACCCTGCGGAGAAGGAGACGCGTGACGCGCGGAGGGTGAAAGGGACGACGATGACACGTTCACTGTCAGACAGCCGACGGTGCCGGGAGAAAACGGAGGGCGAGCGAACAAGGTGATTCGACCCAGCTGACAAACACTCCTACAAGCTGCCCCCTCCCCTCAACAAACATTACCCCGGATGAAAGTTCCCTGATTTGCTCGGGCGCTTTTTATTTTTGTGTGTTCCCCTTAAAGTTTCCTCCCGTTCAATCGAGCGAAACCGAGAGAGTGGATTAAGAGCCGAGAAACTGAGGCAGGGGATTGAAAGCGGTCCTCCTCTCGGGCGCCGTGACACTGCGATTCATCGGCGTGAGGCGGGACTGGGGTCGAAAATGGCACCTTTCCGATTTCTCCACAATTTAAGAAGTAAAATGGCCCTTTCTGAGGAGTTGGTCAACCTTCCATGCTGCTACACCCCTCCTCTACGTGTTATAAAGACAGATTACTTACTGAGTTTCCCTCAGGGGAATCTTCTATAGAGCATCTACTACATTAATGTAACAACAGCAGCAAACGCGCAATCTAAAACTATTCTGATAATATAAGACATTACAATTTCAACACAATTTCATACTTATTGTAACAGTCCCTGACATTCTGACAAAATAAACATTTGCCAGATATTTAAAAAATGTATGTATAGATATATATATTTATGTTTTTCAATCATACAGAAGAGTATAAAAAATAAATTAACCTCACAATTTTCTCAAAGGAGCTTAGCTTTAAAGGTAGAGCACGCCTTATGTAAATGTATACGTCTAAGCAATACAAGACACTTAATAAACGTAAAAATAATAATAAAAAAAATCTAAATCAGCAGAAGGCTTATACATTTCAAGACAACTTCTCAAATGAAAAGGTTGATAAACACCGCTGCCTCAAAGTGTTAAGGAAGACAATGACTCAGTCCAAAATTCAACAGCATTTAAAGGATTACCGACAAACCCCACTGACAACAAGGGTAACATACCATCAATTTCAGCATTAATCCCTTTTGGATCCAAAAACATTTCCAGTAATTAAAATTGATTAAATATTTCTGGAGGAGTCCTCCCAGGAGAACGAATTATGCGGCTGCGGGACAGCTCCCTCCTAGCCAGACAAAACAACGTGAGAAAATCACGTCACTGCGGGGTCCCCAGAGCTCTCTGATTGATAAAACTGGGGTTCGCTCAAAGCGTCTGCCGTGCCCAGTGCAGTGAGAGAGGGGGAGAGGAACGAGAACTAAAACTCCCCGCGCACCGTCAGCATCACCGCGCACTTGCAACCTTGCACTGTGATCAGAGGCGTGTCCTCTAGTGTTAGCCAGCGTACCCATTGGGGGGGGGGCACATTCGCCTGCCAGCTCTATCTGTCATGAACGCCCTCGGGGAGAAGCGTTCACCGCAGCTGAGGAAGCGCGTTCGGCTCCTGGTCAAGGACCGAGCGGCGGCTCTCATTAACGATACACGCGCAACACGCGTTCGCGCTGACGGTGATGGATCGCGCCAACTGGTGCCTTTTCCTCGACGGGAGCGAGTAATGGGTATGACTTACGCACGGACGTCACCGCTGTCACCCCCGTACAACCGAAGCAAATGAATGTAACCTTGGAGAGCGTTTTCGCGAGTCCTTGTGCAACGCGATCCGCCACTGAAGGCCGGATTGATGCTTCTTAGTTCATAAAACGATTTTAAGTACATAAATTGCATACTTGATGATAAGGACGCCAGGGTGGAAACATTGTTTGATCCAGTTCGAGCGAATTCAAACGCGCACTCGCCGAGGTCACGTCAAGTTTCGTACGGTGTGTAATCCCTCATTGCAGACGCGTGATGTTGTTTTCACTGCCCTTGGTGCAGAAATGCCTGACACTGTCTAGATTAGCCTCGTTTGCTTCCACAGATCATATTCAGTCTTATTAGGAATGCAAGAATGTATTCTTCCGGACCACGGCTGAACTCAACAATTCAGTTTTCTCACCATACAACTTGCAAACAAAAATAATTCCGGATGCCACGATTTGAAAGGTAACTTAAAGTTTCACACTTCACACATATCAACTATACGCTTACTTTCCCATGTTTGCTTACTTGTTTCAATGTGGCCTAAAACCGGGCGCACAATGTCTCGCAGTCTTCGCTAACTATCCAAGTTCAAACGTTTCAAACTGAAAATATTTCAGCACAGCGACAAAACTGCGTGTTGAAAAAAAAAAACTCCTCCTCGATTCTTCACAAAAACCAACCATGAGGGATTTGCTTCCCTAAAAACGTATACACACATTTCCCTAAAACTAGGACAAACGGGACATAGCTTGGCTTTGACAGCCCGGGCCAACTGTATCCTCATTACCAGATAGATACACGGTCAGCGTTCAAGATGCAGCTGACAAATTATGGGGCATCGACGTACACTTCCTTCTAGAAAACCCCCCGAGGGTCACAACCACCCGCATCTCCTCCGATGCTCCAGAACAGTCCTCAAATGTTCCACAAGCTCCTACATTACCGCAGTACGCGCAGTTCTGTCCCCGCCTCCCTTCACGCTACCAGCCTATCGGCTTGCAGCGACCCACACAACAGCCCCTGTTTACATTGATCACCAATTTATTGTTCATCTCGTCTCACATTTATTCAACTCCTTCAGTTTTCATTTTGGCAAGATTACACATGCCTGAGGCATGGAAATTAGAGAGAAAGAAATTAATTGGAAATATATATGTGTGTATATATATATTTGCTTAAGCATTCTTTTAGCCAGACGCTAAAAAAAGATTGAATATCTGTTTTTTTTATATATATATTTCTTTCACTCCCAGGTACACATGTTCACTGAAGACTGTATTTCGGTTTCAGGGATGGGGAATAAAGGACAATGCTCAGTGATTCATTTCCTTCCTTCCGGCTGAAGCCCCCCTCCGTCGGGGACGAGGGGGGAGGTGTTGGTGGTGTCCTTGGCGATCTCCCTCTCGCCCCTCAGTCTTTCAGGTTTTCCTCCCCCACCCCTTGGGCGGAGAGCTCGGTCAGCACATTGTCCAGGTAGTTGGGGTCCGGGTAGCCGTGGCCCGTCAGGTTGGAGCCGAACTCGGTCTTGTGGTGGATCTCGTTCCACACAACCGTGTCGGACTCCCCTGTGGTGCTGGACGTGCCAATGGTGAAGATGAGACGCCGGTCCCAGGCCATGATGAGGAGCTTCAGCACCTACGGACCAGCACAGAACCGCGACCCGTTAGCTACCCGTCACATGCGACTGCCCTGCTTCCCCTTTCCTCTGAAACACACTGCCGCACCCTCCCTCGTTCCTCAACAGCGGGACAGAGGAGGATGTATCGGGTGTGTTTTATTTTCTGAATTTTCCCTCATCTTACAGCAGATCGTGGAGACCACGGTGACCATGGTGACCAGCTCACCTTCCTGCCTTTCTCGTTGTCAGGGAGATAGCAGTGGCGAGGGAAACCCCTGGCGCTGAACTTCTTCCCGGGGTTCGGGTGTTCTGTAGTCTGCGTTCCGAAAAAATACAAACACACACACACACACACACACAAAAGTCACACCTCAAGTCACCACCCTTCACGATGCCAGTGACAACACATTGTACATCCCCAAGAGGCAGGAGCAAAACACCCTACCCTGTGATCAACCTCGCTTTAATGTAGTCTTTCAGATTTGTAGTGCCAGTTCAGTCATTCATTCCCAGTTTTTCAATTAGAGTTATCTGGACAACTTTAAAACCCAGTTTGGTTTGATGAGATAATTTAAATGGGGCCTCTGGCAAAGTAATAATCATTTAGTATTATTTAATAATTTTGTTGTTTTTTTCTACCTTGAAAAACCGCTCTCTATTAATGTTGTTGCAATCTTTCCAAAATCATCCGTTTCAGTTCTTTTCCACGAAAGTGAAGAATCTTGGCAATCACACATGACAAAGAGATGCAATTCAAAGCCTTCTGGCTCGGTAAAGGAGATGCTGGCTGCTGTCTCTGCTGCAGGAGATTACACTTGCGGGGGGAGCTCGTACCCTGAAACCGCTTCCTGAGAGGAGGACTAATGTCTTCCACAGCGAGCCGGCACACATTTTGAAAGTTTCCTTCTTTTTTACGTATATACAACACCTAAATATAGCGGTATGCCAATTGCTCAGGCTCAGAGCAATCCTGAAATGGCAATCCGTCCTGGGGAGTTCGCTTTAACGGTCCACCTTAAATCATCTGTGGAGAGCGGGGCATCCTGTCTGTCTTTACGAGCGCAGTGCAGTCCTGCATCCCTCGCCCCTTACAGGCCTCCAGGTATGCGGACACACGGGATACATCACTCTCATCGGGTGACTGAAGGCGAGTCACTCACAAACTACCTACCCACAAAGCACCTCTGTTTCAGTTTTTGCTTCAAGTAGAGCGAGGCGAACAAATTTTCACTTCAGCTCCGCACGAGAAAAGACCATGTTGGCCTGGGTTACAGCAGACCAAGGTAGTATTTCCACACAACATCGCTGTGCCAGATGGCTCTGTTCTGTGATCCTCTGGTTTCTTTGCTTTCATGGAGTAGAAACCAAATTTTGTATACTTTTTGTGCACATGTTGGAAAATTGTAATGGAACTGTTTTTTTTTTTTTTTTTGGGTGGGCAGTGGATTTTGTATCAGCACAGATCACCTCAAGAGGTGTTCACTCAGGTTGCAGAGGGAATGACAGTTAGCCAGGGAGGGCAGGGACAGCATTGTGAGTAACATTGGCTCCCTGGTATGGGTTGAAGTGACCGATCCCATCGTTTCCCCCCCGGGAGACTCAGCCAGCTCCTTTGGTGTTAAGGTCAGTTTATTGACTCTATAAAAGCACTGCTACAGTCAGGATGATATATGCCGCCCCCTCACACTGCCGGGTGACCCGCTCCTGTTTTTGTAATGATGCAGCCTCCCCACGGATTTGTAAACTCTACCCCACTCACCCCCCCCTTCCTACAGTGGGACACATCCAGCCCCCTCACCACTGCAAGGTCAGTTAAGTGCAGTACAACACTGTGGGGTATTCAGCTGTGCTGTTCATCTATAGCCAATTTACTTGACAGAATTGCATTTTGTATTTGCAACGCATTTTTTTTTTAACTGTGTAATAAAGAAAATGTAATTATGAGATGATAAGACACATGCCATCTGCAGCAGCTGGGTAAGATAATATGACATGTATTCAGCTTAATATGCACTAACAGGCATTGAAATAGCATGCCCAACGCATAGCAGATTGGCTCTCTCCTGCTCTTACTAGAGAAAAGGTCAGTGTACCACCATTACATTATTTTTCTTATGTTACATTATTGTCATTTAGCAGATTCTCCAGATTATCCAGAGCAATGTAGATTTAGGTTACAATTTTTACGTTTCGCATTTATACAGCTCAGTGTTTACCAAGGCAACTGTGGGTTAAATAGCCAGAATGGGGAATCGAACCAGCAACCTTTTGGTTACGAGCCCTGCTCTTTACCACTATGCTACACTATCACCCCAGACAGTAGACAGCTGCCTCCAGCTTCCAATCAAAACACTAAACTGCTTCTATTAAAACAAGGAATGGCTCAAACTGCTATACACCAGGATTGCTGTTTGCATCCATGATTCATGTCCTGGAATGGGCGCGTTAGCATCAGGTGTCCCCAGCTGTTAATGCCAGGCTGCCACCTGTCTTAAGGACACTGTGACGAGCCCTTACAAAGCCGCCTTCTGCCCGAGACCAGGAGCCTTGCTGACAATGCAGGGGAAAAACTGGAGTATGTGACATTGTAGGGTGTACAAACCCCTCTCCCTTTTTTTTCTGATGAAACGCTGACACCTTTGATGATTCTTTGGGCATGAGGTGTGTCTTGTTTCACGGTACATTAGAAAGAGCGCATTCTCATCACATTCTCATTACCACGATCTCGTTTACACCGGGTCACGTGATTTGGGCGCCCCGGTAACGCGTGGTCCGTGCTGACCTGGATGCCGGCGGGAATGTCGTAGACGATGCGGATGGTCTTGGACTCCGGGTAGCCCGGCAGGCAGTGGGGGATGACATGGTACTCCATCTTCCCCGGGGGCTGGGTGCCGGTCTTCTCCCCGTAGATGGCTTTACAGGTGGGACACTGCAGGCTGCCGTCCTGCGGAGAGCACCCAGAGAGTCAGCACAGGTGAGGGAGGGGAGGGGCAGGCCTGCTCACTCACACACCACAAAGCCCCCCTAACATCTTTCCTGCAAAGGATTCTGGGTCAGCCAGGAAACATCAAATAGCTTCTCTGCTTTGCACTGCAGAATAAATGTGTTTTTCCTCCAAGACGATATGAGCTGGGAGGAAAAACACACAAGGTATTCATGCACCTCTTCGTGACTTCCAGATACACATCCAGGTGGAACTAACATTCATCCCAACTGTGGTCAGACTGTTTAAAATAATCTCATGGTACTTATCTATTCAGCCTCTATTGTTTGTGTATCACCCTTCCACTTTCTGTTTGTTTTTTGGTCCCCCCGTCCTTATTTACTATTTTTTGGTTCTGTTTTTGTATATGGCCATATGACACAGCAGGTTTGTTTTGTTCTTCTGTATTCCTTTGTGTTTTTTGTATTTTTTACTTTATTGCTTTTGCACTTTTGCCACTCTTTCTCCTCTGTCTAAATGCCCTTGACATGTGGTTCAGAACCACCTCGTAGCCTGAAAATAATCTCAGGTTTATCTATTCAGCCTCTATTGTTTGTGTATCACCCTTCCACTCGGTCGGTCAGCTGGTCCCCCCCGTCCTCACCTTGTTCCCGTTGTTGTACATGGCCACCAGACACAGCAGGTAGATGTGCCCGCAGCTTGCCCAGGCCCTTGTGGTTCAGAGGCCTGATGAGGTTAGATGCAGATGGTGCAGTCCTGAACGAGTTAGAGAGAGAGAGGGAGAGAGAGAGAGAGAGAGAGAGAGAGAGAGAGAGAGAGAGAGAGAGAGGGAGAGGAGAGAGGAGAGAGAGAGGGAGAGAGGGAGGGGGAGAGAGAGGGAGAGAGAGAGAGGGGGGAGAGAGGGAGAGAGAGAAGGAGAGAGCAAGAGAGAGACAGAGAGCAAGTGAGAGAGAGGGCGAGAGCAAGAGAGGGAGGGAGCAGGAATGAGTCTGGAGATTGTATTCACAGCATGCAGTGGATGGGTCATCTTTCATACCGACAGAGCGACCGTCCTGCAAATGCTTCTTCAGCATAAGTGCGCAGGGTATGGTGCAGCTCGGTTTGGGGGAACCTTGCACAGCTGGACCGGAGTTTTCAAACACGAGAAGCTCTGCTTCAGTGTTCCGTTAAGAGCGGCGCGGTGCCATTACCGACGAACAGCTGTTCGCGGCTCTCAGCGGTGCGGCAAGTGTGTGCGCACCTGAGTGCGTGTGTGTGTGTGTGTGTGTGTGTGTGTGTGTGTGTGTGTGTGTGTGTGTGTGTGTGTGTGTGTGTGTGTGTGTGTGTGTGTGTGTGTGTGTGTGTGAGTGCGTGAGTGCGTGTGTGTGTGTGTGTGTGTGTGTGTGAGTGTGTGTGTGTGTGTGACAGAAAGAGACCGAGATGCAGAGCTCTTCTCACCTCGTCTGGAACCACTTTGATTTTCTCTGTGTATCTCCGCACCACATCCTCAGGGTTCTTTCCTGTTAAAGAGCAGAGCAAAGCAAGCATGAGGGAGTGGCCAATCACACGCCATGCAGTGCACACACGCACGCACGCACGCACGCACGCATACGCACACACACAATCCTTGTGCGTGCACAGAGGTAAAATTCACAGAGATCCACTTTACCTACAACAGGCAACAACCCTGGCATTGCTCCTCATGAAACTCATAAAACACTCCTGCTCTCTCTTTCTCTTTCTCTCTCTCTCTCTCTCTCTCTCTCTCTCTCTTTCTGTCTCTGTCTCTCTCTCTTTCTCCCTCTCGCCAAACCCCTGCGACTGCAGCCCGGTTCAGCGGGACTCAGATCTGACCCGACAGGCTGGAGGGTCTGTCTTCAGTCTCCTGCTGCTGCCGGAAACATTGAGTTTGACAGGGCTGTCCTCTCCCGTTCCTCCGCGCCGATGCGGGACTGAGCTGAACAAAACGCTGGGTTCCCTCAGCCTGACAAGGTGCGGGGGTACGCTCGGTCACCTTCAGAGAGGCGACGTGGAAACGCTCTTCCGCGAAAGCGCTAATCCCCCCCCCTCAGAGGCGCGGCGGGCCCGCCGGTGGACGCACACGCGGCTTACACCTCTAATGAGCTTAGAGAGAGGGCTTTCTCTCACTCCCCTCACTTTCGTTCATTCCGTTTGGAAGAAACTGAGGTGTGAGACGGTGAGGTTTCAATTATGCATGCTCCGGCGACGCGTTTGTTTTTTTTGATGGCTTCATTAGGGGGATCAGAGGGCTTGCAGGCTCCTTTTGCATGCGCCGATAACCCTGGTCTGGGGGTGGCAGGCTGGCCTGACGGGGCTGGGGGACAGGGTGCAAGTGGGGTTGACACAGTGACAATTTTTGGACGTAACTCAATTATCAATCTTTGCTGTTGTTACACCGCCCCTGTGGGGACAGGCCTGTATGGGAGACAAAGTGTTGCAGGAATATGAAACAGAGAGGCTGACTGATCAATTAGGACAAAGATGCCCTCGGGAGCGCTGTGGTTTCCACGGCATTGACCTGGCGCCACTTCAGCTCACAGCCCCTGCGCTGTGAGCACTCGCTCGCTCTCTCCCTCCCTCTCCTGCTCTGTCTCCTTCCATCCCTGGCTCTCTCTTTCCTCTCCTTCTCTTCCTGCTACTCTCCCACTTTCCCTCCCGTGTCTCTCTCCCCTTCACTGAATCATCCCTGTGTGACTTTGTTTTCTCTGTGTGGTGGGTGGCGTGTGCAGTTTTGGTCGATATCTGCATCTCAGTGTGGTTTGTCCTCAGCTCTCCTTTACCATTTAACCTGTGTTGCTCAGACACACACTGAGTTTCACCCTTGTCTTTCCTACACTCATGGCCCTCCCATCCTTGTGTAGCTCCTCCCACTCTCACTGACCCCCACCTCTGTATTAAGGCCCTCCCACACTAAGTCTAGCTCCTCCCATCTCTCTGTAGTCCCCGCCCCCTCTCACCTCTCCTCAGGTGCTTCTTCTTGGTCTTGCGGCGGATGCCGTTCACCCCGGGGACGGGCTTCATGTCGCTCTTGTTGATTGGCGGCGGGTGCAGGATTGGTTTCGGGGCGCGGGTGAGACAAACCGGCAGACCCGCTGCGCACATGAGGATGCCGGTCATACCTGCAAACACAGGTGAGAGAGGTGAGCACCTTGCTTTTAAAAAGACAACAACTGTGTAGCTTGAATAGGGACAGATGTGGAGGTCAGTCAGTGTAGTTTTACTTGGGATTTACTTAGCATGGGATTTTTAAAGCATGTCAGTGTACGGATGGTCACGGTGGTTTCTCTGGTGATCCTGTCAGGTAAGTGTTCTGTCCTGGTGTCCAGGTGAGCGTTTACCTGCCAGCGCTGGGTGTACTGGTCCGGACCCTGTCAGGTTCTTCACCGGGAGAGCAGGAACACTGCAAACAAAAGACAACAAGTCTTAACCGCCTTGTTCAAGACTGTATCCACTGTATCCACTCCAAAGGATATGCCATTCAGAGTGGAATTTGACATCTCTTGTGGCCAGGTGTCACGTAAATCTGTATGATACAGCTGGGTTAAACAGCGACAAAGAGGACCCGAATCACCGGAGACGAAGCGTGCTTCTGCTTCCATCTCGGTGGCACGCCTCGGGCAGCTTTATCGGCCTAGCCCCTGCTAGCCAGGCTGGTGAGGGGAAGAGCTGCAGACGCTGACTTGAGGTGACATTCTGCTAGCACGCAAAGGGGGTGGGGGACGGCGAACTGGGCGGCCTTGTTTGGACGGCAGTAAAACTGTCAGAGAAGAAAGCGCGCATAAAAGAGAGACGGAGAGGCACGCAGAACCCGGGTCACGAGAGGTTCCTGTTTGTGTCTCAGAGAGGCCCAAGGGCGAGGGAAGGAACCCCCCGCAAAAAGAAACACACTCCACCCAGCCCGGTGACGGCTGAGCCGCCCACGCGTCAGTGGAAAGGTCACCTGTCAGCGGACTCGGGGGCTGTGCCAGGGGACCTCGGGCTCTGCAGCAGCATTCAGATGGAAGGAGAACACCAGCCAGCACGGGGCGGCCATTTTAATGCCCGCATGGCTGAGGGAACACCTCTGTGTGACTGCAGTGTGTGCGTGCGCTTTGTGTGTCTGTGTGCCTGTGTGTGTATATTTATGCGTGTGTGTGTGTGTGTGTGTGTGTGTGTGTGTGTGTGTAAGCATATGTATGTGTGGAGGTGTGTGTGTGCACGCACATACACCGCAAGCCCAAAATAGCTTCGGTCTTAACAGCACACAACAAAACATCTCATGACCAGTGGCGGCAAATATTTGACAAAACGCTCTTTGAGAACTTCTCTGACAATAACAGCCCAAAAGCACACACAGTTGCTACGACCTTCGCAGTTCGGTGATTGACCTCTAGACAGGATTCTCTTTGTCTGTGCTGGGAGAGGGGAGTGGAGAGGGTCCGGGGAACCGGGCGTGTCACAGCATTTATTTGGCCGCTCAATTCTTATTCGGACTGACACGGTTCTCATTCCCGACTCCCTGCCTTCCCAGGACGGGAATCTCCGCCTGTCAGCCATGCTGTCCTTCAGCTCACCGATGAGACAGCGCTTTAGCACGGGTAAAGCCTTTAACAGTGTCAGGGGACCCCTTTAATGACCACTAAATAATGAAGAGGCCAGGCATGCTTATTAGCTCTGATTGCTGTCATCTCCCTTCTCATGTGCAGGAGTGCCGTGCTGAACTCCACCTCGTGGAAGGTAGGCAGGCTATGGAATCAGGTGGAAAAAACATGTCCCCTTATGATGATAAAGACCCAAAAATGGCAGCTACAACCACAAAAAAATGTTCTATTCTGTATTTCGGTGTCCTTATTATTTATAATCTTCTTTAAGTTGGGGTCGGTATTTGGAACAGGATCGCTGGGAAATGTCACACGACAAATTTTGACTGGCGGAAAACGAGACACGAGACAGACACACGAGAGTTTCAGGCTCTCAGGCTTCAGAATGCTCCTCTCTGTAACGCTGGCTAACATGCCTCAAGCCTGCCACAGTGCCACTATAATCAGCAGACTCCAATTAAGGAGGATGCCTCTTATGTTAATTGGGCCAGTGATAGGTGTCGGGGCGGCGTAATTCAGTCTCTAAAAACACTGTGGAGAGGGAGAATTAGGAGCAGCTGCTAAAGAAGGTGCTCCGTGTTATTTGCTTCTGCTCGGACTGATGCAGAACCTCTAACCAGGGGAAAGTTAAGATGAGGGTTTAATTGCCACGAGCTTTGATTGCATCCAGACCCCATTTCCAAGACAGCTTTATGACTCAAGTCAGGTGATCGGCTTATCGGAGGACTGTATTTTCTATTCCGGTCGTGCTGTTTGCGGAAATGGCTTTCCCAGAGCAAGGTGAACCGTGGCAGATATAATCAAATGAACTGGCGGCGTTACAGAACTGTTACAAAAAAACAGGCTTAATAAAAGCAAAAGGTACAGCAGCGGATTTTAACAGGCGATTAATCAACCAGGGAGGGATTAACGGTGAGCGCCGGGATCGGGAGCCTTTGAATTTGCGTCTGCCGTGATAAGAGCACCCTCTGTTTCTCTTCCCGGCTATCTGCCACTCCATCTCAGCTCTGACGTGTCTGCTCTCTGAGCTGTGAGAGCTTCTCTCCAGAGCACCCTTGTTTGTGCCTGCCAGGAAGGGGGGAGGAGTGGGGGGGGCACGTTTAATGTCCTGAGCCCCTCCATGACTATTACCCAGGGATTTGCGTGCCTCTCTGCCTTGGTTACACCTGCTGAATGACTGAGTCACCAAGCAGGGGGGTATGTGCAGATTTTGCCGGAAACCCTGTCACCAAGGCCTGCTGGGTAATTTGTTTCCTCAAGCTTGCAGAGTATTCTGAGCGTGAGGCTGGAAAATTTTTTGACTGCTGGGAAAGACTGAGGGGGAAACCACACCCAGGAAAGTGTCACAGCAATATTGCAACTCGCACCTGTGGGCCCAGCACCTGTTACAGCTGCTTTGGATCAGGGTATGAGAAAAATTCTGAATTAGATTTTCTGTACTATGCATCCAAAAAACACATCTTAGGCAGAGACATCCATATTCTATAGCAAAACAAACTATAAATTATAAACCAAGAAAGTTTTTCACTTTAAACATTTAATTTATCAAAAACAAAGCAAAGTGATACAAGCAGTTGGGTACCGTTTTCTTCCTGAAAAGGCTGTGCAATGTAGACTTTTCAGGAAAATTGCCCCTTGACTAAATTATTAATTGTCATCAGGGCGAGCAACAGAGCAGTGTTCTGGCACAGTGAGTGCTGTTTAACAATGCTTGCAGCCTCACACACGCACACCGTGCAACCTGTTCTGCAGAATGCTGGTGTGGTGCCCTGTGAATAGAAGTGAAGAGCGAACCGCTTCACCCTGCAACCTTGGAGCACTTACACACGATTACAGTCTCCTCCTGCAGTGTCTGTTTCTTTTGCTCTGCTTCGAGATTGCCACAAAGTGAAGCTTTCAGCAAAAGGGACGCTGAAAATAACCAGGAATGGCACTTTAATCCCTGTATTTGCAACACTTTAAACAGACGTCCCAGCGTTGCACAGGCAAGTGAACTGGCACCATTACAAAAAATACCCAGTCTTCTCTGTTCCCCTCCGGAGATGCGGCCGACGTGCAAAATAAAGACAGACGCAAGAAGCGTGTGGGGTGTGAAACGAACACAGCACAACAAACGATGTGTGAAACGAATCAAGTGCGAAACGAGGGGCACACAAACAGAAACCCTGTGTGGAAGGATGGGCACATGTGAAACGGACACCACATCAAACCAATGTGCCACACGAAACAAACAAACGAACAAACAATTGCACGAGCCATCGGGCGAATGAGCAGAGTGTGACTTGAGTGTTTGTAAAAAAATTCCCTCTCACCATGGAGTGAGCTAAATGAGCTGTGCGCGGAGGGAGCCAGGCCGGAGAACGTGTGATCAGCTGGGGTGTGGTGTGAGGGGTGTAACCCCCCTGCACCCTGATCTCTTACCCTCGGTAGAAGGCGATCTTCATGCTGTCTCTCTCGGCTGTGTCTTACCGCTGCTGCTGCTGCTGCTTCTGCTGCTGCTGCTGCCGCTACACTGGCTGAGGCACCGGGCTGGGTGACTCAACCGTAATCAAGCTATTTAGGTAGCGTCTAATCCCTCTGAGCTGCATCAGAGATCCTGTGACATCACGCCTCGGCCTCCTTGCGTAGATGGGGCTTCGGTTGACACCCGGAGGCCCGTCACTGGGGATTAACGCCGCGGTGGAAACAACGACGCACGCATAAACGCAAACCAAAACAAACAGGTGCGCGTCATAACGGCAGCACATACACACCTGGATTAAGGGTGACCGCCATGCTCACATGAGCGTCATGTGACATACCCTATCTCTCACACACACGCATCAATGCTCTCGCACAATATGCTACCCGGCATAATTACAGACACATTGCGCTGCACGCCGTTTCTCACACGCGCTCAAAATGGCTGTGTTCGTGCAGTAAGATGTGGTCTCCTGTGGAGGTTATGAAGAGGGCAGCGCCGCCACTGGTTAGCACTGCTTCGTTTGTGGGCACGCCACCAACTCCTCATGAGTGGTACAGAGACATTAAACAGAGGAAGCCTCTTTGAAGACATACTGAAGCTCTGTGAGGGGAAATTCGGGGAGAGCCAGCTAACTCTCCCCCAGGGGCGATTACTAACTCACAACAACACGGTCAGAGTTTCCACTGATCTTTCCAGCTTCTGTACCCTCACGCAGAAGTATGCCGTTTCATTAGCCTTTCACACGGCAGACCATGAGAAGCACCACTTAAGGGCCTGGATGTGTGACCTGAAGGTTGCCGGTTCAAATCCCAACCGTTACACTGAGATGGCACTGATGGCTCCAATGTGTGAAGCGGTTAACGTTTACAATGCAATGCAACCTTGCAATTCCTCTCAGTGTAGGACACGTGATGAAGCAATAAGATCCAACTGACACTGCAACTCCGGCTGCTTCTGGCCCCACAGACTGTGGATGCACCCAGTGCTTTTCAAAATGCAGATGACAAAATACAAGCATTCAATTTCAGCTTGATCCAGCAAGGAGGGTGTAATATTAGGAGTGAGAGGCCACTTTCTTGCACCTGATCGCACTGGCAGAGGAGGTCACTGGCTCATGACACCCAAGGCCCCAGTCTGTGCCAAGGGTCCCCTGCATACAGCTGCTTAAAAATCTTCCTTCTGATTGGGAGAGCTTACTTCAGTTATACTTTACAAAGTCTCCCTGATACCTAGGTATTTACACTGTACCTACTTAAGTGTGGTATAACTGCTGTGTACATACACAGTATTTACCATTGTTGAACATTATGTGGATTGTGTTATTACAATTACAGTACCAGCCATGGTCATGGAAAAATTGCAAAGACATTTTGATCTTAAGACTTAAATGCTCGAAATCTGTTTCTTAGACAAATATAAATTGTGAAGTCAATGCCTGTGTATGAATTTCTTTCCAAAAAATGTTTAATTCTAAATTTTTTTTTTTTCGCTATTTTTAAGAATCTGAAATATAAGATTTGATTAGTTTATAACACTTTTTTGGTCACTGCATGATTCCGTTTGTGGAAAACAGTAAAAATAAATAAAGAAATGTGTGTCCAAACCTTTGTCTGGTACTGTATTAAATATCCAAAATGTACACAGTAGTAACTACGTAGCTACACAGACGCACCTACAGTATGTATGGACAGTGTTAGTACACAGACATCAAGGCCACTTAAAGTATAGAGGGAATCTTACCTCCCTCCCAGACGTATTCGGGCCAAGATCCTCATACTCATTACTCTCTTTTTCAAAAGCTTTGGTGTGAAAGATTCAGGCTACACTTGCCAAGAGCTTCTACAGATGAATAAAAACAAAACAAAACAGCTCTTAAATTAGTTAGCGGGGTAGGGGGTACTTTTGATATGATTTACAAAGAGGGAATCATTCCAGAACAATAAAAAAGAGGAAATCATCTTTTTCATCAATACTAAGAATGATGATATCTCTGCTCTGTTCTTCTTCTATATTTACAGAGAGGGATGTTCATGGACAGGCAGGCAAAATTAATGTAACAGACCCTTATCCACAATGAGCCAAGGACTGCGAGCCCCATTCATTTTAAGCATGTACAGTGAAAGCAGATGTTAGGTTGCAATGTGAGCCAGTAAACAGGACTGAGTGGGTCACCTCACTGTGAGGGACCTGAGACTAACATTACAGGCTCCAAAAAAGAAAAAAGCTGCCTCATGCTAACGGCTGCTGGTAGGACCCTAAAAAAGACACTCGTTCACATTTGTGGCTTGAGTAGTAAGCGCTTCACTACAAGGCAGAGCGCAGATGAAAGTGTGAACACAAGCATAATTAGCACATGGTTTTCTATGTGTCTTGCGGTTCCTTTTAGGGAGGCTGAAACAGGCCAGCCCTTGTGGCCTGCTGGTGGCCCCCTCGCAAGGCATGATGGGAACCGTGCCACCCGCCAAAGGAGTAGTTCACTCGCAGGTTGTGTCAACATTCATTTGCTTCTTTGCCAGCACTCTTTGCGCTGATCGCACCTGTTAAGCATCATCGATAGGGCTGTAAATTGGAGTGGACGTCTACGCTATTGCCAGCCTCGGGGACAACTAAGCTGCTCTTTTTCCTTAAATCAACACTGCTCTTGGGAGGAGGGGGTTGGCAGAATTACATACATACACATTGTCTTGGAAACTGATGAAAGAGTCACTTTAGTACCTTTTTGTTAAGGTACAATACCAGTCAAAAAATTTGGACACACTTGACTAAGATAATGGGAAACATGCATTCAAAGACATTTTGATCTAAAGACATGCTTGAATGCTTAATATTTTCCTAAGGAGCAAATTTCAATAGTGAAGTTGATGCCTATGTATGAATTTCTTTCAAAAAATTTCATTTTAAAAATATCTTTTGGCTACGTTTAAGGCTTTTATAAGATATTTTTGATTTGTTTAACACTTCTTTGGTCACTGCATTCCATTTGTGTTATTTCATAGTTTTGATGTCTGTGGGAAATAATGAAAATAAAGAAAATGAGTAGGTGTGTCCGAACTTTTGACTGGTATTGTACAGCGTAGAAATGAAAGGCTAGGGGGCTGTTAGCTGGACTGCTAAAATAGTCCTCAGGTCATCGTCCCCTTTTGTGCAACTCAATTCGGAACTGCCAGCTGTATGCAAGGCTCCTCTCACCGCGAAAACCTTGTACTCATGTAGGACCGCTGGAGCAAGACGAATTCATCATCTTGTACGCGCGAATGCGGCCAGCGGTTATTTTTCACACTACACCTCTCTGCACTCGGGAGGGGCACCCCGCGGACTGAGCCACTCGGGAGCACGGCAGACAGCCTTCTCGAGCCAGAACAAATGAGAAAGCAGCGGATGAGTGCAATGAGAGAGCGAGAGAGAGAAACATGAATGAACCCACAAAACTGCACCTCTTTTTCGTCGGTTAGAAAACAGAGGCACTTGCGAGTTTTGCTTTACGGTGAGAGCATGCCTTTCCTCTCAGCAGCAGTAGTGTAAGATCACACCTCTCCTCTCCGTCTCTCCTGCTCCGTCTTCTCTCCCTTCCCCCGCTCTCCTGCCCTCCCCTACCCTCTCCTCCCCTCTCTGACTCTCGGGCTTGACTTGAGCAGGACTTAATTAGGCTGAGAGCAATGCGATTTTCTCGAGATACAAAAACCAAATTAGGCCCAGTTACAGAAGTGCTGACTGCAGAGTTATGTCTCTTCATCTGTTTATCATGCGCCACAAAGACAAGGAGGAGGGGAGACCGACTCCAAAAAAACTGCTTAATTGCATATTGATGTGGGGAGAAAGAGGCCGATCTAGCCTCTGGCTAAGCTCACAGACAGATAAGGAAAATAATGTGCTTAAAAAGCACAGGAAAAAAAAACAAAATAAGCAATAATGATACAGTGCTTTCCCTGATCTCATCTGCTTGTGCTGAACAGAGGTTCATTACTTATTTAGTTATTTCTACATTAATTTAAACTAATAGAGAGCCCCATTAGGGAAAAAAAGACAGTAGCATACAGTGCAGTAAAGTCTCTTTCCTTCATCCTCAGCAGATATCACACTGGTAAGAGCAGGAAAGACGAGGCCTTCAGTCATTGTCTGTTAGCACCTGCACGCTGGCACAACGCTGGCTCCGAAATGAAGCAATCTGGGTCCTGCCCTCCAGTGCCATAGCCTTTAGTATTATTGCTAAAACATCTCGCTTACCCCTCCGCGTCTTGCTCCTCCATCTTTTCTCAGCACACAGTGAAAGTAAAAATCACTTCCTGTTCGTTATTTCAAAACATCGGTAACACACTCGCTTGACTGAGTTTTGGAGAAGTGAAAAGAGGAAGTTGTTTGGGTCAGGTGATGTGCCCCCCCCTTTCCCCGAACCCCACCGACCCCCCGAGTGCCTCAGTGCTCTCAGTGCTTTAGTCTGTGCCTCTCTCACCTGCTCCTTCACTTCCCCGAAAAGGGAAACAAGCTCCTCTGATTTACTTAAGTGTTGCACAGTTGGCAGGTGGAGGTGGGGGGGGGCATCAATGAAGCAATGAAGCAACAGTCACTTCCTGATTGATGGTGCGCACGGTCTGTCACGTTCCCCAACGGTCGCAGGTGACATCAACCACAGAGGTGGCCAATGGAGGAAGGAAAAATGTGCATACAGACACACACGCACGCACACACACACCCACACACGCACACAGCCAAACGCGCGGACCGTCAATAATTCAGCCCACATGAATTAAGCATGAAAGAAGAGATCTGGTGCAGGCTGCACAATGGACCGTAGCTACAGCATGCGATGCTGACGGGGGTTACGTGGGAGAATAACAGAGGAACAGAGCCACAGTTTGCGTTCCTCACTTTCCTCCGTGACACCGGCGATCAGCGCGGAAACAAAGGCCTCCACATTCCCCTCTCTCGGCTGTCGATTCCTGATCTGGTGTCACCAATCATCCTGTGCACTGGGGGGTCAAATGCTGCTGGCTATATAGGTGCCCCGGCGTCAGACCCACAGAAAACAGCAATGCCAAACGAAACGGCCAATGTAGTTTCGTGGTCGATCCCTCACCCGGCACCACTGGTACTCTCAGTGCAGACAGATCACAAAATAAACAAACAGACAAACAGCAGGGTCACATATGCATAACGGACGTAAATGTGGTTCATTCAGGGTCATGGGGCAGACAATTTGACAAAAAAAAAAGAGGAGAATTGATCGGAGTTATAATAACACTGGGGTTTGCCGTGGCGGGACGTGTGGAGTTAGGGAAACAGCAGGTGGCGCTCTCTCATCTCCTCAAAGACAGCATTCTCACCCCAAACTGCCAGTTTCATACCGGGGGTTGAATGTACTGTGTATGACAAGAAATCACCCCCTAAACAAACCACCTCCTTCCCACCTCTCCACTATTACAGACATCAGCTGTCCAGCTCTAGCCAGCTGTATACACAGGTACTTCATAAAAGTGTGTTCCAGCGTGTATACCGAGGAGGGAAAAATGACTGTGACAGGAAGTCGTCTTGCCTTAATTTCCTCGTAACGAGATGAGAACATGCAGATGCACACAATCCCACCTACATGCCTGTTCCGCAGCGCTCTGTGCCGCGCGAGGGCTATCTAGCAAAATCTTAACCAGTGGATATGGTGACTGCTGCTGCACACACCAGATGTGGGCGTGTGATGATATAATTTTCTGTGACTGTGTGTGTGAGTGTGTGTGTGTGTGTGTGTGCATGTTTGTGTATGCTAAAGTTTAGACAGTTTCATGGTCTGTACATTAAACAGATTGTATGTGTGCATGTGTGTGGGCATGTGTGCGTGTTTGTATATGTTAAAGTTTACACAGCTTCACGGTCTCTACATTAAACAGATTGTATGTATGTGTATGGTACGTTATGACAGAAGAGCAGCAAATGCCAGTGTTATTTGTGAGCTATCGCGACCACAGACCGCTGGAAGCCCCGCGTTCCACAAGGCGTGTGAGAAAGACAGAAGCAAGCGTAAAGTGCAGCCAGCCACAAGAGAGGGCGTGGGCGTGTGAAAGTGAGAAACAACGCGTGTGATTTTCTGTGAGTGCGTGCGTGCATGTATATATGTGTGTGTGTGTGTGTGTATGTGTGTGTGTGTATACGTGGGAGCCTCCTGCCTGTATGTGATTTTTGCCACTGCTCTGTGTGTTTGTGTGTATGTCTGTGCACACATGGGAGCTGTCTGTCTGTACGTGATTTCTGCCTCTGCTCTGTGTGTGTGTGTGCGTGCGCGCGTGGGAGTCTCCTGTCTGTACATGATTTCACTGCTCTGGGTGAGTGTGTGTGTGTGTGTGTATGTGTGTGTTTGTGTGTGTGTGCGTGTATGTGTGTGTTTGTGCGTGTGTGTGCGTGCATTTGTGCGTGCGTGCGTGCGTGCGTGTGTGTGTGTGTGTATTTGTTTGTGCGCGAGTGTATCGGCAAGCGCCGGCTGCTGGGTTCTCTGCGCTGTGCTGACCGCACTCATCCTGTGTGTGTGAAGCCACTCGCCTGGGAAACGCGTCGCCCCTGTGTGCGTCTCTCTCCGTGCACTGCGCCGTGAGAGTGTCGGAGTGACAGCGAGCTGTTCCTCCACTGCTCTTCACAGCTCTGATTTGGGTCACACCTGTGCGCAGACTACACCTTACAAAATCCTGCCTCACCCAAACCCTGTCACTTTTTCTGTGCACCATAGCGATTCTAACGAGACTGCTACTGTCACACATAAAAGCCCTCCCTTATAACTGTGTGTCACTGCAGCACTGAAACTCCACCAGGGAATTAACCAGGCATACAGCAAATAAGCATGTCCAATAGGAGACTCCTGCGTCTACTGCCATTGCTCAGAGGTCCCTAGATTATACTGTGTAAGCAGTGACTCTCTAGTTGATTTGAATGTGACCCTGTATTGCTGAACACGTCTCCTTGACAGCAAGAAAAAAACACACATACTGATGTGGGAAGACTGAAAGAAAATGTTTCCTGTATCATTCACAGATGGCAGTCAGATGACTCAAAGGTCATGCTTTTTCCAAATGCATCAGCAGCAATATTGCTTTTACCTTAGTCGCTGAGGATAAAAATACATACCCATCTTGCAGAGAATCTGCATTCAACAGAGCCGCATGTTTCCTTGTTTTGTTACCTATTTTCTGGTTAAAATGGGCTCAGCGTACAGTTCACTAAATATAGACCAAGCTGCAGTACCCTGATTCCAGTACCTTAAAGCATGAATGGCAATTTAACTGTGTTTGTGTTTGTTTTCTCCCCAACAACAACTCCTGTAAATACCATAAAAGGTTAGCTAGCTGGCTAGATGATTAAGAACTAACAAACTGATAAATAAGATGAATAACGTTACTGCCTACTGTTATCATGTCGCCAAAATGTGGAACGTGGGCAAATATGGTGCCTTAGATTAGAATTTTTGTTCCGTGAGCACTGATACTTGCATCTATCTTGCAATTTAATACATTAGTTACTCAAAATGTTGTTTCATCAAGTATAATAGCAACGGGTAGCAATTCCACCACAGGCCGCAGTTCCTTGGTACAAAATACAGAAGCTATTTTTCTGCTTAGCTAAAGGCTGGGGATTTGAGGCAGTTCTTTGTAAGGTTTTGACAGAAAATTAATCTTTTTCTGAATGCCAACAGAATTTTCCTTTGTTTTCCGTTGTTTCACCTTGTGTCTTGCACGTCCCTGTTCCAAACCTATTTCCTCTCCCAGCATGCTTTGGCCAGACCCAGCCCTTCCTAGCCAACTACACCTAAGAGGCCTATGTTTGGATAAAGCCAAGAGGGCCCAAGGTAAGGAGAAACCGTGTCATGTAAACAAAGCTTTTGGTCAGGCTATCAACATGAACATGACTGGAATATCAATTACCGGAATGTGTAAAACATCACTTTTTCATATTTGGTAATTTCACACCGTTTCATGCATCAAATGTGCCTAAATCCCTTTCCACAGCATTCAGAACCTGAAAAGCCACAAGTTTAGAAGGCGTGGGTAGATTAGTAGGGCAACAGACAGATAAAGCAGGCCACAGCGCTGAGTGTTTATCAGGCGCCTGGTCAGGAGATTGTGCGCTATGATTGTCTTGGATGAGCTGACACTCCAGAGAGCTTAGCAGCATGAGACACTTCCTGTTTCTAATTCCACCAGCCGGCCCTCCCCACCTCCGCCTCCCCTCTTACTCCCTGAATGGAAGCACAGAGTCAGCAAATCTCCTACACAAGCTCCACCCCCCCAAAACCTCTCACTACCTGTATTCCACCAGTCCCCCAGCTCCCCACACACACACACACACACACACACACACACACACACACACACACACACACACACACACACAC